>CM053786.1:253144813-253822313 GCA_028749045.1 Cupressus sempervirens | reverse complement strand
ATGGACATTGCTATTGCTTTCATTATTGTGCATAAGTTATATGTGGTATTTACTTTCATGTTTAAAAACAAAAACAAAAAATGCTACCAAACTTAGTGAAATTCTAGGTTAATTCTTTGGATCCCTTGACGGGGCATTATAGGAGGCTTCTTAATGAGATATGATGATTGTATAATGTTGATCACCTCCTACTGGTGCTCCCTATACCATCTCTCTTTCACTTCATATGAGAGTCTAATGAACTAGTCTTCTCTTGGTAGATGGAAGACCCTCTCAATGTTGTTGGTTCATAGGTCCAATATGACTTCTCCTATTACATTTTTAACCACCCTTTTTTCCGAAATGAAATGTCATGACAGGGCCATGATTAGTTCTACTGACTGAACCAATATGGGATGCGACACTATGTTTCCCAATCCAAAATGAATCAATGAGGAGACCACAACTGATCTCTTAATGGATTTGTTGAAAATACTTAGGAATTCTCCCAAATCCACGTGTCCTAGGTCAGTATCTTTGACTTTTGCATAATCATCATGGAATCTTGACTTTGAGGGTATGCCTTGGAACTTGAAAATGATGGGTTTGGGTGCTACTCCAGATGTGGATGCCATTTGGTCACCTGTATGTTATGACAGAAAATAGAATATTAGTCAGTTGACAATAAAAGTAATCAAGAATGAAAACATTAAATTTGTGTCTAATTAAGTGTTTTTTTAAAAAAATGCATCCCTTTTAATTTTATATATATTTGGTTTATTAAAAAGAGGGATGAAAAAATTGGGTGCACATGGATGTGTGGTGTAAGAGAATGTGAATTTGATTAGGGTTGGTGCAATGCATAATGAGTATGGAGCACTATAGGTGCAGAGCACAAGCGCAAGGCATGATGCGTGCATGAGGTGCCACAAGTGCATGATGCACTACCACATGAGTGAAGCGAGCATGAGATGGTGGGGGGTATAAGGTGCCACATGCATATGTAGCACTACACACATCAGTGCAGTGGCTGATATGAAGTGCCACCATGCATGTATGAAGCACCACCACAAGCATATGAAGCATCATGTCCATGAGTGCAATGGGTTATATGAAGTGTTGCACACATGAACATAGTGGGTAATATATAGTGCCGCAACAAGCACATGAAGTGCCATCATGGGCATATGAAGCGTCATGTGTATGATAGTAGTTGGTGACATGTAGTGCCACCGCAGGCATATGAAGTGTCGCCATAGGCATACAAAGTGCAAAGTGTCGCGAGCACAAAGTGTTAGCATCGCACATTAGGTTTTTTACCTTGTTGTGAGTAGTTAGCGAAATCAACAATGAAAAAATAATAATTTTCACATGACATGGGGAGAGGAAAGTTTTTATTTTATTTTATATTATTTTATTACTTTTCAAATTTTTTTAGTTTTTCATCCTTTCCATTTTTTATTTAAATTTTTTGGGGTTTTTTTATTTTTTCAAATTTCTATATGTTTTTACTCTTTTCCCAATCTCAAACTATGAGTTCAAGAGTTCGAAAAAAGTAGGGGAGTCCCCATTCCTAACAAGGAATGGGGTATGTATTGTGGGACCACAACAAGAACTTGTAACTAAAACCATAAGATTGAACTAAATAAAACTCTACCTCTTACCATGAACCCGATTAAATTGTAATTGAAACCTTAACATTGAACCTAATAAATTATAGGTATGAGAAAAACATACATTGAATGTAAATAAACCACAACATTAAACCTAATCAAACTCTAACTAAAACTCTCACATTGAAGCAAACTAGACTCTAAATCCTATATTAGACCTTAAATCCAAATATGTTAACATAAAGCCTAAATGTTTAGCCCTCTATCTCTCTCTAACTCCTAAACCCCATCTCTCTAAACCATAAAGCTCTCTCTAACCCCATAATTTCTAAATTTGTTTCTCTCTCACTCTTTCTCTAACTTACATAACTTTATCTCTTCAAACCCTTACCTCATCTCTCTCTCTCTCTCTCTCTCTCTCTCTCTCTCTCTCTCTCTCTCTCTCTCTCTCTCTCTCTCTAGATCTCTAACTTTTAATCCTCTATCTATCTAACTCCTAAAAAACCCTAAACCTCTCTCTAACCACATAATCCCTAATACTCTCTCTCTCTCTCTCTCTCACACACACACACAACTTCATCTATCCCAAAACCTAACATGCTCTCTCTCTAGATCTCAAACTTTTAACCCTCTATCTCTCTCTAACTCTTAACCCCATAACCTCATACTCTCTCTCTCTCTCTCTCTCTCTCTCTCTCTCTCTCTCTCTCTCTCTCTCTCTCTCTCTCGCTCTCTCGCTCTCTCTCTCTCTCTCTCTCTCTCTCACACACACACACACACACACAAACACATAGAACTTCATCTCTCCCAACCCTAATCTCATGTCTCTCTATAGATCTCAAACTTTTAACCCTCTATCTCTCTCTAACTCCTAAACCCCATCCATTTAAACCCTAAACCACTCTCTAACTCCTAAATCTCATCTCTCTAAACCCTAAACTGCTCTCTAATTCCTAGACCTCATCTCCCTAAACCCTAAAGTGATCTCTAACTCCTAAACCTCATCTCTCTAAACCCTAAACTACTCTCTAACTCCTAAATCCCATCTCTCTAAAGCCTAGACTATTTTCTAACCCCATAATCTCTCTCTCTCTCTCTCTCTCTCTCTCTCTCTCTCTCTCTCTCACACACACACACACACACACACACACACACACACACAACTTCATCTCCCCCAACCCTAACCTCATGTCTCTCTCTAGATCTCAAACTTTTAAACCTCTATCTCTCTCTCTAACACCTAAACCCCATCCCTCTAAACTGTAAACTACTCTCTAACTCCTAAACCTTGTCTCTCTACACCCTAAACCTCTCTCTAACTCCTAAAACTTGTCTCTCTAAACCCTAAAGTTATCTCTAACTCTTAAACTTTATCTCTCTAAACCCTAAATTGCTCTCTAACTCCTAAATCCCATCTCTCTAAACCAGAAACTATTCTCTAACACCCCTTCTCTCTCTCTCTCTCTCTCTCTCTCTCTCTCTCTCTCTCTCTCTCTCTCTCTCTCTCTCTCTCTCTCTCTCTCTCTCTCTCATAACTTCATCTCTCCCAACCTTAGCCTCCTCTCTTTGTCTCTAGATCTCAAACTTTGAACCCTTTGTCTCTCTATAAATCTTAAGCCCCATCTATCTAAACCCTAAATTACTCTCTAACTCCTAAACAATAATCAAAATGTAATGTAGTTAACATTTCTTTATACGTCGTATAGTAAGTTTTTTTAGAAAGATTGTTTTAGTGTGTTTTGATTTAATTAGTTTTTATAATAATGTGTTTGTATATATGTAGATATATGCATGTGTAGATCTCTATTATCAGCTATCTTGTTTTATTCATTTATATATTTTATCACTATGGAATTTGTGATTAGTGATTCTAGATAGGCTATTGTACATGGTCATCCATGTCATGGTTCATCACATAGATCCACTACTAGTACCTAGGACAGCCAGACATTGTTCACTGAGACTATTTAGTGCTTTCAGAGCACACTTGATGCTATTGATAAGAGCTTACAGGCTTCACATACCCTACAACATAGGGATAAGGTGACTGTGATTAAAGATGAGTTGATTGAAATGATCCACACTATTGATAGTTTTAACTCTTATGATAATCTCACTTTGGACACATTTTATAGTGTTATATCTCATAGTGTTAGCGGTGGTCAGATGAAATGGTATCAATGAAGAGCATGTTCCCATATTATTGACCTTTTAAAAAGTTTAAAGGGTACCATTCTACGAGGTGTACTAATCCACTAATGAACCTTTCATATATCCTTGTTGGTTGGATGCACATCACATGTGGCCCCAAAAGGATGTGTTCCCCTTATATTTTTGCAAACAATTATTTGCAAAATTTCATCTACATCAAGATGTTGATTACATTGATATCCTTGAGCATGCTGGGTAGGGTTAGCATAGGTTCTTAAATAAATTGAGACACCCAAATTCTCTTGCACCCATTAATAAATAGGCATTAATTGGTCCAAACCTTTTGTTGATGCCAAAATATTTAAAGTTAGTTGCAGCTAGAGATAGAGTGATAGCTAATACACATAAAGATGTGTACAAGAGGAATTTTTCTATTTCTACCCAGGTGCATGAGATGTATTTTGATCAAGTGCACAAATACTTGACATGCTCATGATTAGCATCTACAAGTGGTCACAGTGTTGCATCATCTTTAGTTGATGATATGTATCATAAGGTTGACATGCCATCTCTAGTAGATGTCTCCATGGATTCTTCAGTAGATCGCTTGAGGGCTATTAGTACATGTTTGTCTAATGATCTAATTTCATCCTATCAAGCTATTCAATTGTTGACCAGACAACCACTTAGTTTGGTGTCACCGTGTGTTGAGTGGTATCATCAGAGGTACATCAGAGGTATACGTTGGTTAGAGGTAGGAGGACATATATGTTTGTGATACAAATCTTCCACAAACCACAATTAAGGAGGATGCAGCCACCCCTACCGATGGTTCTTACCCACCATGAAATTCATTATTCACAAATACGCTCATGGGCCCTATGCTTGACACAAAAGATATGATCTATAGTGATACAGACTTGAGTGAGACAGGTAGGCATATATTTTTTATGATGATGGCATATGGGGACTTGCAAACACTTACACATCTTGTACAATAGAAGACATGGGTGAAACTTTACAAACATGTCTATTTAATTGTCTACAAATCTTCTATTTAAAACTTTAATAATGTATAACTTTTAATATTTTTGTTTCTTCTATTGCATATAGATTTTATTTACAACTCTTAAAGTTGGAGATGGAGAGATAGTTGTCAAACCTAGTCATCATGAGTCACAGGCAAATTTAATTGTACTTATGTTATTATTTATTAAATCTATACATATGCTCATGACACATTTGTTCTTATATTGGACACAAGGTTTGAGATCTCGTCTCAGTTGATCACATCATGGAGTATGACATGATCATGTTTGATATTCATATATTTATTATACATGAGTTTGGCTCATATATTTTTTATGTTTGATATTGATTTATGACGATATCATTTACATTTATAGCTATAGGACATTATACATTTACAACACACTTATATTTGACATATTTCATATTAGCATGAGTTATCTAAAAATTTACATTTATAGTAGAAATATATGATATTTTGATGAGTTATGTGACCATTTACATTTATAGTTGACATATTTGATATTTTCATGAGTTACATGGCCATTTATATTTATAGTTGACATATATGAAATTTTCTTGAGCTATGTTACCATGTTAATATGTAGTTGATATATTTTATATTTACATTTATAGAATATCTTTTACATAAATATAAATGTAAATAGAAATAATTATATTATTTTTTAGATAATTGTTAATATGTGAGAAATTTACATGTTCTATAAATTAATGAAAATATACCTTACATGATTTTCCATGTGTGTTGTAAAAGTGTATAGAAAATGTATTTATGTAGATAGAGATAATTAAATTATTTTTTAGATAATTGTTACTGTATAAGAAATTTAGATGTTCTATAAATTAATGAAAATACGTCTTACATAATTTTCTAGGTGTGTTGTAAAAGTGTAAAGAAAATGTAAATGTAAATAGAAATAATTACATTATTTTTATTTAGACACTTAAAGCAATGTAAAAAAAAAAACATGTATAAATATTGTAAAAACACTTAAACCAATGTAAAGAAAAATAATAATTTATGTGTGTGTATATATATGTGAAATGTCAAACTGACTCATTAAACCTATCTATCAATGAAAAGTTGTTGATACATATGGTCAAGATCCTCACTATCTTTAATAATCTCCAACAACTTTTTATGCTCCTCAATATCTAACCTTCACTTTGGTTTGCTATGTCTTTTTTTGGCACAATGTCAAATTAAATCTTTGTGGCTAAAATCATGTGTCTATAATGCTTTTAAACTTTTTGGTTAGGCATGTATTCAACAAATTGAACACCATTGTGGTCAATTTTTGTTTGCTGATGATACATGCCTAGAAAATAAGGTTTGTACTTCATTGAGTATTATTAATAATAAAGAAAATATTTTTTCTTTCATAATTAATTTCCCACTCTTTAATTACTTGTATAAATCTCATAAGGGGATAATCTATACCTTCTATAACAATTGAACTAGTTGGATATGATTGGTTATCATCATTTGTACTTGGTTTAGTCAACTTGATTTCCATTTTTGTGAATCTAAGTAAATAATAATCTACACATTTCACATTTTGAGAATTTGAATATAGATCAAAGATGTCACCTACAAATTTACAAAAACAATGGAAACTATAAATAAATAAATATGAACAGAATTGAATATAAAAATGAAATATGTTTGTAGAAACTCACCTCGAACAACTAAATCAAAAACACATTCATAATCAAATGAATACAAATGATTATGAATGTCTTTGTCATTGTCATAGTCTTCATAAGTGGTACTTCTGATTATATTTGTCCATGTCCATTCAGAGACATATCCATTCGCAATACTCTTGCATTGATCCATTGCATTGTTTTGAATGTAGACATCACAAAAATGTGATTTTTCTTTTACTTAAATTATTGGAGGTTTGTGTTGTCAATTAGTCATCAATTGATACAATCTTCTAATTCCAATAATGGGTTGACAATTGTAGGGATTTGATGTATCAATACCTGTAACACATTGAATTTGCAGGTATCTATGTCAATAATCAAAGTATTAAAGTAATTATGATAAAGAAATATGGAAATATTAGCTTTCACTTCCTAAGAAAAGCATTTAGTATATGTTTTATCACAAGGAGAAAAATGAGATTTGTACCATTCAACAACTTGATATATTTTGTCTATCTTTGCACCTATATAGGAAAGAAAATTGTATGAATTTTAATAAAATATAAAAGAATCATACAGAAGATGGTCATATACATCAAATTTGATTAGCACATAAAAGTATTACACCTAAAAGTTAATGTTGGCAAAGTGCACACTTTACATATGCTCCTGCTCCATCATGCTCTCCTTTTCCATGACCACTTTCAAAGAAGTTCCAAAGAAACATAAAATTTTGTCTCACATGTTGCTTTGCAAGCCAATTCAATGCTTTTGCAGACTTAAATTGCCCTACGAAAAAAATTAAAATAAATTTATAGGCAATCAAATCTATATATAATTAATTATTTAGTTAATTAAATATGTGAATGAAATTTAAAAGTTTAACTTTAAAACACACATACCGGCACAACCATTAGACCAAATCTAATGTTTTGAAGCATTTATCCCATGATTCATAAGATCATCAAAGAACATTTCCAAAAAATGATCTACATAGCTCCTATCATGAACCCTATCATCAATAAGATAAAAATAAACCTCCTTGATGATAATGTATTCATATAGATCAATACTTTCTATCCCATCCACCTCAAATTTTGCATGTCTATAGGAAACTTGTACAAAAAATGCAGCTTGATCTAAGAGATAATGTTTAGCTTCAATTTTAGATTAAGTGGGAATAGTATAGTTTCCAGAGAAGTCTACAATTGATAGAATACATCATAGTGAGAAACAATTTTTTGAGTCTCGAAACCATTTCGCTTGCCATCTGGCACCATGAAAATGTTGGATGTGTGGATAAATCACAGTTTTGGATTTATCCATAAACTCACCATATGGAAAATTTCTCTCCTTCAAAGCTAGTTTTTGTAAAAAAAATTCCATTTTTTGTTTGGTATATCTCATACTCAAATCTATTCCACACAACTAGTGTTGAAAGATCAATATTGTCCATTTCATATGGAAATTTTTGCAACTCTCATCAATTTTTATATGCATTTTTTATGCATTGTACATTGAATCCATCTGAGTCTTTAGAGTTATCACATTACAAAGAATTGACAAATTTTCTTGTCCTTGTAGGAATTATCACATTGGCTTCTTTTCTAAAAGATTGCAAATAAAGATGAAACTCAACATGCTTTCAACAACAACAAGCTTCACGTACCTTATTTATGTGTACAAAACATGGGTGCAACCTTTCAAACATTCTTTGGGAAATTTTCACATTTGCAAATTCTTTTTTGAAAGCTTCAAATAATTCACTTTGTGTTGTGTCTACAAGTTATTTTGGATGTTCTATTTTCGTACCTATCTCTTCATTTGTGATCTGTATAGTGTCTCTTCTATTGGAAGAAACATGTGGCTAGCCGGTCCAATATTCAATAACTTGTCTTCTAGCATCTTTAAAAATTCTATCCTTTTGAGGAAGTCGACAAATATTAACCCAGTTCTTCTCAATGTTCTCATCTAGAAAATTTCTCCTTTTTATGTATCTTTGAATAGTTCTTCTAGATAGATTGAGTATTTCAAAAATTGCTCGAACTTGTTTCTTCCATGACACGTCATTTTTTGTAATCATAGTCATCAATGCTCTTTGTGTAATACTTAAATCAATTACTCAAATTATGTGATTAATAACATTTAATGCATCTATCAAATTCTAAACTATTGTTTCCTTGATATTATCTTCTACACTTTTCTTATTGTTCACAACTAACAACTCTAGAACATGACTCATTTCTCTTTTCCTAAATTATTTGGAAAACAATTGTGATTTACTAGTTAATGATTTATTTTCAAAAAATTCCTCCTACATATTTTTTATATGTAGCTTAATTGTACTTTTAGGCAACATGTGTTCAGATGAATCAATTTCTCTAAAAAGAGAGTCTTTGTCTAGCTCCAACAAAATTTCCAACTGTAAGCCATATTTTCCAAATGTCCTACTACTTTTTGGAACTTTAACATGATCTTCTTCAACTTAAATCAATGGATCTTGAATTGGTGGGTTCATATTATGTTTTGTCCATCATTTCTTCTGGTCATTTGTTACTCAATCGTATAGTTTTGTTAATTTTGCTTTATTCCCCATTGCACAAAAACTTGAATATAGAGCTTGAAATTACTTGGATACAAAAGACTTCTGAATTCAATTGCATAAATAATAGTAGATCATAGACAATTTAGAAAAATCTTTCAACTTTAGAAGCTTCTTATATTTGATTTTCTATAAGACTAGAGAATCTTAAGACAAATAGTTGCATTAAAGCATTGCTAAATTTAGATTAAGCAATTTATTGAATATATTAAATAATTTAACTATTTAATAATGTTAATAGTTTTCATAATATTTTAAAACACCTAAATTCATTCGAGTAATTAATTTAGATCGAATTAATTAATTAATTAAAAATAAATAATAAATTTCATTAATCAATTTCAATACAAAAATAACTTAAAGAATCTAATTTCCAAATACTTCTTCAATAAATTTAATTTAATTCAATAAATTTATATAAAAGTTAACTTTTTAATACTAAAAATACAAATATGAATTAAATATAACCATTTAAAAAATATAACTTGACCTTTAAAATAAAAGACTTATTTTATTGGTTAAACTAGCTAAAAAAATAATGCTGGCACATGTGATCTTGTGAAAGAAACTTTTGGGTCGTACCGGTCTGACTGGATTGAATAAGGCTGAAACTATGTATGTGCCATCCGATTTGGCATTTTCTTTCATGTTTTTTGCAATTATGAAGAACTTAACAATTCAAAGGGCAATTCCATCATCAAAATTAGCATTTCAAAACAGATTTAAAAAAATACCATTGGATAGAGCTTTTCGTCAGAATTATGCCAATATAATTTTTTTAATAGGAAATACAATATTAATTACAATAATTGCAAAATAATGCAAGTAGGTATTTCAACATTAAAAAAGATGCACATTCAAAAAATATAAAAATTAGTGGATGGTACCTAAAAATTTAAAAATAATGAATTGTTCTAGAGGAGAGAGTCCTCTTCAATAATGTATAATATTTTTAATGGTTAACATGGATTTACAAGGCAAAAGATGGTGGGAATGAAAAACTATTTAATTATGAAAAGTTCAACTTAAAATAGCTATAATAGACAAAATTTACAATATTTTTGAATATTTATTTTTGATAGTTCTAGGTATATATTCCATCAACAAAACACTTCAAATTTATACATAAACACATTTATTCTCATTTATTTCTATGGTGAGAACTATAACCCCTAATTTGCTCGATTTTTAACACTGTCAAAAAGGTTAGTGAAAATTATAAACAAATACTATTTTTGTTGGAATATTCAAATATGAAAAGAGTACTTATGAGAGGGGGGGGGGGGGGGGGGGTGAATCATAAGTATCACACTTTAGCCAATAAAACTTTTAACTTAAAGTAAATTGCATGCATGTAAATACATCAAATAAACATGTGACAAAACTCATGCATCAATAACTCATAACACTGGAATTTGGTAACCCAGAAACCCTCTAGGAATAAGAAGGTAAAACAAGGGTGGGGATGATACGCATAAAATTTACTGCAGCAATATTGTTCAACCAGTTCTAATGGTTTGCCTTGTTAAAGGGCTACCTTGTTAAAGACTTTACACTGTATTAATAGTGACCTGGTTAGAGGATTTACAAACACTTAACATGAAGTGTCACCCTATTAAAGGATTTTAATCACCTAATCAAAAGGATCTTACAAAATAGCTGTAAAGCTAACCTATCACCATAGGATTTTCATTCTAATACAATTGCTAGAGAGTATTAGATACAATAAACCTGATAGATTACAATCCTTGATTGCTGAATGCAGGCTCCTTTTCTGCCTTCTCTTGATCTTGATCCTTTATGATCTAATAACCCTTGCTTCTGAAAATAGATTTCCTTATGCACCCTTGTATGTCCTTCCATATATTTACAATGAAATTTCATCTTCCTTATAAAGACTGAAAAGACTTAGGGTTTTATTTGGATGTACGATACATATTGAATCTCAATTTCTCGCTCAATACTTGTTTTTTACCGAATAGTTGCATGCCTTTATCATTTTTCTTATTGGCTGCATGTGAATTGCATGGGAAAAATAAAAGATTTGATTTTATCATTAAATCCCTTGAAGTTTACCTTCTGTTGGCTGCAAAAACTATTTGCATCATAGTTTGTGCAATTTCAAACTTTTATGCTGATCTACTAAGTTACTCGGCTCCTAAAGTATTGCTGATACTCGGCACATGTTGTTTCTTGGATAGCTCAGCACCTAAACAAAACTGTATCACTCGGCACCTATTACTCTTGGCACTTGTTGCTCTCGGCACTTGTTAACACTCGGCACCTGTTAACACTCGGCACCTGTTTCTCTCGGCACTTGTTAACACTCGGCACCTGTTAACACTCGACACCTGTTACACTCGGCACTTATTAACACTCGGCACCTGTTAACACTCGGTACCTGTTACACTCGGCACTTGTTATAGCTTGGCACTTTATCTTACTCGACACTTACTCTTGATCTTGGTTAAGTGTATTGACACTCAGTTGTCAAATTTATTCTTTAAGCTAACAATCTCCCCCTTTGACATGAGTGGCAAAAACACTTAATTAAGATCCTTGTGACTCATGAATTTATCCTACATTTTGCTATCTCAAAATTGTCTATCTCTCCCTTTTATCATACTTATCATTTCATTCTTGTACTTAACTCCCCCATACTTAATCACTTCTTATTAGTCTCTTACTTCTTATTACTCTCTTATTACTTATTCTACCCCTTTTTGACACTTATGTTAAGGGTCTTACAATGAAATGCCATACTTAGCCAAAAATGTGCTATTTACTTCAAGGAGTACCTTCAGAGCTACATCCCAATTTGCTAATGTGACATCCAATGTCTTATACTGGATGCCAATCTTTGCTGCTAGGTGTACAAGTCCATCAGATGAAGAAAGATTGGGGTCTTTCCTAAGGATTGTCTCTGCATTTATCTTCTCTTTGTGAAGTAGTTCCAAATGAGGAGTTATTGACAATTGAATTTGCATCAATTTAACTTTTGTGGTTTCCTCCTCTACTGCTAAGACAACTAACTCTCTTTGTGTTTGAAGCAATTGGACAAAATGCTTCTCACTCTAAGCTGGATTTGTGGGGATTTGCATGCTAGAAATTTTTAGATTGTTTTCCAAACTCAGTGTTTTCTGGCTAGTGTCCTGTATGAATGTGGAAAAATCACACAACTTTTTGTACGAGAAAAGATGTTTCCTAGTAAAATTTTAACTATTATAACTTTCTTTGCCAGTTCTTCTTGAGACAGTGCTATATCATCAGATATTTTACTATTTACCTTACCTTGGAACTTCCTTTCTGACCATTCAAGCAATCTGACATTTGTTTCCTGGTCTTCATTAGTCACCTGGTCAACTATATTAGATAGTTGCTCTATAATTGGTCTTGACTCATTTGGAGATTGTAAGGAAAAAGCTTATGTGAATATATCTTTAATTTCATTCAGGGTAAGCTTATGCTTGTATTCTTTTCTTAGTGCTTATTGTCTCGTTCTTTTGTCCAATGCCCTCTGAATTTCATTAATCTTTTCTTTAGTAAGAGTGCTAGATTAATAATATGGGATCTTTATTTCTTCATCAAGCTCAGGAACTCCATAGTGAAGTCTGTTGACTGCCTTTGATGAGCTCGAGCCTAGTGTCCTGATCTGTAGCTATAATCCATCTGTGCTCAGCTGCTGAAGAATTTGTGTTGGAGTACCAAATTTTTGTGATGCAACCAGTGTTTGTATTGCAGTCTCCTCCTTCTTCTTTGTCTCATCTTTTTCCTCAGCTTGAATATCCCTTTTATGATTGTTAGGTGGGGTTGAACTTGTTGGTTGTTCAGATGTTTCTTTATTTCCCCTACTGCTGTACTCGACATTTGGAGTGTATAGGTGACTATACTTGGTGGAGGTGGTGGTGGAAGAAATATAATACCAGTAGTTTGTATGGTCGAGGATGGAACTTGTGCTTTTACCTTGACTATCTTTGTTTTAACTTCTAGATTCTATAATTCATCAACACTAACCAATACAATATTTGAACTTAATTTTTCCACTAGTGATGATTGGTCAAGGATTTCCAAATCCTCTGCAGTTAATGGATTGATGTTTGGATTTGAAGTGTTTGTAACATCTTTTATTTTTATGAAATCTGCAGGTGTGATGGTGGCATGAGGAGGACTAGGAGGAGATACCTGTATATCTTGCATACTTTGATCTTGTGGCTCAGCTGTATCTTTCTCTTCCTCTTTCTCCTCATCATGTGCCTCTTCTTCCTTTTCTTCTTTACTCTTCTTCTACACTAGTTTCTTCTCTTTTTCTTTGGTTTCTAACACCTTCTTTTCGTTTGTCTTGGCACTTTCCTTTGCCTTATATTATTCATTATATACATCTTCTATTTTCTTGTAAACTATTTCCCACAATCTTGTGGATTTAGTAACTACCTCTTCAATTTTATTCTGCAATATGTTGAATGCTCTATCCTTGGGAGTAAATATGGTATTATGCCTTTTTACTGCATTTATTACTTGATCTTTAGTCAAATCAGGCAACAATTTGGCTAATGTTGACTCCCTTATCTCTTTTTGCTTTTGTAAACAAAAATGCCATTTATCATCTACAATTTTATACAATTCTCTTGGCATAGATTCATCTAATTCTAGAGGTGTGTGCTTATATTCAGCCATCATAGCATACATAGATTCCTCTAATTTATTTTTCTCTTCTTTGGTGAGCTTAGAAAAATTTAGGTTCTTTAAACCTTTTAAATCATTATTCTTAATTTTTGAACATAATTTATCAACAACAGTCTGGGGTTTGTGTCTTACCATTTGAAATTGACTATTGTCCTCTGACTCTGTTTTCTTCTCATCTATTTCAGGCTGTGGAATAAATTTCATTTTCTTTGACTCAGCAGTAGTCTTCTTTGATTCTTTCTTCTTTCCTTTTGCCTCCTCTTGGGCTATTTTTGCTACAGCCCTTGTGGTAGGTCTCTTTGGTGCAGAACTACTTTCATTCCCTTGGATTGAGGAGCAAAAGGAGTTGTGGTCTTTCTCTTAACTGGTGCTTCCTTGGCTTCTTCTACCTCATCACTTTCCTCTTTATCTTCTCCTAACCCTTGAGTTAGACCTTGAAGTTCATCTCCTTTTTCTTCAATGTCTTATCCTTCTTCTTCTGTTGTTCCTTCTTCTTCCACGCCAAATTTTCTCTTGATTTGTCTCACCATTTTCTCTTTCTTCTTTACTACTGAAGCAGTCTTCAAATCTGTTATCACCTTTGATTTGACAACATCATAGGTTCCAAATAATTTTGCATTTTTATCAGGTTCTTCTGCAAGTAGGGCTATTATTGCTATTGAGGCTTGATCAACATCAAGTTCATAACCTAGTGGCTTAAGCCATCTTACTCTAGGTATAACTGCTTGTATGTAGGTATAATCTATATCTACAAGAAAAAAATGTCTTTTTCATATTTCTCAGTCAATGAGACTGGATTTCTCATTCTTTGTTTCATGGACTTTTTGAAGTCCTCAAAGTAACCAGTAATTTGGGCATCAAAATTTTCACCCATCTATTCAATGTATCCATTAATTTGTTCAACAATCATTTTATCTGGATTCCATCTTACCTTACCCATAGAAGGAAATTCTTTCATCAGATAGAAAAACATGCACATCAAAACTGATCCAAATTTGCATTGAGCTCCCTTGCTCTTCCTTATATCTCCCAGATTTTCATTAATTTGTTGAAACATGAGCTCTGACAAATCATAAGTGTGATCCCTTTTGATTATCTTGTATGCAACATCAACTGCTATACAAGGTACAATGTTTAACCTGCTTGATTGATAGAATTTATGTGAAATGATTCTCATAGAAAAATCTAGTGGGGGATCTGTGACTGTGTCGATAGTCATTCCCCTATTGTTCCATTTGGCACCTGTGTTTTTCTCTATTATTTCCCTTTTGTCACTTCGTAGCGTCTTTGGCCGATCTAGGGTTGGAATACTAGTAACCCTATGAATAGTTTTCTTGGTGAATTTTATTGGCCCTGAATCTAACCAAAAAGCTCCATCATGTATTCGGCTTAGAACTATCCGTAACCATTCAATTTTGAAAATAGTAAAAAATGCTAGGGTTTTGGTTAATCCTTTTCTTTCTATTATTGAAAACTCATTTTTCAGTACTTTGTTTTCACATAGTTTATCATATGCATTATAGATTTCTAAGTCTCCTATGGCACAAATTTTGGAATTATAACATCTATGAACATCTTGGACCATAACAACTTTATCCAGAATAACTAATAATGCACCTGTAGGATCATTCTTGTACGCTACTTCTGGAATGGGCTTAAATTCAGGTTGTTTAACTTCATTGCTGACCAACTGTACTTCATGACTCTCTATACCCTTAGTGATTCCTAACCCAGATGCCATTGTTTTCCAAACTAGGGTTTATGATTTACACAAGTTTATAGGTCCTAAGTAGCTCGACACTTAAGTAAAATACCTTAAATCGATGAAACTTGTCTTGAATCGTTGGTGAAATCTTCATAAATGGCTTCTGAGATGATCTTGATCTTGTCCGCTCTTCTCGGCTTTGCTTCTTGTTTGAATGGTGGGAAAATGATCAAAAATTCAATTTATGTACCCTTCAAAATAGATTAATAAATGCTTAGTATGCTACCAACTGTCTACTCGGCACTTGAAAAGTTTTTTCATGACTCAGCTCCCATTGTGTTTTACTTTACTCAACTCCTATTGATATTTCATAGCTTGGCATCAACTATCAACTCGATTGTTGTTAGCAACTCGGCTGTTGAAGGAAACTTTGACATATCTTCAAAAAATTTCTCAATTTTGACTTAGCATCTTTGCTTATGCTGATTTCATTTTTGCAGTTCTTATATGTCTTGGGACTAATTTATGATGTAATTTGGTTTATCAATCCCACACACTTATTCTTTGCTTAATTTGATGAAGTGTGATCACTTGGCCTATTAGGTGAAGTGATCTATGTACTTGATGTGCTATAATCATCTTTCTTCCTCCATGTCTTATTCATTTCACTTTTGATATATCCAACATCTATCTTTGCCTTTCCATTGCTAAACTCAGAACTTGATGCCTTTGACCTGTTGGGCAATTCCTGCTGACATGACCAATTTTTAAGCAACTGAAACATGTAGTTTGACTCAACCATCTTTTGTAGTTCCCCCTAAAATGTGTTCTTATGTAGTTCTATGGGATATGTCCATATTCTTGACAATAGTAATAGCTGTACCTGGTGTTGTAATCCCAAAATTCATGGTTTGATGTTTTTGCTGGTTGATTTACTAGTCCACATAGACTTTGATCTACATTCAAAAGCTCTATGTCCATACTTTTTGCAATTATAACAATGTCCATCAAATGATGATGTGTTGATAGTTTCGGTTCTGCATTCATATGCTTGATGACCTTGCTTCTTGCATTTATGACAATGATTTATGCTTTTGGGTTTGCCATCCTAATGGGCATTCTTGCTTCTACAGACATTAGATGTATGTCCTTTCTTTCCAAAGAAATGACATGTAGGTTTAACATCTTTACCTTTTTCACTTCTTTGTTCTGCACTCTTTGATGATTCTCCTACTTCAGTGCTATTATATCCAAGCTCTGTTGTATCATGGGTTGATCTTGGAGATTTCAGTCTTGCTCAAAATATTTGATGGCTTCACTTGATTTGTTGAGATTTTCTGACTCCTCTCTTTCTTTGTTTAATTCATTCTACATTTGTTCCTTCTTCATCTTCAAATTAGAGATCTCAATATCTTTCATATTGAGTTCATGATGAAGATTCATCATTTGAGCTAGTGTATCCATCTGCATGTTTGAGATCCTTGTCAATTCAGTACATTTCTCTCCAAGTCTATTTGCAAGATTCCTTTTTTCATTTTCCATCATGACCTTATCATCAACTGCTCTTTTCTTTTGTTCAGTAATTTCACATATCATTATAGCCTGTCATTCATGTTCCATCCTGAGAGATCTTATCTCATCTGCTTAAATTTTATTTTTCTCCATCAATTCTGCTATTGTTGTATCAAACTCTTTAGTGTCTCCACTGGAGAATATGTTGGTGGTATCAATCTCCTTGTAGTGTATATCATTTTCAGCTATGGCTAGATCCTTCCTCTTTTTTAATGAGTTTCTCAATTTGTTTCTGAATTCCTCCAAGCTATGCAGAGCAAGTTGCACATCTATCACCTAATTTTCAATGATCTTTCCAAGTTTGAAAGCTTCCATCTTTAGATCTTTTCCTCCAAGCTGTTAGGCTTTTCTTATGAGAACCTAGATAGCTCTGATACCAATTTTTGGAATATTCAAATATGAAAAGAGTACTTATCAGAGGGGGAGGGGGGGTGAATCATAAGTATCACACTTTAGCCAATAAAACTTTTAACTTAAAGTAAATTGCATGCATGTAAATACATCAAATAAACATGTGACAAAACTCATGCATCAATAACTCATAACACTGGAATTTGGTAACCCAGAAACCCTCTAGGAATAAGAAGGTAAAACTGGGGTGGGGATGATACCCACAAAATTTACTGCAGCAATATTGTTCAACCACTTCTGATGGTTTTCCTTGTTAAAGGCCTGCCCTGTTAAAGGCTTTACACTATATTAATAGTGACTTGGTTAGAGGATTTACAAACACTTAACATGAAGTGTCACCTTGTTAAAGGATTTTAATCACCTAATCAAAAGGATCTTACAAAATAGTTGTAAAGCTAACCTATCACCATAGGATTTTCATTCTAATACAATTGTTAGAGAGTATTAGATACAATAAACCTGATAGATTACAATCCTTAATTGCTGAATGCAGGCTCCTTTTCTATCTTCTCTTGATCTTGATCCTTTGTGATATGATAACCTTTGCTTCTAAAAATAGATTTCCTTATGCACCCTTGTATGTCCTTCCATATATTGACAATGAAATTTTTTCTTCCTTATAAAGACTGCAAAGACTTAGGGTTTGATTTGGATGTACGATCCATATTGAATCTCAATTTCTTGCTCAATACTTGTTTTTTACTGATTGGTTGTATGGATTTATCATTTTTCTTATTGGCTGCATGTGAATTGCATGGGAAAAATAAAAGATTCAATTTTATCATTAAATCCCTTGAAGTTTACCTTCTGTCAGCTGCAAAAATTGTTTGCATCATAGTTTGTGCAATTTCAAACTTTTATGCTGATCTACTGAGTTACTTGGCTCCTGAAGTATTGTTGATACTCGACACATGCTATTTCCTGGATAGCTCGGCACCTAAACAAAACTATATCACTTGGCACCTGTTACTCTTGGCACTTGTTGCTCTTGGCACTTGTTAACACTCAACACCTATTGCACTTGACACTTGTTAACACTCGGCACCTGTCAACACTCAGCACCTATTACACTCGGCAATTGTTAACACTCGACACATGTTAACACTCGGCACCTATTACACTTGGCACTTGTTATAGCTCGACACTTTATCTTACTCGGCACTTACTCTTGATCTTGGTTAAGTGTATTGACACTCAGTTGTCAAATTTATTCTTTAAGCTAACAATTTTTTACTTTTAAAATTTTTTAAAATGTAACAAAAATAAACTTAATCATTTTACACACATTTCATCAGTTTACACTAACTTAAAATCCAAAAAAAAAATATGACTTTTACATTGTTGAAGTTTAACACTTTTTTTATGTTAGCATTTTCCTTTGTAAAAGGGTGACACATGTTTGTACTTTTACCCAGATTAGCTAGAGATTAGCTACTATCATATGCCTAAAGCTCAACAAATTTTCCTTGACTGGTCAATAACTTATTATAATGGCTTGAGATGGTTTCAACTAACTACTAAATAATGTGTCTTATTTCCTACATATCAATCTAGATATGCTAGATGTTTAGCTGAAGATTGCAACTAAATCCTGGAACATAACACAAAATTTTATACAAATGTTTTACTTTCTATATAAGATCTACTATATTATGTACACATTCTTGCAATTGAAACTTCTACTCAGTAGTGGTTGTTTAAAATTTATCCACAACCATATTCTCAAATTTCTTAGCTAACCAAGCCATCAGCCTCTCATTTGTTTCTATATCTCTAGCATTTATTTGTTCAACAATAGTTATAAGCTAGGAAATGATTACGGCTAGCCCATCAAAATTTTGTATAACAAAATTCTCTACAAAAATATCCTTTACATCATGTAGAAATTTCCTTTGTTGATATTCTCTTTTTAGCTCTTCTTGTTTCTTCTTCTAAGCTAAAATCTCTTGCAACATGATAGTTTTCTCAAGAGTGAGATTTTCCAAATCAATTGTGGCAACTCAATAACTTCGTCTAGACTAACTTGAATATCTAGAGAGCTATTCTTTATTACTTTCCCTTTATGAGGTGTAGGAGTTCTTCTGCTTAGCACTGCTTTAGGAGATGGTGAGGGGGTATCACCATTCAGTCTTTCTTTTATATATATATATATATATATATATATATATATATATATATATATATATATATATATATATATCAGTGCTAGATATAAGAATAGTAGTACATGGCATAGTCTTATTTTTCTCATTATTCTTTTCAATGTGAGGTCCTAACACATTTAGTCCTTCTTGACAAATGGTAGAAATGTCTACACTGGTGTCTTGATTTTCCCCTCTATGTCTACATTTGAGGGCTTCTCTTGTTCAATAACTTTAGTGTCTGGAGTGTCAGAATTAATGAGTGAAATATTGCCTTGCATACTAACACATCTACACTCATTTCATCACTTTGATAATCTTGAATGGTTACTATCTCAATGTCATTTACTTGTGTTATTTCTTTAGTTATGAGGCCAAAAATGATTTTCCAAAGTAACTCATTTTGTTGAATTACAACTTCATTCTTATTTTCCAAAATCATAAAATTTCTAAACTTTGGAACAAATATGTCCTTGTATTTCTCCAAAAGTGTTTCTTTCTAATCTTGTGAAAGATTAGGCATAACTTTGGCTAATGTTCCACATCTAATGTTTTTCTCTTCTTCAGCCGCCTTCTCACACCTTCTATCAAGTCTTCTATACAGATCAATTGGAATTTTTTCTCCAATTTAGAAGTAGCCAACTTCTAACTTGCCATCATGTCCACCATGGCTTCTTCAATTTTTGATTTTTCCTCATCATTTAAAGTATCATTTTTTTACATATCTAAAACAAGATAAACCTATAGAACCTTGTATGTCAATACATACCTCATCAATATTTTTGGTTCTTCTTTTGGTTGGTCCCTTAGTCAATATTCTCCTCCTTGGTTGGCTAGTATGGGTTTGAGAGATTTTTCTCTTTATTCTTGATCTGCTTAACTAAGTAGTCTCCACTACTTCTTACTTTGTAGTTTTCTCGGTGCTAGTTGCTATTGCCATAGTCCTTGGTTTGGTTGGTGGTGGAGGAGAGAGGAGTGTCATCATAGGCTTTTCATCTTCCTTTTCTCTAGCCTTGAGAATTTTAGCCTTCTTGTTGAGTGGTGAGAGAACAACCAGGGTTTTTCCCTTGGCTCCTTCTTCTTTTTCTTCCTCTTTCTCATCATGACTATATTTTTCTTCATCTTCTCCATAACTTTGTGTAAGTTGTAGAGGTTCTTTCTATTTATCTTGGTTGCCTATTTTTTTCTCTAGGTCTTCAATCATTTTCTTTTCTTTTTTCTTATCCTTAGAAGCTATTTTGATAGTTGTAGTGATTATCGTCTCAACTTCTCCATATTTTCTAAAAGGTTAATCTTTAGTATCAATTTCTTCTTTTAATAATGAAACAATATTTGCATTTATAATCTCACTGTCGATTTCATAATCAAATTTTTTAGCCATGCCCTCCTCAGATTTACTTCCTATACAAATGTGTTATCTATGTCCACTAAAAAGCCTACATCATTGTAATGGTTTATTAAAAAATCTTTTGGTATTCTCATCCTTGTCATTATGTTTCTTTTTGAATTCTTCAAAATATGTGTCCATGAAATTCTCAAATATATCTCCTAATTGAATTATGTACTCATAGATTTGTCTTGTCACTAGTTTTCCTTGTTCCAAAAAGATGTATCTAATACTAGGAAAATACTTCTAAATATAAAAGTAAACACATATAACAAGTGATCCAAAATTACAAATTGAGTTCTTTTCCTTCCTGATGGATATCAAGTTGTTTTCTATTATAGTTTCTACAGCTCAACAAGATCATACTCATGATCTTTCATGACAATCTTCCATGCTTGAACCACTATCACACATGATACATAGTTCAATCTCCTTTATTGATAGAATTTGTGAGAAATTACTCTTGCTGCAAATTCAATCAATGGACTAGAAATTACCCTTATCCATTCCACTCAACTCCTTTGTTAGCTTAAACTTCCTCATAACTTAGACATTGCATATTTTTCTTCTTATCTAGAGTGGGATAACCAGTAACCTTGTGAATCATCTTCTTGGTTATCTCAACTGGTCCATTGTGTAGCCAAAACTTGATATCTTGGATCCTTCTTAGTAAAACCTCAATCCATTCAATCTTAGAATTTATCAGAAATTATAGGGCACAAGTTAACCCTTTTCTTTCAACAATTTTGAATTCTTCCTTCAAAACTCCTTCATTACATAATTTTTCATAACCCTCTTGAATCTCATAGTCACCAACTTCTCCAACCTTGCACATGTAGAAACTTTTCACATCGTGCATCATGATTAATTTAGGTGGTATCAAAGATAACACAGCTACTTAGTCACCTTTCATTGCAATCTTGGGGATTTTAAAAAATTAAGGTGGAGGACAAGAGTCACTTCTCTCCAATTGAATGTTTCTAATCTCTACTCCTTGACTTTTTCATGTGGATGATGAAGCTGCCATTTTTCTCTATTAGGATTCAACACTTCTTCTCTCTGGATAACTCAAAATCACTTGATATCTTCACTCAATCAAGTTTCTATCTCATATTTTGTCTTAATTTCCTTAAGATCTCTTTTGTAAAATTCCTTAAGTCGCTCTGTGATCTCAAATTCTATATGCAAGCTATGAATTAATATCTTCAAACTTTGATATATACCTCCTTAATCTAGTGTCTCCTTTAATCCTATGTACTCATTTGGATGGAAGCTAGTTGTCTTGGTCAATATCATACCTTTTAAACTAGATCTTCACTATACAACTTAGTCTCTTCCATATAGACAATTTTACTAATGTTCGACACTGTCTCTATAAATGATTCTTTTTTACTAATCCTTTCATAAGTATATTCTTATGCATCTTTACTTATGAAAATATTAACTTTAGCTCCATTTATGTTTGGAACTGATATAAGATGTATCATTAAACATAGAGCTCCATACATACCTTTCTTGAGTAGTTTAAGATGATATGATTACCTTGCACTTTGGATTGGGTGATCTCAACTCCATTTGTTCCATTGTTTCCATCTTCTTCCTTTCTCTTCCATGTTTGATTCATCTCCTTCTTTTCTTTATTGTTTCCCACTTTGGCTTTACCCATGGTGTTTTGATTTTCTATAGGTACTTGAGTTCTATATTATTTTCTTGAATGTCCAAACTTGTAAAATTTGGAACATACATAGTTAGGTGCATGATTATGCCTTTGATTAGTCCAATATTTTTTTTCTATTATCTACATTCATATTCTCGATGTCCATACATTTTACAATTGTAATAGTATCCTTCAAATCTAGGTGTAGTAGATGCATTCTTCATTCTTGATCTAAACTCATGTATTTGATGTCCTTGCTTCTTGTAGTTAAAATAATAACTAGTAAAGTTATGTTTAGGATTTTACATACCATTTTTTCTTTTGCAGATGTCTACAATATGACCAAGTTTTCCAATATGATAACATGTTCATTTTCCCTAATATTTTGCATTCTTAGTTCTCCACTCTCGGATGGTTCTCCTTGCTTGGTAGATGAATGTCTTGATCCAAAAGTGATGCTTGATGAACTCATTAGTTCTTCAAAATGTTTCATTACTTGATTAGGTTTGTTGAATCTTTTCACAAGTTCATTCTTATTTTTTAGTTCATTCTTTGATAAGTCCTTCTATGATCTCAGATTCATTATTTCCATATCCTTTTTGTTCAAATCCTTATTTGCAAGCATCATTTGACTAATCATGTGTACTTGAGTGTTTGTGAGATTTTGTAGATTAGATATCCTTTCTTCAAGTGTTGTTTACCTTTTCCTTTTTTCTTCCTTAGAGACAACCTTTTCTTCCTCATCTTTCTTCTTTTTTCTTAGTTACTTCACATAGCCTTACTGATTGAGTCACATACTCCCTTTTTAGTCCTCTAACTTCTTCATTCAAGATTTTGTTCTTATCTAGTAGATGTGTAGTTCTTGAATCACTCTCACTTGAACTTCTAATTTCAAATAGTCCTTGAGTTTCAACTTCTTCATAATTAAACTCATTTTTTAGAATGGCCAATTGCTTCCTCCTTTTCATGGATTTCTTCAATTCTTGACTTCTTGCTTCAAATATTGTCGTATGAGTTGGATGTAAATCACCTTATTGTCATTAACTTTATCCAATTTATAAGTCTCTATCTCCAAGATCTAAACTCCAAGTTGTTAAACTTCTCCAAGAAAACTTATCTCTATTACCAATCATTGGAATTCATAATTGGAAACCAAGATAGTGAGAGGGGAGAGGGGTGAATCAAGGAACTAGAACACATAAACCTTTTTAACAATTCTTTAGTGCATTCACCACATTTACCATATCATATATAATCCATGTAGAACTTGTAAAATAAAAATATAATAACATATAGATCTAGTCTATCAATCACATGCATAAAATGTAATCACATGACACAATGATTTGTTTACCTAGAAACCCTCCAAGGTGAAGGTAAAATTGAGGTGGGGATAACACCCCAAATCTTCACTACTGTAGTAATAAATTTAACCTACTAGGGTTACAATGTTTTACCACATCCAATTATGTACCCTGTGAGGGGTTTGCCTTATTAGAAGCTTTTGAGACTATTAGATCAGACCCTATGAAAGGATTTTATACTTACAACTAAGGACTCTACTAGGATATTTACACAGATATGTTAACACCACTCTATTAAGAGATTATCCTTGACTCAATCTATTAAAATTGATTCAGTATGCTCTAATATGTTTTTTTTTATCTCCTCTCTTAAATTTGATCTTATCTTTGATCTAATTTAGCTTTTTTTCCTTCACTTCTTTGATAAGTTCTCTATTTTGTTTTGGAATAATAGAACCTTAACTCTATTTTCTTCTTCACAATTCTCACACTTTCACACTTATTCTAGTCTATGATTACACAATTAGATTGTTCACTCCTTCTCATCACCATAGACTTATCATGTATTTGTCTAAATGAAAATAGGTTTAGTTCTTTTGTATTTAAATATTTCATAAAGAGCTTTCTAAATGCTTCCTAATTTTGCCTCTTTATCTAGTCGGTTCATCATAGAACATAGGGATCTATAACCCATGTCACAAAATGCATAACAATCTTGGTAACAACCTCTACAAGTATTAAATATCTTGTCCATATCATCATCAAATGGTTTACCTCAAAGTTTGTATCATTCCTAATGTGAATGTCACTTATGTGTTGCTTCACACTTACTATCTCTACACTCAACATTCACTATATATGTTGTTGACATTTGGTCTCTATTATACTTGACACCTTCTTTGTAACTTGGTATAAATGTCCTCAAACTTCACGATAATCTTTGAACTCATCTTATGTTTTAAATACATGAAAACCAAAGACTTTCTTAGCTCCTCTAGAGCTTGGTATATATTTGTTTTATTTACAATTCTATCTCATGACTCGGCCTATATAGAGTAGCTAGGTCATAGTACTAACCTTCTATCTCTTCCTAGTATATGACTATGTTTTTGACACTAATAGGCAAAAAAAGTTAGATATTTTAACAAGAAAGGGTTAACTCATAGACTAGATTTTCTTGGGAATTTTAAGATTGAATGGATGAAAATTCTTCTAAGTAGAATTCATGACATGAAGTTGTTGATAAATAATAGAACTATCAAGATTTTGAAGAAAGTATTTCATAATATAACTGGATAGCCAACTATGGATTGCCTAAGTAGTGAAGAAAATGAGGCTAATACAAAAACCAAGTGGAATGGATGAGGATATGTTGGTAGTGAACCAGTGTCCCTCACAAGGTTTTCGACATGGCTTAACTACCTCCTATGGTTCTATAAGACTATTGGTTGTATCGCGCATTGACAAGTCGATCTTTTGGCACAATGAAAACCCTATCCTTTTTCACAATTAGTATCAAAGCTAAGTCATAGGTTTGAATCCTTGAAGCCACAATGAGTGGCAGTGGAAGGGGAATTTTTTTATAGTGGGCCAATCTCGCTTACAATGTTCACAACATTGCTTAACAACTTTATGTCTTTCTATAAGACTATTGGTTGTATCAGGCATTGATAAGTCAATCTTTTGGTGTAACAACAACACTATAATTTCTAATAGGATTATCTATTTCAACCATTATTGATCCAATGATTGAGTTTACAGTGAGAGTAATCTCTCATAGGTTTTATCAGTTGAGTAGACTGAACAGTGTACTTTGTATAGAAGTTAACCAAGCATGGTAGATTTTCATGAAGGATCATGAGTATGATCTTGCCAAGTTATAGAGGTCACAACTAGAAGAGAACTTAACATAAATCATGAAGGAAAAAAATTGTGTAAGTTTAGATCATTAGTTATGTGTATTTTCTTCTACGTTTACTATCATTTTTTTTACTCTTGGAAATATTGTTTTGGAGAAAGTAAAACTATTTACAAAATAACTCATTAAGTACATAACACAGTTGGGAGAAAAAATTGAAAGTATTATGGATAAGTTTTTTGAGGAATCAAACAAAATATGTAAAGAGAATGATAATTCCTCCATCATTAGTGATGAGGCATTACAATGGTGCATATTTTCTAGTAGATACAGATAATACATTTAGTTTGGCAATTAAGCCTAGGAAAGCATGGCATAAGCCCTTGGATTATAAAATTGAAGCTGATGATGTGAGTGCGAGGAATAAATTTATGCAAAGGTATAGGCCTTTGGAAATTTTTAAGAAGAAAAGACTAGAATAACAGTTGATATCAAGATTTATTCTATAGATAAGAAGCAAAATAGAGTGATTGAAGACCTAGAAGTCAAACTAGGTAAACATACTAAAGGAAAAGAACCTTTGATGTTGACTCAAGGTCTAGGAGATGATGAAGAAAATCATAGCAGTGACGAGGAAGATGAAGAAAGTGAAGAGTAAAAGTGAAAAGCCCTAGCCCTGGTTCACCAACAAAAAATGAAGACTAAGATAGTGATAACCATAAAGCCTAAGGTGACAAAAGTTGAAGAGAAGACAATACCTAAGCCCATCTCTCCTCCTACAAATATTGATGACCATGGTAGAAAAAACTATAAAGTGCAAGCCAACAGTGAAGAAAGGAGTGGTTAAAATCACCAAACCTAGTAGCTCCAATATAGAGAAGAGGAAAGTACTAGCCACTATAGACCAACATAAGAAGAGAAGGATAGTAAAGAAGAAATATATTAAAGAGAAATATTGAAGGAAGATAGAGTCTAATGAACTTGGACATCACCAAGTCATTGTACCTACAAAGCCAAGAAATATTGATGAGGTATGTGCCAACATCAGAAGCTCTACAAGGTTAGCAAGTTTTAGCTTGTGAAGTATGATACATTGAGAAATGATGAAAGAATAAAGGTAGAGGAGGCCATGATAGATATGATGGCTAATAATAAACTTGCTCCTACTAAGTTGGAAAATAAAATTCTAAGTGATTTGTATAATGAATTAGATAGAAGATGGGAACAATAATCAGAAGTAGAGAAACAAATAAGAGAATGCGCAATGGCCAAGATTATGCCTGAGTTAACAAATAAATAGAAGACAATTTTTTTGGAAAAGAATAGGAACCAATTTATTCCTAAATTTAGAAAATTCATCATTCTCTAGAGGAAGTTTGAGGTTTTTGTATAGAAAAATGAGTTGTTATGGAAGATCATTTTTAGATTAACTACTAAAGGACTTAAATAGGATAAAGAAGTGTAATCATTACCATCAAAGATGATCAAAATGGTGAAGAAATCTAAACTATGTCAATCCCTCAAGGAAACTTATCACCTATTTTTGATACTGCACCTGACTCTCCCATTCTTGAATAGAGAAAGACCTTAGAAGATAAGGAACAAGACAAGGAGTGTAATCAAGAGCAAGAAAGGCCAATCAAGGAAACAAATGAAGAAACTTCTATTAAAATTCAAGAAAGACCAGATGTCTTAGGACCTCTGGCTGATGGAGATAAGGAGACTAGAGAAAAAGAAAGAGTAAAAGAGAATGTAGTGTTGAGTTCTACAATTATTGTTCCAAGCATTAAAGTTCAAGAAAGACCAAATGGTGACATCCCATCCCCTACTCTTAGTCTAGTAATGCCAACCAACAAAGCTCCCAAGAAAAGTAAAGGAAATAAGGTTAAGGATAGTTCTCCATATACTACTATTATTCTAGATGAATTAATTGATATGCCAAAATGGGATCTAGCAAATCTCACTTTTGAGAAAAAAATCACTATGCAAGAAATAATAGCAAAGAAGAAGAAAGAAGAAATGAGGTGAAAGCAATAAAAAAAGAAAGTATTGCGTTGTATCAAAGAAATATGTGTTGATGCGTTTGATATTTAGACCATTGATGAGAAGGCCCCCATTATCTCTCGGTAGGTACACATTTTAGAAAAGGTCAACACTAAAGATATTGAGGCAAACGAAGAAAATATGGTCTAGTCTAAGAAGAAATTTGAGAAGAAAGTCATAGAGAATGTTTATACTACCATTGCAATTTGACAAATGGAGTTGTAGGCACTTGTATAGAACATTGAAGAACTTGTAAAGAAAATACAAGAACTATACAACAGACTTTGTGACATGCCTCAATTTACAAGTGAGTTTATGCCTTCATACCTCATTTGGAGTTTATGCAACACTAGCCAATTTCAAAAAAGAATATAGTACAAAAAGATTATAATCTTTTGATTGTTGGTAGTTTGATTGACTTAGCAGTGAATCTAGATTTGAAGATTCATGTTTTGGAATAAAAAAGAACCACATGAGATAATGCACTTACTCTAAGAAACCAAATTCACAAACCATTTATTGATAAATAAGGTTTGATTACAAAAGCCTCACAACCCTAGCAGCCAAAGTAATAGACATAAGTGTCAAAAATAATCGATATTGATGATTAATGATGAAACAATAAAGGAGGATATCTATGATTAATGATGAAATAATAAAAGACTATAGATGATTAAAGATGAAAGAATAAACGATGATATATGATTAATGATGATCAAAAGAATAATGGGAAAATGAAGTTGAAATGATAATGATGAAATTCATATAGAAAAAAGAAAGAAGACATGGTATGGAAAAGTTACAATCAGATTCTTGAGTTATGTGAAGTTTGTATTATAAAGCCAAGTTTTGAATTTCTCTAAGAACCAAGTCATAGGCTTACATGAGTAATATTATTATTTGTAATTTAAAGATGTAATTATGACCAAAAAAATTGCCACTAATGTCGATGGGGGAGATTGTTGATATCTCTAAGTCTTTTTGTCTATTACTATCAAATAGTTACTCATATATAAGGAAGAGTTAGATGGTCATCACTGTGAAGAAGCTATTCTATATAGGATGAGTCATGTTAAATACTTGTAAATAATCATTTATATGTCGAGTTCTATTTGAGTAGAGAAAGTATTTTGTCACTGAGTATTTTTAATACAAGCTAAATAAGTCTAGTGAATGCAAAGAAGAGAGAGCATAGAGATGTTGAGTTATATGGAAGGTGTTGAGTACAGGTGAGGCTAAGAAAGAATAGAGATAATAGTTATAACCAAGAATTAAAAATAGTGAGCATCAACGAACACAAAGAGAACATGAAAGTATGGAATATTAAAAACTTTTAGGTAAACTATTTCAAGATGACATGGATGCAACATTAATGATTGTAGAGTTTTTCATGGAGGTTGTTATGCATTTTTTTGTGGATAGTTAATGCTTATGAGGAATGAACAGTTAATCAAATGAAGAGGCAAAACAAGAAGCATATAGAAGACTCCATAGAAGTCTTTAAATAGGTAGATTCAAACAAAATTTTAATATAGAAGCGTGAGCTATCATAAAATATATTGTGAATTGTGTAAAGGAAGTAAAGAAGTTAAGTTTTGGAGGTTGCATCCATGAGAGAGTTGAGAAGAATATGTTAGAAATTTTTTTAGCGCTCCCCTTAGGATTCATGACAAGGGCTTAACCACCTCCTATGCACTATAAAATGAGTGATTGTATCAGGGCAATGACAGATTAGTCTTTTGGTGCAATGACAACTCAATTCTAACAAGTGGTATCAAAGCTTGGTCATAGATTCAAATCCTCAGACCCTCAGGTAACATTGAGGTGGAGATTGTTAGATTTTTATTCAACACTCCCCTCAGGATTTGTAATAGATCAATTTTTTGGTGCAACAAAAACCCTATTCTAATAGAATAGAGGTTAGAAACCTTATGAATCAGTAAAGGATTGATAAAAATTATATCATATTAGAGGTATCATTTGAGATTGAAAGGAGGATATCCATAATCAACAATTAAAGTGTAGACTAAAGAATTAGCTACTGAGACAGTTCTAATAGAGTGAATCAAGGAAAATATCTTAACATAGTGGTTTTAACAATCCTTTGTAAATCTCCTAATAGAGTCTTTACTTTATTGTAAGTGAAAAATCCTTTAAAAAGGTAAGACCTAATAGTCTTAAATGAATTTAGCAGGGTAGACCCCTCATAGGGTGGATCATTAGAAGTGATCAAAATTGTAATAGTAATAGATCAACTTTGTTACTATAATAGTGAATATTTTTGGGTGTCATCCCAACCCTGGTTTTACCTTCACTTTGGAGGATTTCTGGGTAACCAAATCTTTGTGTTGAGTGTTTACTTTTCATGGATGTGATTGTTAGTTAGATCTATTTATTACAACATTTGATTTACAAGTTATGTTAAGCATGAAATAGATATTAGAAGGTCAATATGGTGAATGCAGTAAAGTTGTTTTGATGGATAATAGTTTTATAGATCTTAATTCAACCCCCATCCCCTTAGTATCCAAGCTTCCCAATTTAACTTCCAATAAATATGATGAGATATAAAGATGAATTGTAAGAAACAATCAATAGTTATGCAAAAATCATTCCATACCAAAAAGAAATATTATAGAATAATATCATACCATAGAGGGATAGAGGAAAGAAAAAATCATAGGATCTAGCAAAAACTAAGTATCATAATATTCTATGAGAATATATCACATATGATGTAAATAATAGATGATTAGGAAATGAGTAACATCACTATCCAAGGTATAAAACAATATATTCTAGGAAAGAGATTCACGATCTTGTATGTAAAAAATTTGGTACAAACCATTGCACCAAAACCCCAAGGTGGTAGTTAAGTACACTTACCAGGATCATAACATCCCACCATGCTCCCCAATCCAAGCTCTAGGCTAGATGTGCACCCATATGATTAATATTCTAAATATGATTAATATTGGCGATTATTTTTGAATCGTAATTTTTTTATTTGTGTAAAATATTGATGAATCTCAATAAGAATAGGAAGTTGATTAATCACCATGGAATATTACAAATCAAAATTGAACATTTTTTTACCTTGTAGAATATTATGAGAATCGTTACATATACTTTAAATCAATAGTGAAAAATAAATATTGGTGATATATCCCTAAAGTAACTAATAATTATGATAATTATTGGTTAGTTCAAATTAATTTCTCTAATAATATATTATATTTAGGTAACTCAAATCTATTCATGTAACAAATATTGTGGAAAATATTTTAGTTTAAATTTTTTAATAAAATAAATTATTGAGCAATTTTAAATATTCTAGAACTGAATTTTATATAAATATGGCGATTTAGGTTGTATCAAATCTTAAATTATTAGCCAAATTACTAGCCAAAAAATTCTAAAATTAGCCAATTTACGAATATTAGCCACTAAATTATACCCTAAAGTATACCATATCATGCTCACTATTTTATCATGAAATGAATAGAAATGAGATAATATACCCTGGAGAGAAGAAAGAGAAAGAAAAATCCAATTTATTGCCTAAATGAGAGATTCTTTATAATAAAGATGCACTTAGAAACAAAAGATTGATCTTAGGATTATAATCCATAACTAACCACAATAAATTCATGAGACTCCAAATTATAAGAGAATGCATGTTCACAAAGAGTATTGGAAATGAGAAGAGATGAAGAAAAATGTTATGCCTCCCTGAGTAATTTCAAGAAAATATAATATTTCACTTGGTATGTTGGTTTGCAAGTAATCACAATAAATGAATACAAGAAAATATGTCATCATATAAGAGGAAAAAATGTCATAAAAGGGAGAAAAATGGATGTTAAGATATCGATAACAAGAGGTAATAGAGCCTTTCTCCCCAAGCATGGAGACAAGGGAAATGATTGTTATGTTAATCATAAAGTAGGACAACGAACCCCAAAAAGATAGGCTATTAATTTCTCATATCTAGGAGAAACATAATAGGGATGTAGATATATCAAGTAAAATGATCATGAAAAATATACCATTCAATATTGCAAGTTATACGAAATAGAGTACATACAATGAGTTGAAAAGAATGATGAAGCATAGATAAAGAAGGTCTCTTAGGGTTAATTAGATGGAAATATAAAGAGAAGCACTCAATATGAATAAAATTTAATGAAATAAATGTGTTGTATGCACAAAGTCAAGAATGAGGAATGTTGTTGTGGAATCTACGGTTTCCCAACCTTTATGAGTTGAGAAACTGCTCATAGATTCAATTTGAGTAGGATCCATGGGATCTAATGCTATATTTCTGAAAATGAGTCCATTAATATGGTCATTTTCAATAAGACCTATATTTCATTAAAATATGTTATGAGAAGGAGGATCAAATGTGTGATCTTATATTTCTAAGGCACTTTTAGGAGAAGGGTCAACAAAACTCATGAAGGCATAATTGAATTCATAGAAAGAGGTTGATCATTTAAATGTGTCTAATGTGGAAGGGAATAATCCATATCCTTATCTAAGGGTTCATCCCAAATAGGATAATAATCCAAGGAAGGAGGGAAAAACACATTAGAGTAATAAATTTTCATTAGGAAGACAATTGTCAATATTCCTATCGAAGGGCTCATCCTAAATAGTAACACTATCAAGGTTAGGAACATCATGAATCACTAAAAGTTGATGAACATCATCTTCAGGAAGTTGTGCCTCAATAAAAGAACATATCAAAACATCATCATATGCATAACATGGAATATCTTAAATATCATGAATCAATCTTGAAAACAAGATAACAACCCAATTTAAATGAAATAAAATAATAATAAAATGAAATGTAATCAAAGTATGAACTAGATGCAATTTTTTCAAAATGCAAATATATGAAAATGAAATCTATATGAAAATAATTCTAAACAATACCTAAATACCACCAATGAAAACAATAGTATATAAAGTAGATAGAGAAATACCAAAATCATACAAAGATAAGTAATGAACTCTAATTCCAAAAAGAAAGGGGCACAAAGTCAAGTTCACCAAAATGTTAAGTGGTAAAATAGAAGAACTTTAACCAAGATATTGAATTCCACTCTACTTGGTCACTAAGCTATTCAAAAGTGTGTGTGTAAGAAGGAGGAGAATTTCTACGTATGATTCCACTTATGACCTGAATTAGATTAGCCAATACCCAATCAAAGAGGGGTGTTGATAATAAATTTGAGCTATAAAGAGGAATACAATACAAATAAATACACTCTCTTAGCCCCTTAATAGGATAATGTGAATGTGAAATTGAACTAATTACTTAGGAAATATAAATTTCTATATGCTATGTGAATAGAATTTTCCAAATTAAGATGCTAATCTAGGGTAAAGATATGAAAGGAAATAAAATATGAAAGACTCACCTTGAAGTGCATAGAGGAAGATGTATTTTCATTCAATACCTTTCAGATTTGAATATTTTATTTTCTTCTTTTCATGAATCTTGGAATGAAATGAAAAAAGGAACAAAACCCATAAATCTCCTCAAAATATGAAACTCAAGGACTAGGCTGACTTGGAAGGATGTCCTACAATCAAGTTGACATAGTTCATAACTTAAAAACAGATGAGTCCAGAAGGCTTTCAAACTATAGGTTCTAGATCTTTAATCCTTTCCATTCCCAAACAACAAATTAACTTAGAAAAGAAACATTTAGGGTTGGGGTTTGATGATTGATTTTCTTGGTCAAGCCCTTGGTTAAGAAATTAATTTTAAATGAAAAACATAAATGTAAATGAAGTACTTTAATGTAGTAGATCTAAATCAAGAGAAAGATATAATTACCTCCATAGATGCAATTGCCTTTAATATGTGATCAAGTATGTAAGTGTAATATCATTGACTGGAAGAAACCATAAGGAAACCAAAGAAGCCAAAACCTCATGTATGGAAATGTATGTGACATGCCATGGATGAATAATGGAAGAACTCAGGAATGAATATGATCTTCTCCTTAAAGCCAAACTCCACTATGACCTCAGAGGAAGATGCTTCATACAAGAAGGAGATTCTTGTAGTTGAATGCTTGAAAATGTGTGAAGAAGAATGTGTTGAATACTTTCTTTCTTGTGAGAAGATAGCTTAAGAATGAGATATAAAAATGAATCCCCCAAGCCTCCATTTATACTATTTCTTGTGTGAGAAAGAAAATCAGACCAACTTGCTAATAATCACAAACTAATTAAACCCTACAGGTATATCTTTCCTTGAGCTCTAAAACTTTAAGGGACTAGGTCATCCTAGGTCAACCTAGTCTAGGACTATGTTGACCTTGGAGGAATAGGTCAACCTAAGTAAAACTATGTTGACATGAGTCAAACTAATCTAGGAGGAAAGGTCATGAGTGCCACAACAAGCTCCTAGATGTGGTGCAAAGGAGGCATAGAGATAGTGAACTAAACATGAGATATGGTCAAATGAGTATCAAGATAATACCTCAAGACCATGTCAGAAAGAAACAGATAATGAAGAAAAATAACATTGAAGAGGAGAGGAGATAAAGAGACTAAAACCACACTAAGGAGGGCTAAAATTTCTCAAAATGAAGTGTCTCCATTTAAAGATTTTATACAAGGTATACATGAGAAGGTTCTTAAAGAAAGGAGAAAATATAGTGGCTATTGATAAATTACATGGGTATGATAGATTTTATCTTCCCTCCTATACTTTAGACTATTGTTATGCGATGAGATATTACACCCTTGAGTGTTGATTAACTGTTTTTCATTGTTACCATTTCCCAATTTTAAAATATATTACAAATGGAAAAATGGTTGATGTGTGCTTTTTGTCTCTTTCCTTTGTTACATGAACTATTATTGTTAAGGTGCCTCACCTTCTCTACTTTCATGCCTAATATATAGTTTCTACTAGAATGAATTTGATAAGTCTCTTTTTGAAAAAAAATTCCTTTCTTACCCTCAATAGGAGATGAACCAAAAATTTGATCACTCCCATAACTATGTCTACATCGAGCTCATTGAGAGAAACTTATTACATGAAAAGCTTAACCTGAGTTGTGAAGAAAAATATATAAATATTTTAAAAATAATGTTCCAAAAATTATTCTTGAAGGTACTCTATTAAAATAATTTGACCCCCCACCCCCGCTTTTCAAGACTAGCCCCACAAAACAATACAAAGTTGGTGAAGGAGCTAAGAAAAAAATGTCTTTGATTAAGATTGATAAGATTGATGATAAAAAATGAAAGTGATTTAGAAATAGGTCATAAGGTAAGATGTGAGCATGGGAGAAAGGATATTAGTTAATCTATTAAAAAATCACAAAACTATAAGAAAATGAAGGAGGAAGTTGTACCTAGAATTGATTCTAAATATGAACTAGTAGAGGGTAATTCCACTACCAATTATGATGGTGACAACTATCATGAGGTGGGGGGAGGGACCAAAGGGGATTGATGGGAAGATTAAAACTAAAAATATATGGACCTAACAATTAATTATAATGATCTAGATAATTTAGGAAATAATCCTTCTATTTCGCATATTCTAGACAAAGAAGAAAATATGGATAATTATTTCATTTAATTAGCCCAAATAGTAAAAATGATATCCATAACATGATTATTGATCATATAAAATAGTCCAACATATAGTGAATTCCCTTAAGGATAACACTTCCTCTACACACACCAAATAATAGTTTAGTAATGTTGTCTCTTCTCTAATCAGGGCCATGGATGGACTCATGAAGAAAGTTGTTTTGGATGTGTTTATTTATCAAATACATAGATGAGCCTAAAGAGCATAAAAATAAATAAATAAAATGAATAGAGGAATGACAAGGAAAAAGAAAAATAAAATGAGGAGAGGATGAGAAAGTTGAAGAATCTCTCAAGGAACTAGGAGATAATTACAAAGTCTAATGAAAACAAAGAGATTAATCCTTAAGGATTTTTGGCCTTTTATTATGCTTCTTTTTCTAGACAAAGCTTGTTATTTATTACCACTGTTAGTCTTCTTCTTAATTACTACTTTATGGATTATGTTAGAATTAAGGATCACAATCAAAAAGGGGTTTTTTTATACCCTACTATATAAATATTGATCTAGGTGGATCTAGAAAAGAAAAAAATTATGTAGTTTAATAATCTCTCAAAATTACCAGCATTATAAAAAGCTCATAAAAATGGACCTGATGTAATTTGAATGGAGTTAAAAGGATATAATATATAGAAGTCTTTCATGGTCAAAACATTTTTGAAAATGGCAAACTAGAGGTTGATTGAGAAAAAATGAGAAAATTCTTCTCTCTCAAATGCAAAAAAAAAAAAAAGCATACAAAGCTGTATTTCTCATCACACTAATTCTAGAAGTATTTTTTGTTTAGAAATTCAAGTTCATGTAAATAAGTTATGATCAATCAACCTAGGAAAAGGGTTAATGAGTCTAATGATGGTATTAGCATGACATCTTGATGGAACAATAAAAAGGTGGGATGATGTTTTCCAAATATCTAGTGACATCTTTCATTGTGAACTATTAATATATTAATAGTTTGGTTGTCGAGAATAACAATGCTTGAGGTTCAAACTTGGAGTCCCTTTTATACAAGCATTCCCATCAATTGCCATAGTGCATGAATCAATTTGATTTTGAAGTGTCACATACTCTACTAGACTACAATTGATAATTTTAGCAAACCAAAAAATAATACCATCAAGGTTTTAACTCCCAACCACCAACATGTTATTTTATTTTCCAACAAACTATGCTAGTGCAATTTTAGTGATTGTATTTGGTGGATTATCTATTTAAAACATTTGGCCACTCATGTAGGAGCATAAAACCCTATCCTAACTAACCATAAATGTTCTCAAATTAATGTGAGTTATCTAAACATAATAAATCAAAAAATAAAAGGACTTTTTAAGGAAAAGATTACAAACTTGGTCATTAGGGGACTATCATAGTTTATTTTTAAACGATTTGGTTGTAAATTTATTGTTTTGTTTTTTAATCTAATATGGTAAAAATATTGTACAAAAGGGGGTAATTTCCCTTTGTAAAGAAAGCTATGATTGGAGGAATTGTTTATAACTCTAAGGACTAGTTTGGTTGTAAGTATTATTAAATGTGACATTTAGCTATGCTAGAATAAGCCCACTACTAGAATTCAAGCATTCTTAAAATAATTTTTGGAATATCATTTGGATCTATTTGGTTGACATGCAAGATGAATTGAAAGATGCATATTCTATGTTTGGTTGCAAGAATTGAAATTGAAATTAGAATAATTTTTTTTTATATTAATTTTAATAATTTCAGCATCTATCAAGCGACATTAATGAGTCTCTTTGGAACTAGGTTTTCTCAATACATTTTAGAAAGTTATGTTCGAACTCTCCAACTATGCCCATGTCATTGTCTCTCTCACCACATTTCAAAAAAAAACAACTTCCCTTGGTCTTTAGTTCAACTTGGTTCTTCACACTTTGAATTTAATGCATCTAAATTTATGTTGATGTCATTTGAGTGTAGATGAAGCATGAGTGAGTTTAGCAGCTAGAATTGAAAACATAAACATTGAAACAAATAAAAAATGTTATTGTTTTGTATGTCTATTTGTTGTAGGATTGGTGAATGAATTTGGGCTTAACAAACTATTACACATGGCTCCTTGCATTCTCTTTGGTCCTCAGTAAAAGGTATGTCATATTCTTTGGAGACTATGTAGTGAGTCACAATGGATGTGTAGAGTGACTTATTGGAATCGACAAAAATACTATTTGTTCCCTCCAAAAATTTGGTTTATGTTATTACTGTCGGACCCAAAAAGATCTAAAATTTAGTTTTAAAAAATGGAATAGGAATAGGCTATTCCTATTCCACATTTTACGTAGGAAGTTCTCTATGCTCATTTTGTGCTAAGATTAGAATTAATAAATTCTAATTCTACTTTCCCTATCTACACACAAATGCTAAATTTCTTAATTCTACCAATCAAATTTTCCTATTCTCATCCAATTCCTACTACCAAATGGACCATAAAGGAGGACTTCATGGGAAATTTTTTGTGAGGAAATTATAAGTGAGGAGATTTTGTAAGCATGTAGACATTACGTATTGTCTTGAAGTACATAGAAAAAAGATTGTGAAGGATTAGGTCTTCAATTCTATAACAAAGTAGCCCTGAAATTGAGAAGTGTACCTAGAGACATAGTCATGCCTAGATGAACTCTGATATCAAATTATTTGTGTCGCTTCTATTTCTTTAATAATCTCTTATTTATTTAAATATATTTTATTATTATCTCTTAAGTAATTAAACATAGTTAAATTATTGGGTCTAAAGCATAACTCTTGTAATTTTAATGGATAAAAACATAGAGCAACATAATTACTGCCTAGATCAAGGAATCAAATCTTTAATTTAGATTGGGATCACCCACAACATGGTAGTTGACGTGAGCCCTATTGTATGGCTAATTTGTTGTTCAAATCCCACCAGCTACTAATGCCCTTGACATGCACTACTAGCCTAGCAAGATCAATCAACGAGAGATATAAGGATTCTTATGACTACTGTAGTCCAACTTCCAATTGGTAGTCATCCAAGGAAATATATACAATAGATTGGTTGTTGTTGACCTATCATCTTGGCAAGGGATGTATAGGTGTACTCTTTGCGAGGCATAGGGAGCTTAGCTTAGGGTGTATAAGGAGAAATTATGTGAGAAGATTGATTGGAGGATACGATCAAGAGCCATGTAGATATGGTGATAGTTCATGGTGGGTTTAGGTGGTCATGTCATTATAAATATAGGTGTATCTAGGAGAAATCGAGGCCTCAACAACCACTTTCTCATCAAGGTTGGGTTCCCCCTTAATGTGACCCCACTGGTTCAAAGCTCTAGTCAAAAGAAATTGTCAAAATATTATGAATCATTTTTTTAAAAAATTAATTCAGATTGAGATTATATACTCGTAAATACTAGTTATCGTATCAGATGCTCTAGTATATATATTTTATTAACTTGGGACTTTCAACTATAATGGCTTGGAAGTGGAGTCTAGTTTTGTTTTGTTGGTTATTTTTTATATATCAATTAAAAAACAAGATAATTATTTTAATTATTTTAAATCATAGTTATTGTAATTTTACAAAGGGAAAAGAACAAGTGTTCATTATAGCTAACTTCACATGGGTTAGTTCATAAGTAACAAATCAAATTTAGATGATTTTCTTTATGTCTTATCTTTAAGATGGTTTCAACGAACTCAACAAGACTTTTCATGTGCACAAGGGTAAACCAATGGTCATTTCAAGTCGATGATGAATATATATTCTACATTTCATTATTAGTTAGTTTCTTTGATCATTAAAAAAATTAAGATAAGTGATTAAGTACTTATGTACATCCAATACTCATGTGGTAATCTTATTGATAAATTTAAAATGTTCATGTAATTACAAACATCTTCTTTTGCTACTAGGTATATTTGTTGATAACACCGTGGATTTTTTTTTAAAGAAACTTTGTTAATGTAATCTAATGAACAATTGTTGGAGAAAATTTTATGATTGGAGCACTTCCCCATAAATTTCAAAAATATATAAATGTAATTACTATGTCTCATTGATACCTCATTGGTCATGCATAATGATAACAATAAGGAGGAAATGATTGACCTTCTCAACAATGGCAGGAATAGGCTTCTTGATAATTTTAGGTGAATAAAATGGATTTTTTATCAGATTTTTTACCTGAAGGGTCGGGTGACAAGTGTTGAGGAGAGGACTAGTGGTAATAAGACTCAAGATGTAAAAATCTTGGATAATCCCCCCACTGGCTGCTTTTACGATTAGGCCACTTTATACATGATGAAATCTTAGTAATGGTACCCTCAAAACTAGTGCAAAGCACCTCACTTTTTGGTTTTGTGAGTTGTTAAGGTGTTATTTAATATTCTTGTGTATTCTAATAGGTTCTAATGGTTCTTGGAACCCAACTTGTCCCTCTTTGTTTGCATATAGCCAAAATTTCTCACAAGGTCCTAAAATTGATAAGAGTTGTCAAAAGTTGTAAAATGGGTGAAAAGTTTCTAAGGTTGAGAAATTAGGGTATTTGGCTACTTATAAGGTCCTAGAATAGGCCTAGAGACACTCATTTGCTCAAAACTTGAAAAAGAGAAAAATTTCTCAAAAGTTGCTGGACCAACTTTTGCAATTTTTGCAAGAAAGTTGCAAATGAAGGTTTTGGTAGTTTTAACCACCCGTTATTAGGTATTTGAGCATGATATGAATATTTTTGAAGGTTAGAATGATTTTTAGTTGCATACCACACATGTGAGTAGACTGTATAGACTTTTTCTATAGTTTTGATTGTATTTACAAAGTTTTTATGCCCTTCTACGACTGTGTATCGATTGGGATGCATGATCTAACTTCAAAAATTTGTAGTGTGGTGTCTTAGATTTTTTTTTTCATGCTTAAGATTGTTCTCAAGTTTCTAGGTTGAAAATTTATTGGAGTTTTTAGGTGACTAGTGTTTGGTTTCCATTCACAGGGCTGCTAGGACAAAATGGCTCTAACCTAATCATCCATGGTTGAGAATGCATGAAACCTTGTGGGATGAAGGTTTTGACTTTGTATTTTTTTTTTCATTTTTGTGACTTCTTCTAGGTGTGGAGTGATTCCCTACGCTGACTACTGGGAGTAGGTGAGATGAGCCAACAAGAAGATGTGTTTGTAGAGCACACCCATGATTTGACATGGTCAATATAATGGAATAATTAGAATCCATTAGGTATTATCTTCATGAAACAAGTTTTTTTGGAGGTTGGCATGAAGGTTGAAGGGCTCTAGAGGTCTTTTGTGAAAACTGGTCCAGAGGCCTAAAAGATAGCCTAAAAACTAGGGCTTGAGAGTGGATAGGGTTGTGTGTGACTTGAGACTCTATTATTTAGGATTCTAGAAGTGCTAGGTGATAGATTTTAGAATGTTATAGTTTTCCATAGGTTTATGTAGAATAAATTGGAGTAAATTATCTAAAAGGTAAGATTAGACCTAATGTAATTAGGCCTAATTAGCCTTATTTATGGACAGTGACATTTTCGGTGATTGCTAATGTGACTAGATGTGTTAGTTAGATTTAAGAAGGATGTGTAGGATATCTACAACACTAGGAAGGGCCTAGGAATGGTGAGAGTAAGATCCTATGCAAGGGTTTATGGTTCTAAGGGAAGGAAGGGCTAGTAGGAGTAGTTCCTTAAAAAAGAAAGACTAAGTTCCAACATCGATCCAACTACACATAGTAGGCAAGTTGGGAAAGGGTTCTTGGAGGCCAAGATTGGTGGAAAGAACAATGAAGCCTTGAACCATTGGATGGTTTAGGGATTATTCCATAACTAGAATTACTTAACTATTAGAACCTTAAACCCTGTATATTAAAGTGGTATGAGATCCTGAACTACATTCAATTTGGTGTATGTCTGATGTGGAGGAGAGACAAGAGGTTGATAGTATGCCACCCAGGGCAATGAGAAAGGATGAATTAGTGGATTTGATTAAGGAACTATTGGAGAAAGAGTAAAAAGAAAGTCATAGAATGGGGAGATGAGAGAGAGGAAGAAGATGAAAGCTAGACAAGGGAGATGTCTAACAGTGCCAAAGAAATAGGGATAGAGAAGGACCAAAATGTGTTCTTGGATGCCTTCAAGTCTCTTGACAATGATATTATGGGACATATTTAGGCTATTATAGTAGGATTTTTAATGGAGAAGAGTGGCTAGATTGTTTAGAGGCCATAGATAATCAGTTTGATTACAAAGAAGTACAAGAGGAGAAGAGAGTTAGTTATGCCAAGGCTAGACTTAAAGGATCAACATTGGTATGGTGGAATATGATGCAGGATGATAGGGTAATAACATGGGAGAAGAGGATAGTGTTGGAGTTGAGGAAAGCCAACTCCGAAGATGCCCAAGATCACCTGCATGCAAGAACCTGTCAAAGAGAAGCCAAGAAGAGGAAGAGCAAGGAGCAAGGGAAAAACTCTAAACGGACATGAGAGACAATATGTGAAAACACAATAAAAATGTATTTACAATATGCACAATGTGATATGATACAATGAGAGAGAGGTCACTTATAAAAACCTCAAGGAAGCTTGTAGAACAAGCTAGAAGGTGGTAGAAGATAAGGATGACAACTTAGCACACATCCACAAAGGTGGAACATGATAGAAGGGAACAAACTCTCGTGTTGTCATCAACTAACCACTACAACTATTAAATACTAAATATTAAATAAATGCATTAACCTAAGTAAGCTTAAGTAAATAGAATAAATAAATAATTAATAATTATTTACTCTAACACCCCCCCTTAAGTGCAACATAGGGAAATTCCTTAAGCTTACAAAACTAAGATGAATGCATAATGGGTCCCAGCAATGAGGCCATTTTAGGTACCCAAGTACAATGCAAGTAAATGAAACCTCTGAAAATGAGGAAAGAGGGAAAACCACATGGGAAAAACCCTCCCTCAAAAAGAGGTAACCTAGTGAAGAACTAAAGAAGCCTCCAACTAGGGGAAATTGTCCCCTAAAACAGGAACAAGGAGTGATCATGAAGAAGCATCACTGAAGCATGAAGAGCCACAAGTTTTTCAAACTACTGATCTAAAAAACCTCCATGGAAGAAAAAGGCACGAACCGAGCATGTCTATATGGTAGATGATCCATCTCACCGAAATGCATAGGTAGCTAGCCACTGTAGTTGCCTTGTACATAGGATCAACCACTGAATACATAGTTTACACTATCAAACCATCGAACCATGGATGCATTAGAACAATAGCATAACCCCCCCTTAATGCAGACAGGGTGTGATGATAGGCAACTGAGAAGGTGGGCCAAAGTCTCCTGCAGATGAACCAAGAATGAGGAGAGAGAAAAAGAGGTATAGACACCTATAAAGACACGGTCAAACTAACTCTGCATGGGGCTAATGTCATGGAAGGGAAACTTACTTGACAAAGGGAGAAGGCCTAAAATAGCAAACAACAATCCCCCCATGGTGCTTTATTAAAATAATGCATGTACAACTGACTCAAAATAACTTTCATGATTCTTGAAATGCAAAAGTGGCACTTTATCTCAGTGCGATACAAAAAGGTGCTTCAAAATGATAGCTACAATGATCAAAACTAAAAACAAGCTAAACCAAAACAAAGTACAGCTAAAAACAAGAGAAACCATGCCAGAAAAATGATCCTCGAGCCTAAAACACTCAAAATATCCACCATATAGCTAAAATGCCAAAAGTATGATAGAAAAGGTAGAGGCCAAAATCTAAGATAAAGGACTACATTTTTGAAAAGGTGACTAAACCAGCTTTCCAAAAATATAAAGTTTTCAAAAAATAGGCATGGGATGCAAAAGATATGCTTGCTGGAGTCAAAAATAGGACTTTGGACTTCAACTAAAAAATAGGCAATAAAAAGCATCAAAACCTAAAAATACCTACACCAAAGGCTCCATCTCGGAACCAGCTTTTTGGCGCTTCTTTCAAATCGGAAAAATACCTCTGTATGAAAAAGTTATGGCCAAAAAACCACAAGTAGCTCCAAAACAAAATAGGAGAAGTGCATGCAAAGCCTGATGATGCAAGCGCTAACCTCATGCTAACATTAGCAGTCCGCAGGATAAAATTTGACAACTTGCAACCCATCACAGAAAAAAGATGCCACATGGATGCCACGTGGCAAGATGCTGATGTGGTAGGGGCCGTGTGGAAAATCACCATGTGGCAGCCTTGCCACATGGAAAATCACCACGTGGGCTGGCTTAGAATCGTTGATGGGGCACCCGCTGCAGACTACTGACTGTGAGATGTGCAGTACACGTGTCAACTTGTGGAAGAGTTCATGTTGGCAGCAGGATGTTGAATTGTCACTGACCAGGCGAGAAAAGACTAGGCTGCACATGAGCTGAAATCATTGGTGGAGGTTGCAGATCTGGGTGGAGTAGCGCTATCAGACGGAGACTAGGCTGAACCACCGGCCGAACAAAGTGCTGAGGAGCATCATTGTCGACGGTCGAAAACTAAGCCATCAGGAAGGAGGAGCCGTCGGGCGCAAAAGGGAGCTAGCGAAGCATGGGTGAAGCCTGGGTGGCCATGCGGTGTCACAGTAGTTTGCTCTGCATAGTATTTTTTTTATTTTTTTTAAAATGCTCGCATCCATACGATCTGTACAAAGAGCGCTGAAATCAAAACAAATTTTCCTCGCGGAGCTCTATCTCCAAAATTGACAAACTTTATATGAATCCTAACTACAAACGGCCTTTTGGATTCAATGGTGATGTCCATTTGGTCCCAAAGTGCTCTAAAAAATTGTTGATCCCCTGATTTGAAGAAAAAATGCACAAACAAACTAGGGTTTGTGACTTTAAATCACGGCTTCAAAATTTCTTCAACCAAGTAGCAGCAAGAAGGCTCTGATACCATGTTGGAGTTGAGGAAAGCCAACTCTGAAGATGCCCAAGATCACCTACATGCGAGAACCTATCAAAGAGAAGCCAAGAAGAGGAAGAGCAAGGAGCAAGGGAAAAACCCTAAACAGGCATGAGAGACAATATGTGAAAACAAAATAAAAATGTATTTACAATATGCATAATGTGATATGATACAATGAGAGAGAGATCGCTTATAAAGACCGCAAGTAAGCTCGTAGAACAAGCTGGAAGGTGGTAGAAGATAAGGATGACAACTCAGCACACATCCACAAAAGGTGGAACATGCTAGAAGGGAACAAACTCCCATGTTGTCATCAACTAACCACTACAACTATTAAATACTAAATATTAAATAAATGCATTAACCTAAGTAAGCTTAAGTAAATAGAATAAATAAATAATTATTAATTATTTACTCTAACAGATTGTGTCTTGGGATAGGATGAAGATTAGGTTGAAAGCACAATTCCTACCCATTGATCATATGATATAGACATATCAAAAGTTGTTGAACATAAGGCAAAGCGATCTAATAATGAGTGCCAATACTAAAGAGTTCAACAAATTGAGTCTAAGGGAAAGGAGATAAGAAAAGGAAGTAGAAAGAGTAGCAATATATCTCAATCGGTTGAGAAAAGGAATCTAAGATGAGATTAGCATGATGGACCCTAATAGTATGCACAAGTGCTTCTAGTTATCCTTGAGATTAGAGTAGAAGGCTAGGAGAAGACATGATTTCCAACAAAGAGGAAGAGGTATAGAGGATTCAGATGCAAGGGTATCTTTGGAAGAGAACGAAGCCCAAGTAGGCTAGAAGAATCTCAATCTCCATATAAAAAGGAAGGTAGTCAGAATAAGGGCACATTTCAGAGGTGAGAATACAGAGGAAGAGGACCAAATAGAGGTAGGATTTAGTCCCAAGGCAGAGGCAACTCAGTCTTCACTAGTGGATTCTATAATTACAATTAAGTGGGCCACACCGTGAGAAGATATCCTAAAAAGGTTCTACCTTATCCATGGCAAAGAGGAAAACTCAATTAGTTTAGAAAGAAGACACACAAAGTGTCACTTCACCAATTTCCAAGGCAAGGCGAGAATTGGATGGAGAGAATGTCATGGTAAGAGAAGTTGTTGATGGTTCCTAATGTTATAGAACCACCTCAAAGGAAGAGTTTGTTTAAAACCACTTGTAGGTCACACAAGAAAATTTGAATGGTGGTAGTAGACTCTAATTCCACAGATGTCAATAGAGATGGTGGAAAAGATCGAGCTTAGGAGGATACCTCACACTACACCTCACACTACACCATATAAGGTGTCATGGTTAAGAAAGGGAGAAAAGATAGTGGTGGATGAACAAGCCTTGGTGAAATTTGAAATAAGGGAATATGAAAAAAAAATACTATGTGATATAATGCCTATGGATGACTGCCACCTCCTTTTAGGACATCCACATCAAAATGATGTAAAGGTAATTCATTTCAGGGAAAGAATAGTTATGTAATCACTAATGTAGGCAAGAAATATCAGATGGATCCTTTGGCAAAACCTAGTGAAGAGAAGCATGTGGGATCTAGTGTGATGCTTCTTAGTAGACAAGAGTTCCTTAAGGTCATGAAGAAGGAGAAAGGGGTTTTTTGTGCAGTCATAGAAAAACCTAGAGAAGAAACTAAGGAGAAGGTCAAGATGCTTCAAGAAGTACAAAAATTATTGGAAAAGTATCATGAGGTAGTAGATAATGGACTACCAAATATCTTACCACCTATGAGGGATGTGAGTCATTAGATAAATCTCATACCGGGAGCTAATCTACCTAATAAGGTAGCATACAAAATGACTCCAAGTTAGAATGGTGAAATTTCTTAGCAAATACAAGATTTAGTAGAGAAAGGCCTTATAAGTAAGAGCTTGAGCCATTGTGATGTATGTAATATCCTTGCACCTAAGAAGGATGGCAAATGGAAAATCTTTACTGACACCAAGCCTATCAACAAGATAAGAATCAGATATAGATTCCATATGCCCTAGATTGAGGATTTGTTCGATAATTTTGGAGGATCTTGCTAATTCTCTAAGGTTGATTTAAAATTAGGTTATCACCTAATAAAAGTTAGGCCTGGTGATTATTGTAAGATAGCCTTCAAGAAAAATTAAGGGATGTATGAGTGGCTTGTAATTCCCTTTGGCTTCACAAATTTCAATGTCCTTGCTCCAATCTAATCCCAAAATTCTGATAAAGGCTCAAGAAAACACTTTGCATACAAGGGTCATATGACTGATATAGTATTTTATTTTGCTTTAATGTCTCTTTTCTTCAATTTTCATCAACGAGAATCTTTTGCAAGAAGACTCAAAATTGATTACACAATTCCCTAACATGAATGTGCAACTTATTTTGACAATATTCAATGCATACATGTAACTAAAAACTACTTGCAATATGCTGTAATAGAAAATAATAATTATGAAAAACACTTTGGATGCAACCTATGATGGTGTTAATGCACTTATAGCCAAGTAGAATTAATACAAACACTTGGTATGCATAATTATAACATTATTTATGCCAAAAAGAGAACCTATAGCCAATTGACATTTTGTTAGACAATTGGCATGCAAACTAATAATTTGATCATGAATGATAAATACATATTCAAGTACAGTATATCAAACCAGCAACTTATGTCTCATTTATTGCACATAAAATGTCAACTACAATGCTAGCATGAAATGTCCAAGACTCTTGGCTTACATCAGCAAGAATAATGCTTAAATCTACTACAAACTTTCACCTACAATCTTACCTTCTAATATGCATCTAAATGATAAGAAAAATACATGAAATATCCAAAGGAACTTGATTGTAGATGGTTGTAATAAATTTTACTAATGCTGCCTTTCCACTTTGCTTTTTTGGATTTTCTTTTTTGCTTTTCTTTTTCAGACTGCTTTTTGGATCTACTTTTTTGGACTTCATTTCGGATCTACTTTTTTGGACTGCTTTTTTAGATTTTCTTTTTTAGATATACCTTTTGGACTACTTTTCTAGATCTATTTTTTTTCAATGTAGCACAAATAGAAGACTAAAGTATCTTCCTCCCAGCTACAATAATTCAAGTAATATTTCACACCCTCAAAATTGCTATCAATAGGAAGTTTTCATTTCCTATCACAAAGAATTAATCTGCAAAAACCCTAGGCTCCACAAAGTGAAACAATAACAACAAAAACATCAAATCTACCTACCCAGAATGAAGCCCAAGATACCTATTTATTCTTTTTTCTCCACTTTCTCCAAAAACTTCTAGAACATTATTTTATTTTTTAAGTGACTTTATAAAATATTTAATAATTCAAGTCACTTTATTAAATTAATTAAATATAAAGTTACCTTTTAATATCTATTGATTTGATAACTTTATAAATAATTGACTTAATACCACTTATTTATTTAATTAAAGTAATTATTTAGTCATCCTCATAAAGTATTCATTATTTTGGACAACTTAATTAATTAAATTAATTAAATCAAATTACTTCCAAAAAGGGGATATGACAGTTTGCCCCCCAAAAATTGGTTGTCCCCAAGCAATCTCAGCAACAAGTACCATTCTCCTCCACCTAGATTGCAAGTGAAAATTTGATGTCCCAATCCTCACCATACACCTATGAAGAAATCATTAGCATCAATAGTACAAAAATTAGCAACTACGAAATTGCACTCAACACCTAAACAACTGATATCACTGACAAAATCATTTGAAGACCAACTAGAGATGCTGATAGAAGAAACCACTCTACAGAACTAAAGCCAACTAAAACATCGACTCTGTCAAAACTCAAGTCCCTGCCTAACTGAAACTCACACCCAACTGCACTGTGGATATGACAATAGCCATAGGTACCTTAGTCACTACCACAAAATCCAATCTCTAATAAATTATCCTGGGTGTGTCGATATTGTAGGCTATGTAAGTTGCAACTGCCAATTCCATCAACAAAAGATGGTGCTAATCCATCCTATAATGGATGGTAAGAAATTGGAGCTGATCGACACTTGCATGAAATCAAATCTTCTATCTCTAGGTCAAATGAAAAATGATGAGCATACCCCACCGTATAATGCTAGTAGGAACCCCCAAAATCTGCTACTGGCTCACCATCACTAAACTAGGAATCAACAGATGGCTTGAATCTCTGACCCCAAGTGGCTGTAGGCTGAATAGGACCCTATGCAATCTGCTCAAAAAAACAAACCTCAAAATCCCTATGAGGTAGCATATTATACAAGATCACTATAATCTCCCCAACCAATCTACAAATAGCACTAGTACCTCAGATGAGAACACTTTTTGACACTTTATGCTGGTCCAGATGAATACCTACACTATCCAGCAAATACTCCATGAATGGTTCAGTGTAGTAAAAATTATACAAGCATCACATACTTCCCTGCACACCATAATTGATCCTTCTATAAAGGTGGCATAGCCAACTATACCACACTATCATTTGTGTGAAAAGAATCAATCTAGAGACTCGACTTTGTTGGTATCCCAAAATCATCAGGACCAAGTACTCCCAAATTTTGAACATGTGTGTCAACTCCAACATGATCCTTAGTAACAACTGCAAGAGCGTACTCACCACCAACCACCTCAATCTACAAGTGAACTAGGTCTGGGGCTGGTGTAAACCACAAATGCTCCAACTCCATGGTCACCTCCTCTAACTAGAACTATGACTCCTGTAGCTCTCATTGTGTAACCTCCAAAACCTTAGTAGTCACTATGAGCTCCTAGGTAACCTCAGTCACCTCCTTCTCATGATCCAAGAGTGCCTCATAGGCTATACTCCCCCACTCAACTAGGTGATCATAGTTTTCTACCAGCTATAAGAAATCCTATCTCAGAACCTTGACAACTTCATGCAAGGCATGAACCTCTACCAAAGAAAAGTAACCATCACTGGACTCATCTGTCATAGCACCCCAACTAGTAATGACCAACAACTAATGAGCGATATCAAAATGCTCAAGAGTAGTAGTTATATCTCTCTCGCCAATTCTCAAATGGCCAGTCAAATGGTGACTCTACATTATAAGCCTCCTATGAACCGTCTCGAATACGTTGTCCACACTATGAGATAAAACTAAACCAAATGAACTCCCCTCAAGATCACCGATGCTCAGTGTACTTACATTTGAGTACAACTCCACAATCTGAATACAAGCATCAGACTCATCCTCATCTATCTCCGAAGAAGCTGTTGCTGAAACTATCTCATTATCACAATCTCTAGCTCCCTCATCCTCTACAACTAACTAAGAGTCTAGATCCTGACAACTATCATCAGGGGTCACTGACAAAGTAACTCCCTCAACTAACAAGGTAGCCGTGGCTAAAACAAACTCCTACCACTTAGACTCTACCTCATCCTCATTTATCTTTAGTTGGTTCCTCAAACTGTGTAAACAATCGAGAGTATCTCTAGCTTCATCCTTGAAGTCCTCCTAAAGTATTGTGTGCCCAACATCTTCCTCCAAGCTGGTCTAATTTTTGTCCTCCCCAGATTCAGCTATATGCTGGTCACCAACTACTACAAACTCCTTGTAGAGGTTTCTAGATACCTCACATGTAAAGACCTCTTGTTCCTCTTTCTCTTTGTTCTATGATGTAGTCCTCTTAAACATGGAAACCATCAATTCATTTATCCTTTTCTAAATATCATCCAAGCTTTTCAAATTTTGTTTATGCTTCTTCACATCCCTATCACATTACTTCTATGTACTTGATGTAAACATGATTAACTAACTAATCCAATGTCCAATCTACCCAATAGGATGATAGGTTAATAACTTTGATACCAGCATAATATCCTTGATCTAATCTAATCCCAAAATGCTGATAAAGGCTCAAGAAAACACTTTGCATACAAGTGTCATATGACTAATATAGTATTTCAATTTTCTTTAATGACTCTTTTCTTCAATTTGCATCAATGAGAATCTTTTGCAGGAAGACTCAAAATTGACTACACAATGACCTAACATGAATGTGCAACTTATTTTGACAATATTTAATGCATATATGTAACTAAAAACTACTTGCAATATGTTGTTACAGCAAATAGTAATTATGAAAAATACTTTGGATGCAACCTATGATGGTGTTAATGCACTTATAGCCAAGTGGCATTAATACGAACACTTGGTATGCAAAATTATAACATTATTTATGGCAAAAAGAGAACCTACAACCAATTGACATTTTGTCAAACAATTGGCATGCAAACTAATAATCTGATCATGAATGATAAATACATATTCAATTACACTATATTAGACCAACAACTTATGTCTCCTTTATTGCACATAAAATTTCAACTACAATGCTAGTATGAAATGGCCAAGACTCTTGGCTTACATCTGCAAGAATAATGCTCAAATCTGTTACAAAATTTCACCAACAACCTTACCTTCTAATATCATCTAAATGATAAGAAAAATGCATGATATATCCAAAAGAACCTGATTGTAGATGGCTGTAATAATTTTCACCAATGCTGCTTTTCCGTTTTGCTTTTTTTGGATCTTCTTTTTCGCTTTTCTTTTTTGGATTGCTTTTTGGGATCTTTTTTTTTGGATTGCTTTTTCGGATCTACTTTTTCAAATTTTCTTTTTTGGACTACTTTTTTGAATCTATATTTTCCCAATGTAGCACAAATAGAAGATTGAAGTATCTTCCTCCCAGCTGCAATAATTCAAGTGATATTTTACACCCTCAAAATTGCTATCAATAGGAAGTTTTCATTTCCTATGACAAAGAAGTGATTTGCAAAAACCCTAGGCTGCACAAAGTGAAACAACGACAACAACAACATCAAATCTACCTGCCCAGAAAGAAGCCCAAGATGCCTGTTTATTCTTTTTTCTCCACTTTCTCTAGAAACTTCTAGAACATTATTTTATTTATTAAGTGACTTTATAAAATATTTTATAGTTCATGTCACTTTATTAAATTAATTAAATATAAAGTTACTTTTTAATATTTGTTGATTTGATAACTTTATAAATAATTAACTTAATACCTCGTATTTATTTAATTAAAATAATTAATTAGTCATCCTCATAAAACGTTCATTATATTGGACATCTTAATTAATTAAATTAATTAAATCAAATTACCTCCAAAAAGGAGACATGACACAAATGCACCTAGCACATTCATGAGACTCATGAATGAAGTGCTAGTAGATTTTATAGGTAAATTTGTAATTGTTTATTTAGATGAAATTTTGATGTTTAGAATTTCTAAGGAGGAGCACGTGAAGATTTGGATATTTTCTTGAGGTGGCTACATCAAGAGAAGTTGATGATTAACAAGGACAAATGCGATTTTTTGAAAATTTTACTAGTCTATCTTGGATTTGGGTTTTCTAATGGATGTACAAAGATGGATTATGATAAGGTCAAGAATATATTAGAATGGCCACAACCTAGATCCATAGGGGATGTAAGGATTTTTCATGGACTAGTCTCTTATTATAGGAGGTTTGTGAGGAATTTTTTTTGTGTGTGTGCACCTATCTTAAATACATTCAAAGGAGGGATTAGGTGTTATTTCAAGTGGATATAGGTAGCAGGTAAGATCTTTGACATGTTGACTAAAAAGATAGTAGAGCTACCCACTCTTAGGTATCCTAACTTCAATCATTTATTTGTGGTGGAGTGTGATGCGAATAAACTAGGCATTGCGGTAGTGTTGAGTCAAGAGGGACATCATGTGCCATTCTTCTCAGAGAAGTTGAATGAAGTCAACCAAAGGTATTCCACCTATGATTTTGATTTATATGCAATGGTCCAAGCACTCAAAAAGTGGATTCATTATCTTTTACCAAAGGATTTTTTAGTCTACACATATAATCATGCTCTTAGCTTCTTGAATGGACAAGAGAAGTTGAACTAGACACAGCTAAAATGGATAGAGTATCGAAAAGCATACACCTTTCTCATCAAACAAAAGAAAAGAGTTAGCAATAAAGTTGTAGATGCACTAAGTAAGAGAGTATTAGCTATTTAGGAAATATAGTTACAAAGTGTGGGAATAAATGACCTTAAAGACCTTTACAAGGAAGAGAAAGACTTCAAAAAGTATCTCAAGCATGTGAGAAGTTCAAACAAGGCTTTAAGGTGGAGTTTACTAATTGTATTTTGTAGGAGGGACTAATGTTTAAGGGACACATGCTATGTATACCCCAAGGCTCCATGAGGGAGAATATAATCAAGGAGAAACAACAAGGTAGTTTGGGTGGTCACTTTCGAGTGGACAATACACTTGAGTAGGTGAATAGGCACTATTATTGGCCTAAATTATAGATAGATTTGAGGAAATTTGTGGAGCACTGTCAAGTATGCCAAAGAGCCAAGGGACATAGTAGAAATATTGGTTGGTATCAACCTTTATCCCTACCCCAACGACCTTAGGAGTTACTAAGCATGGTCATTGTTTTAAGGATTGCCTAAGACACTAATGGGACATGTTAGTGTGTTTGTAGTGGTTGATAGATTCATAAAGATGGCACACTTTATTCCTTACAACCAAACCAATGATGCTTCACACATTGCAGGACTTTTCTTTAGATACATAGTGAGACTTCATGGATTGACATTCAACATAGTGAGTGATAGGGATAGCAAGTTTGTGGGCCACTTTTGGAGAACCCTTTGGAAAATGTTGGGGAAAAACGTGTCTTTCTCTTCAGCTTATCATCTTTAGTCAGATTACCAAACTAAGGTGGTAAATAGGTCCCTTGGTAATCTATTGAGGTGCTTAACTAAGCAGCATGGACAATCATGGGACCACATAATAAGACATGCAAAATATTCCTACAATGACTCGATTAATAGGAGCACTAGCAAGACACCATTTGAGATAGTTTATGGGGTAACTCCAAAGGGAGTAATGGAATTGAGAGACCTCAGCTTGGAGGATAAAATAAGTGTTCAAGGACAATCCTTTGTAGAAAACATGAAAAAACTTCATGAATAGGTTAGGAGGACCTTGCAACATCAAGTGGAGAAGTACAAAACTAGAGTGCATAAAGAAAGAAGGGGTTTGCAATTTAAAGTGGGACAATCAGTGCTTTCTCATCTAAGGAAGGAGAGATTTTCAAAGGGGAAGCCAAACAAACTATTGATAAAGAAGATAGGACCTCTAAAGATCTTGCACAAGTTTTAGAATAAGGCATATGAAGTGGAACTTCCTACTTATTCAAGGGCATCTCATCCATTTTCAATGTGTGTTGTATGTTTCCTTACAAAGGACTTGCTTCTGATATTGGTAGCACACCATTTCAAACTTGGTTACAGCTGATTGGGTCAAGGATTTGCCCACTCCCCCACATTTGCAATTGGATAGCGTAATGGATTCCAAGGTGAAATTGAGAGGGTTTCTAGATGCTGAAGCCACTTGGATGACTAAAGAAGATATTATGAAGCATGGTGTCACCATAGAAGGCCTCCTAACTCAAGGGATTTTTCATGTTTTCATAATATCCGTTTTTTCATGTTTTCTACAAAGGATTGTCCTTGAACACTTATTTTATCCTCCAAGCTGAGGTCTCTCAATTCCATTACTCCCTTTGGAGTTACCCCATAAACTATCTCAAATGGTGTCTTGCTAGTGCTCCTATTAATCGAGTCATTGTAGGAATATTTTGCATGTCTTATTATGTGGTCCCATGATTGTCCATGCTGCTTAGTTAAGCACCTCAATAGATTACCAAGGGACCTATTTACCACCTTAGTTTGGTAATCTGACTAAAGATGATAAGCTGAAGAGAAAGACACGTTTTTCCCCAACATTTTCCAAAGGGTTCTCCAAAAGTGGCCCACAAACTTGCTATCCCTATCACTCACTATGTTGAATGTCAATCCATGAAGTCTCACTATGTATCTAAAGAAAAGTCCTGCAATGTGTGAAGCATCATTGGTTTGGTTGTAAGGAATAAAGTGTGCCATCTTTATGAATCTATCAACCACTACAAACACACTAACATGTCCCATTAGTGTCTTAGGCAATCCTTAAACAATGACCATGCTTAGTAACTCCTAAGGTCGTTGGGGTAGGGATAAAGGTTGATACCAACCAATATTTCTACTATGTCCCTTGGCTCTTTGGCATACTTGACAGTGCTCCACAAATTTCCTCAAATCTATCTATAATTTAGGCCAATAATAGTGCCTATTCACCTACTCAAGTGTATTGTCCACTCGAAAGTGACCACCCAAACTACCTTGTTGTTTCTCCTTGATTATATTCTCCCTCATGGAGCCTTGGGGTATACATAGCATGTGTCCCTTAAACATTAGTCCCTCCTACAAAATACAATTAGTAAACTCCACCTTAAAGCCTTGTTTGAACTTCTCACATGCTTGAGATACTTTTTGAAGTCTTTCTCTTCCTTGTAAAGGTCTTTAAGGTCATTTATTCCCACACTTTGTAACGATATTTCCTAAATAGCTAATACTCTCTTACTTAGTGCATCTACAACTTTATTGCTGACTCTTTTCTTGTGTTTGATGAGAAAGGTGTATGCTTGTCGATACTCTATCCATTTTAGCTGTGTCTAATGGATTTTTTAGTTGTTAAGGTGTTATTTTTAAGAGTGTTGTGTGAGTCTAATAAGTTCAAATGGTCCTTGGAATCCACCTTGTCCCTCTTTGTTTGTAAACAACCAAAATTGCTCACAATGTCCTAGAATTGTCAAGAGTTGTCAAAAGTTGTAAAATGGGTAAAAAGTTGCTAAGGTTTAGAATCTAGGGTATTTGGTCACTTATAAGGTCCTATGAATCCTAACTAAGGTCCTCAAATAGGCCTAGAGACAATTGTTTTCTCAAAACTTGAAAAGGAGTAAAATTGCTCAAAAGTTGCTTGACCAACTTTTGTATTTTTTGGAAGAAAGTTGAAAATGAAGGTTTGGGCAGTTGTAACAACCCATACTCATCTATTTTAGCATGGCATGCATATTTTTGAGGGTTAGAATGATTTTTAGCTGCATACCACATATGTGAGCAAATAGCACAGACTTTTCATGTGGTTTTCATTGCACTTGGAGAGTTTTTATGCCCTAATAAGGTTGTGTATAGACTGGGATGCATGATCTAACTTCAAGGATTTTTAGTGTGGTTTCTTAGATTTTTTTCATACTCAAGCTTGTTCTCAAGTTTCCAAGTTGAATAGTTATTGAAGTGTTTAGGTGACTATTCTGTGATTTCCATTCATAGGGTTGCTTAGACAAAAATGGGTCTAACCCGATCATCCATCGTTGAGAATGCATGAAACCTTGTGGGATGATAGCTTAGACCATGTACATATTATTTTTTCTTTTCTTTGAATATTTGTGACTGATCTCCTAGGTGTGGAGTGATGCCCTAGGTTGACTACTAGGATGGAGTAGGTGAACAAGGATAGTAAGAAGATGTGTTTGCAGAGCACACCCATGATCCGACATGGCCAATCTAATAGAATGGTTAGAAACCCTAGGGTGTTCTCTCCATGAAAAAAGTGCTTTTGGAGGTTTCTGTGAACTTTAAAGGGCTTTAGAGGTCTTTCTATGAAAACTTGTCTAGAGGCCTAAAAGATAGCCTAAAAACATGGGCTTGAGAGTGAACATGGTTGTGGGTGACTTGAGACTTTGCAATTTGGGATTCTAGAAGTGTTAGGTGATAGCTTTCAGAATCATATAGTCTTCCAAAGGGTTATGTGGAATGGCCTAGGAATGGTGAGAAGAAGATCCTAAGCAAGGGTTTAGAGTTCTAAGAGAAGGAAGGGTATTTGGACTAGTTCCTTAAACAAGAAAGACTAAGTTCAAAAATCAATCCTACAAGTTGGGAAAGGGGTTTTGGTGGCCAAATTTGGTGGAAAGAATAGGGAAGCAAAGAAACATTGGATGGTTGAAGGATTAAACCATAATTAGAATTAGTTAAGTGTTAGAACCCTAGACCCTCTGCATCAGAGAATAGCTAAACAAAGCTATAAAATTCTCAAAGCCTCCAATGAACAAATAAAGATTTTGATTGCTAAGATGGAGGGCAGCCTAGGGGAGAAAGTTGAGGAACGTGGACTTGCCATTGACAACAAAGAAGGTATGGGAAGAGGGACCATGGCCACTACAAATAAAATCTCTAGCGAGGCCATTTTTGAAATTAAATAGATCAAAGATGTTGTTGAGAAAATGAACGAGCTAGAGGAACAAGCAGCAAAGATGATAAAGAAAATGGGTTAATGCCTAATTGTTGCCTTCCCCTCTAGTCTTTTCTATGTCTTTTTAGTTTCCTTATTGTTTTGTGTTGTCTTTTGGTTGCTAGATTTCTTTTGTTGGCTCTTTCTTTTGGTTAGATACCCAATATATTCACATATGCATATAACTCTATGTGTATATGTGTGTCTACATAAATGTGTGTGTGTGTGTACGTACACACACACACACACAAATATACATAACATATTAATGGAGTACTTTTAGATACACAACAAAACAACATATGATTTTGAAATTATATTTCATGATTGTAATAATCAAAAATTAATTGTAACTATAGAACTTGTTAAATAAGATGTTGTAAAAGAATAAAAGTAATTTGAAGTTGTCGTACAAGATTTTAAGATCCACATAATTAAGATTCTTAATTTATCTTTCAGTATGTTTATATATAATGCTTACCACTAACAATACATCCAACAAAATTAAATTTCTAAAAATATCACATCCATGAAATGAAATCCAAGTAGCTTTCATGGCTCAACATATGTAGTCATAAAAGAAATATCAATTTGTAGAGTAGATGTGAGAATGGGGGACAATGGAGTGGACGTCCAAGCCCGACAATGTCTATACAGCCATGAAAATGCACTTCCTTATGAAGGAGAGGACTTAGAATTTTTTTTGAAAAGTTAGAAAAAGCAATGTAAAGGAAGCACATTTTCATGGTTGTATAGCCACGACCTTCCAGTCCCACATCCTCTACAAACCATGCTTGTGTTCCATCACTATGGCAGACGTCCCAGTATCGCACCCCCTTGAGACCATGCATGTCGATCTTTGGGACAAAGAATACTATATATTTTTTAACTTTATCAATTAAAACATTTCAATTGAAGAGTACATATTCAACTTGAAGATTATTAGATTTGGATAAATTTTATATCTGTCACATGCACGTCTCATTATTATATTTAAAACATTTTCAAGGCAACGACTATCTAGGCAGTAGATTCGACTGCCTAGATTTTTGAGTTCCTCGAACACCATGAATATTCTTGCTACGCCCTACCCCTCCACTGACAGTGTCAGATCATAAATTGTACCCAAACAGGAGCCATAGTCCAATGCTAAAAACTAGAGGTACAATTTCACAGTGTAAAGAATACCAAAAAAAAAGGCTTATCAACACGTGATAATTCAACTATTTCTGAAAATACTTTTACTATTGCATTTGGTGCAGTCGGTCAACTTAAAATTTCCCTGTGTGAAGGCTTGGAAAGGTATTTATTTATGTGTGCTTTTCGTAAGAGACATAATTGTGAAATATTAATGCCTGCTAAGTTAAATGAAAGCCAACGAAATTAAATTTAAAATTGGTTTATGTTTAGCAATGATTTATTTAAGCATCTTCTGCACAATGCTCATATGTTAGTCATTGAATTGTTTGCGGTACTGTGTGACATTTATTCATGGATGGTGTGGCAAGCATTTAAAAGAAAACAGTGAATGCATCCTTTAAATATAGCTTTTAAAGCTCTGATATGTTAATTTTTAGTTTATGATTAAATTAATCAATTACAAATTAAGTTTATTAAATGATCATTTATTTTAAAGGGATTTAGGTTCAATTAAATGAAAAGTAATTTCTTCCATTTCTAAACTAATGGTTAATTTTTAAAATTTAATTTAATTTTAATCTAAATTTTAATATAAATTTAACAATTATTTTTAATAATTAAAAATAATGTATTATAATATTATAATATTTATATTTTAACTTTTTAAATACATTCTTTACATCATTTAATAATTAAAATATTTATTTATTTTTAAAGAGCAAAAAGTTATTTTAATAGTGAAGGTTACTTCAATGTTGATTTTGAAATCTAAACATAAAAATAAAGAAAGAATAAAACTTGTTTTGACTGTTGGTGGTAAATATATATATATACCCTTTTTCATCATAATCGGTGTCCAAGTTTTTTTTTTAACATTTTATTTTATTTATTGTTTTATAATTGATATGTGGATTTCATTTAATAGATTTCTCTTAGAAATTTGATAACTTGGTGAAGGGTGCTTAGATGAACTGTTATATTTTTATTAGGTTGTTTAATAGATAATCAACACAATGAATTAAAATGGAAGAATTTAAACAGCAATAAACTGCGGATCCTGTTTGGGTACGATTTACGGTCTGACATTGTCAGTGGAGGGGCAGGGCGTAGCAGGAATATTCATGGCGTTCAAGGAACTCGGCGATCTTCGGGACAAAGAATACTATATATTTTTTAACTTCATCGATTACAACATTTCAATTGAAGAGTACATATTCAACTTGAAGATTATTAGATTTGAATAACTTTTATATCTATCACATGGGCGTCTCATTATTAGATTTAAAACATTTTCAATGGGCGTGTCGATCTTCGGGACAAAGAATACTATATATATTTTAACTTCATCGATTAAAACATTTCAATTGAAGAGTACATATTCAACTTGAAGATTTATTAGATTTGGATAATTTTTATATCTATCACATGGGCGTCTCATTTCCACTATACAGAAGAATAGTCACTGACATATTCAATTAATAGAATAATCAAATTATGATTTCTATATATTTATTATAAGCTTTGCTGAAATGGCTACATAAGAGTCTTTTGTTGCTTCTATAAGAATAGAATCCGAGGCAATTTATATAGCACCTAAATGCTTTTCTTGAAACTTGTGGGCTTTTATATAGCACCATCAGTTTAGTTTAAATTACTGCCATCTCCTACAAGATATTATTCTAGTTGGAGCAACTAATGGCAACTGAGCGTGAACAACCTAACGGAAGGATTGGAGCTGCATTAAGCTTAAAAGTTGCAATAAATAGAGGAGATTCAGGTCATTGTGCTTCTCTCTGGTTATTCATTTGTTATAAAATATTTTACTGTAATTTATTGGACATTCCTCTAATGTTAACGGATGTCTAACATACAGGTCAGCTTCGGCGTATTTTAGATTCATCAGATCCAGAAGAACTACTCAATGTTAAGGACCAACATGGCAATACAGCCCTACATATGGCGGTTTGGAGAAACTATGTACATATAATACGGCAGTTAATAAACTTTCAGCCGAAACTTTGTTGTTGTACTAATGCGCACAAAGAAACTCCAATTTGTATAGCAGCGAAACTGGGGCATCTCGAAGCAGTAAAAGAGTTGATAAAGAGCAGTCTAGACGCTGTTAAGAAGCCAAATGGCTGTGGAATGAATGTATTACACTTAGCTGCCCAAGTTCGTCAAGTGCGAATTGTTGATTACTTGAATAAAATTAAGACAGTAGATTTGTCAGCGTTGGTGAATCAAGGACTTGAGACACCTCCATTAAGTGAGGGAGCTGAGGAACCTCATATCCCACTCAACCATCCTTCTTCAAAGATAGAGCTCTTCGAATCTGGAGACACACCTTTGCATATTGCAGTAAGGACCAAAAACTTCCATGTAAGTAATTTTTTTTTTGACGTTCTTCCAGTTTCCTTCATTGTCCAAATGATAAGTAATAGATTGTTATATTGCTATCAGGATTTAACTATGTAGTTTTAGAGTTAATCTCACACATGAATCCATCTCTCATAAGAATAAATGGAACACTTATGCTACTCATTGGATCTAGGTGATTCTCACATAGGTGAAGCACCCGGACTTCCCCAGACGTCACCCATTCCAGTACTACTCCAACTTGAGAGCTGTTAACTATGGAGTTTCTTCTGTGGCTAAATCCACTTTGCTTGCAACCCCATTTGCTGCTATTTAAGTAGTAGATGTTTTCTACAATAATTTGAGTCGTAATATTGTTATGTAAAATTGAATGATATAGTTTTTTGAGTCAAACTTATTGAAGCTTGATGAGTAGTAGTTCACATGAATTCTTTATGAGAATGAATAGAACACTTAGAACTCATTGCATCTAAATAATGCAAGAACTTCGCACGATGTCATCCATCACAATATTACTTGAACTTCGTAACTACAGTGTTTTCTACATGATTGAACCTGCTTTACTTCTAATCCCATTTTCAAACCTCTTCAACAAGTGTTCTAGTACGTAATTGATTATTCAAATTTGTATCAAATTTTCTTTAATGCTATAAGTTTTTACTCAAACTTCGTAACTACAATGTTTTCTACATGATTGAACCTGCTTTACTTGTAATCCCATTTTCAAACCTCTTCAACAAGTGTTTTAGTACGTGATTGATTATTCAAATTTGTATCAAAATTTCTTTTATGCCATAAGTTTTTATCTATGCATATTGTAGATGGTGGTTTCGTTGCTGAATATAACGGGTATAGACAAAGAGACATTGAATGCGGTGGGCTTAACAGCCCTGGACATTGCAAGAGAAAACACAGAGTACCACGAAAGCTACAGAATAATTGCACTGCTAGTTAATCATCCTCCCAAGATGAGGCCTTTCCTCTACAGTGCTCCAAAGGTGAGTGCCCTAAAATATGAGAATGCCATCAACATGGTGGATAAAACTTATGATGGCAGGCGCAACACAGAATTAGTGGTGGCAGTGCTGTTAGCCACAATGTCATTTACAGCGATCTTTACTGTTCCTGGCGGTTTCAAGACGAATGTGGAGAATGGGGAGACAAATAAAATGTTGGGCATGCCAATTCTGGTTGGAATCGATTCCTTCAAGCTGTTTCTCATTTTCGATTGCCTGGCATTTTTTGTGTCGCTGTTTGTGGTGCTGATGTGGCAGATGAGGACATCTCTTACCACTGGAGATAAGGTATTGTTTTTAATTATCACCAACTTGCTGGTTTGCGCATCCTTTGCCTTCACAGCGTACGGTTTCATGGCTGCTGTCTACACCATGGTTGTGCATAAGCATCAAAAGCTTGTTTGGGTGCTGTTTTTGGCATGCATCGTCTTCTGCTTCATTGGTAATGTTTTTTCCTTCTACTTGGCTGCAATGTTTTCTGTAAAGCTCGCCAGATTCAACTTTCTACGCGGTGTACACCCCTTTCTTCGTGATCGTGCATTGGAGTGTGTTTGGCTCAGATTGGAGAGTAATGGGGCTTTGGACTACTTGCGGTGGTGCAAAATCAGATACATTAATTGGCTTTATGGGTACAGTCTCAAAAAGGATGGGACAGCCTTTTCTGTAGAGGAGAGTCAGTCAACAGGGCTCGTACCAGAGGGGATTCAATGTACCAGTTTTTTATCAACAAGTTCTCGTCAGAACTATACTATTAGACCTTGTCAGAAGTATGAGATCTAATTATCTCGATGATGCTTATGTATTGGTGGATCTATTAACACCATAGGCCATCTATTGTTATCAGATGAGTTTTATTTGTACTATGATTCAATTATGTAGTTCTGGAGATGAAGTTATAGATCTATATTTTATGAGTTGTTGTTTTTTAAGTGAAATGGTTCGTATCAGAGTATCAGACGATGTTCAAGAGGTGAAACTTTGAAATTTCTTAAAGATTAGTGGTCATGGTCACTATTCCAACTCATGTATTAAAAAAAACTAAAAATTTATTTTATAAAAATTTTCTTAGAACAGAAATGAAAATACAGCATATTATGATGGTGTAGATCCTTATCAAAGGAGAAAAAATAATAGAATAATATAATAAACTAATTCAATAGATACTAAGTTTAACAAATAAAATAAAAAGTGAAAGTGTTGTTAGGTAATATCAAAGGTATTCATGTTTTACAGATTTGATTTATTTTACCATGCTATCAATATAGAGTTAATCATATGAGTAATTTACTCATATTTTTGAAATATGTCATCTTCAATGAATTTAGGGGGATGAGCGAAATTTATAGTTTTATTAAAATAAGAAATTTGGGAAATGCAAATTATTGTCTATTCTACAATATATTAGTTTATATGAAGTTGTTGGAGTGAACATGTATGAACTAACCTTAGAACATGTATGAATTAATTAATGTATCAAATTTCCACAATCCATGAGGTTAATGCTCTCTCATCCTGATGATGGATCATTGAGTATGATCCGAAATGTTGATGTTAATAATCTCACACACAATCTCACCGAGAAGCATAAATAAAATGTATAAACTAAACTCAACTTTGATAAGAGAGATTTCTTTAGTAGTTAATAGGATTGAACATTTCTTTCATTTTGGCAAGGATAAGTGATTTTATTTAACCATCTCAAACTATTTTGGGAGCTCTTTAGTTGTATTATAGTTGGAGTTCTCAAATTGTAGAATACTACTATTAAAAAGCTCTCCTATTTGTATATTTATTTCACATCTCAAGTACCTTGTTTGATGGTCACTAAAAGAAAGAAATGAATGTAGGATCTATATATTTTTTTCAAAAAACATTCGAATATAAAGAAATCAAGAGGTGTACATGATGGACTTCAATATTGTATTATTAGAACTTTTATTCAGTTGTTTCTCTAAGAGCTTATGTGAGTGATTTGAAAGGTTGCACAATGGAGGTCTTTCATGAATGAAATTATCAAATAGACAAAATAGAAAAATAAATAGTCATACAAAAATGGAAATATAATTGAGTGGTGCATCTATATATCAAATTTTGGTTAAAATAAAGAGGTCATTGCAGTAAAGGCATACTTGTCCATATTCATGAATTTCAACACAAAATTCACGATCTTTGTCCTAAAACTATAAATTAAGCTCCCACCAAATTTTAACTAATTCTAGGAGGGCAATGGAACCACGCAATTCCTTGCATTGGATTTTTCTATTGAAATTTAGATTGTGCTTCTTTCTTTGAGCCCTAAGTATATTTATGTCTTTCATCTTTGTTAGGACTCGTAGAAAAAATTCTAAAATAAAATAATGTGTATGTGTGTGTGCACATGTGTCTATATAGGTTTTTTTATTTATCGACCCTATATTTTAATTTTCTTCACCTTATCCACGAATATATAATATTAAAAATTAGAATATTGTGTATACTCTTGAATCTTCTTACAAATATTGCTACCAAGTTAAGTGCATAAAACGTAAACTAGACTCCTACTCAAATATGTTAGAGAGAAATCATAAATAATATATTATAAATAGATTTTATGGTCCAATATCAAAAATGACATTCATGCATAGATACAATTTTATTATCAAATTATTTATAATGATAAATAATATTTTAAATTTACTCAACTTGGATTTGATAATCTATAGCATATAAAGCTCAAGCATAAGGCTCAAGAACTTGAGTGACAAAATGGTGATGTCCCTATGAAAGCCTACTAAAGCTAAATCCAAGGTTTTTTCAAATGTATATCATAGTTTTTTCATATGCCAGATGCTTTTTTAGTTGTCCAATTTGTCATGTTAAGAAGAAGCTTGCATTATTACCACACTTTAAATTTTGAAATAAATTGTTGAAGAACGTAAGGAGAATATCCATGCAATAGTATGGGTGAACTCTAATAATATTGGCTAAAATAATTGAAAACTAATTTTTCAGATTATTTAGACTTTAAAGTAACTAGGACTAATCACATATTAACTGGCATTTCTTTAAAATTTGACTAGATGTTAATGTTTTGTTGTCATTATTAAAGAAATACGTTTAGGACCCTAGTTAGAAATATAGGTAACTACATTTCTAACTCTAATACATTTGACCAGATCTTAATGTTTTGTTGTCTTTATTAAAGAAATACATTTAGGACCCCTATTTTGGTATCTAGATTATGCAATAGTATGGATGAACTCTAATAATATTAGCTAAAATAATTGAAAAATAATTTTGTGGATTATTTGGACTTTAAATTAAGTAGGACTAATTGTATATTATCTACCATTTCTTTAAAATTTGACTAGATCTTAATGTTTCTTTGTCTATATTAAAGAAATACATTTAGGACCCTAGTTAGAAATACCAATGTTCCTTCTTGATGCCATATTGAAAAGATAATTATTCCAAGCTAATGATAATATTAAGGAATTCATTATAAATCATTAGAATTGTGCCACCCCTCAAGTCAATATCCAACATAAAGACTTTTTGACCAAAGTATCAAATGAAGCTTCTCAAGAAGTGAAAGAGGAAGATAATTATTCCAAGCCAATGTTCAAACATTAAAATACACATTATAAATCATTAGAATTGGGCCACCCCTCAATTAAGTGTCCAACATATTTATGCTTTGTATCAAAGTATCAAATAAAGCTTCTCAAGAAGAAAAAGAGAAAGATAATTATTCCAAGCCAATGTAAATCTTACAAAACACATTATAAATCAATAGAATTAGGATATTCCTCAAGTCAACATCCAACCTAAACACTTTAAATCAAATGAATCTACTTGGATAATAAAAGAGTAAATCAAGCACATTTTTGAATATATTTTCTATGAGGAAATTGCTACATTGAGGTGAAATATGTCTAATGGAATTTTTTTAGTCTATATTTTGATATGAATAAAGAAGATCAAATTGAACTAAAAGGCTTAAGTCCTATATAAATTATACAATGCATGCATTCATATATAATTTGTAAGATTAAACATATGAATCTTCATTAACATTCTAACTATTTTTCATTTGTATTATTAAATAAAAATGAAGTTGAATTAATGTTTTGACATAGTAATAATAGAAATCCAATTAAATTTGTAGAAGTGAAGAAAAAATCCTTATTTACATGATGGTAGAAGTCTTGCTTTAATTTTGGCATTTTGAGATAACAATTTTTTTTTTAATGTTTAATAGATAATACAAGAGTGAATGTATAGTTTTTCATGTTTAGCCAACTGGCTAACCTAATTTAGCATTATGTTTATCAAATAGATTGTTGAATGAAAAAAATTCTAGTAATGAAAACAAAAGTTGGTTATTTAATAAAAATAAATTAAATCTTAATAAGCCATTTTGCATTTAGGAAATTGATTCAAATCCATAATAGTTAATATTTACTAGAAATCTAAAAGAAAAAGATTGCATATTGAATTAAAAAATGATTGAAACTATCAAATATTGTCTATTTTTTTAGTTCATACTTAAAAACTTTGATTTTGTAGTGAATACCATTCAAATTCAATCCTTTAATACAATAATATAAAGAGAAGGACCATGTTCACTAAAAATTCTACCTTGTCGTGAAGATTATGAGCCCCTAGGGAGCCACTTTGATCATGTAGTCCTTTATCTTCGGGTTAACATGAGTGCCTTAAAATTATTTTCCCTTTCATTAAGAAATTCCTAGAAGATTTACTTCTTTTCTATTTTTTTTTTAGATTCACACTATCATCTTGTGTATAATTTATGCTATTGAAAAGATATGATTTTTTTTGGGGGATATTTTTAGCCACTTCGTTATTTTATGAAAAAAAGAGAGCTGTAATATGAATATAGCTTGAGGAAAAGAGTACCTAGATGAATGTAAGAACACATTTGTATGTATGGATAGAGTTTGTCACAATGATAAAAATAAATTTTTTTAAAAATAATATTGGCTTCAAGATTATGCAAAAAATTTGATTTAAAGGAACTAGATTGGGAAAACATGAGCAAGGCATGAAAGAGCACATCAAGCCAATTTAGAGGCAAAATTTTGAATGCCTAGAATTTGGTGAGAGTGAGAGAGAGAGATTTGATGTTTATATTATTGTGAGTTTGCAAAAATCAGTTCAAAGTAATGAATGTATTACATATTCTTTTTTCATAGAGAAGAACATAGAGAAGATAAATGTTGGGATCTTCACCCTTGTAAAATTTTTGGTTTGAAGAGTTACAATGAAAACAAATGTTGGAATAAAGATAGTGATGAAAAATCTATAAAAAATTATATGTGGATTGATTATGGATTGATTGATGGATCATGTTGGTAGAAGGTGTGAAAAAATATTGAAAAGGTTGAAAAAACCTCAAATTTTACATATCAAAAGTTATAATAGTAGATCAAGGTTTCAATGTTTGATTGAAGAAGTTGACGATTACTTGTTCTTATTTGCACATGGAAGTGTCACGTGTCTTCTCTATATTGGAGAAATGATGAAATACCAAACCTTGTGATATTTCATGAAAGAGAGAAATTCATAAACTATTAGTTTACAAGTGTATTATGAGTGTTTTTGTAAATTTATAAGATTCTAGTGATGAAGAGTTTCACTTGGAGATGGGGATTATGTGGATAATAGATGCTATTGTAAAAAATATATGATTATTTGTGACATAATGGTATTAGTAATTTTTTAATGCAAAAATAATGTACTAGAATAAGAATATATGTTTAGGATTTGGTTTTATTTATTTTTCTGATTTTATCTTAAGAGCTCTCTTTTTTTCAAATAAATGTAGTTATAAAACAAGACTTTGTTTCTAGACAATAATACAATTATTATTGTTTCCTTAATTCCTTGAAAACTGAAAAAAAAATCTCAATTTGATTTAAATACTTTTAATGTCTGAAAAAAGACCTTTAATTAAGTTGTGATTCTTTCATATATGCATAAGCTACAAATATTAAAGATCATATAACAAGAAAATGTAATAAATGCTCCATTTATTAGACAACCTAAAGTGGTTTCAATTGACATATATTTAACCATAGAAAATTTTTCCTATTTTAAGACATCTAAATAATAAAACCCAATAGGTTATATTTTAGATCATCGAGGAGAAATATTGTATAGATTATATGAAAAAAGTTTCAACTATTTCTAACCAGTAAATGCATTTGAATCTAGAAGTAGTTCTTAAAAAATAGACCATAGTTCTTATAATATGCTCAAATTGGAAGAAAAATTCTAAATAATTAGATGATGCATTTATCAAATAGAGAGTGACAAAAAACAAGAAAAGGAAAAAAAGCCTCCTCATCAAACTTTTACTTTGATAAAATAAAGGAAACTAGGAGAATAATATAGTAATAAACTTAGTGTTGAAGTGCTACACATGTATTGAGCTAGGGACATGCATGATATAAGATGTTGGGAATGACTCGATACTATTTAGGATACTTGTTATGTATATTGAATTTCCATATGGAGTACAATGTTTTTGACAATGAATATGAAGTAGTGAGTTTGTGCATGTGATGCTCTTGCAGTGTGTCTTTGAGATGTAAAGTAAAATATATTTTCAAGGTTAGTACAAAAAATATTGTATGGTGTTAGCTATCAATTCAAGATCCACCAGATGCTGAAGAGGTAAACCAATGGCAAAGGGAATATCCAAATCCAAAGGGATGGACATGATGCCAAAGGGAGTTTCTAAGGCAGAAAGGATTGTCTAGAGACTAGAGGGAGTGCCTAATAGTAAAGGGAGTATCCTAGTGGAAAAAGGAGTATCCCGATTGTGAAGGGATTTTTTGAAGGAAGAAGGGACTATTCTGATGCCAAAAGGAATTACTACTTGTAGGAGTGACCATCAAAACAACAAGCAACCATTGGTACTTTCAAATAGAGGACTCCTAAGGCCACCAATAACCATTTTGTTTTTTGATAGTTAATGCACTAATTTCCATAACAAATTATAGAGTGTATAAATATATGTAGGATTTATTAGGAATAGAAGACTAGAATAGTGGAGTATGAGGTTGATTATAACATAATCTAAGCATATTAGCTCTATAAGAATCCATAGTTCATTGTATGTAATATTTATTACTGTAGTATAAAAATATATCTCAAGTTCTTGGGTGGTGGGTTTCTTTTCCCAAAAGGGTTTCCCATGTTAAATCTAGTAATCTTGTGTTTATCTTGTGTGCATGGTATTTTATGTGTCCTTGTTTCTTCTTCTTATCTCAATTTTTTGAAGAAAATTGGATATATTTCTTATTTCCCTTGTAAATTGGCATTAAGCGGGCATTTTCATATGTAGCATTCCTAATAGAAGAGAAAATAAACATAAAAGAAATAGCTTCTGTTGTGAGCGAAAGACAAAAACACAACCAATTAAATAAAAATCCACACAAAAGGACATTCATTTTATTCAACAAGCTTACTAGTGCACTTGCTTTCTTATATATTGGATCATAATAAAAGTAAGGAAGACATTGATATCTATCTATCTATCTATCTATCTATCTATCTATTTATAGATAAGTCAGCATGAATTTTGATGATATTCCTATGGGGGAGTATCCCAAAATTGCTAGAGATGTGTTTTAGAGGTTGTGTGTTGCATTCATGATAGAGTTTGTCATTGATGTCAACATATTAGTTATTCTATGAAGACTGGTAGAACAACAAACATAGCTTGGTTATGGAAGGAAGCTAGAGTGAAATTGAGCTTATGTGGACTTGGGATAATATTCTATAGACTTTCATGATGTCATGGTTAAGAGTGCATGCAAAAATATGAAGACAACACATAGTTATTTGAGATTAATTGACAATACTATTTAGACACTGTTTCTAGATAATAGTCACTGTTGTTTGGAGTGTATCTCCTAATAGAGATAGAATCTAGTATTGTGAAATTTGAAAGAGGTAGAAGACATAATAAACATAGTTTGGTCAAATGCGCACATCCAAATGAGCATCGAACGAAGACTTATGAAGACTGTCAGTTGAGATTTCATGTGAATTTGTAAAGCAATTTGTAATGTTGAAATGTAACATGTAAATGTAATATCTTAAGATGGTCTTTTATTATAATTATGAATTGTGAATTCCTCATGGGTGACTCAATAATTTATTTTAGGACTTGTTATAAAGAAAAGATGATTTTGTCATGGTAGAGCATGACATTGTGGGTTTGTGTGAAATGTGAATATGTGAACTTATATGTTCAAGATCCAATAAACTTGTTAAAGAATGTATTTTGGTCAAAGAAGTGTATGGCGTAGTTAAGACATAGTGAGTGAACAAAGTACTATATCTCACAAATACATAGTTTAAAACATAAAATTTTGAGTGTTAGATAACTAGTCGACAAGGGATATCCATCATATCTTACTAGAAAAGATATGCATTATCAAAGATAAATATGGTAAGATGATTTGTACTAGTACAAGGACAAAACATAATGATTTTCAATTGAATTCTACTAAGTTGACATGCTTAGGTGCTAAGGTAGACTACACCTAGTTATTACATAACAGGTTTTCTCATATAAATTTTGATAATATGTTGAAGATCAATACTACATTATATGATAAAGGTTTTCTTTTATTGTGGAACCTACTAACATGGTATGCAAGGAATGTGTTATGGAAAGGTAGAAGAAAAGTTTCTTTCTAAGAAAGAATTTTACCACATCAAAAATTTTGGAGATTGTAGACACATATTTGAGTGGTCCTACAAAGAAAAGAACCATCTAAAATGAGAGGTATTCTATGATTCTTTTCGATAAATTTTCAAGAATGATGTAGGTAGCATTTCTTAGAAAAATATGAAGAATTTCATATGTTTAATTTGTTTAAGAATAGATTTGAAAATGAATATGTATTAATGATTAAATGTTTGAGACTTAATAGAGTTTACTTCAAATGAGTTTAATATCTTTTGTGAAGTAAATGACATCACTAAGAGATAGAAGGTTGTGGTTGATGAAGATATTTTGAGAATTGTGTCGAACCTTAGACAAGTGTACGGGCAATACACTTGCTAGAGAAGGACTCTTGAAAACTCTTCCTAAAAATGAGTATAGTGAGGTAAAATATTTAAAACCAACTCATAAAATTTGTAAATATTTGCAATCTACATTTGAAGGTGATAAGCATGGTAAAAAGGTTTGACTATAGAATTGGACATGTTAATTTCAAGATCCTAAGATGATGGATGATGAATATATAGGAATTTACTTGGGAAGAATATCAGATATTGTTGAAGGAATTAAGGCTTTTAATAGAACAAAAGATGAAGATACAGTTGTTGAAAACCGATTGATACAAGTATGACAATGTGTTTCAGTTAGTTATTTGTGGCTAATGTAAAACCTTTTACTTGTTGGTAAGACAATTGCTTAGTTGATCTGAGTACTATCATTTGGTTGATTGGTGAAGAGGATTTGATGAAATGAGATAACAAAGGAAACTAGATAAAAGGTTGAGTTATGGTACAAAAATGGAGTACAAAGATCAGTTAAGACAATGATATTATAGTGCATTGATTATCTACTTAAGGTTGCAAAGGTTGGGTACATTGACAAAGTCTAGAAGAATAAGTAAGAAGAATTAAGTCTACCAAGCTTGATCAAGTGGATAGTAGGTGCCGATCAAAGTTAGGGCAACCTGAGAAAAAAATCACTTGGAGCCAAGAAAAGTCAAATCTTAGCATATGTCAAGTGATACAGTGTAAGCGAAGTAAAGTTTAGTTGATGTCGAGTACTAGTAAACTTTAGTGTTTGCTAAGTTATCTAGTTGAAGCCAAGTGAAAGAACTGTTGGAATATTCAAATGTGGAAAGAGTACTTATGAGAAGGGGGGGGGAATCAGAAGTACTAAAATTTGTCCTATAAAACTTTTATGTGGAAATAAATTACATGCATGTAAATAAATTAAGTAAACATGAAACTAACACATGCATCAATAACACATAACAGCTGAAATTGGTAACCCAGAAACCCTCTAGGAATAAGAAGGTAAAATTGGGGTGGGGATGATACCGACAAAAATTACTGCAGCAATATTGTTTAACCACTTCTGATGGTTTGTCATGTTAAAGGCCTGCCCTGTTAAAGGCTTTACACTGTGTCAATAGTGACCTGGTTAGAGGATTTACAAACACTTAACATGAAGTGTCATCCTGTTAAAGGATTTAACCACCTATCTCTAGGATCAATGAAATAGATGTTGAGCTAACCTATCACCATAGGATTTCCATGCTAATACAATGGCTAGAAAGTATTAGGTAAAATGAACCTGATAGTTTAGAATCCTTGATTGCTGAATGTTGTCTCTGTTCTGCTTCGTCTGATCTTGATCCTTTGTGATCTGATATCTTTCGCTTCTGAAAATAGTATATCAACCACTCTATATCTTCTCCTCTATATCATCATCTTCATCATCTCCTTCTCTATCATGTCTTCTCTATGAGATATCGTCTTCCTTATAAAGACATTCGAGGATTTAGGGTTAGGTTTGGATCTACGATCCATATTCAATCTTCATTTCCGCTTAATACTTATCTTTTTCTGATTGGTTGGATGCCTTTATCATTTTTCTTATTGACTGCATGCAAATTAAATAGGAAATATAAAAGATTCGATATGATCATTAAATCCTTCGAGATTTCCTTATGTTGGCTGTAAAGACTGTTTTCAACATAGTTTGTGCGATTCCAAACTCTTATGCTGATATCCTAGATTAGTCAGCTCCTGAAATATTTCTGTTGCTCGGCACAGGCTGTTCTACTGAGTTACTTGGCACTTACACAAAACTGTGTTACTCGGCATCTAAACTTTACTCGGCACCTGATCTTCACTCGGCATTTACACTTTACTCGGCACCTACACTTTACTCGGCATTTACACTTTACTCGACACCTACACTTTACTCAGCACCTACACTTTACTCGGCACCTGAAGATTACTCGGCATCTATTGCACTCGACACCTATTCTTTATCTTGGTTAAGTGTATTGACACTTAGTTGTCAAATTTATTCTTTAAGCTAACAATCTCCCCCTTTGACATGAGTGGAAAAAACACTTAACCCATGTGACTCAGTAATTAATCCTTCATTCAAACTTTGCTTCCCAAAATTTGCTTTCTCCTCCAAAATTCCAAAATGTGCTTATCTCTGCTATCTCCCTGTCAAAATTTCAAAATTGGCTATCTCTGCTAACTCCCCCTTTTATTATACTTACTCCCCCTTTTATTATACTTATCATTTCATTCCTGTACTCAACTTCTTTCTTTAATTACTTATTCTTCCCCTTTTTTGACACTTATGTCAAGGGTCTTTACAATGAAATGCCATATTTGGCCAAAAATGTGCTATTTACTTCAAGGAGTTGTTAGATTGTGGTGACTGATCAAGAAAGTACTGTACATACTTCATAAATAGTGGGGTTCCGGGCATCGCCCCGAAATTTATTTATTTTTTTTTTTTTTGGAAGTAATCGACATGGTAGCCGACATATTATGGCCGAAATATGGCCGACATGTTATAACCCTAAAGCGGTTTAATTCTTGTATAAAAAGGGCTTAGGGTTGGGTATTTTTTATGTGTGATGATACGAAATTGGTTCTTGTGGCGGTATTGAGCTGTAAGGGATTACAGATTGTAATCAGGTTGTAATCACTGGATTGTAATAAGATCGGACTTGTTGTTTGGTGGACATAGCCCAGGGATTGGGTGAACCATGTTAAATCTTGGTGCCTTGTGTTCTTTTCTGTTTGTTCTATTATTATTTTTTATTGGTTATATTTGCATGTAGTTTTTATTTCTGTCCGTGGTTTATCCTAACAAGTGGTATCAGAGCCTAGTTGTTTCTCAGTTATCCTCTGCAGGAAAGTCTCACGGTTAAGTGGGAGTCTCATGGTTGAGTGGGAGCAATGGAAGATGATGGTAAGCTGAGGGTTGATAGGTTTAATGGGCAGAACTTCCAGTTATGGAAGATGCAAATGGAAGACTATTTATATCAGAAGGATTTATGGAAGCCGTTGGAAGGAAAAGCCAAGAATCAGGGAACTATGTCAGAGGTTGAATGGGATCTTTTGGATAGAAAGGCACTCGAAAGCATTCGGTTATGCTTGGCACCATCGGTGGCATTTAATATTACAAAAGCAAAGACGACAGAAGATTTGATGAAAACCCTAGCGACACTGTATGAAAAGCCCTCCGCTTCAAATAAGGTATTTCTCATGAAGCGTTTATTTAATATGAAAATGGCAGAAGGTGGATCTATTGCAGATCATTTAAATGAGTTTAATACTATTACTAGTCAATTATCTTCTGTGGGTATCAATTTTGATAAAGAAATTAGGGCTCTCTTGATTTTGTGTTCTTTGCCTGAAAGCTGGAATGGCTTGGTAATGGCGGTGAGTAATTCTGTTCCTGGATCAAGTACCCTAAAATATGATGATGTGATTGGTGTTATTTTAAGTGAGGAAACTCGTAGAAAATCCTCAGGTGGATCTACATCAGGAAGTGCTTTAAATGCACAAAGTAGGGGTAGAATGACTGAAAGAGGAAGTAACTCTGGAAATCATGGGAAATCAAGAGGAAAGTCAAAGGGGAGGAGGTCTCAATCGAGAGGACCAAATGATTGCTGGTACTGTGGGAAACCAGGGCACAAAAAGAAAGATTGTTGGACTCGAAAGAAAAATGAAGGAGATAAATCAGATGGAGACAAAGAGGCAAATGTGGTAAGAAATAAATCCGAAGAGGATGCTTTGCTTCTGTCTTTAGAGAGTGTTGATGATTCATGGGTTTTAGATTCTGGTGCTTCTTTTCATGCTACACCTCATAGAGGTTATTTCATTGATTATGTCCAAGGGGATTTTGGGCTTGTTTATTTGGGGGATAATGAACCCTGTCAGATTGTTGGAAAGGGAAAAATTAAGATTAAGTTGCAGAATGGGAATCATTGGCTACTACATGAGGTAAGACATGTTCCAAAGCTGAGTAGGAATTTAATTTCAGTAGGGCAACTCGGTGATGAGGGTTGTGTAATTACTTTTAATGATAAAAATTGGAAGGTTTCAAAAGGTTCCCTTGTATTAGCAAAAGGTGTGAAAGTAGGCACCTTATATCTTTGTACAGGTCATATTGTTCCTTCTACTTTGATTGTTTCAGAGAAAAATAAATATTCAGGAACAATTACTGCACTTGAGCAGGGAGAACAAATAGCTGCTGTAGATTCTGATACAACGCTGTGGCACAATAGACTTGGGCACATGAGTGAGAAAGGTATGAAGGTACTTCATTCAAGGAAAGTTTTACCAGGTCTAAAATGTGTGAATATGGATTTCTGTGAAAGTTGTGTGTATGGAAAACAAAAGAGAGTGAGTTTTGTAAAGATAGGGAAGGAAAACAAAAAGGAGAAATTAGAGCTTGTGCATACAGATGTATGGGGACCAGCTCAGGTATCTTCCCTTGGTGGCTCTCATTATTATGTTACATTTATTGATGATGCAACTAGAAAAGTATGGGTTTATTTCCTTAGACAAAAATCTGATGTATTTCGAACTTTTAAGAAATGGAAATGCTTGGTTGAAAATGAGACTAGTAAGAAATTAAAATGTCTCAGATCTGATAATGGTGGTGAGTATTGCAGTCATGAATTTGAAGATTATTGCTCCACTAATGGTATTCGTAGACAAAAAACTGTTCCAAGGACTCCACAGGAAAATGGAGTGGCTCAACGCATGAACAGGACTATAATGGAGCGCGCAAGGAGCATGAGGTTGCATGCTGGGTTGCCCTTACACATGTGGGTGAAGGCTGTCAATACTGCAGTATATTTGATTAATAGAGGTCCCTCTACTCCTTTGGGCTGTGGTATTCTAGAGGAAGCATGGACTGGTAAGAAGGTGAGTTATTATTTTCTCAAGACCTTCGGTTGTGAAGCTTTTGCTCATATAGACTCTGAAAATAGAACCAAGCTAGAAGAAAAATCAAAGAAATGTGTCTTTGTTGGATATGGCATTAATGAATTTGGCTATAGGCTTTGGGATTTTGAAAATCATAAAATTATAAGAAGCCGGGATGTCATATTCAATGAAAAAGTGTTGTACAAAGATCTATTGCAGCAACATGAGAAGAAAGAAGATGATTATGTAGTGCTGGATGATACTCCAAAAGCTGATGTTCCAGCCATTCCTCATGATGTGCAACAACTGCAACAACAAATACCACACACACCAATGAATGTTAGACGATCAACTAGGCAAATTAGACCTCCACAAAGGTTTTCTCCCTCTTTGTATTCTATTTTACTTACTGATGCTGGTGAACCTGAAAGTTATGATGAAGCTGTGCAGGTGGATACTAAGATTCAGTGGGAGTCTGCAATGAAAGATGAAATGGACTCTTTGCTGAAAAATAAGACATGGGATTTGTGCAAGTTGCCTGCAAGTAAAAAGGCTTTACAGAATAAATGGGTTTATAGGTTGAAAGAAGAGGAAGGATGTAAGAAAAGATTTAAGGCTAGGTTAGTTGTAAAAGGATTTGCACAGAAAAAGGGAATTTATTTTGATGAGATATTTTCTCCTGTTGTTAAAATGACTTCTATTCGTACTATTTTAAGTCTTGTGGCTACTGAAGATTTGCATTTAGAGCAGATGGATGTTAAAACAACCTTTCTTCATGGTGATTTGGATGAAGAAATATATATGGCTCAGCCACAGGGTTTTGAGGTCAAAGGTAAGGAGAACTTAGTGTGCAAATTGAAGAAAAGTTTATATGGCCTGAAGCAAGCACCTCGGCAATGGTATTTGAAATTTGACAGTTTTATGCATGAGCATGGATATAACAGGTGTCATTCAGATTACTGTGTTTATTTTAAGAGGTTGGATGATGATAGCTACATTATTTTATGTCTATATGTTGATGATATGCTTATAGCTGGGTCTAACATGCATCATATTAAGGGGCTAAAATGCCAGTTAGCACATGCATTTGCTATGAAGGATTTGGGGGTAGCAAAACAAATCCTTGGTATGAAGATTTGCAGAGATAGGAAGAACAGAACATTGACGCTATCTCAAGCTGATTATGTTGAGAAGGTGTTGCAACGTTTCTCTATGGAGAATGCTAAAGCTGTCAGCACACCTTTACCTGGTCATTTGAAATTGACTAAGGAGATGTGTGCCAAGACACAAGAAGAGGAGGATAAGATGTCCAAGGTACCCTATGCTTCAGCTGTAGGAAGTTTGATGTATGCTATGGTATGCACTAGGCCAGATATTGCACATGCAGTGGGAGTCGTTAGCAGGTATATGAGTCATCCAGGTTTTGAGCATTGGAATGTTGTCAAGTGGATTCTCAGATATTTGAGAGGAACATCCAATAAGTGTTTACACTTTGGGGGCTCTACTACTGATTTACAGGGCTATGTTGACTCAGATTTAGCTAGGGATATTGATACCAGGCGGAGTACTATAGGTTATGTCTTTACTGTTGGTGGGGCAGCCGTGAGCTGGGTTTCTAGGCTACAAAAGATTAATGCTCTCTCCACTACAGAGGCAGAGTATGTTGCTGCTACAGAGGCAGCCAAAGAGATGATATGGCTTCAGTTCTTCTTGGAAGAATTGGGACATCCTCAGAAGGATAATTATTTGTTCACAGATAGTCAGAGTGCCATTCATCTTGCTAAGAATTCAGCTGTGCATTCTAAGACCAAACACATACAGTTGCGGTACCATTTCATTCGGTCAGTTTTGGAGGATGGACAGTTAAAGCTGGAGAAGATACATACCAATGAAAATCTAGCAGATATGTTGACAAAGGTTGTCACAAGGGAGAAGCTGAACTCCTCTTCAGCTTCAGTTGGTCCTTTAGACTAAATGTGAATAAAAGAACAACAGAGTCCAGGGTGGTTTGATCCAGTGGGAGCCCCATGCGGTAGTTGTATTGCTACAGGATCAGTCTCCAAGTGGGAGATTGTTGTTTAGTGTGGAGCCTGATCAGTCCCCAAGTGGGAGATTGTTAGATTGTGGTGACTGATCAGGAAAGTACTGTACATACTTCATAAATAGTGGGGTTCCGGGCATCGCCCCGAAATTTTTTATTTTTTATTTTTTTGGATGTAGCCGACATGGTAGCCGACATATGGCCGACATGTTATAACCCTAAAGCGGTTTAATACTTGTATAAAAAGGGCTTAGGGTTGGGTATTTTTTATGTGTGGTGATACAAAATTGGTTCTTGTGGCGGTATTGAGCTGTAAGGGATTACGGATTGTAATCAGGTTGTAATCACTGGATTGTAATAAGATCGGACTTGCTGTTTGGTGGACGTAGCCCAGGGATTGGGTGAACCACGTTAAATCTTGGTGCCTTGTGTTCTTTTCTGTGTGTTCTATTATTTTTTGTTATTGGTTATATTTGCATGTAGTTTTTATTTCTGTCCGTGGTTTATCCTAACAGGAGTATCTTCAGAGCTGCATCCCAATTTGCTAATGCGACATCTAATGTCTTATGCTGGATGGCAATCTCTGCTGCTAGGTGTACAAGTCCATCAAATGATGAAAGATTGGTGTCTTTCCTGAGGACTGTCTCTGCATTTATTTGCTCCTTATGAAGTAATCCCAAATGAGGAGTAATTGATGATTTCATTTGTATCAATTTGGCTTTTGTAGTCACCTCCTCTACTGCCAAAATGGCTAGCTCTCTTTGTGTGTGAAGCGATTGGACAAAATGCTTCTCACTCTGAGCTGGATCTGTAGGGAGTTGCATACTAGAAGTTTTTAGATTTCTTTCCAAACTCAATATTTTCTGGCTAGTGTCTTGTGTGAATGTTGAAAAATCACACAACTTGTTGTACAGGGAAAAGATGTTTCCTAGTACAATTTTAACTGTTGTAACTTTCTTTGCCAGTTCTTCTTGTGCTAGTGCTATATCACTGGATATTTTACTGTTTACTTTTCCTTAGAACTTCTTTTCTGACCATTCAAGTAATTTTACATTTGTTTCCTGGTCTTCATTAGTCACCTGGTCAACTATATCTGAAAGTTGTTCCATGATTAGTCTTGACTCATCTGGAGATTGTAAGCAAAAAGCTTATGTGAATATGTCCTTAATTTCATTCAATGTACGCTTATGCTTGTATTCCTTTCTTAGTGCTTCTTGTCTCCTTCTTTTTTCTAGTGCACTCTGAATTTCATTAATCTTTTCTTCTGTAAGAGTGTTAGATTCATAATATGGGATTTTAATTTCTTCACCAAGCTCAGGCACTCCATAATGAAGTCTCCTGACTGCTTTTGATGAACTCGAGCCTGGTGTTCTAATTTTCAGCTGTAATCCATCTGTGCTCGGCTACTGAAGAGTTTGTGTTGGAGTCCCATATTTGGGTAATGCAACTAGTGTTTGTATTGCAGTCTCCTCCTTTTTCTGTGTCTCTTTTTCTTCAGCTTGAGTATCCCCTTTTTGAATGCTAGATGGGGTTGAACTTGGTGGTTGTTCAGATTTTTCTTTTGTTTCCCCTGCTGCTGTACTTGGCACTTGGAGTGTATCAGTACTTATACTTGGTGAAGGTGGTGGTGGAAGGAATAGAATACTAGTAGTTTGTGTGATCAAAGGTGGCATTTGTGCTTTTACCCTTGCTTTTGCTTTGACTTCTGGATTCTGTAATTCATCAACACTGACCAATATAGGATTTGAACTTAATTTTGCTACTAAAAATGATTGGTCAAGGATTTTCGAATCCTTTGCAGTTAATGGATTGATGTTTTGAACTGAAATTTCTGTAACATCCTTTATTTTTATGAAATCTGCAGGTGTGATGGTGGCATGAGGAGGACTAGGAGGAGATACCTGTATGTCTTGCATACTTTGATCTTATGGCTCAGCTGTATCTTTCTCTTCCTCTTTCTCCTCATTGAGTGCCTCTCCTTCCTTTTCTCCTTTACTCTCCTTCTCCACTAGTTTCTTCTCTTTTATTTCTGATGCTCCCTTTTCTTTTATCTTGGCAATTGCTTCTGCCTTATAGTCCTCATTATATACATCTTCAATCTTCTTGTAAACTATTTTCGACAATCTTGTGGATTTGGTAACTACCTCTTCAATTTTATTTTGTAGAATACTAAATGCTCTATACTTGGGAGTGAATCTGTTATTATGCCTTTTTATGGCATTTATTATTTGATCTCTAGTCAAATCAGGAAACAATCTTGCCAATGTTGACTCCCTTATTTCTTTTTCCATTTGTAAACAAAAATGCCATTTATCCTCTATGATTGTATACAGTTCTTTCGGCATAGAGTCATCTAATTCTAGAGGTGTGTGCTTATATTCAACCATCATAGCATACAAAGACTCCTCTAATTTATTTTTCTCTCCTTTGGTGAGCTTAGAAAAATTCAGATTCTTTAATCCTTTCAAATCATTATTTCTAATTTCTATACATAATTTATCAACATCAATCTGGTTTATTTGTCTTACCTCTTGAGATTAACTGTTGTCTTCTAACTTTGTTTCCTCCTCATCTGTTTCAGGCTGGGGAATGAACTTCCTCTTCTTTGACTCAACATCAGTCTTCTTTGAGTCTTTCTTCTTCCCTTTAGCCTCTTCTTTTTCTTTTTGAGTTGTGGCCCTTGTGGTTGGTCTTTTTGGTACTGGGGCAGCTACTTTCCTCCCCTTGGATTTAGGAGCAGATGGAGTTGTGGTCTTTTTATTGACTGGTGCTTCCTTGGCTACTTCAACCTCAGCACTTTCCTCTTTGTCTCCTTCTGACCCTTGAGTCTGATCCTGAAGTTTGTCTTCTTCTTCTTCAATGACTTCTTCTTCTTTTTTAATGTCATCTCCTTCTTCTTCTACTGTCCCTTCTTCTTCTACACCAAACTTTCTTTTGATTTGTCTTACCATTTTCTCTTTCTTCTTTACTGTTGAAGCAGTCTTCAACTTTATTATTATCTTTGATTTGAAAACATCATAAGTTCCAAAGATTTTTGCATTTTTGTCTACTTCTTCTGCAAGTAAGGCTTTTATTGCTGCAGAGGCTTGATCGGCATCAAGTTCATATCCTAGTGGCCTAAGCCATCTTATTCTAGGTATAACTGCTTGCACATAAGTATAATCTATATCTACAAGAAAGCAAATATCTTTTTCATATTTCTCAGTCATTGAAACTAGAATTCTCATTCTTTGTTTCATGGACTTTTTGAAGTCCTCAAAATAACCAGTCATTTGGGCGTCAAAATTTTCACCCATCTATTCAATGTATCCATTAATTTGTTCAACAATTGTTTTGTCTGGATTCCATTTAACTTTCCCTATAGAAGGAAATTCTTTCATCAGATAGAAAAACATACATATCAAAACTGATCCAAATTTACATTGAGCTCCTTTACTCTTCCTTATAGCTCCCAGATTTTCACTAATCTGTCGAAACATGAGCTCTGCCAGATCATAAGTGTGATCCCTTTTTATTATCTTGTATGCAACATCAACTGCTATACAAGGTACACTATTTAATCTTCTTGATTAATATAATTTGTGTGAAATAATTCTTACACTAAAGTCTAGTAGAGTATCAGTGACTGTGTCGATAGTCATCCCTCTATTGTTCCATTTTGCACCTGTATATCTCTCAATTACTTCCCTTTTGTCACTTCGCAGGGTCTTTGGCCGATCTAGGGTTGGAATACCAATAACCCTATGAACGATTTTCTTGGTGAATTTTACTAGCCCTGACTCTAACCAAAAAGCTCCGTTATCTATTCATCTCAAAACTATCCATACCCATTCTGTTTTGAAGACAGTCAGAAATGCTAGGGTTTTGGTTAATCCTTTTCTTTCTACAATGGAAAACTCATTTTTCAGTACTTTTTTTTCACATAATTTATCATATGCATTATGAATTTCTAAGTCTCCTATGGTACCAATTTTACAATTGTAGCATTTGCGAACATCTTCTACCATAACAACTTTATCCGGAATAACTGATAATGCACCTACAGGATCATTCTTGTATGCTACTTCAGGTATGGGCTTAAATTCAGGTTGTTTTACTTTGTTGCTGACCAACTGAACTTCATGGCTTTCTAAACCCTTGGTGGTTCCTGACCCGGATGCCATTGTTTTCCAAACTAGGGTTTTATAATTCAAACAAGTTTGTGAGACCTACGTAGCTCGACACTTAAGAGAAATACCTTGAATCGACAAGATCGTTGTTGGAATCTTTCACGAATTTCTTCTGAACTTTTCTTGATCTTCTCTGCTCCTTTTTTGGCTTTGCTTCTTGATCGCAATGCGAAAAATTGATTGAAATTGCGATAATATACCCTGATTTCATTGCATTAAATGTTCAACTTCCAACTCGGCTTCTGAAGAAATTTCAACCTAACTCGACGTCTACTAAATTTCCTTTCTACTCGGCTTCCATTGGAGTTTTTTTTAACTCGGCATCAGTTATCAGCTCGGTCGCTGTTGGGAGCTCGGCATCTGTTTTGAGTTTTGACTCGATATCCAAAGGTAGCTCGGCATCAACATTTAGTTTTTGTCTTAACATCTTGTTTCATGTAGATTTATACTTTGAATTGCTTCTTTGTCTTGGGACTGATGTCTGATATAACTTTGTATTTTACTCCCATACACTTCTCATGCTTAGTTTGATGAAGTGTGATCACTTGACCCATTGGGTGAAGTGATCCCTTCACTTGATGTATTGCACTCATCTCTCTTTTTCCAAGTCTTGTTCATTTTCCCCCTTATCTTTTCAATATCAATCTTTTCTTTGCCTTTATTCTCTTCAGACTTGGGTGCCTTTGATCTTGTAGGACAGTTTTTGCTGATATGACCAGTTTTCAGACAACTGAAACATGTGGTTTGGTTCAACCATCTTTTGTAGTTCCCTCTGAAATGTGTTCTTATGCAGTTCTGTGGTGTATGTCCATATTCTTGACAATAATGACAACTGTACCTGGTATTGTAATCCCAATGATGATGACTTTCTTTTCCTTCTATTTTTGCTGGTTGATTTGATGTCCACATAGGTTTTGATCTGCATTCAAATTTGCTATGTCCATACTTATTGCAATTATAACAATGTCCATCAAATCTCCGAGTCCTTGTGAAATTGGATCTGCAATCTTGTGTCATATGTCCTTGCATGTTGCACTTTTGACAGAAACTCTTACTCTTGGGTGTGTTTGGTTGATTGAATCTTCTGCTCCTGCACACATTAGCAGTATGTTCCTTCTTATTGTAATAATGACAAGTGGGTTTAGTATTCTTACCTTTGTCACTTCTTTGTTCAACACTTTTTGATGATTTTCCAACTTCAGTGCTATTGTAACCAAGTCCTGATGTATCATGGGCAGATCTTGGAGTTTTCAACAACTGTTCAAAATACTTGATGGCTTCACTTGACTTGTTGAGATTTTCTACTACCTCTTTTTCTCTGTTCAATTCATTCTGTATTTGTTCATTCTGCATCTTCAGAGTAGAGATCTCAATGTCCTTCACATTGAGTTCATGATGAAGGTTCATCATTTGAGCAAGTGTATCCATCTGCATGTTTGAGATCCTTGTCAGTTTAGTACATTTTTCTTCAAGTCTGTTTGCAAGATTCCTTTTGTCATTTTCCATCATGACCTTATCATCAACTGCTCTTTTCTTTTGTTCTGTAATTTCACATATCATTATGGCCTGTGATTCATGTTCCATATTGAGAGATCTAATCTATTCTGCTTGAATTTTGTTTTTCTCCATCAGTTCTGCTATTGCTGCATCAAACTCTTTGGTATCTCCATTAGAAAATATGTTGGTGGTATCAATTTCCTTGTAGTGTATATCATTCTCAGCTATGGCCAGATCTTTCCTTTTTTTTAATGAGTTTCTCAAATTGATTCTAAATTCCTCCAAGCTATGCAGAGCAAGTTTCACATCTATCACCTGATTTTCAATGATCTTTCCAAGTTTGAAAGCTTCCATCTCTAGATCTTTTCCTCCAAGCTGTTAAACTTTTCCTTATGAGAACCTAGTAATGCTCTGATACCAATTGTTGGAATATTCAAATGTGGAAAGAGTACTTATGAGAGGGGCCGGGGGGGGGGGTGGCGGGGGTGGGGGCGGTGAATCAGAAGTACTAAAATTTGTCCTATAAAACTTTTATGTGGAAATAAATTGCATGCATGTAAATACATTAAGTAAACATGAAACTAACACATTCATCAATAACACATAACACTTGAAATTGGTAACCCAAAAACCCTCCAGGAATAAGAAGGTAAAACTGGGGTGGGGATGATACCCACAAAAATTACTGCAGCAATATTGTTTAACCACTTCTGATGGTTTGCCCTGTTAAAGGCCTTCCCTGTTAAAGGCTTTACACTGTGTCAATAGTGACCTAGTTAGAGGATTTACAAACACTTAACATGAATTGTCACCCTATTAAAGGATTTAATCACCTATCTCTAGGATCAATGAAATAGCTATTAAGCTAACCTATCACCATAGGATTTCCATGCTAATTCAATGGCTAGAAAGTATTAGGTAAAATGAACTTGATAGTTTACAATCCTTGATTGTTGAATGATGGCTCTGTTCTACTTCGTCTGATCTTGATCCTTTGTGATCTAATATCTTTTTCTTCTGAAAATAGTATATCAACCACTCTATATCTTCTCCTCTATATCATCATCTTCATCATCTACTTCTCTATCATGTCTTCTCTATGAGATATCGTCTTCCTTATAAAGACATTCGAGGATTTAGGGTTAGGTCTGGATCTACGATCCATATTCAATCTTCATTTCCGCTTAATACTTATCTTTTGCTGATTGGTTGCATGCCTTTATCATTTTTCTTATTGGCTTCATGCAAATTACATAGGAGATATAAAAGATTCGATCTGATCATTAAATCCTTCGAGATTTCCTTATGTCAGCTGTAAAGATTGTTTTCATCATAGTTTGTGCAATTCCAAACTCTTATGCTGATATCCTAGATTAGTCAGCTCCTAAAATATTTCTATTGCTCGGCACATGCTGTTCTATTGAGTTACATGGCACTTACACAAAACTATGTTACTCGGCATCTAAACTTTACTCGGCACCTGATCTTCACTCGACATTTACACTTTACTCGGCACTTACACTTTACTCGGCATTTACACTTTACTCGGCACCAACACTTTACTCGGCACCTGAAGATTACTCGGCATCTATTGCATTCGACACCTATTCTTGATCTTGGTTAAGTGTATTGACACTCAGTTGTCAAATTTAATCTTTAAGCTAACAAGAACAGTATGGAAGCCGAGTGATAGCATATTGATTTCAAGTACCAATATTCAAGTTAAATGGTGGATTTGATTAATATGAGCTGAATATTTTTTTCCTTGAATTTTGTGAATAATGTGAAAGATAATTGTGATGAGTCAATGGCACAGAATTCATGGTAAACCATTTTGAGGTGAATTCAAAGATTATTAAAGGAGAAGTTTCTAGAAGGGATTAAAATGGAAAGATGGTTAGATTCATTGAATCTTGCCTAACCCTACCTAACCCTAAAATGGACAATAGAGGCTGATTAGTGAAAGATCTTAATTTTCTATTTATAGAGATGTTTGGTTAGAAGCAAGAGAGATCAATGTTAGAGAACCTAATTTAGATAAGAAGTTTAAAAAATTTCTTCAGCAAAGATCAAATAGAAGAGACTACTATTGCAAAATAAAGCAAGAAGGCTTAAGGATATGGATGTTTGAAGGGTGAACAAGAAAGTAGAGATGAAGTGTGTGAAAGCATAGAAGAATGAAGGATTGAAACATACATCTATAATCTGCAAGTGAGTTGTAAGTTGTTATCAGATCAAGCTTTACTATTAATTCCTAATAATTGCACGAGTCTAGGGTAAATTGTTTTGATTAAGGTTGTCCTAACAATCATTTGTAAATACTTTGATTGGATAACATTCCAAGTGAATGAATTAAAGTCCTCTAACAAGACTCACTCCTAAAAGGGTGATTGAAATCCTCTAACTAGGTTACATTTAACATTGTGTATTCTAACCTTTAATAGGATTGGCCTTTGATAGGGTATCACTTCAAAAGTGTGAGAATGAGTATCATGTTACTAACTTGGTTTTTTCCAAATTGGTTTTGCATGTAAAATCATTATGTAAAATATGTTATTGAATTTGTTATGTTTCATGCTTATATTTTGGCAAAGTTGATTTGACAATAGCCTACAAGTTTAAGTTAATGTATGATCTAATCGATGCATGCATGCTGAATATGTTTTATGGTATGCATTCACTAAGTTGTGAAATTTTTTATTTGTACATCTAGACCTTGGATAACTAATTCAGCCCCATCTCAGTTATTCTGAAGAATTCCAACAATTGGCATCAGAGCCATCTACTTAAGAGGACTAGTTTGAAGGTAGCAAAAGAAAAAGGTCAAGATGTCAAAAAGAGAGGTACCAAAGCTTAATAGAGATAAATTTTCTACATGGAAAAGTATGATGAAGATACACTTAGGAAGTCTTGGAGACCATGCACAATCTACATTCATCATAGAACATGTTGATCCTGTTGGAGCCCTAAATGCTAAAGGACTAAAAAAGAAGATAGAACACAATCAAGCAATGTTGGAGATTTCCTTTGCCCTAAGTTATGTCAAGTTTGATGACATCAAGGATTGTGATAGTGCAAAGAAGGTGTGGGATACTCTTCACGCCATCTATGGAAGTGATACAAATGTATCGAGAGCCAAATTTGAAAGTCTTAGAGGTAAGATCAATGATATGAGAATGCAAGAAGGTGAGAATGTTGCTAAATATTGCTTTAGGATAAAAGATGTTGTTGATTCTATTAGAGGATCTATTGGTAAGATAGAAGATGAGACTATATTAAGCAAAGTTTTGAGAACACTACTGACAGAATTAGTGAACAAGATGAGGTTGTGAGAAATAAAGTAAGAAGTAAGACTAGTATGTAAAGGTTATTCAAAGAAAGAAGGTATTGACTATGACTAAATATTTTCACCATAACTAGAATAGAAGTACTTAGAATTTTTTTGACAGATGCAGCTAACAAGAAATTCAAATTATATTAGATGGGTGTCAAATTAGCATTTTTGAATGGTGAAATAGATGAAGAGTTATACATAGTGCAGCGTAATTGTTCTCCATTGGAAAATCAAGGAAATATGGTTTGTAAGTTGAAGAAGGAATTGTATTGATTGAAAAAATATCTTATAGCCTGGTATGTGAGATTAAATAAGTATTCATAAAAATGGGGATTTTCTAAAGGTATTGCAGATAGTAATTTTTATTTAAAGGATATTGAAAATGACTTACTAATTATTGAAGTGTTTCTGGGTGACACAATATTTGGAGATGATGATGAATCAAGTGAAGCATTTGTAACAAGACTTAATTTGAGATAAGTATGATCGATGAGATGAAATATTTCATGGGATTGTAGATTGTGCAAAATGGTGATAACATTTTCATATCACAAGCTGAGTGTTTGAAAGGTTTTTGAAAATATTTGGTTTGAAAAGTCATAAACCTATTGGAACACCTGTGGTTATTGTTCATAAATTGTCCATCAAAGATGAAACCCCTACTTTTAAACAAAAAAGATATAGGTCTATGATTAGTGCTTTGAAATATCTAACATACACTAGACTTGATATAGCTAACGAAATTGATATTGTGGAAATATTTCAAGATGGTCCGAAAGAGTAACATTATGTAGTAGTGAAAAGAGTTTTTAGATATTTGATGGGTAAACTTGATTTTGGATTATGGTATGATAGAGAAAATAAATTTACCTTATGTGCATACTCTGATGTAGATAAGACAAGTTGTGTGGATGATGGAAAAAGTAAAAGTGGTGAATTATTTTTCTTGGGAGGAAGATTGGTTTCTTGGCTAATAAAATAAAAGACTATATTTAATATAGACTAACATATAAGTAGAGTATGTAGCAACAAAAAATAGTTGTAATCAAATAATTTGGATGAAAAAAATATTGAAGGATATTGTAATTGAGTTCACATACCTATTATCATACATTGTGATAACACAAGTACAATGAATATGTCCAAGAATCCTAATTTATATTGAAAGAAAAAACATATATCTATCAAGTATCAATTTTTGGGAGAGAATGTTGCAGAGAAAGAGATTAGATTAGAGTATGTGAGTAGAAAGGAGCAGATAAAAGACAAATTTACAAAAACTTTACCAAAGGATACCTTTGAGTACTTAAGAGGTATGCCTAGTGTTATGCCTCAACCTGCTTTTGAATAGTTGATGTAGAGATTGCATCAGTTTAGTGGTACTACAACACTATTTATTTATTTGGACTAGATGCTTGATGCTTCCTCTATGAAGGAGTATCTTTGTTTGAGCTAAGTCGTGAAGCAATCTTGGTAACTGGTGTTTAATAACATTTTTAGATACTTGATATTATTGACATTCTTCTACAGTTGATGTTCATAATGATGCCTTTGAAATTAATGTCAATGGGGAAGAGATACACATGAAAAAATTCTTTGATATGTATATCTAGGGGAGAAATAGCCTTGTGTTTTAATTAAATGTCAATAGGAGAGAAGCGCTTGTGAGATAGAGATTCAAGATTGATTTAAAGGATTTGAAAAGGATTAATGAAGATAATTAGAAAATATGTTGATGTATGGGGGAAATTAACACCTTTCTTATGTATGTTTTTTATAGTAGAGATGACATTCATGGACAACATGAATGAGGGAGTAGTTGCAATAGAGGCATTTAGCATTCATGGAATTAAAAATGTGTTTCATCTATGCTTCCATCAATGCAAAAGGTGAAGATTATTCACATGAATACTTATGATTTTCCTATGGGGTAGTATACTATCATTTCTATAGACATGATTCAAAGGTTTTGTGTTGCATTCATGATAAGTTTGTCATTTATGTCAAGATATTGGTTATTCTGTGAAGATTGGAAGAATAGAAGACACAATTAGGTTTCACAAGGATTGATGAATAAATTTTAGATTATGAAGACTTGAGATAATGTTCTATAGAGTTTCTTAATGTTATGGTTAAGAGTGTGTTCATAAATGTGAAGACACTCAAGAGTTATTCAAGATTCATTAAGGACAATGCTTAAACCTAGTTTTTGGATAATGTTTCAATCACTCTTGTTTGAATTATATTTCCAAAAAGAGATAGAATCTAGTCATGAATACTTGGATAGAGGTAGAAGACATTATAAAAAAATTGTACTCAAATATGCACATCCTTATGAGCACCAAGTGAAGAATCATGAATACTCTGACCTAATAGTTTATGTATAATTATGGAAAGATGTAATGTTGGTATTTAACATGTAAATGTAATATCTCAAGATGGTCCTATATTATAATTTTAATTTGGAAAATCCTTAAGGATAACTCAATAAATAAAATTTAGGAGTTGGTATAAAGGACATATGATTTCCTTGTGGTAGAGTGTGGTATTGCATGGTTTTATGTGAAACATGAGTATGTGAGCTTATATGTCAGATCCAATGAATCTATTAAAGAATATTTTTTGATTAGAGAAGTGTATGGTACAACTAATGAAAATTTAGTCAAGAATAGAAAAAAACTTGAGGTATGTCTATATTATTCAGTATGGATAGTGTAAAGACTATTTTGATAATGGGTCATTTTGTCTTCCCATAAACTCCTAACAAGGTTGACACAACTCCTAACAAGGTTGAAATCTTCTAACATGGATTCAAAGTATCCTAAAAAGGACTTATATGTACTAATTTTATTTCATTGACTCCTAATAATAGGATCCATCATCTTACAAGGAGCTTATATATTAATAAATCTTTTTTGTGCGTACCATTGATGTTTTCCTCCTAATCAAGGGTTTCCCTAGTGATGTAAGCATCATTATAAAACCCCAAGAACCCCTAAATCAGTCATGGAGTTCCATAATAAATATAATTTATTCAATATCATAGAGGAATCAATACATATTTCCTAATACAATCATCCATCAAATCACCATTATCAAATATAAAATCAATCTTGAAAACATAGACTTCAATTTTGCCATTCGAAATAGACCTGCATACAAAGATTCATAACTTTTTAATAATATATTATTTATTCAATTAAACCATCCACATTAGGTAAAATTATGTTTCTAATAACATATCCAAAACTTAGAAACATCCCAAGAGTATGATCCAAAGTTATGGCCTATACACTGAGACCCATTTTCTATGACTCCGTTGAGGATGGTTAAAAACCAAGTTTCACTAACATGGATATAACTTATACAAAAATTAACAAAAATGTACCAAATAAATTTTATTATAAATTTGATTCATTCCTTTGTCCAAAAATAAAATTTTCCTCCCTTCAAACAAAAATTAAACATTTGTACATGTTGCTTCAATATGACTGTAATTTGAAAATTCAAAAAAAAAGTCATCCATAGAATGGTCTTGACTTTCTGAAATCTACATAAAATAAACTCAAACCAAAAGAAATTTAAGGGTTATTCATATTTCCACTCTACTATATCAATAATACATCATTTTCAGGTTGTACATGGATGTACAAAGGCTAAAAACAATATGAGAATTAAAAAGCCAATCGAAACAACAAGTTAGAATCACTCTAAATTTGCTTCAAATGTTACTAATTTCTTCCATTCTGATTTGGTTCTACCTTAAAATCAATTTTATAGTTCCATGGTCATTTTATACCTTCCAAATACAAACCATAACCTTTGGCTTTCCTTTTTCAACATTAATGCAATTTTACATTGCTGCATTTTTTGCAATTCTTCACCATCTTGAAAGCTTTTGAGACTTTTAAAAAATGCGATGCCACGAATTTAAATAAACATTAAATAAATATTGAAATTAACATTTAATAATTTTTTACATGGTTATTATCCTCTCAAGGGTCATTTTACAACTTTTGACATGTTAAACAAATTAGGACCTTAGCTATGACAATGTGGACAACATTACATTTTTGTGACAACTTTTCTTTTCAATTGGACTCTATTACATAGAATCACATTGAAACATATATGGATGAACATAAATAATTAAAGGAAAAATCATGATATCATTTAATTATATGATGGCTAGGATCTTTTGTACCATACTCTCAACCTAGAAATGTTTCCATGTCCCATGGAAATGTGGTGGTGATAACCTCCAAAAGAAGCTTTGCCTCTTTGCCTCGATCTACCTTTAATTTCTTTTATGTTCTTTCTATCCAAAAACTATGATTCTAATCAATGGAATTTAAGTGGCTTCCTCCAACGTACCATAAGTATCATAAGTTCACTCCTCCATGGTACACCAAACACAAACAACTTTCCTCAACTAAGAGTCCTCTCTTTTCTCTCTCCCTAGGTCTTTTGGCAACAAAAATGGAGCTTATTCTAAGGCCCTTAGACCATTTCCTATGGCTCCTTAGGTAGACCTCCATGTCCTCCCCTTTGTAGCGAGTGAACATGCACCTGCAACCAAAACTCAATAAGAAGAATCAAATATCCATCTTCTTTCCAACAAGGTCCTAGTGTGAATCCTTCCCACTCTCAAGAGCTTCTATCTTTGATACAAATATGGTGTTATTATGCATGGTTATCTTCTTATGGTTTTTGCATAAATTTTGATTAAATGTTTCAGATTTAATAAGGTTAATAAGAGTTGTTTTGTGGATTTTGGGTCCTTTATCTTTGTGGACTTTACATTCTAACAACACACACACACACACACACACACACACAAACATACACACACAAAATAAAAATAAAAATAAAAGATTGTGAATGTCTTCCTTCATAAGAATGCGGGTGCACCTGTAAGCTTTTAGAATAAAATGAATGTCTTTTGCTATGGAAAATCATATTTTTATTATTTGTATTTTTGTCTTTCACTCACAATATAAGCTTTTTACTTTTTATTTGTGTTATCTTATGTTAGGAAGGTTGTACATGATCAATTATAATGCTAGAATTACATTTTTAATTTGAATCACAAAGTTCATTCATCAAGACCCATCTAGATTAAAAATGAAATAGTAAAGAATAAAGAAGAAAAGTTAAATAATTCTAGATTCATGTACAAATGTCTATAGAAGAATCCAATAAAAATTGATGTTTGGTGTTGTATAGCTTTCTTGGATAAAATGCCTAACCATTTTAAATTAACTATTGTGTAATTTTTCATTTTGTTTTGGATAAAATGCCTAACCAAATTAAATTAACATAAATATCAATAGTATATTTTGAAACATATGAGGCAAGCCTATAACCTAGTAGCAGAAATCACATGGAATTTAGCCTAGAATAGTAAAAATTAGCCAAGACTAGGAAAGTAACATCCTCACATATCTAAGGTATATCTAGGAGACGTGGAGGGTTTAATTGATTCTTCTTCTTGCTAATATGTTTAAGGTTCAGTTCTAGACCTTGGAAAGGTCAAACTATCTATAATATCTTCTTTGGTCTCCTTCTCTTTACAACACATAGAAATAAATACATGGTGAAAAGTGGTATTATAAAATGTGTTTCATAAGAGGTTGGGATCAATAATCAGAATGCCATATCAAGAAATTTCTCCATGACACCATCCTTGAGAAGAAATGTTATCAAATAATGAAGTATCCTCTAAAGGAACCATTGCCTCAAAACTAGAAGTATTTCTCACATAAGAACAAGAATATGATATTATTGAATAGAAAAATAATATAGCTATAAAAATAACATCCCTATAATAAATGGGATCATGCACATATGGATTATAAGAACAAGCTTTAGAACAATTGTGAAATTAGTGTGTGTAGTATTTCTTTTTGGTTATGCATATTCACAATTCCAATAAGAAGAAATAAGAGAACATTTCCATTAAGATAAGATATTTAGTTATATAAAAATTTTCAAGACTCATTATTATTGATTTTGAGAAGAGAGAATATAGTTATATTATGAAATACGATACAACTAATTGTACTCAACAAGATATTTCCAAAATAGCGTAGGGATTAGCTACATTGAGTTCCTTGAGGACAACATCACAGAAAAGGCTTAAGGGCATGATCTATAAACTATGAGAGAAACCCTACTAAAGATTGGCATTCAAGCAATCTGATTACATCTAAGCATCCTTCCTAAATTTAATAATAAGATTAACTTGGATATCTTATTTAGTTTATAAATATTTATACATAGTTATTGACCTAAATTATAATAATATGAATTAAAATAAATATATATAATTCAATATAAATTAATAATGTAGGTTAATTTATGTTGAAATAGTCTAGATTGCAAGGGCACGATATACTTTGTCAATCTCAAATTTAATTTTAATTCAAGCTTGAATCATCAATTTAAGGTCCATATTTATAAGTAAATTTTAATATCATCCCATGTAATATGGTGTAATATATATGGAAACTCAAAAGGAATTCAAATTAATATGTGTGAGTTGACAATCGATATTATTTAAGTGATATAGCTTATGACTTATGAGTTATCAATTGTGAAATGTGTTCTCAATTATGTACTTAAGTTTGTGTATTTTTAATAAATTTTTGGGTGTAATATAACCATCAAAATGCAATAGAACCTAGGTTTCCTAAACGTAGGTGAACTCAAAGACATCCAAGCCTAGAACCAAAACCCATGCCAAATTCTACCTATATGGTGACATTTTCAACAAAACCCTAGCAAATAAGCTCATAAAGAATGATAATAATGAAAATTTTGAACAATTTATTAACCACTTGAAATATTGTCAACAAGAATGTAGACAGATGGAAACAAAAAGCTTCCATATGGTTTAGTTCACAACACTTTTGTTTCAATAACCTAAAGAACTTGATGGATTTAAAATAAATTCATACAATGGTTTTTTTTATCTTACCAATGATAATAGATGAACTAAGAATCCTAAAAACTAGTTTTTATTAACACTTACCTCAAGGGCTCTATGGATCATAAAAGAACCCATCACTTTCTCCTTGGATAGAAGGTATGTTAAAATTTATCGCCACGTGTCGAAGTTACTTGTCCATAGACTTCTCTTTCTTCCCAACATTTTTTGTACCATTTATTTTGCATTCATTTAAGCAAGACAAGTTTTGTATTAAAAAATATTATTAGTAGAAGCTGCATCCTTGTGTGCAATGGGTAAGCTAAAGAGTTGTGGAACATCAATTTATAATTTTTTTTGTTTCTTCTTTTGCATATATTAATGAAGTGCAATGATGAAATGAGAGGCTATAAGGTGCATTAATGAACTAGCTATCTATCTCTCTAACCTTATGAACATTCCTAACTCTTTCTTTCTAACTCTATGTTCTTCTTTACCTATAGATATGCCTCCCTCTTGTTCCTCCTTTCCATGAATATCATGGTAGATATTGTACCATGTTATGGTTTTCATTTCATTAGTATGCATAATATTGTCTATGTTACTTATAAACAAATAATTTTTTAAAGGCCCAATACTTTATAACCTAGGCTTAGATGCTTTAAAATGGATATAACTTTTAGACCTATTATAAATAATTATATTTTAATTGGTATGCTAGATCTATTGGTGCTTATTTGTTTGGATTATTTTTTGGATGATGTGTTAACTAAGTAACCTTGTAAGTAGGATATTTGTGAGAATTACTTATAATATAGTCTTAAAAATAACAATATATACATCATACCACAAAACTTCTTAAATACATTGAAATCTTTTTACCTAGATAGATATCCACCAAAGGGACTTCTAGTTTCTTAAGTACAATCTTCTTCTATGATCTATAATACCATATTTTAGTGTCATTTTCATTCTTATTTTACTTTCTTGCTATTATTGTAAAATATGGTAAAAATTAATAAAATAATTATAATTATAATATTACTATAAAATTAAAATTCATTGATATAAAATATAATATCTAATAATAATTTAAACTATACAATATTATTTGTTAAGAGAATTAAATTTAATTCTCTTACTTTGTATAGATTAATTTCAAATAATGTACTAGTTGACATATATTTGATTAAATTTAAATATATTATATGACCGTTAATTTTTTAATTAAATGACTATCCAATATTTTTGGTCTGCACAAGGGAAAATGGTTAGTGGAACATCTGGCAATCAAATTCTCTTCTATTGTACACATTTTCTTTGACCCTTTCTTCTAATTTATTTTATTTTGAAACCTATTTAAAGCAACTCAAATGATGATTTCAATGAGGATTTGGATTCAATTTGAATAGATTCAAAATAATCTTCACTGCATGCTAGCTATGCAACCACCATTTTAAACTACACTATGATTTATTTCTAATAAATACTAAACCCCTAGAAGTTGGGTCCTCCCCTGTACTTGAATGTTTTATAAATTTTAAGCACTTATTTTAATTTTAATTTCACAAAAATTCTAAGCATTTTGGTTGATTTATAGCATTTGATTACTTCAAATCTTATTAAAAAGGCATTGATCATGGAGAAAGAAGTCTTAAAATAAAAAGAATTTTTTTGAAATATATTTCTATGATTTAAATTTTTTACATATGAGATACTTTTGATAGAGATTCAATTTTTGATATTTATATCATGATTCAACCATGTATGTTTTAGTCAAACTCATTAACTTATGTGTACTTAAACAAGGAGCGTCCTCCAAGTTTAAGCCTAGTTTCCTTGAGAATGTTTTTGAAAATCCTTCAACAATTGTTGTGCCTTAGAAACCATTATTATAAATCTCCTTAAGTTCACTTGTTTATAAGTAGGATGTATTATCTACAACAAGTCAAATTTTAATATGGCTACTAGGATTCATTGTGAATTTTTTTAGTCAAAATCATTGATGCATGTTTACCAAGTAATGGTTCACAAGAAGCCATATCCCATGAGAATGAATGCAATAATTAGTACTCATCAAATCTAGGTGATTCTCATGCCTACCTAGAGGTCAACCATCCTAGTAGTATTCCAACTCAAGCATTCTTAACCACATAATTATATCAAAGATTAAGCACACTTTTCTAGAAACCCCATTTGTAAAACCTTCAACAAGTGTTACACCTTATGAAATATTCTTTTTTTTTAAAATTTTTTTTATGGAGGTCAGCTTTATTCACATAGCCTCTTTGGTTAAGAACAAAAGAGTGAGGGGTATCTATTCTCCCAAACTCGCCCGAGGCACGATCTCGACCTCATCTCTTTTAAGCATCGAGGGGCCTTGCACTCAACAAGACATGATTCTTGGTAGGCTCTTTGTGAGCCTTTCAACTTCACCAGTAGACCAAGGACACTTTGACATGAAATATTCATTCTAAATCTACATAAATGTATAATAATTTTGCTCCAATAGTTTATTATAGTCTACCAAACATTGAACTTATGAAATAATAATTTTTTAAGGAATTAAAGGGCAACAATATAAAGTAAATGAATAACCAATTCCATTTTTGACGAGATTTAGTCACTTGAAGTCATGAATGGGTGAATGTACAAATTTGTGTCACCTTTTAGGGTGACTCATCAAAACTATTGAATTTCAGTATTTCTATCTAAAATCTAATTTTAGTAAAACATATGATCTAGATAAATTCATTCTAGCAAAGTTATATATGTTTGCAAACTTTTCCAATTTGGAATACTTATTAAATGCATGTTTTATACTATTTTGTGTCTAATTACTAAAGTAATAGAATTATTTCTTACAATTGACTTTTTAATAACTTTTACTCTTTTAATGATATTTTTTTAATAACATATAAACATCATTTTACATAGGTCAATGTTAAGAATATTCTCATTTATATTTTATAGCGTTTTACTTAGAAATAGTTTAATTTACTTAAAAAATACAAGTATGTATTATAACACTTGAGAAGATGTTGATTTTGAGAAAGATAAAAATAGTTAATCTATCAAACCAATTTAAAATGAATATGAAATTTTAGAGGAGAGAGTCATCTTCCAAAATATATAAATTTTCTTTTCGTCAGAATAGATTTATTTTGAAAACTATGGTGGGAGATGAAAACTATCAATTTTAGGTGAGTTGAAATTTGAATTGTTATAAAAAAAGAAAATATAGGTCAAAAACCAAATTTTGTTTTTGATTGTTCTAGCTATATATAATAAACCCCTAGAAGTTGGGTGGTCCCCTATACTTGAGTATTTTATAACTTTTAAACACTTATTTTGATTTATATTTCACAAAAATTCTAAGAATTTTGGTTGATTTATAAGCATTCAATTACTTCAAATCTAATTGAAAAAACATCGATAATGGAGAAAGAAGTCTTAAAATAAAAAAAAGGAATTTTTTCGAATATATTTCTGTGATTCAAAATTTGTATGTATGAGATAGTTGCTATATATTTTCTATAGCAACTCAAGTTTTGATATTTATATCATGATTCAACCATGTATGATTTAGTCAACCTCATTAACTTATGTGTTCTTAATCAAAGAGCTTTCTGTAAGGTTAAGCCTAGTTTTCTTGAGAATCTTTTTGAAAAAACTTCAACAACTATTGTGCCTTAGAAACCATTATTATAAATCTCCTTAAGTTCACATGTTTATGAGTTGGAGGTATTATCTACAACAAATCAAATTCTAATATGGCTACTAGGATTCATTGTGTATTTTTTTAGTAAAAATCATTAATGCATGTTTACCAAGTAATGGTTCACAAGAAGCCATATCCCATGAGAATGAATGCAATAATTAGTACTCATCAAGTATAGGTGATTCTCATGCTTACCTAGAGGTCAACCATCCAACTCAAGAATTGTTAACCACATAATTTTATCAAAGATTAAGCAACATTTTCTAGAAACCCCATTTGTAGAACTTTCAACAAGTGTTAAACCTAATGAAATATTCATTCTAAATCTACCTCAACTTATAACAATTTTGCTCCAATAGTTTATTATAGTCTACCATACATTGACCTTATTAAATAAAGTGTTTAGGAAGTAAAGGACAAAAATATAAAATAAATGAACAACCAATTCCATTTTAACGAGATTTAGTTGCTTGAAGTCATGAATGGGTAAACGTACAAATTTGTGTCACCTTTCTGGTTGACTCGTCAAAACTGTTTAATTTTAGTATTTCTATCTTCTTCTTTTTTTTTTCAAACATATGATCTAAATAAATTCATTCTAGCTAAGTTATATATGTTCGCAAACTTTTTTAATTTGGAATACTTATTAAATGCATGTTTTATACTATTTTGTATATAATTACTAAAGCAATAAAATTATTTCCGAAAACATACTTTTTAATAACTTTTACTCTTTTAATATTTATTTGATAACATATAGACACCATTTTATAGAGTTCAATGTTAAGAATATTCTCATTTATATTTTATAGTGTTTTAATTAGAAATAGTTTGTGATGTGAATATCAGGATTTAACTGTGTGATTTTTGAGTCAAACTCGATGACCCATGTTTCATGAGTAGTGATTCAACATGAATCCATCTCTCATGAGAATAAATGGAACACTTAGCACTCATTGGATCTAGGTGATGCTCACAGGGGTGAAGCACCGGGACTTCCCGGGAGGTCACCCATCCCAGTACTACTCCAGCCTGAGTGCGCTTAACTACAGAGTTTCCTCCACAGATAAACCCAAAGCTTGCAACCCCATTTGCAAAACCTTCACCAAGTGTTGTGCCTTATGAACCATTCATTAGGAAGCCCCTTAAGCTCATCAATTGATAAGTAGGAGATGATTTCCACAGCTAGTCAAATTGTGATGTGAATATCAGGATTTAACTGTGTGATTTTTGAGTCAAACTCGATGACCCATGTTTCATGAGTAGTGATTCAACATGAATCCATCTCTCATGAGAATAAATGGAACACTTAGCACTCATTGGATCTAGGTGATGCTCACAGGGGTGAAGCACCGGGACTTCCCGGGAGGTCACCCATCCCAGTACTACTCCAGCCTGAGCGCGCTTAACTACAGAGTTTCCTCCACAGATAAACCCAAAGCTTGCAACCCCATTTGCAACAAGTATGTATTTTAACAAGTATGTATTTTAACACTTGAGAAGATATTGATTTTGAGAAAGATAAAAGTAGTTAATCTTATCAAACAAATTTAAAAAGAATATGACATTTTAGAGGAGAGAGTCCTCTTCCAAAATATATAAATTTTCTTTTGGTTAGAATAGATTTGTTTTGAAAACTATGGTGGGATATGAAAACTATCAATTTCAGGTGAGTTGAAATTTGAATTGTTATAAAAAAGAAAATATTGGTTAAAAACCAATTTTCATTTTTTATTGATCTAGCCATATATGTCATCTATAATATAATTTGAAATAAAAGGGAAACAAATTTATTTCCAAATAGTATTATGGTGGGAGCTAGACCCTCATTTTTAGCTTTTTTAGCAACTAAAATACTATCCTTAAAAACTAGGAAAAAATATCAATTCTTATTCCAAATAATCATTAAAAATAATAATCTTTAAATTTGTCTATTTCTACACATTTGATTAGTTTATGAAATTTTTTAATTTGAAATAATAATACAAGTTTTATGTCAATGAAGTTGAAGAGTTAATACTTGTGTTAACCTTTTCCTTCATAAAATGGTGACATAGGTTTGCGCTTTTACCTAAATAACATTAAAATGTGTTCCATAGACATATGTTCATAAAACATTAGATTTGAGAAAAAGGATATCTTTTGCAATCATAAAGATTGTATTTTCTATGATTATTTTGGCGTCAGAATTTCATCTTTCTTAGCCATTGATTCTAGAAATATACACCGATTTAGTATATGAAACAAAAAGAAATGGTATATAAATCCAAAAAATGAATACATTCAAGTTCTTTCCATTAAAGGTTAATATATTATTTGGGAATTTGAAATGTGTCAATGATATATTTTGGCAAATTGAGCAATAATTTATTGGCTTTACAAGGTAATCATTTCATTGGCCTATGCCTAGACATCTACCTCTATTACATGCGATTTAATAAAGAAGTGCAGGTGTAGATTGTGAGTTGATTTCAATTGTTATGAGTTTTTCCATATGTAAACTCATTACTTCCATACCCTTGAGAATTTATAAAATTATGTGCACCTAGACGTTGATATTTCGTCCCATTGATTAGCTAAGCTATCATATCTCCTAATTTGAAATCTTAATTAAACCATCAACTTTTGAAATAATATCTAAATATAATAAATCAATAATGTTAACGAGTCTAAATATAGACAATCATTTAAGATATTATAATATATAAATAAATACTATTAAATATAATAAAGAATTGTTTAAGTAAGTACATTATTGAAAATCTATTGTTAATATAAAACTTGATGACAATAGAATTAACATAAGTATTATTATAAAAATTAGATAATGTTCTAAATGGAGACATTACAAATGGTATGGTATAGAGCATATTCCTAAGAACCTGAAGATAAAGAAAACATATACGTCTATTATTAATTCTAATCAGCGTTGAAAAGTGTTTGAAGGAATTGACATTAAATAGTAGCAATAAGATATCATTTGCATTATACTGAAGGGCAGCTTAGAGAAATCAACTAGAAAGGCCCTCCGTTGCACAAAACCAAACCAGTATATTCCATAATTTCGGCGAGACTTTTAATACTCAATCATCATTTTCCTATGATAAGTCAGAAATCTTACAAGAATAAAAGCAAAGACGCATGCAAACACAGTGTACTATTCATTATACAATTTCACAAAGCATATCCATGTTCACTTGAGAAAGAGAATTTGATCAATCCACACAATCTAGAATAGAGTCTACGAGATCATCCTTATTACTACAAGAGAACTCATTAAATTATTTCTGCAATCCAATTATATACCAGTTTTACATGATCCCATACCATTGGTTCAGGTGATCTCCACAATTGACTTATTAGTAAGTCAGTCAAACAAAAAATATGTAGATAATTGTAGAGTTTATCAGTATCTTTTTTAGGGTGATCATTCATCGAAAGCCATAATTGCTGGACTGAAATAATCATAGTGGTAATATTTTTTCCTTCAAACTCATACTGCCAGGATACATTGATGCATTTAGCGGCTTGTGTCTAAAGAGATCAATAATCAATAACATTGATGAATTCCTTGACGATCACATTGTAGAAGGCTGAAGGATTAAGACAAAATGATCAGCCACTCCATAAATACTAGTCAAGAATTGTACATACAATCAATGGTCCATACATACTCAGTAGTATGGTCAATAATAGCTCTATGGGCTACCAATATATCATTATATCGTCTTTTCATGTATCTAATCAAAACAACCAAGGAGATTACCAAAGCCACTAGAAAACAATTAGAAGGAATAATGGCAATTAAATATTGGAAAGGTTGCAAAAAATGTGTATTGTCCAATAATGTATACCTAAATTCAACTATTTAAACATATGAGTTTTGTTGTGGGAAGTCAAACCATTAGATGGAAATATATAATTTATATCCACCAATTTAAATGGGAGATTAAGTTGATACCAAAAAGTATCGCAGAAGACCAACAAGCAATGTAAAGATCTATAAAAAGAACTAAGAAAAGGAAAAAGAAAGGAACATTAGATAAGATGAGAGACCACACATGGATAGTAATACATAAATTCATAAATCACCATTTCAAAAAAGAGGTATCTATTGTACTATCTTGTTTGAGTCAGTCATTAGTACTTATAAGATTTTGAATGAATAAGATTTCAGTAACTATATTTACTGAACCTTGTCATTTGTGACAGTGTGAATTAAGAAATGAAATAATTTAAATGTATTTATAAGAACAAATATATATAATTGATAAAGATAATTATATAATCAATATTTTAAGTACATATATATAAAGTTATGAGATTTTATCAATCTAAAATATAAATTTGGTTTATAGTTCTTTGTGATTATATATAATGTAATTTATACATGTGTTATTTTATGTTAGATAAAACATATATATTAAATAAAAAAGAATTAGATGGATACATTATATATTTAGTTTATATGGGAGAATGATCTACTATATATTTATAATAATTATCATACATAAAATAATTCATGTAGAAATGACATCAAAATTATGCATCACTTATGTGATGCATGTTTATTAACATGGTTAGTTAATCCTCACTAATAAAACTAAGTGGGTAGGGAAATTGTGAATGAAAAATAAACTTATTTCTCAATACTCAATTGACCAACAATTACTTATGGAAAAAGGTAACTTTTAATATGTAGACATTATATTGGCAACAAGAAGAGCATTGAATATTGATATATTTGATAACCCTCAAGTTGGAAACTAAGGTATGTATGTATGTGTGTGTGTGTGTGTGTGTGTGTGTGTATTTCATGTCTACAGATTGATATAAAAATAGAATGCTATTTTTATTACATTAAATCATTGTTTCACAAGCTAGTTTAAGCCTTGTGGTGGAATGGACTATTTTGCATCATACAAAGGCACTAAGTAAGGTCTATGGTGGAATGAGCTTGAGATACAACATGCAAAGGCACTGGATAAAGCCTATGGTGGAATGAGCATGAGATACATCATACAAGGGTACTAGGTAAGGCTTGTGGTGGAATGGGCAAGTAAGTTATTTCATACGAAGGAACTATCTTGGAAGTAATGATCATAGTGAGGTAATTACAATAAGGGGGAAGAATGAACTCCACTAGGCACACCACTTCATATGATATTGGGTTGAGGGAGATAGAGGTTCTTGGGTAACAGGGCACCCTATTGTAGTTCTTCCTCTAAACTTAGAAGGATGTATTGATTATCTAAGTATACCACCTTGAAATATTATTAACACTTGTCATAAAGGCCAAGGAGGTCAAAGTTCCATTCTTGGGCTTAGATTGAGATAGTGTAAAAATATTGAAGAAAACAAGCATGTTGTTAAGTAGGCCACCTCGTGTAGATGCCTAATACCTACCACCAAGACCAAGAGGGTCAAAGTCCTACTCTTGGGCTTAGTATGAAATAATCTTGAACCTAATTTACCATGACACAACTATTTGAAATTTATATATGTATAAATAATTTTGTAGCTGCATTGTTCATAATCAAGGAAGTATCCTAAAAAATTATAAATGATAGCTGTTAATTGAGAAATTTCATAACATATGTATTATGTGTTTATATTGTGTATGCTTCATGCCTTCATGTATTCATGTGTCTACATTGTATAGTTTGTGTCTTCATGCATTCGTATATTTACTTTTTGTACACTTTGTGCTTTCTAACACCGAAGTGCATACTCAATTTTTTTTATGTTGACTCTACATAGAAGGATTTATATAAACTATCATTGCTTGAGAACAAGCAATTTTGAGAGGGGGGGCTTGTGATATCCCCTAATTTGAAATCTTTAGTAAACCGTCAACTTTTGAAATAAGATTTAAATATAATAAATTAATATCTTTCAAATATAATAAGTATAAATATACATAATAATTTTAAATATTTTAATATATAGACAAATAAAAGCACAAACCTATGCCACCCTTTTATAAAGGAAAAGGTTAACAAAAGTATAACTCTTCAACTTCATTGACATAAAACCTAGATTCTTATTTAGAATTTGAAAATGATAGAAACTAATGAAATGTGGAGAAATTGAGAAACTTTAAGAAAATAAAATTTTTAATGATTATTTGGAATAAGAATTGATATATTTTCCTAATTTTTAAGGATAAGTTTTGAGTTGCTTAAAAACATTGAAAACGTGGAGTCTAGTTCCCACCATAATACCATATGGAAATAAACCTTTTTCCTTTTATTTCAAATTATGTTATAGATGGTATATATATAGCTCGATGAATCAAAAACTAATTTTTTTTTTTGATCTATATTTTCTCTTTTATAACAATTAAAATTTCAACTCACCTAAAATTGATAGTTTTAATCTCCCACAATAGTTTTCAAAACAAATCTATACAAAAAGGTGATGGAACCTATATTATGACACATAAGATATTGAATGAAATAATTTTAGATGTGTATATAGTAAAAGTTAGATAATGTTCTAATTGGTGATATTACACAAGCCCTCCACATTCATCAATGTTACTAGTAAGATAATCTAAAATACAATAAAATCTTACTTAAACCTCCATAAAGTGGAATACCATACTAGAGGCATGTTTTATAACATGTAGGAAACATTCCTTTGCCTCCATATTTGATCTTCATTCTTTATTTTCACCCACTCTGTCTATAGATATATTCAAGTTTTTTTTGTTGCATCTTACATTTTTATTCAAAATTTTCTATAGAATTTCTTTTAATTTTTTTTTTTATACCCTTTTTTTTTACATTTCTAGTTTCATAATCTTCATGAGGAATTGATCATGGTGTGTGATGTTATGGCATCTTGGCCTAAAGGATACAAAATAATATTAAACCACTATACTTTTATGCACCTTTATTCCAATATAATTGTGAAGAAAAATTGGAGTGAAATTTACCTCTAACTTTGCTAAACATTTGGTCTAAGGAATTGCGCTATATATCATTTGTAGGCATGATATTTACTACTGGTTACTCTGATTAATTCTATACATATTCTTATTGTATTCTATGCATTTTTGCTTTATTTTCTAGGCATCTATTGCTAGATGCAATGATTTTTTCATCACTTCTAGAACATCTACATCATTGAATTCAAACACCTAAGATCTCTTCTAGCACTTTGGTATATGAGTTAACACTATCAAAGTAATAATTCTACTATAACCTAGTATTGAACCATTCTAATTATAAATATTTGAATTCAAATATTAGTTGGAGAACTAATGCATAGGGCTCTAAGATAACCAGTGATTAATCTTCTCTTCCATCACCAATCAGATTGCTTTATTATCAATATTCACATTACTTCTTTTCAATTGAAAGAAATAATCGATTCTTACTAGCACTATTCCTAGTATGTATGCTGGCACATTTCTTTGTCCCAAATAAATGCTCTCATCGGTTTCAATGTAGGAGAAGATGTGAAAATAAAAATAACTATTGGAGTTACCATTATTTTAGGTGAAGGTAGCGTGTTTCTGCATCAAGAGGTAGACTATCAAAGTTTTGGACTTATCATTTTGGTAGGTTCTCATCTTTGCATGGTGACAACACTTGACATGGTTGCATGTTTCTTTGGCTTGCATGTTACACATGTGCGTTGTTTTTGTTGTCACTATGCAATTTGATTTTATACACAGGGCATGATAAAAGAATGCTTAACCAAATGAAAAGTATTTAACAAATTACTCAACTTTCATAGTGAATGGTTCTAGAAGTGGAGGAAAGTAATTCATTATAGATTCAAATGAAGAAAAATATGCATTTCCATATGCACTGTGGATTTTCACACTAGGGAGGATAGAAGCATGGACAAAAAGCTCTTAGATATTCTGCATTTAGAGGGAGCTCAGTGGGTTAGCTACACTCTATATAAATGGGATATAATGTTTCAAGACAAATTATAACTTAAATGAATAGAGGTACGATGTATCTAATAAAATGATTGTAAATGGTATAATGCATCTAAAATGCATCTTTATTTTTATTGGGAACCAATTTCTATTTGTGTTCCAGTATAACATTCTAAATCATATTATTCTAGCCCAATTCCATTACTGGGAGCCTCTCTACCCATTCTCACAATCTTACATCTGTGCCCACTCATTTTCTTTTCTCATTTTTTGTTTGTCCAATCTTATATTTTTAAAGCATTCTTATTAAGAAAATAAAAAGAACAGGAAAAATCAAACTTGAATTTTCTCGATAGGCTTTGAAATTGCCCAAAAGATTTCAAAATGAATGGAATAGTAGCTTAGTCAAGATGAAACAAGAAGATTCCATATGCTTCAAGAATAAATGCTAATGATGATTCAAGGTTTGTATGAGGTTCTTAGTTAAAATAGGACTTATGTCATTGTGAATGATTTAATACTATTATTCATTAGTATTTATTGTTTCTTATGTCGATTTCTTTTTTTCAAAATATCAGCAGGGTTTTCAAAATTCAAATTTTTGGGTTGGAGTCAATTTTAGGAACATCTTAAGATCAGTTTGGGAAACCTAATTGAGGTCATTATTTAAAAACATTAGTATTCTTGGAAAATATTTCTTGCCAAATTGTTATGTTACTTTATTTTTATTATTTCCGATGTCATTCTGAGGGGGTGAGTGTCATTTCGAGGCATTGAGTAGAAAAGATTTAATTTTTGTAATGTAGTAATGGACTTGATTAACAACATGGTTTCTAGGTTGCACAGAGACATGACACTGATTAGGAATATTGTGGAAAATTTAGACAACTATTGCAAATGAATATTTTTTTTTATTGTTGAGAAGCAACTGGAACAAGCATTTTGTGATAGTGCATTGTATTATGCTCATGCATTACACTATTATGCTCTAAAATAATAACACACAACAATATACATGTCTATTTCTATCTCAACCACACCAAATTGTGTAGGACTAGAATTCATACAAGTGACCAACAAAGATTTTCTTGAATGAGTTACAAAATGACCTTTAAAAGGATTTATTCTCCATTTCCTGTATGTTGGAAAAATTAGTGGTAGGTCAATCATCTTTGGCTTTGGACAGTCTATAGTCCTAAACTATTAGGAAAATACATTGTGAGTGTCTTCCACACAAAGTTCAATACTAACTATCATTTTATCTTTCCAATCATAATTGATGTAATTGGGAAACAGGGAAGAAACATTGATAGGTAAAATTATAAAAGTTTTTATACACTTGGTAACCTATTGGATCATTAGACAACTTTTAACATTCTATAAGATTTGGTGGAGGTAGAACTACAATGAGTTATTAATAAAATATTCCTCAACTGAATATTGTACTTTTTCCCTAAATTGAAATCTTAAATTTGATTAATTAATTAATTGAGATCTCAATTCATTAAAATTAAAAATAATTGAGACTACTAAAAAATACATGCATCTTAAAATATTAATAATTTAATCTAAGTTGTACTCTTTAAAATTCTATAACATTAGGTGGAGCCACAATTACGATGATTGATTCTTGAGATATTCCTAGATTGAATATTGTGCTTTTAATTAAGAGTAATGAAAAAATCATGAATTTAATGAATTATTGATTTAATATAAGTTTGTATTTTTTTAAGTTTTATTATATAATGATTTTCTTATTATATTTTAATTTTAGAAAACTTAACTTTAAGTCGTGTGACATCTAGATAAGACAACTTGTAACTTATATAGATATGAGAAGTGAGGGAAACATTACTATTGCACAGAATGTTCACAGTACACTTGAGGGTAACGACCTACAGAGTTGGTAGACTTACCTTTACAATAGTAGTTCTCCAAAGATTGGCGTAATGTTAAGTAAAATTTTAGTTCATTTTGTATGCCAAGTTTTGTAGTCAAGGTAGAGAAATATGGATAGTGTTAGAAAATAATCATAAAATCTCAAAAAAAAAAGCCATATAAGCCTAGTTCAAGAAGTCTATCAACTTAAACGAATTCAATTTCAAACAATTTGTTATTGATGGTAAATTCTGGAGGAAGAATATTGTGATGGAACTAATGTTGTGAACATAATCCAAATATAAAGAAATGCAAGTTGTTGGTTTGCATCCATCACTCAATTTCTAAACCCTTCACTGGAGATGCACACAAGTGAATAAAGCCTTGTGGTTGTTTACCCACTAACAAAAAAATCCATCATTCATACTACATTTATTTTAATTCCTCTATTTTCAAAGGGATTTCTATGTACCCTTTATTTTCTCTCTAGATTAGGAATGTTCACATTTTCCTACTCACAACCTTCCTCCTCCGTTTTAATCTGCTTTTTTTTTTTTATTACCGCACAATTTATAAATAATTTTGTGTTCATAGATGGAGAGCCCATACCTTGAACTAACACATTATTATTAATATTTGATATTATAATTTTTAATGTTGTATGATTCTCATTTTGAATCCATCTCATTATTTTGCATCTATCATACCATGTTTATTGTGGGATCACTAAGGGTTTTATTATGGCTCTAATATATTTTTTGCAATAGTTAATGCTACTGTTCGAGATTTTTTTGTTAATTCTAATGGTTCCTACTCTAAACAAATACCATTTTGTATTTTTTTAGAAAATGTTTCACAACGTAAAGGCTCCCTTGATGTTGTGCTTAATATTTGCGAGTTTGATAGATCCTATGACTGGCTAGAGAAGCATACTTTGATGGGATATTTTGTGGGTAGAAGTTGACCTTAAAGCATGCTCAAATAATGCATTGATAAGGCCTAGCCTTCTCATGGAGTTTTGAATGATGGTGTTAAAATCCTCACCAAGAAAAGTTTTGGTTTCGTTTTGGAAACCCTAATCAAGATGACATACAATTTACTTGTGGGTCCTAGATAGTCAGGTCATTATTGGTTTCTTTCCAGCACTACTATCAATAATCTACAGTCTCAGATGACAAAAAGCTCATAGTGCCTATCTATGTTGAATTTTTTGTTCTTCTCCCACCTTGTTCAGTGTTTATTTAGGTAATTCTATAACACCTTGGTAAGGTGGTGTACATGGAGCTTGATAGGTTTTTCAACACTCATCCTCAAAAGAGGCTTAATGTTGAGGTTGACCTTTCACAAACCTTAAAGAAATGGATGATATCTATATTGGATCCAATACCTTCACTGAGAAGGTTCTTTTTTTGAGTCTTCCTAACATTTTCTATAAGTGTCAATCAACCAAGCCCAAGGTCTAGTATTACCTATTGGTTGTCCCTCATAATAATTATTCTCCCAAAGAGGTTCATGTTAAGCCTATTGTGTTTGGAAAAAAAATTGAGTGGAATATTGTGGCATACAAGGGTAAGTCATCCCCAATACCCAAGTCAGTTATTTTTCTTCATCTCTATCATCATTGGAACTCACATTTGTTGTTCTTGTTTTGACTCCATTTACTCCCATGGTATCTCTTCTACTATTACTCATTTTAGATCCTTCGTCATAGGGGACAAAGGTATTTATGAGTGCTCCTTGACCCAGTTAGCTCCGCACACTATAGGTGGTTTCCATGAAAGTTTCTCAATGTTTTGTATGGTCCTCCACACCATATGACTATGCCAAGGACCCAAACGATAGTTTGGAGAAGTGGAGAATCATCTCTATAGGAGATTCTTCTCCTAGCTTTATAATTAGTAGCATCTCTAGACATTTTACAATCCTTTCTCATTTTCAAAACCTTCTATACCCTACAACTTATCACAATCACAAATCATGAATTTCTCCAAATGATGTTAATGTTTAAGACTTGAAAATTATTTTAACCCTTTATAATATTCTATATCAAATAGTTTAGCCCATGATAGAGAATATAACACTGGCATTGTTTCCATTTTAGGTCATTTTTGTACTTTATGATATCGAAGTCTACAAAAAAACTCTTCAATAATTAGAATTTTTAAAATTTTATCTAATCTCCTAAAATATATGGTTTCAACTATAGCCATAGGATTTCATGTAGGAACCTCCAAACTAGCTTGCTTTTCTTATATTCAAATTTGAATCATTCAAAAAGATGTAGCTATACAATTTTATAGTTATGGTTGCATAGATCTAGTAAAGATTTGAAAAATAATACTTCTAGAAATAAAAAGATATAGAAGAAAATTAGAGTTCCTCAATAATAAATTCTATTAATCATCTATTTTCTAAGCAACATAGAAATAATTCTTTACACAAACCAAACCACCACAAGAAAAGTAGATATGATGAACATGTCATTATTTAACTAGTCATGAAATTTCCTAAACAACTAAAGTTCATTAAAGAACAATTGGAAATTTAAAAATTACAAAGGAAATTAATGCAGACCATGTACTTAACATATATAAGTTGGAACTAAGCAAACACTCCCCAATTCTATCTAAGAAAGTAATGAGGAAGGAGGGAAATCCCTTAAAATATTTTCAAATGATTGGAATAATAGCTCAATAAAGATGAAACAAGAAGACTCGAGATGCTTCAAGAATAAATATCCATGCTAATTAAAGGTTTATATCAGGTTCTTAGTTAAAACTAGAATTACCTCTTGTGAATGATTTTATAATATTATTAATTAGTACTTATTTTTAGTCTCTATCATAAGGTAGGAGACTAAAGTTTTTGGTTGCATTTTGTGTATTAGTTTAGATTTTGAAAGTCATGCAACAAGAATTTAACCTAAGCTTCTTTTCTATTCTTTTACTAAAATGTATTTTGATTCTTTTATTTCTATTTTTTGATTGGCTAAGTTTATTTTTCTAGTGGTATTTTTAGTTTCTCCACTATGAAATTAAAGAAAAAGATGGAAATGACAAATGTCTTAAATAGTTGCAACTCTAAGCAATATGTATACAAGCACAGGTGCAATTGAAATACTAAGCAACGTATAAGCAAAGACACATACTTAGAGCGTATTGTGCCATCCATACAAGGAGGAATAGATGGAGGTTTTTAACAATTCTAGAATGATATACTTTTTAGTTTTTCTTACTGTTATGGACAATTTCTCATCAAGAAAGAGGCGACTTGCCTCTCTAGTAGGTGTGTTTGGTGGGAAGAGGCTTTCTATGATACATATATAGGTTCAATGTATTCATTTGTTAAATTTTAGAAGAAACACTTTCTTGCTTTGCTACTCTTGTAGGTATTTCCCATGGTCTTATTTTTTGCTTTAACCAGGAGTTTTCCAAATAGTCATATGAGAATTAGTAGTTGTAAAGCCACCAAAATCTTTTCCTCTTTGATAGGCATTCCTCTTCCTTCTCCTCAAACTACTTTGTAGGTCCTTTTTATTCAAAGTTGAGATTTTGTACTTTCAAACATATTTTTTTGTTTAAAAAATATTTTTACTTCTTTCAATACATTTAACTTTTTTGAAAATGGTGTGTAGAAGTCATAGAACATCTATAATTTATTTTCAGTAGTAGAAAATTCTCAGTCTTCTTTTAGTGGATTGTTCTATGATAGTGAATAGAACTATAACTACATCTATAAAGTGTCATTGACCTCTCAACAAGGTATTATTGAAGATAAATTTTTCAAGTTTTGATCTTTTAGAGTTGTAATATTTTGGTTTTGCATCTCTTTGAAACATATAGTTTTAACTACTTGTAAGTAGTAGATTCTTTTAAATGTTTTAGGCTTTGTTGGCTTTCATTTTCAGAGTTAAAGCCTTATGTCTGGTTCCACAAAAAAATACAAGAATGATGTAGTTGTACAAAAACACTGAAGATAGAGTAAAAACACACAATATCTACAACTAAAAGAGAAGTTCAATCATGTCCAATAACTAGTGGAATGGAGGATGGTTAAAATTAGTTGTAACAATGAAATTCATTGCAATCATTCCCTAAATAGACAAGAATGTGATCCTTTGAACATCTCTAGGAATTTCTTCTCTACTTTCTTCAAATTAAAAGCTAGCCTATAGTAGATAATTTCATTCAAAAGAATATTTTTTAGTTGTTATAATATTTTGGTACTAGTTTTCATACACTTCCAACATAGTGTGGGTTGTAACTTAGTACATCAACAGGTATTGAAGCATCGTGAATGGGATGGCCTCCATTAAATAATATAGCTAGAAACAAGAAAATATACATGTGAAGTTACAACACACATACAAGTTATAATAATAGTTTGATTAGATGCCATAGAGAGATGGAGTCTCATAGGAGAAATTCATAAGTACTGTAGACTATGAATGTGTTGATAACAACAATTGAAACTCATAACAAATACAATTTCCATGTGTATCTTATTTGTCTGTGCCAAAATGGAAGCCTCAAAACATACAATGGGACATCTAATTAAGGCATTTTTGTCACATATTATGGTTCAAAATGCTTTAGATATGTGCAGCCAAAATGTGGATTCATAGATAATACACAAAAAGATTTAACAATGTGGAAGATTTTGAAATTAGTTTTAAAGATCCCAAAACCAAATAAATTTCAGGCAAAAAAAAGTGATGGAAATAAAACTAAAAAATGGAAACTCAAAATGGTGCTAAATCCCTAAATTGAAATTGCATACCAAGATTTATTTATTTCCAAGTTTGATTTAGCTTTGTCCTACATTATGCCAAATCAAGTGATTAAGAATTCTTCAAACCTTTAAACATAAAAGAAATTCCTCATCCAAAGGGTAACAATATTTGTATTTTGAGAGACAAAAGAGCCAAATATTTAGAGTGAGTCTCTAAAATTGAAGAAATAGAGGAGCAAAATCTTTGAAGGTGGAAAGTATGTAAGACGCTAAAATTTTACCTTATTGCAACATAAAGGTGTGTGATGAGGCACTACAAGCATGTCAATTAGTATAAAAATCTGTTTGTTAGCTGTATGGACAAAACCATGTGCTTGGTCAGCTAACTGCCAGTTCTAAAAATAAAATCATGATATTTTTCTATGTTATGCACTAGCTCTCTCAAGACCTCAACAAATGTAAATCCTATTTTGGTTGTATTCAAAATAAAACTACAAAAAATGAATCAATTAGTTCTTGATTATATTCATTAGGATTTTCGTGTTATAGTACTATTTATGAGTTATTTTTTGTACAAGAGTTCCCTAACTAATTTAGAGTTTGCATATTCCTCAGTGTCCTAGAGTATACAAATCTTATTTTCCACTATTTTATGTGTTTATCAAACATGAGGATTCCTTTTTATTTCTTAATTATCTATTGAGTTTTATATGTTTATGGTGCTATTTATGATTATTTTGTATTCATTTGTGTATATTCTACATTAATTCCCTTTTGTATTGGTCTACCTATTAGGGGTCTATATGGAGGTTGTCTCTTTAATCCATGCTAAATAAATTTGGATTGTTAACTTGGCAACAAGAATGATGCAAAAGTCATCTCTACATTTGAGTACCAAACCATAGTTTTGGTAGTAAACTATGTTCCCACATTACCAAATCTATAGCTCTTCTTTCGATATCCCCTTTTTCCTAAAGAACACTTCTTTATGCAACTAACTTAATTTACTAAAATCCATTTTTGGAACTATCAACTTTGCACTTCTATCAAACTTAATTTTCCCATCTACTTATTCATTATTCCATTTCTTAGTAGCAAGCTGACCCACTTCTTGTTTTTATCCTCAGCCCATGGAAGGCAAGGACTAGAGCTACATGCAACACTTGTTTCTAATGATTTCATTCTTTTTTCTTTATATATATATATATATATATATATATATATATATATATATATATATATATATATATATATATATATATATATATATATATATATATCACTAGAGTTTTCAAAATTAAAGTTCTTAGGTTGGTCTCAATTTAAGGGACAATTTACAATTAGTTAGAGAAACCTAATTTTGGTCATAGTTTTCAAACATTATTTTTCTTGGCAAATATTTCTTAGTCAAGGGTGCACGAAATGAGACATTATTTGCATAATTTTGGTTAGTAGAGGGGTAAGCATACAATGTTGTGTCACCTTTTAGGTTGACTCATCAAAATTGTTGAATTTGTGTATTTCTATTTAAATATCAATTTTGTTCAAACATGTGATCTATATAAATTCATTCTAGCTAAGCGTTAGTGAATAGATTGTCCTTTGAAGAAGTACATGCAAATATGACCCTGAATGCCCAAGTAAAAGAACAAACTAAGACCAACAGTTGGAGAGGTTATCATGGGGTTGATAACCTTCCTCTAAATTTTTATCGGGTATAGCTCCCCGTACAAGATGTTCAATGAACTAAATGTGGGTGCTTTTACCAGAAAGCATGAAATGATATCAAACATCTACTTGTAAATATAATGTAGATGCAGGAACCTAAAAGACTACAAGAAAGTATTAACGAATGACACAAAGTATTTGCATGCAGCATTACAAATAGAATGAAATCTGAGAAAGTAAAGAAATAGAGATTTTAGAACACTTTGAAATCAAATATATTCAGGAATCACGACATAAATACATTTAGAGAAAACTGAATGTCATACAAAGATGACAATCAGTGGAGAGAAAATTGCCCAGATTCAAAGCTCCAATATGCAACTATCTCTAGAGTCTCCCTCCTCTAAAAATGCAGAAACAAAAAAGTTTTCAAAACATCATGCATCTAAATCATCAATTAAAAAGGAAACTTGAAATCCCTTCCCACGGACAGATTAAAAAATTAGAATATTCCTTATTTTCCAACACAAAGTTCAAAAATTAAAACCAAGCAGTGCTCTTTCTCTCTCAGCAAATAAAAAAAATAAAACTTCCCATTAGCCCTTCCATTCTGCAGCTCAAAGTCTTCAGTTTAGCAGAGAAGTGGAACCCCTTGTATTCACAGCCTCTATTCTACTATAGCCCAAAGTCTCTCATTACATCATACATCTACATCATTAACTAAAAGGAAACTTGAATTCCCTCTCCCTACATACATTCAAAATCAAAATATCCCCTATTTTCCAGCTCATAGTATGGAAAATTAAATAAAACTCTGCTCTAAATAATTGGCACTAATAATTTTGAGCCTGAGCCTTGATTCTAAATCTGCGTGTTGAACTACTAAACCATTGAACTACTTTGAACTACTTCGAACCTCAGTTTGAAGTGGTTCAAAAACTCTGCACCTCACATCTTCTAAAATTGTTGGGCTAATTGAAACTGAATTATGAATTCTGGCAAAATTTTGAACTTTCCTGAGCTAGCCATTCTGCATTTCAAATTGCCTTGAACTATCGAACCACTTTGAACTACTTCAAACTTCAGTTCGAAGTGGTTCAAAAACTCTTAACTTGAAGTTTTACTTCAATTGTATTGAACCTTCAGAATGGATTATCTGAACCATTGAACCATTTTGAGCTACTTTGAACTAAGGTTCAAAGTGGTTCAAAAACACAAACTCCAAGTTTTAAAACCATGCTCATATTGGTTACTAACAGGGGCTCTAACTGCAAGACAGATTTTGATACAAAATCAGAGAACTCCAGCAATCTCTAGGAAAAAAAAATAGTTCCTTATCCATTGGGAAAATAGAGTTAGCAAGAGAAGATTGGGAGCTGCTTGTAGAGAGGGTGGAGGGGAGTAGGGCAAAACCAACCAACAAAACAAACACCTACACTATTGGCAAGCACGAAGCTTGCACATTATTCAAAGCACACTATGCACACCAAAAAGATATTTATAAAGTTTACAAAGCTAGGAAGGAACCTACCATAAAGATCGAAAGAAAGAAGAATCAAGTGAAACCATTTATCAGCTGAGAGAAATAGGAGCCTTTCTGAATCAGAAAAGCATACCTCAATGGACCAACTCCAAACCATTGCGTGATGAGGACTCTTTCAGTACCAAACTTCAGACTGATAGTGTGCATGCATATGTTGATCCAAAATTCTTTTCCAAAAAGCCATAACTCATCATAATATTCATCTCCACTTAAGAATTGATCCTTGACATTGTCAGTGTTAGACTCTACTTCAAACTAAAAAATATGAAATGAAAAAGTCTCAGCAAAAGATGATGTATACCCCTCAGAAATATTGTCATGTAGATTCAACTCCTGTGCATGATCATGATTAGTTTGTAGCCATGATGATGCCTCCTTTAGCATAGGATCAAACCTCAAATGGATGTCTTCTTCATTTCTTTCAAGGAACTAGCTGTGATCAAATATACCATAAATTCCATCCCCTTCTCTTCTTAGAATGTCATCACACTTTTCAGCATTACCCAAACTAGCAACATCATGCATAGATGGATGAAAAGGAAAATTACCAATAAATACTTCATTCTAAAATTGATTTGAAAAAGTACCTGAGGCCTCATCCAAGAAATGATCCAGCTTGAGTGATGACAAAAATGTACCTATGTACCTATGATTCCTTCTTCTCCATTAAGAATTGCATTCTCCAACACATCGACTGAACCACCACTAGATTGAAGGCCAGCTTCATATTCTTCTTTCTCAACAAGAAATTCAGCAAGGGCATCTTTGTCTAGAGACATCTTTGTCTCATCTTCATGAAGAATTGAATCACCATCAAGAGGACTGGTTTGAGAGACATCTTCAGGCCGAAGACTTAGCAAAAATTCAGCAATGACCCTTTCTTGTTGATCAAATGATATTTCTTTCAATGCTTCAGCTAGACAATTTACAGGCCGAGTGCTGATTTCAGCATTTTCAGAATGAAAAAGAAACCCTTCTTCATGCACTTTCACCTTGTCATAGTTGCAGATTTCATCATCAAATTTAGACAATCTTTGCACGTGCTGATGATTAGTTTGCAAGCATAAGGAATCATCTTGTTTCTTCATAGAAATAAGAAGTTCAGTCTCAGGCTGCATACTATACTAAAACTCTTAGGATGTGGAGAACAAGATTTGAATACATCTCCATTAAAAGCAGCATCATCTACAAGGTTCGTTGTTGCAACATATTCAGGATGAAAAGATTCAAGTAAAGACTCTTTCTCTACATTCTCCTTCAAAGGATTAATACCCACACAATCTTTTGTGGTATTTAAAGATTCATTTTTAGACAAGGCACTCAAAGAAAGTATCTCAATAGAATATTTATGAAAAGAACGATCACCATGACTTTCTAATGTACCAATTTTTGCATGAGATGAGGAAAGATCTTGAGAAAAGATTTCATCATTATGGCTTACCTTTACTCTGGTGTTGTTGCGGGTATTCTCTCCCTATAAAACTAGATCAGCATGATGTTGGAGTAATTCTGGCTGGATTTCTTCTTCTAAATATTGCATCTTGGGTCTTTTCTTGATGATGATAGCACCATAGAAAGACTTCAACTAGCTCACATGCTTTGCTACTTCTTTTGTAGCTTCTCTGATAGGATTATCTTTGAAAGGTGGGATAAAGATGAAGATTTTAGAGGTATCTCCATCCTTTGCTGGAAGCCATTCCTTCAAGATTTCTTGATTTGTAAGGAAGACTTTTTGGAATTCTTCTTCAATAGAGCTGCCAACCTCCATCCTTAGGGAGGTACCTTCATATTTCTTAGAAAAGAAAACAGTGCAACTGTGATTCTTTCCCGAGTAGAGTCTCCAAAAATCTATTAGTGAACAGATTGTCCTTTGAAGAAATACATGCAAATATGACCCTGAATGCCCAAGTAAAAGAACAAACTAACACCGACAGTTGGAGAGGTTATCATGGGGTTGATAACCTTCCTCTAAATTTTTATCGGGTATAGCTCCTCGTACAAGATGTTCAATGAACTAAATATGGGTGCTTTTACCAGAAAGCATGAAATGATATCAAACATCTACTTGTAAATATAATGTAGATGCAGGAACTTAAAAGACTACAAGAAAGTATTAACAAATGACACAAAGTTCATTTGCATGCAACATTACAAATAGAATGAAATCTGAGAAAGTAAAGAAACAGAGATTTTAGAACACTTTGAAATCAAATATATTCAGGAATCATGACATAAATGCATTTAGAAAAAACTAAATGTCATACAAAGATGACGATCAATGGAGAGAAAATTTCCTAGATTCAAAGCTCCAATATGCAACTATCTCCAAAGTCTCCCTCCTGTAAAAATGCAGAAACAAAAAAGTTTTCAAAACATCATGCATCTAAATCATCAATTAAAAAGGAAACTTGAATTCTCTTCCCACAGACACATTCAAAAATTAGAATATTCCTTATTTTCCAACACAAAGTTCAAAAATTATAACCAAGCAGTGCTCTTTCTCTCTCAGCAAATACAAAAAATAAAACTTCCCATTAGCCCTTCCGTTCTGCAGCTCAAAGTCTTCAGTTCAGAAGAGAAGTGGAACCCCCTGTATTCACAGTCTCTATTCTACTATAGCCCAAAGTCTCATTACATCATACATCTACATCATTAACTGAAAGGAAACCTAAATTCGCTCTCCCTGCATACATTCAAAATCAAAATATCCCCTATTTTCCATCTCATAGTATGGAAAATTAAATAAAACTCTGCTCTAAATAATTGGCACTAACAATTTTGAGCCTGAGCCTTGATTCTAAATCTGTGTGTTGAACTACTAAACCATTGAACTACTTTGAACTACTTCGAACCTCAGTTTGAAGTGGTTCAAAAACTCTGCACCTTGCATCTTCTAAAATTGTTGGGCTAATTGAAACTGAATTATGAATTCTGGCAAAATTTTGAACTTTCCTGAGCTAGCCATTCTGCATTTCAAATTGCCTTGAACTATCAAACCACTTTGAACTACTTTGAACTTCAGTTTGAAGTGGTTCAAAATCTCTGAACTTGAAGTTTTACTTCAATTGTATTGAACCTGCAGAATGGGTAATCTGAACCATTGAACCATTTTGAACTACTTTGAACTAAAGTTCAAAGTGGTTCAAAAACACAAACTCCAAGTTTTAAAACCATGCTCATATTGGTTACTAACACTAAGTTATATATGTTCTCACACTTTTCTAATTGGAAATGTTTATTAAATGCATGCTTTATACTATTTTGTGTCTAATTACTAAAGAAATAAAACTATTTTAGAAAAATAACATTTTAATAACTTTTACTCTTTTTACTAATTTTTTTTAATAACATATAAATGACATTTTATAGAGCTCAATTTTAAGAATATTCTCATATAGATTTTATAGTGTTTTACTTAAAAATAGTTTACTGCAATTAAAAAATACTAGAAGTATGTATTTTAACACTCGAGAAGATGTTGATTTTGAGAAAGAAAATAATATTAAATCTTATCAAACAAATTTAAAAGGAATATGAAATTTTATAGGAGAGAGTCCTCTTCCAAAATATACAAATTTTCTTTTGGTTAGAATAGCTTTGTTTTCAAAATTGTGGTGGGAGATGAAAACTAATGATTTTACGTGACTTAAAATTTGAATTGTTATAAAAGAGAAAATATAGGTCAAAAAATAATTTTAATTTTTTTTGATCTAGCTATATATTCCATCTATAACATATTTGAAGCAAAATGGAAAATGTTTACTTCCATATAGTAGTATTGTGAGAACTAGACCACTCATTTTAAGCATTTTTTAGTAACTAAAAAATTATTCTTAAAATTAGGAAAATATATCAATTCTTATTCCAAATAATCAATAAGATTAGTAATCTTTAAAAAAATCATTTTTTACACATTTCATTAGTTTATGTCATTTTCAAATTGTAAACAATAATATTGGTTTTATGTCAATGAATTTGAAGAGATATACTTTTGTTAGCTTTTTTCTTTATAAAAGGGTGAGATAGGGTTGTGGTTTTACACAGAGAGTTTTTTAGGTTTACTTTTGGCACTAAATTTGACAGAAGGGTTAGATGGGTTTGCTTCAGTCTTGATGAGATCTAGTCTAAAAGTGTTTGAATTCACTATCAATGTGTTGTTTGTCTCATATCTCTACCCACCTTGTCATTAATTCATATCCCCTAAGGTTTTTTTTGGAATTTTAAAGGAAAAACATTTTGAACCAAATCATTTGTTACATTACTTTAAATTTATCAACGCCTATGTTATTTTTAGGGGTTTTAACTACAAAGGATTTAATGTTTTCAATGCAGTAATGGAGTTGACTCACAACATGGTTTCTAAGTTGTGGAAACACATGATAGTGAATAGGCAAATTGTCTTGGCATGGAAAGGAAATATTTAGATAGTTATTGTAAATGAATGTTTGTTTTTATTCTTGAAAAACAATTGGAGTAAGCATTTTGTGACAGTGCATTGGATTATGCTTGTGCATGTAGTGCCTCTCCCATTTGACTTTTGTAAGTCATCCTAATGGCTGCAACCTTGTTGATCTTTCATTGTGATTCATCATGATTGAAATCATGAGTGATCTACACCCTTGAGGTGATTTAGATTTATGTTACTATATTAGCTGATTTGATTGTGCTTTGGCTGATTTCTAAGATTATGATGTGATTTATGGTTCACTGAGATTTGTGCCAGTCGCTACCAAGATCGATGTGGTATCATGAAGTTTCCCTATAATTACTTTGAGATGCGTACAGAGATTGCATTGTGTACTATTATTGTGCTACATCTGACTAGTTTTCTGTAGCAGTGGTTAGTCATGATTATGACTATTATTGCTTATATGTCGTAAATGGATTTTTCATGTTGTGCAAACAAGCATTATTAAATGCTTAAATAATTAGAAATGGATTGTCCATGTTGGATTCATTGGTTATGTGCTATGAATGTTTACCTTGTTATATTTTGTTCTAAGAGATATTTGTTACCTAAGTTATGTTTTACTTTTGAGATGACCTAAGGGTCAGATGTCATACCTTGATTCAGTATCATAGATACTATACTACTATACTGTTTGCTTTATCATATTTTCATGATGATGTCATTTTGAGATGACATTATGTTTTTTGGTGATATCTAGTTAACCGTATTTGGAAATATCTCTAATTATATAAGATATGGATTTAATGCTATGGTTATTTATATCATTCTTGCATTGGTATGCTTTGTGCAAATGTGAGTGATGTAAATAGATTATTTTAGTATAATTAAATAAAAGATTAAATTAGGAAAGTTAGTGCATTTATTGCTTTGGCTATGTTATTATATGTAATTGTAATTGATTATGTTGTTTAGTGTGTAGGATTTATATCCCTAGCAATGGCACATGGAGTTAGTGATTTAGTTATTCATATTTTACCAATGTATTCCCTATATGGTTGATGTATCCTTATTGTAATTATTTAATTAAACCTTTTGGTGATTATTAAATCTAAATTCATTAGCATTATGTGATTAGACTAGTGAGTGAGTCTGTGCATTTATAGTTTCACATTTTCGTGAGAGTTGTTGAGGAAATTTCTATGTTTTTGGGTTTTTGGGCTTTTTAATTGTTTTATTTAAATTTTTGGCAGCTTTGCCATAGGTGAATTCCTATTTCTAAGAATTTCCTATTTTTGCTTGGGTCAATTTGTAGTTTAACTAGGTTGGCTTGTTATTTGCCCTAATCAATTATTCACTTGAAAAGTGAATAAATATCCAAAAAGGAATTTAATTCCTTACTTCTCACTTTTGAATTGGAAAGTTTGAGAGTAAAACCCAAAATTCTCTTCATGAGGATTTACTATTTTTTTTTTGGGAGGGCTATGGATGTGAGATCATTGCAAGGTTGGTCTTATTGGATCCAATTCGGGGAGACCTTGGATTGCCATGGCTTCTAGGTACTTCTACAAGATTTTTATTTTCTAGTTCAGATTCATGTTTTGCACTTTTGACTGTGAGGTAAGACTCTCCCTTTTTATTGTTTCTACTTCATTTTAGTTTCTTTTTTTGGTATCCATTTGTTAGGAGAGTGAGAACTAGTGTTCCCCTGCATTTCTATTTATTGGTTTTGCCCAATTGGTCAAGTATGAAAATTTTCTTGATTTTTGGGATGAGGTTTTGGGATTTTTCACCATTATGCTAACCATTTTTCATACGGTGTTCAAACTTAATTATTTTTGGATTTTTGGGGTTTTTGTACCCAAAGGCCAAATGAGTTTTAATTTTGAAGTTTTCCAAAATTTAGGGTTTTTACCCCATTTTGTGTGCCACCCTATTTTCTTGAGATTTCTTGGTATGAGTTGGGTCGTGGACCTAGGTTATCTATTTGGATGTTAGTCAGACCTTTAATTGCACTTATATGTTTGCATTGGGATGCATGTCACTTTCATACTCCTAACTTTGGGTTTAGTTTAGTCATTTTATACCTACTATTATGGTTTCTCTTAGACCCTTGTTATTGTTTCATGGACACTAGGTTTATGTAGAATGCATGCTCCCAGATTGAGGCCAGTTAAGTGAGTTCATGATGTTTGGTCCTATTGAATTATTGGGATTCATGTAGAATCCATACTCCTAGATTGAGGTTAGTCAATTGATTTCATGATGTATGGTTTTATAATTCTTTTGGGATTCATGAATAATCCATCCTCCCAAGTTGTTTTCTGTCGAGTGATACTTTTCTTGTGTTCTCATTTAGTCCTTGTGTTATGATCTTTGTGATGGTGGTGTGCCACATATGAGTATGTGCATATACATTTATCAAGGTACTTGCAAGGCTTGATCTTCTTCTACACTTCTGGAAGTTATGATTATTGAGGTTGGGTTGGGAATGTGCATGCCCATGGGCACTTGTTGTAGGATGAGCATGGGTAGGGTAGCATATGGAGGATGCTTCTATCTTCCAGTTCGGTGATCATGGTGTTAGAGGTTGGCAGATAAAGCTTTATATAAGTGATAACTAAATAAAACACTAGGTGGTAATAAAACTTAAGATAATAAAAACTGTTCTATGCTAGAGCCTTTCCATTGTGGGACTTGAATCTACACAATTTGAGCTTGGGCTTTTTGATGTCAAGTGACTCTCTATGTTGTTATCTCATACTTAGAAGCCTTTTAGTTTCTAACAAGGATTTGTACTACTTGCAATGTCTTAGGTTCTCTATTACAGCCATCATATTGCCTAGCATGAGTGTTAGCCAAGGATGTTTGCTTTCTGTGTGTTTGTGGTTGGATCATTATCTCCATCAGCGTAATGGGTGTGGACCTATGGGTGCCACATGTTTGGGAGGTGCAGCTACCTACACCACTACTAGGGACCAATGTATAGAGATAGTCTTTTATCCTAGTGTGACCATTGTTCAATGTTTTCACTAGATACTTCAGGTTCTAGAGTATGCTTTCTTGTTATTTATGCTTTCATTGGAATGCTTAGATATCATGTTTAGATGCTGTTAGTTTATTTGATGCATTCTCATACTATGATGTTTAGCATATAATCGGTGATGTTATCTACTTTGTAGGATTGTTTTATGTTTTTCTTGTAGCACATTAGATTTCCTTATGCTTATGTTGTAGCATGTTTTAGTAGTGATGTCCCTATTATGATAGTACCAATGATCTGATCAATGGCTTGGGATGTTACACATAGGGGATGGCTAATGCCCATGATGGTCTTATGATGCTATTGACATTTGGGAGGAACTGTGTACTTAGTTTGGTTGTTCAGTTATTGAGATGTTGTTTATGTACATTACTATTTTGCTTTTGTTCACTGCGATGTTGCTTTTAGTACATTAATTTACTACTTTAGTTTAGATGGATAAATGTTCATGTATCTTGTTTCATGGAATCTTGTTGTTATTGCACTCAAGTGTTTGTTCCTTTATCTATGTGGATCCGATACTCCCTAATGTAAAGGAAATCTATTTCCTAACTTTTTATGTTAATGTTTCTAGTTTGTCGATTGGTATCTTCACACAAAATTGTGTTTTCTCGTGCAAGAAGGAAATTGTTCATGTGCTATGTTGGGATTCTTCATGCAGCTTGGTGAATCCTTGTGTGGAACTTGATACCAGTTTGAGTGTTTTGGTTGTATGGCCAAACACTTTGATGCACCATTGTGTACATCTTCATGTGGAAGGGTATCTCTTTACATGACATGTGACACTTCTTTCTTCTATTGGACCTTGCACAAAAAATAGGGGGTGTCTACATTGGTTTTTGAGTATCAAATTTTGGTGATTCTGGTACCCATTGGGTTTACTTAATTTTCCATGTTTTGACAGATCTTAGATTTCTAGTATTGTTGACATTTTGGATTTTTTTATTGTTGTGAGTGTGTCGGTTTAGGTAGTCGCATTCAGAGATTCATTGGTTGTTGGGATGGTGGTTAAGCCTTTCATTGCAATCTTTTTGATCCTTTTATGATGTTGACATGCACATTCATACATCTCTGGGTGAGGCGTTATATCTGGTATCACAACCCATGTTCAAACAATGGGATCTCTACGTATATGTTACCCATGTGGTTGATGCTTCATGTGTGAGTGTGGGTGTCTAGGTGAGAGCTCGTGATCTTTGCTTCTTTGGTATCTACTTGTGATGGACTTGCTTGTCTAGTAGATGTGACTAGATTAGTGTGAGGGGAAGGAAGTGAGTCTTCCTAGTTTTGTTGATGGAATCGATGTGACTTTGTTTGGTTTGTTGTGAGTGTGATCCTATTGGATGGAACCACTGATTGATCTCCATGTATTGGCTTTGAGTGCCTCTTTTTTCCTCCTTGCGGAGTAAGGTGAATTGTTTCCCTATTTTCTCCTAGTTGTAAGTAAATAAATGGATCTTATTTGTGATTTTGTGTTTTGTCATTATAGTGATGAAATGGTTCCCTTCGTTGAGAAATGAGTGTTATTATGAATTGTTGCAAAGAAGTAGGTGTTGTATTAAGACCTTTTTGAGTAATGACTTAAGTCCCCAAAACTAATTACTTCATAAGATTATAGAAATTTGGATTGAATTGATGAATATTTAAATATTGCATTGCCTAGAAAAATAATTAAGGAAATTATTGTTGTCTGCATATCCATGAGGTTACGAATGGTATATTGCTTGATGTGTAAGAGTGTGTTCTCTAACATTACTAGGATGATGTATTCCTTAGCATTGTGTGGTGGTTTATCCCTCTTGTGTGACTATCCTCAATCATCACATGTAATGTGATTTGATTGATTCCTTATTTTATTTTTCTAGAGGTACTTTTCTCATGTTGTTGGGCTAGAATTTCTTTTTATTATTTTCCTCTCTTGGAATAGTCATAAAATTTTATCGATTACTCTCTGTGTGATAGTTGTATTTGAATTATTGTTAAAATGTGCACTTTTTGATATTTACTATTGGAATTGACAATCCCCCATTTGGACTTTTTTTTTTGGTTCATAATGACTATTCTAAATGTGCTTTAACTATTGCCTAGTTGTGTGTTGTGACTCTAACATGTTCATCTCAAACCTCTAGTAGTACATATAAGGGATAATTTCATGGAGAGCATGCTAGTATATACTTCATAGATTTAAAGTTGTTAATGTAATTGCATAGTTTAAAAGATGAGTAGACATAATGTTATTCTTAAAAGAAAATGAAAAATATGTACTTGTTTTATCGTGACTCTTGAACCCTTTTTTTGAAAACCTTTTAGTTTCATTTTGCATTAGTACTTGTGTTAGGTTTAACTAATGAAATTATGAAAGATAAATATTGATTGTTTTTAGTGTGTGAACTACCTTTCATTCCATGTCTTACGTTTTTTTGGGCATGTGTGTTCTTAAGTGGTTTTGGATGTTTCATCTATTGCTTATCTTGGTAAGCAAGACTATTGATTTTCTCTATGTTGTGTTGTCTTTAGTGGTCTTTCAAACTCTTAGGACTTAGGACTCTCTTAACTCCATAATATTGTAGACCTTGTCGATATCTTTTTGAAACTTTTTGAACAAAGTCAATTGGATTCCAAACATGAAAGTTATGGCCTCTAGAGGGAAGGCAATTTTTGTGCTGATTTAAAATTTCATGCGAGAAACAGGTGGTCATGCACATTCTCACCTAGTTCATTACACTTTCTCACCTAGTTTAGTGAGAAACTTCATGCGAGATTGTGCTAATGCAAAATTTTGCCTCAAGAACAACAAGCATCTTGTTCTCACTTCTGGAGTGGCAGATTGATGTTCTGAGTATGCTTTATTTAGTAGAGGCCAATTTAGTCATGACATATCAAATTTATGACCATTCGAGATGTTTATATCTTCATGTTATTCTTAATGGAAGAGTTATCGAGCATTCATAATCTACTAGCTACTTGTTGGGATTTTTGCTTGGGATTATGTGTTTCCTATTTCATGGAACCACCCTTGTGTGGTGAAGTGTATCTTGTAAGTGTACGTTGCTTGAGGTTGATGTTACCTACTCATTTGGGAGTGACTTAGTTCGTTGAGTGAGTTTTGATTCTCCTTTTTTGATGTTGAATTTGGTGCATCTATGCATTCTTTTCTCTCTTAAGGAAGTATGCTAGTGAGGTTATGCTACAAGCTCAATTAGTGTTTTCAAATGAGTATGTTGGTGGCTGGTGGAATTGTGAGTTTTCCCTAAATCATCTTGGGCTAATTTAGTGTAGAGGTTGATAGAGAGACTCCCTCTCAGTCCTATTACTCTATAGTTTCTTTCTCCCTAACCTTGTATCTTCAAGAGAATTGTCTTAGTCAAGTTTCTTAGTTATAGTTAAATTGAGGACACAGATTGAGTTTAGCAAAATGTTGGGTGTAGTATATGTTTCTAGAGGGACATGTTATCGTTGGACACATGTTACCATCTTGTGAGTTGGTATGAAGTTTTACATGATTTTGTCTAGTAGTGAATTTCCTTGTAACCTTGTGGAAAGGTGATATCTTGTCTAGTTGGATTGCGTAACCCTAGTTCCCAGTGGTGGTTGACCTTCTGTACTTTGGAGAGGCATTGTGCTCCTACGCTTGGTGGTTAGTAGTGGTGAGTAGCCTTTTTGAGTGTGTAATTTTGTTCGTAAATTATCAGCCTCTATGTCCTAAGGGTGAGTTTACATGGATTCAAGGATGGTCATGTGTGATATGATGGTATTCTTGGGAATTTGGCATGGTTATTCAGCATGATTCCAACACTTGTTGGAATTTTTTAATGTTTTGACCTTATTTTGTGGTCATGTGTTAGGTGCATGTCATACTTGGGCACCTATGGATGAGGTAGAGTGACCTATTCTTTACGTTGTAGTGTTGACTTTATGGCTAGATGGGTTTTCCTAGAAAATAGGAATATCCTTGTTCGAGGACCTTGTGTCTATGTGATTCCTATTCTCTTGTAATGGACCTATTTGGGGGTTTAGGTGATGGTTTGAGAATGTTGGAGTGATTCAGGTTTAACTTGTGGAGAGTTGTTGAGTCATTCCTATTGCTCTCTTTTGATTTTTCTCTTGGTGTGTTGAGTTTCTATTCTTGGATTGTAGGCTTCCAGGAGTAAGCCTAGTCTTTTGGGGACCATGAGTGATCTACACCTTTGAGGTGATTTAAATTTATGTTACTATATCTATTGATTTGATTATATTTTGGCTAATTTCTGAGATAATGATGTGATTTATGGTTCAAAAAGGTTTGTGCCAATGGTTATCAAATTGATGTGGTTTCATGAGGTTTTTTTGTAATTACCTTGTGATGTGTGTAGAGATTACATTGTGTACTATTTCCATGCTACACTAGACTAGCTTTCTATAGCAGTGGTTAGTCATGATTATGACTGTGGTTGGTTATATGTCATAAATGCCTTTTTCATGTTGGGTGTAAAACTATTATTAAATTCTTAAATAATTAGAAATAGATTTTATATGTTGGATTCATTGGTTATGTGTTGTGGATATTTACCTTGTTATATTTTGATCTGAGAGATATTTGTTACATATATTATGTTTTACTTTTGAGATGACCTAAGGGTCAAATGTTATACCTTGATTCAGTATCATAGATCCTATACTACTATATTTATTTTATTATATTTGCATGATGATCCCATTTTGACATGACAATATGTTTTGTGATGATATCTAGCTAACCAATATTTGGACATATCTCTAATTATATTAGATATAGATTTAATGCTATGGTTATTTACTTCATTCCTGTGTTGTTATGCTTTATGCAAACATGAGTGATTTAAATAGATTATTTTAGTATAATTAAATAAATGGTTAAATTAGGTAATTTAATGCATTTATTACTTCAACTATGTTATTATATGCAATTGCACTTGATCGTGTTGTATAGCATGCAGGGTTTATATCCTTGGTAGTGGTACATGGAGTTAGTGATTCAGCTATTCATAATTTACCAATTTCATCCTTGTATGGGTGATGTATCCTTATTGTAGTTGTTTAATTAAACCTTTTGGTGATTATTAAATCCAAATTCATTTGCACTATGTGATTAGACAAGTGAGCAAGTCTATGCATTTAGAGTTTAGCATTTTCATGAAAGTTGTTAAGCAAATTTTTGTGTTTTTGTGTTTTTTGGGGTTTTAAATTGATTTATTTCAATTTCTAGCAGCTTTTCCATATATTAAATCATATTTCTAGGAATAGTTCATTTTTTTTTGGGTTGATTTAGGGTTTAACTAGGTTAGCTAGTTATTTTCCCTGATCGATTATTCACTCAAAAAGTGAATCAAAATCCAAAAAGGAATTTAATTCATTGCTTCTCAATTTTGAATTAGAAATTTTGAGAGTAAAAACCAAAATCCTCTTTATGAGGATTTACTATTTTCTTCATTGTGGGAGCTATAGGCGTGGGATCATTGTGAGGTTGGTCTCATTCGATCTAGCTTGGGGAGACCTTAGATTGCCATAGTTTCTAGCTACTTTTGCAAGATTTTTATTTTCTAATTTAGTTTCTAGTTTTACCCTTTGATTGTGAGGTAGGGCTCTCTCGTTTTATTATTTCTACTCTATTTTAGCTTCTATTTTTTGTAGCCATTTGTTAGGAGGCTAAGAACTAGCGTTCCCCCAGGTTTCTGTTTGTTGGTTCTACCTAGTTGCTTGGGTATGAGCATTTCCATTTTTTAGGATGAGGGTTTGGGGTTTTACGGCATTATGCTAGCCATTTTTGCATATAGTGTTCGAACTTAATTATATATATATTTTTTGAGTTTCTCTATCCAAAGGCCAAATGGGTTTTAATTTTTATGTTTTTCCAAAATTTGGGGGTTTTATCTTAGTTTGAGTGCCACCGTATTTTGTCAGGTTTATCTGGCATGAGTTGGGTCATGGACTTGTATTATCTCTTTGGATGTTAGTTAGACCTTTAATTTCACTTTGATGTTTGCATTGGGATGCATATCCCATTTTTACTCCTGACTTTCAGATTGGTTGAGTGATTTTATACCTGCTGATATGGCTTCTCTTAGACCCTTGTTATTGTTTCATGGACATTAGGATTCGTGTACAATCCATGCTCCTAGATTGAGGCTAGTTGAGTGATTTCATGATGTTTGGTCTTGTTGCATCATTGGGATTCATGCAGAATCCATATTCCTATATTGAGGCCAGTTGATTAATTTCATGATTGATGTAGGAGCATCTTAGGCTTTCTTGCAATCGTACATGTTTGGAGGGATTTTGGTCAAATGTTGAGGAGAATTGAGCTTGGATTTTGGTCAAGTTATATTTTCATGGTTAGGGATGTGTTGGAAACACATTGGGGATCCTTTACTCATGATTTCATACAGATTGAATGGATTGAGTTGAAATTTGAACTGTTTTTACCTTGCTGCTAGAACTATTTTTTTCAGGTTTCTAGGTGCCTATTTTGAGAGGTGTAACTAATTATCCTTAATTAATGACAGGATATTAAATTCAGAGATTGAAGAGGGCCTATATTAATTCTCTATATCAATATCTCAAGTCCTAATTCGCTATAGGTTGGGAGATATGGTAATTCTCCCAGAGTATCAATTTTGGTAGTTTCACACGATAGTCTGTTGTGTGTGACTTTTAGGATAGATTTGTACTTTTCATTTCAAAATAAGCCTATGAATATTTAAGGGGTTGTAGAGAACCTAGATTTATACCTATGGTTCAAACCATGAGTTATAATTCAATCAAAGCTAGGAGATTTCACAATTTTACTCAAATATCAATTTCTAGATATTTAATTGTTGTTGCCGGTCAACTTGTGGCATTTAATTTATGTTTTGGGCTGATTTTTGGCTTAGGTTGGTATAATTAGGGGTATTATGAGGTCTTTTAGTCATTAATTTAGGATCTCTTGGTGGACCTGCGAATACAGTTGTGGATTCTTCTTGGTGTTCTTATCCAGTTGTGTGTTTGGATTAGTTAAGATTGGTTGTAAGTTAGATCTTTTTGGATCTTGTAGAATTTATTGTATTTTTTAATTACTATTTGTATTTGGCCCTAACCCAGAAGGCCTTACAACTAGGCATATTGCATGTAATCAATTATATATCTATGAATCAAGAATTATAATTTGGTATCAGATCCTACATTGTTGTTACTTGGTATCATGTTTCTACTATGTGATTGTATAGCTGGGGGCTAGGAAATCTCCTTTAGGGATCCTCCTACCTTGCACTATGTCAGGTGGTATTAGAATGAAGGTTTTTAGTAAGTGTGTAGATAGATCATCAAAGCTGAGGCAGTTTGCACTAGGATTTGGGTTGAAGAAGGTTGATCTTGCATTTGATTGATCTTCTAAATTGGTGGATTTTTTTCTTAGGGTTTGTTAAAATTTTGGAATATTCCTACAAGAATATTGAACCCTAAGACAATTACTGATCTTAGTAATACTGTAGAAGAACAGATCTTAGAGAAGATGAGAGAAGAGTTTAGATCTGAGATTGCATTGATGAAGAGTGTCATGATTGCTGAAATTGTAAGTTCTTTAGGTGTTGTACCTAAACATGTGGGTAATAAATATGGTTATGAAGAAGTTTCTAAAGACTTTGAACTTGCTGAATCAAGTGGTGAGGCCAGAACTAGTCGTATGGAGAGACCTATGGGAAATAGGGTTGCTCGACCTAGATCTTAGTTGAAGTTGAAACATAAGATTGAAGTTTCTAATTTTTTAGGTACTTTGACTTTTGAAGACTTGATTGATTGGATTGGTGAATTGAAAGACTACTTTGAGCTTGAGGGTATTGAGGATCTATTTAGAGTAAGGTTTGTACAAACTAAGTTGAAAGGACATGCTGCTCTTTGGTGGAAGGAACTACAAAGGGACATAGAAGAGGTAGGAAAAATTAAGATCACTAGATGGAAATTGGTGGTGACTAAGTTGAATGCTAAGTTCATTCTTGCTGATTATGAACTTGAGTTGCTTAAAAGGTTACAGAATCTAACACAAAAGGATATTACTATGAAAGATTATATAGAGGAGTTCAACAAGTTGACTATTCAATTTTGGCATAGAGAATTGTCAAAAGAGAAGGTAGCTTGATATATTAATGGTCTAAGATTCAATGTTCATGATGAGGCTGGTATGCTAAATATTTCTTCAGTTAAGGATTCTTATTAGTATTCTTTGAGAATATAGGCAAAGCTAAAAAGGAAGAATCAAGGTAGTTCTCAAGGGAAGGAGAAGCAGGATAGTTTGGCACAAGCTTAAAAAAAAGTAGAAGGTGAACCAAAACCTATTGAACAAAAAAGAAGGATAGGTGGAGGTGGGTTCAGAGGTAATTGTTTCAACTGTGGTCAAGAAGGGCACAGATCTTTTGAATGTGTGATTGCAAGGACAACTACTGTTGTGAATGAGGGTGTAGTCCAAGATAGTTAGCCTGAGCAAAGAGAGATTTTTTTTGGCTCAGTGAGTATTTATTGGTGAGAGGACATTGGATTCTTGTCAGAGAACTATTTTTTTGAAGACTTGTTGTGAATCTAGTGGTAAAGTCTATAAGGTGATTGTGGATGGTTCTAGTACTGATAACCTTGTTGTTGAAGAGATGGTTTAGAAACTTGGTTTGGAGAGAATGAGACATCTTTATCCTTATATCATTGGCTGATCACAAGGTGAGCATACTTTGGAAGTGAGCAAGAAATGCCTTACTTATTTCTAGATTGGGCAATATAAGGATCATGTGTTGTGTGATATTGTGGATATCAACAATTGTCATGTCTTGCTTGGTAGACCTTGGTAGTGTGATTGTTGGGTTGTGCATGATTGTGTTATGAATGTGTTTACTATTGAGAAAGCTGGTAGGAAGTTTTCCCTTATTTCTTTGTATAATGAAGAGCTTAATAGATGAAGCCTAATTTTTGGTAGCAATGTTAAGTTGATAGATTCTAAGAAGGTTGCGGATCAGCATGGAAATTTGACATATGGAGCACTTGTGGTGGATGTGAAGAAGAAGGAAAAAAAAAGAGAAAGAGTGTACAAGTTGAAGACTTGGAGGACATGTATGTTAAGAACCAATTTGGGATTTACATGCTTAATCCTAGAAGATTTCATTCTACTTAATAGAACATCTTTCCAAACCTAGCATGTTTGATGTAGGAGCATCCTAGGCTTTCCTCCAATCCTACATGTTTGGAGGGATTTTGGTCAAGTGTTGAGGATAATTGAGCTTGGATTTTGGTGTAGTTATGTTTTCATAGTTAGGGATGTGTTGGAGATACATTGGGGAGCCTTCGCTCGTGATTTCATAGATATTGGATGGATTGAGTTGAAATTTGAACTACTTTTACCTTGCTACTCTAATTGTGTTTTTTGGTTTCAGGGTGCCTGTTGCAAGAGTTCTAACTAATTATCCTTAATGAATAAGAGTCTATGCACTTCAATTATTGAACAGGGCCTAGATTAATTCCTTTTACCAAGAGCACAAGCCCTAATTCATTATTTTTTGGGATTTATGGAAATTCTCCCAGAGTATCAATTTCTAGTAGTTTCACATGATAGTATATTGTGTGTGACTTTCAAGATAGATGAACACTTTTCCTTGGGGAATCAGCCTTTAAAAATATAAGGGGTGTGTAGAGGACATAGATTTATACCTATGATTTGAAGAATGAGTTCTAATTCAATCAGAGCTATGAGATATCACAATTTTACTTGGATATCAATTTCTAGACATTTAATTGTTATTGCAGGCTGACTTGTGGCATTTAATTTATGTGTTTTTATTTAATTTGTGTTATGTGCCAAATTTTAGCTTAGATTGGTATAAGTAGGGGTCTTGTAGAGTCTTTTGGTCATTGAGTTGGGATAGAAGGAAGCATAGATGAAAATTTGCAGAGCTAGAGCTATGGCTTAGGAACTAAAGGATCTCTAGGTGGACCTGTGGGTATAATTGTCGATTCTTCTTAGTGTTCTTATCTAGTTGTGTATCTAGTCTAGTTGAGACTAGATGTAAGTTGAATCTTGTAGAACTAATTACATTTTGTAATTGCTTCTGAGAGAAGGGGTGAATTAGAAGTACTAGCCTTTTTAACTATTTCAAAATCCTTAATAACATATTTTTGAAATGAACATGCATACATATAAACATTAGGCAATCATAAGAAACAAATATCATCATCACATAACACATAAGATTTGGTAACCTAGAAACCCTCCAAAAATAAGAAGGTAAAACTGGGGTGGGGATGATACCCACAAAATCACTGCAGTAATAATGTTTAACCACTTTTGATGGTCTACCTTGTTAAAGGCCTACCCTATCAAAGGCTTTACACTATATCAATAGTGACCTGATTTAAAGGATTTATAAACACTTTACATGAAGTATCACCCTGTCAAAGGATTTAGTCACCTAGTTGAAGGATCTATAAAATAGCTGATAAGCTAACCTTGTTGGAATTATGATATATTTGTCATTAGTCACAACACTTATTTGATTTTGAATGCTTACTGAGCTCATCACCTAGTCTACAGTTCACACTGAGCATTCAGTGGTTACCTTATAAATTCAACAAGTAAACAGTTGATACCGAGCACTCCTTTGGAAATCGAGCATATGGGCAGTTCCTTAGTATTTACAAAGTTCATAGTGGTTACCGAGTAGAACAGTGTTCCCCAAGTACTCAGTGCTCACTGAGTCATCAAAAGAACTTAGTGTTTACTGAGTGATCAAGGTAAACAAAGAACTTAGTGTTTACTGAGTGATCAAGGTAAACAAAGAACTTAGTGTTTACCGAGTGACCAAGGTAAACAAAGGAATCAGTCATTACCGAGTAAACAAGGTAAATGAAGGAATCAGTGATTACCGAGTAAACTAGGTAAATGAAGGAATCAATATTTACCAAGTGAAGAAGGTTATCAATGGATTCAATTTTTTTTGAGTGACACAATATTCACCGAGTCACCAATGGTTACCGAGTTCCAAGCTACTTAGAATTATTAGTATGGACCATGCCTCTACTCTTATCGAGTGCATGACGATGCAGTGTATTATACTAGATGTCGAGTATCAGAAGGTCACCGAGTTAGTTTGTGGAACCTGAGTTTTCTACAACCTGGCCGACTCAGTAATGCTTGTTCACTTGTGTTTGGCCGACCTTGCTAGTGTAAATATTGGAATGGTATATATCATTTGAAATGATGAGATATTGATAGTCATTGGTTGTGATGTGTTGCAATAATTTCAGAAGAAGAAAAGCGAATCACTAGCAGAACAAAGTAATTCAGCAAAAAGCGAATCACCAGCAGAATAGAGGAATACAACAAGGTCAGCATTGATGCAGAAAGGATATATCCATCACATCAGGTGATCAGAGTGCAAAGGATCTTATTAGTAATCAGTTGTAATCAGATCCACTGCTTCATCCTAATAGGTGAATCAGTTTGCTAAATCCTTTAAACAAGATAGACTTAACAATATTTTGTAAATCTCCTAACAGAGTGCATACTTCATTGTATGTTTGTAAATCCTCTAACAAGGTGGATCTAGCAATCCTACTTGCTCCTAACAAGGTAGATCATTAGAAGTGATCATTGTAAGCCTTAACCAGCCAACTTTATACTGCAGTATTGAAGTTTTGTGGGTATCATCACCACCCCAATTTTACTTTCTAATTAGAAGGTTTTTGGGTCACCAGATCTGTGTGTTCATGTGTTACAAATTTTTGTCTTTTCCTGCATACAGTAGAGTCAATGGATGAATGGTAAAAATGTTATTAACCAGAAATAGATTAAAGTTTTAGAGTTACTGATTCACCCCTCCCCTCTCAGTAACCTTGTTAGTCTTGATTATTTCCCACAATTGGTATCAAAGCATTGTGGTTCTCAGAATAAAAGTTTGACAACTTGAGCAAAGATCAAGGACAATGGAGATATTTAGACTTGACAAATTTATTGAGAATGAAAAGCTAGATTTGAAAATGGCCATAACTCAATTCAATGAAGCAAAGGAGCATCTTTCTCAATCCTTGAAAAGAAGGAAGGAACTTGCAAGACAAATGAATGATCATCAGTATATTGAAGAAAGGATTGAAGACCTTTTACTATCAAGCAGTTCAAATGAAGCTAATGAAGCAATCAAGGAACTCCTAGCAAAGAATGGTTCTCTGCAGGAAGAAGTAAGAAAGATCAAAAGAGAACAAGAAGTCCAATCCATTAGGTTATGTGAAGTTTTGGAACAGAGAAACAAGGAAAATGAAGACTTAGAGATAAGAAATAATCTATCCCTTCAGCATGAAGATCTTATAGGACAACTATCTAATGCAAATGAAGAAATTATGAATCTAAGATCTGAGAATGAAAGTTTGAGAAATGATTTAATCACGGAAAGACAAATCAATGCAAGTTTGCAAAGTGATCTGAGATCTGAAAGACAAATCAATGAAAGTTTGAAAAATGAATTAAATGTTGAAAAACAAGTCAATGAAAGGATGATAAAATCTCAAGCAGATATGGATCAATTGAATTTGCAAAATGAGCAAAATCTTCATAGACAAAAAGGTAAAGTAGGCCTTGGATACAATGAAGAAGGTGAATCTTCCAAACAGGGGACCCAAAAGAATCAAAGACCTACTTGCAATCACTGTGGTAAGTTAGGTCATACATCTAACAGATGTTGGAGCAATGATAAAAAAAATTTCAATTGTAAATGCTACAATTGGAAACAACATGGTCACAAAGAAAATGAATGCAAAGAGAAACCAAAGTTTGAGGGCAAATGTCACAAATGCAAGAAACAAGGTCACAAGGCATCTGAATGTAGATCAAAATCATTCAATCCAGTAGAATAGGTTATCAAAGCATATTTGGTTGGGACTACAATACTTGGTGCAAATGTCACTGTTGTAGAGAATAATGGACACATTGGAATAAACTATGCAAGGCATCACCTAAGGAAGAAAGATACTACTATAAGATGTTATACATGTACCAAACTTGGTAATATATCCAAGAATTGCATGAATATAGGAAGAATTGAAGATGAAAAGAAAGCCAGAGCTAACAACATTCGAAAGCAGATGAGACAATAGTGGATTCAAAAATCTACCGAGCCAAAAAATTCAAGTAATGGCTATGTCACTCAAGAAGTGGGTGACTCCACCATTTCTAATTAGACTCATCAAGAAGGAATAGGAACTACATCTTCAAGCAATATCCTAAGTAGTTCTAGAATGTAGAAGTGCAAATGACAAATCAGTATCTCAGATACAAGACATAGTTCACTGTAGTGCATCTACCGAGCAAGGCTGGTTTCAGACTTAACCGAGCTAGGTTGATAATGTGAAAAGTTTTGTTTTTTTACCAAGTTGCAAGGTTTATCGAGTAAGTCAATGACTATTTGACAAACCCTAGGTCATCTCAGCTACCTTCATACCCAAGCATTAATGGCAAAAAAAAATTTTTCATCAAAAAGGCAGAATTTGATCTCATTTTCATCACAAATTTAGAATATATAGAGTGAAGAAATTTTCAAGAGTGCAAAAGTGAGTTCAAGCGATTTGAAGTGATTTTCCAGCAAAGAATTTGTTTAATGAAATCATTTACTCACCAAGTAGCAATGGCATCCATAAGCACCAGCAGCAGCAAGGAAAAGAGAGGCGTTGAAATGCTTGTGAAGGGAGTAGAACGGAAAGCACCCAGCTTCAAGCTCGTTTCTACCATAGTTGAATCACTCGACCCTCATGGAGTTCAATCAAAAGTTTCAACAAAGGTACTACTTATAAATGACATTCGTACTCATTTCAAATGCACTATTCAAGAAATAGGGACACTAGATATGGATAATGCCCTAGCTGAGTTGTGCGTGGATGGAACCCTCAAACCCAAGCTCAAACATCTTGAAACCAAAGGTTTGACCCATATCTTGCACCTACCAAGGAAATTTCAAATGAAATGGATAAGATACATTTTAAGCCATGTGCATAATGGTCAGATGTGGTTAGAGAAACCCATCCTGATAACGAAGAAAATGATTCATAAGATCACGGGTTTGCCAATGTTAAGGAAATAAAAAACAACTAAAACTCTAAGTTGGGATGAACTTTAGAAGTTAACCCTAGCCGAATGGGATGGCAGAGGATTAAAACCTAACAATGTAGCTGATGCAGAGTTAAGATTCAGAATTTATTTAATTGCATATAAGATGTATAGTTCCAGTAGATTGAATAGCATGCCCTATGAGGCCATAGATTTAGCCTATAAGGTTGTAAAGAAAAACATGGAGTTTGACCTAACAGATGTGTTGCTAAAGCAACTTAATAAGAACATGGACAATATAAGGACCTCAAAAACCAACTCTTGTAAATTTGCTTCTTTTTTAGTTTGTTTATTTTTCTATGTACAAAAGTTTTTCCCTTCAAAAGGTATAGTTGTATGGAGGAAAGATATTCCAGTTTTGTATCAAATAAATGAGTTTATAGTAGAGATGGGTGAAAATTTTGATAGCATTATGGACAATTATTTTTATGACTTCAAAGAAAGGATGAATAACAGATTCAGAATCCCTCCTAAGCTTGTTGAGGACTACAAAGATGATGTGTGCTTCATGGTTGACTGTGACAAGGTATACATTCAGGCAATCAGACCTCGAGTTGCATGGGTAAAAGCTCTTCCTTATGACGTAAATATTGATGAAGCCAGAGACATCATAGAGGCACTGGTAAATGAGTTAGTAGACCCAAGGCAACAAATTTTTGGAACCTATGAAGAAGCAAAGGCCAGAATTGAGCTTGACATCAAGCTACCACAGGCCATAAGGAAGGGCAAGAGGAAAATAGCCAAATTAAAAACTTCAACCAGTCCTCTTATGCTCACTGAGGGAAAAGGTGAAGATGAAGAATGTGAAGAAGAAGTAGGAGGAGAAGAAGAAGGAGGAGAAGAAGAAGGAGAAGAAGAATCTGTAGAGGAACAGCCAAAGAAGAAAGGTAAGGTAATCATTACCAAACCCAAGAAGAAGCCTATTGCAGTATTCACCAGAAGAACCAAGGAAGGTAAGAAAGAACCTATACTAGTTAGGCATTCACCCACATTCAAGCAAAGGCTCAAACAATTGGAGGAAGGAGCTGGAATCACCAATTTCAAAGCATTGAAATTTGAAACTATAACTGATGGGAAAAAAACGCAGATTGAGGAACTGGTACTTAGCAAAATAGGTAAATGGAAATACTCCCCAGACCAGATTGCCCCTCAAATCTCAAAAGAACTACTAGAGAGATTGCAACCGAGATGGGAGTTAGCCACCCAAATGATAAAAGATGTTTATGAGCAATTTCTAAAGAATCTCTGACCAAGTCTCACTAGAGTAGAAGTAAAAGCTAAAACAAAAAACCATGAAGGTAAAATGATGATCAGATTCCACACTTGGTTGATTTTGATTAAAGACAAATTGAACATGTTTTAAATGATGCTACAAACATGTGGAAAAACATCTATCATCTACATAAGCCCAATGTAGACCCAGTAGAAATCAAAGATGATGATGACAATAGTGATGATGAGCTTGATAGCACTCCATCTGTCACAGTCTCACTAGGAGAGCTGCATAAACTGATGGAAGATAAGGAGTAAGAAGACAAGGAGGAAGAAGCTAAAGAGGCAGATAAGGAAGAGGATGACCCTATGAAAATTGCAACAATAGTTATTGCATCCCTTCCTCACTCTCCACCTAAAACTATGATATCATCAAGGTTGGAGTCAGCTTTGGCAGGTTTGGTCACAACTACATTAGATATATCATCTGCACCTGCAAAATCTCAGCTCTAGGTATCATCAATTGAAGTGTCTACCACTTCATCTATCGAGCTGCATATCTCCGCTTCATCTATTGAGTTGTAGGAAACTTCTTCAGTTACTGAGTCATCCACTGTAGCAGTCACCACATCAAAAATATCCATTCCTCCTGTAGTATGTACAGTAAGTTTTCGAGTTTTCTCTCCAATTTTCTCAACTTCAGCTACATTAGCACCAATTTTTGCACTAGTAAGCTCTTCAATTGTAAATACTCTAATATGCGTATCAATTTTGGGAAGTATATCAATTTTGGATACATTTAGGCCCTCTCTTAGTCTTCCTTTAGTTGGTCCTATTCCAATTTTGATAGCCAGTCCAACCTCATCAACCGTTGTCTCTATTTTCAAAGGCAAAGATGTTAGTACAATAGAAAAACCAAAGACTCCATTAAAACTTCTGCTTACAGGCAAGACAATTGATGAGGATGTAGACTTGGATACTGAAATTGTCATTCCAAAGATAGATACGAATACTGCTTTAGTTGATGAACTAAGACTGCTCAGTCAGTGCATAGAACTGAAGGAAAAGTAGAAACAACTAAGGAATGAGAAAGATAGAGAGTTTAAAATTATTGATGAAGCAAAAAATATAATTACTAAGGCTATAGGTATTAATGTTGATAATTCTCAACACATTTTTCTACAATTAGAAGAGGCAGTCAATAAATTCAATGAGGATACCTGTGATCAAGAAAAGTTGATAGAGAAGGCAGAGAAGAAATTTGATAATAAGGTGCTTGACTACATTGCTCAGCACATAGCAATAAAACAAGTTGAATTAACCACAATTTTGGCCAATATTGAAAATTCTTTTAATAATGTAACATCTCTTTTTGCTAAGCTCTATGATGTTACTGAGTATACTAAGGAGATAAGAGAACAATTGAATAAGATAGATGAGGATCTGAAGGAAAGCACACAAAACCTGAAGCTTGACCCCAATTCAACCTCATCTCATCACCTCAAAATCAATTTTTTGTCAGAAAAACAAGTAGAATTGCTGAGATAAGAGTCAAGGATCCGATATACATTGTTAGATATTCATAATATGATTCTTCCCATCATGGACACAATGCAAAAGCATATTGCCCATTCAAAAACATTGATCCATGACAACAATTTCTCCATTGTAGACCATGTGATTGAACTCTCTGCAGAAGTTCAAATAGCTCTATCCACATGCAAAATCCTGCAAGAGAATTGGGACAAGACTCTACAACTCATTCTTCAGGTACATTCAAATTTTATCTCACATTTTGGTGTTTCTATGTAAATACATTATTATTTCATTCTTTGGAATTATTGTCAAAAAGGGGGAGAAAGAGATACTCAAAAAGAGTTATTGATGAGATAAATGTACAAAATGGACAAAGAGATACTGTAAATAAAAGTCATATAACTCATGTAAATACCTTGTGTATATTGTATGGGGGAGTCATATGTAAGGAAGCCATGTATATTCAGCAAAATCAATTGTCAGTATGTCAGATATTGTATATAAGTTTTGGCTCATAAGTGTTTTTGTCACTAATGCCAAAGGGGGAGATTGTTGGAATTATGATATATTTTTTATTAGTCAAAACACTTATTCAATTCTGAATGCTTACTGAGCTCATCACCTAGTCTATAGTTCACACCAAGTATTCAATGGTTACCTTATAAATTCTGCAGGTAAACAGTTGATACCGAGCACTCCTTTGGAAACTGAGCATATGGGTAGTTCCGCAGTATTTACCAAGTTCATAGTGGTTACCGAGCAGTTAGTGGTTAATGAACAAAAAAATGTTCCCCAAGAAGTTAGTGCTCACCGATTCATCAAAAGATTTTAGTGTTTACCAAGTGATCAAGGTAAACAAAGAACTTAGTGTTTACCAAGTGATCAAGGTAAACAAAGAACTTAGTGATTACCAAGTGATCAAGGTAAACAAAGAACTTAGTGTTTACCGAGTGACCAATGTAAACAAAAGAATTAGTGATTATCGAGTAAACAAGGTAAATGAAGGAATCAGTGATTACCAAGTAAACTAGGTAAATGGAAGAATCAGTATTTACCAAGTGAAGAAGGTTATCAATAGATTCAGTTTTTACCGAGTGACACAATATTCACCGAGTCACCAATGGTTACTAAGTTTCAAGATACTTAGAATGATTAGTATGGACCATGCCTCTACTCTTACTGAGTGCATGATGATGTAATGTATTGTAGTGGATGCTGAGTATCAGAAGCTCACCGAGTTAGTTTGTGGAACCTGAGTTTTCTACAACCTAGCCGACTCATTAATACTTGTTCACTTGTGTTTGGTCAACCTTGCCAGTGTAAATATTGGAATGGTATATATCATTTGAAATGATGAGATGTTGATAGTCATTGGTTGTGATGTGTTGCAATAATTTGAGAAGAAGGAAAGCAAATCACTAGTAGAACAAAGGAATTCAGCAAAAAGTGAATCACCAGCAGAATAGAGGAATACAACAAGGTCAACATTGATGTAGAAAGGATATATCCATCACATCAGGTGATCAGAGTGCAAAGGATCTTATCAGAAATTAGTTGTAATCAGATCCACTGCTTCATCCTAATAGGTGAATCAGTTTGCTAAATCCTTTAAACAAGGTAGACTTAACAATCTTTTGTAAATCTCCTAACAGAGTGCATACTTCATTGTATGTTTTTAAATCCTCTAACAATGTGGATCTAGCAATCCTACTTGCTCCTAATAGGGTAGATCATCAGATGTGATAATTGTAAGCCTTTACCGACCTACTTTATACTGTAGTATTGAAGTTTTGTGGGTATCATCCCCACCCCAGTTTTACTTTCTAATTGGAAGGTTTCTGGATCACCAAATCTGTGTGTTCATGCGTTACAAATGTCTATCTTTTCCTGCATACAGTAGATTCAATGGATGAATGGTAAAAATGTTATTAAGCAGAAATGGATTAAAGTTTTAGAGTTACTGATTCACCCCTCCCCTCTCAGTAACCTTGTTAGTCTTGATTATCTCCAACAACTAACCTATCATCATAGGATTTCCTTTCTAATATAATGGTTAAAGAGTATTAGGTATTATAAACCCGATGGCTTACAATCCTTCGATTGTGGAATATATGAACTTGATCTGCTCTCTCTGATCTTGATCCTTTGTGATTCTCTTCTCTTCTCTCTGATATTAGACTTCCTTATACACCTTTTCTCAGGCTCTCTTTCTTTCACTCTGATTTTGTCTTCCTTATAAAGACACTCGAAGACTTAGGGTTAGGTATGGATCTATGATCCATATTTAATCTCTAATTTTTTCTTATTCCTTGCACATATCTTATTGGTTGCATGCCTTCTCCATTTTTCTTATTGGCTGCATGTAGATTGCATAGGAAATATAATTGATTTGATCTTATCACTTAAATCTTCCAAGATTTGTCTTATTTCAACCATGAAAATGGTTTACATCTGAGTTTGTGAAGTTTCAAACTCATATGTTGATTCTGAGTTTACTCGGCACTTACTGCTTCCTGATGCTTGGCACTTCTGTAACTCAGCTTTTGTATATGCTCCTATCTTACTCAGCATCCTTTAAGACTTGGCACCTGAATAATGCTCAGTACTTAGATCATGATCGACACCTATACTCACTCAACACCTAATCGTCACTCAACACCTAAAGACTACTCGACACCTGAAGATCACTCGGCACTTGTTGAATTTCCTGACTCGGCACACGCTATGGCTTGGCATACACAGTGTACTCGGCTTCAATGTGGAAAGTTGTTAAGTGTGTTGGCACTCAAGTGTCAAAACCATTTTTAGACTAACATATCATATGATATTTATTGTGGGATCGCTAGGGGTTTTATTATGGCTCCAATAAAAAAATTCTTAGTAGTTGATGCTAGTGTTGGAGTTTCTATAGTTGATATTGATGGTGCCTTCTCTAAACAAATACCTTTCTAATTTATATTTTGTAAGTGTTTCACAAGGTAAACACTCCCTTGATATTGTGCTTGATATTTGGGAGTTTGATAGCTCTTATAAAGGGCTAGATAAGCTTACTTTGATGGGATATTTTGTGGGTAGAACTTGACCTAAAAGCATGCTGAAATAATGGGATGATAAGGCCTGGACTTCTCATGAAGTTTTTTTTTATTGTGTTAAAATCCTCACCAAGGGAATTTTTTGTTTCATTTTAGAAACCCTACTCAAGATGATATAGATTTAAATTGTAGGCCAAGTTAGATAGTTAGGTCATCATTGGTTGCTTTCCAACATTGATATCAAGGCTTTATAGTCTCAAATGACAAAAAAATTATAGTTCCTATCTAGGTTAAGTTTTTTGGTCTTACCTTAGCTTTTTGGTTGTTTGTTTAGGTAATTTCACAATATCTTGGTAAGTTGGTGTGCATGGAGCTTGATTAGTTTTTCAACACTCATCTTCAAAAGAGGCATAATGATGAGGTTCACCTTTCACAAACCTTAAAGAAATGGATGATATCTATATTGGATCCCACAACTTCAACTAGAAGTTTCTTTCTTTGAGTCTTCCTTATTATTGACCTTCTCATCAAATAATTTTTCTATTAGTGACTTAACACTTAGTCAGTTGCTTACATTGCTACTAAGCTCCATATGTAGAAATAAGAGGCTCCCAAGCACTAGTATCTACAAAGCACCTAAGATAGAATGCAGTCTAAGTCATTCTTCACAGTGTCTACTGAGCATCTGAGGTAGAATGTACTATAAGTCATGCTTCATAGTGTCTACCAAGAATTTGAGACATAATGTAGTGTAAGTCATGCTTCATGTTGCTACTAAGCTAGTCATTTAAATTGCATATTTTTCCAAGCCTTACAAAGTATTCTGAACTTCACAAAGTCTACCAAGTTCATTAATGCAAACCATATAGGATACAATGTTAACCGAGCTTACCAATTTTTACAGATCTAGCAATGTTAATGAAGTGACTGAGGGTAGGGTTGACCGATCTATGTAGTTTCAACCATATTTTTTAGAATCTACCAAGTTCTTTAGTATTAACCAAATCATCGAGTGCTAAATGAGTTTGCACTACTCCTAAGTGACCAATGTGAACTAACACTAACATAAACCAAGTGCTAGAGCTTGTTGAGTGTTTAAAAGGGTTGTTGAGCATGAGAACATCACCCGAGTGGTCCTCAAAACTCAAGTTCTAGCAGTGAGCTAACTTAGTGAAGATTATTGAATTTGGTATTGTAGGTGACTCCAGAAGGTAATTTATTGGATTGATATATATGGAATATATCTTATCATATCCAAAGCATTGAAGCAACTCAAGTAAGAAACAACATGAATGTGAATTTGGGAGGCTAAAATTAGTATAATGAAAAGAAGAATCTTATCTATCATAATAAGGTGATCATTGTATTTCAAATGAATCTCATTCAGCAAACTAAGTTGTAGATAAGAGATAAACCTCTAATTCATCCTAACAAGTGCATCATTCAAATCCTCTAACAAGGTGGACTTAACATTCTTATCCAAATCTCCCAATACAGTGCATACTTCATTTTATGTTATAAATCCTTTCACAAGGTGGATCTAATAGTCATTATTAATCTTAATAGGATAGATTACCAGAAGTGATACTTTGTAAGCATCAATAGGCTAACTTTATAATGCAATAATAAAGCTTGTGGGCATCATCCCCACCCCAGTTTTAGTTTCTATTTGGAAAGTATAGGATTACCAAATATTGTGTCAAGTGTTATGAACATTTTATTATTTTTAGGCTTGCATGCAATTATATTAGATTATATTGTGAAGTTTTAATTGGTGAATTAAAGTATAAGTTTTATTGGTTCTTGATTCACCCTCACTCCTTAGTCACCTAATCTATATTATATTTTCAAAATTTGGTATTAGAGTATTGGTTCTCACATCAGAAGTTTAGCACCTTGAGAAAAGATCAAAGGTAGTGGAAGTATATAAACTAAAGAAAGCTATTAAACATGAAAAGTTAGGTCTACAATTGGCAATGGAACAATTCAATAAAATGAAGGAGCATCTCTCTCAATCCATGAAACGAAGAAAAGAACTTGCAAAATAGATGAATGAAAATCACTACATTGAAGAAAGAATTGAAGACGTTTATCAAGATAGAAATTTAGATGAAGATGATGCATCAATCAAAGATCTACTTGAAAAGAATCATACTCTTCATGAAGAAGTTTGAAAGATAAAAAGAGAACGATAAATTCAATTAGTTGGAATGTGTGAATTCATGGAGCAAAAGGAAAAACCTAGAGAAGAAATAGAATAAAATGATAATGAAATTCATCAACTATCTCTTTAGCAAACATATCTGCTTGATGAACTCAATGATGCAAATCAAAAGAAAGTATCAACTTGAGGATATACAATGAAATATTGCATAATGATCTCAGCATAGAGAAGAAAAGTAATGAGAAGATGATGAAATCTCATGAAATCATGAATCAAATAGATAACAAAACTAAATTTAGACACAAAGGTAAAGAAGGTTTAGGATACACAGAAAAAGGTGAATAATCTTAGCAAGGAGCTCAAAAGAATAAAAGACCTACTTGTAATCATTGTTAAAAGATGTGTAATACATCAAAAAAGTGTTGCAACAATGAGAAAATCAAAATTTAGTGGAATGTGTTATAGTTGCAACAAACCAGGACATAGTGCAAGTGAATGCACATAGAAACCTAAGTTTGAAGGAAAATGTTTGAATTGCAGCAAACAAGGAAACAAATCATTAGAATGCAAGGCCACAAAATGGAACCCAACTAAAAAAATTGTCAAAGCTATGTTTGGTTGGGATTACAAAACATGGTGTAGATGCCACTATTGTTGTGAGCATGGCCATATTGGAGGAATTTGCATAAAACATCACATCAGAAAGGAAGACACTCCAAAACTAAGTTTTGTATGTACAAAACTTGGACATCTTGCCAAAAACTATATGAATCGAGGAAGAGTTGAAGATGAAAAGAAAGCAAAGGATACCAGTATTAGAATTCAAATAAGGTAACAATGGGTAAAGAAGTCTCTAGAGAATGCAAGGTAGAGTAATTAAAGTGTTGACACCCAAATAAATGAGTTGGGTAACTCAGCCATTTCAAACTAGTTATTTGTGGAGATTAATGGATCTATGATTGAGAAGTAAGCATCAGATATTAGTTCTCGATAATATACAAGAAGATCCAAATTAGTATCTCAGAGACACTAGGTTCACAAAGTCAAATGATAGCTAAAGTAAAATCTTAGATCTTACCGAGGAAAGTTAGGTTACATGACCTAATTGAGCTTGGATATAGATGGCAAGATCAAAGTTCTTGCTGAGTTGAAGAATTTACTGAGTTGAAGACCGTACCAAGATGAAGAGTTTACCTAGTTGAAGCTATCTTCTGAGTATTGAGGACATAGCCAAGTTGGACAGCCTCTCATAGAGCTAACTATTGTATGATACATTAATGATGACTTGAAGACAAAATTTTGTTAAAAATAAGAAATTGAAGGATTAGTTTCACCATGAATTTTCATAGGAAAGAGTGAAGAATATTCTAGAGCCCCCAAGAAATTTAGAGCAATTTCATCAAATTTTATTCTTTCATTTGAAGTATTACCAAACATTATGGCATCTTTGAGAAGAAAAGTAAAGAAAGCTTTGGAAATGTTGGTTTGATGTATTGATTGTAGAGCCCAAACATTCAAATTGAGTTGAGCAATTGTGGAAGAACTTGACCCAATTGAATCTTAGTTGGAGATTCCTCTTAAGGTAACTCTAATTCATGATATTTGGTCATTCTATCACTATTCTATCCAAGATATAAGATCCCTAGAGATGAACCAGGTGTATAATGAACCATGTGTGGATGGAAATTTTGTTAATCTTAGATTAGTTTTGATATATGAGTGACAATACACTTAATTCATTTACAAATCATTTATTTAGTTCATGTCGAACAAGTAATACATGTCAAGCATAAGTTGCCAAATAGCATATTTCAAGTGTGAGATATACAGTAAGAGTTGAGTAACTAGTAAGTTCCAAGTGACTCAAGTGTAGAGAAAATAGTAAGTGTTGAGTCATTCACATGTGAAGTCATTCAGAGGCCAAGTTATAGCATTGAAGTTGCAATTGATGCTAAGCATCACAAACTTCAAATGTCGAGTAACATAGTTTTCACATAGTTGTTTGGAACGGTACAAACTACCATATAAACCATTTTGGAGTTAACATGGGGATTTTTTAGGTGATCCTAGATGATAAGAATGAATCATTGTCATGGATCCCTATGCATAGCATGTAGCCAATAAAAAAAAGTGAAGGATTAAATGACAATGTGAGTGAATCACAATCATTGATTCATACCTAATCCTAAATCACCTAGGTCTTCTTAAGGATGACAAATGCTAAAATTTTTATGGGATAAAAGAATAAGAATGTGTCACCTTTTATGCTGACTTATTGGAATGATTGAAATTGAGTATTTCTATCTAAAAATCAAATTTTCAAACATATGATCTAGATAAATTCACTATAGCTAAGCTATATATGGTTTAACACTTTTCCAATTGGAAATGTCTATTAAATGCTTGCTTTATACTAGTTTGTATCCAATTACTAAAGAAACAAAATTATTTTAGAAAAGTAGCATTTCAATAAATCTTACTATCTTTTATTATTTTTTTAATAACATATAAACAACATTTTATAGAGCTCAAAGACAAGAATATTCTCATATATAATTTATAGTGTTTTAATTAAATATAGTTTATTGTAATTAAAAAATTCTACAAGAACATATTTTAAGACTCTAAAAGATGCCAATTTTGAGAAAGAAAAGATATTATTTTCATATCAGAATTTTAAAAAATTTATATGACATTCTAGAGGAGAGAGTCCTCTTCTAGAATGCATAATTTTTCTTCTGGTTAGAATAAATTTATTTTTAAAAATGTGGTGGGAGATGAAAACTATTGAGTTCAGGTGAGTTTAAATTTGAATCATTGTAAAAGAGAAAATATAGGTATAAAGCCAATTTTTATTTTTGATTGTTCTATCTATATATGTTATATACAACATAGGCTAGAGGAAAATAAGCTTATTTCCATGTAGTTTTGTGGTGGGAATTAGGCCCCCTATTTTTAGTGTTTTTCAATAGCTAAAAAATTATCTATAAAAATTAAGAAAATATATCAATTCTTATTCAAAATAATTATTAAAAATAATAATCCTAAACTTCATCCATTTCTACACATTTCATTAGTTTAATTCATTTTCAAATTCAAAATAATAATAATAGTTTTGTGTCATTGAAGGTGAATAATTAAACTTTTGTTAACCTTTTCATTTACAAAAGGGTGACATGGGTTTGTGCTTTTACCCTGTGAATGTAGGAGGAAAGAAAGAATTTTTCATGTGCAAAAAAAGCATTTATGGTGACTAAGGTATTTTAATTTGAGATAAATTACAAAACTAGTTAGAAGAGAATAGAGGAAAGGAATTAGATGATAGAAGAGATACATCTGATTATAAGGATCAAGAATACATGCAAAGAGGTGATATGCTATCTAGTAGTAGAGTGCTAACTGCAAGATCAGTGTTGATACATTCTAGTAGGTGAATCAATTAAATTTCTTAATAGAGTAGTCTTAACAAGCTATTGTAAATCCTTTAATAGGGTTCTTACATGATTGTAAGTTTAAGTCCTTTTCTAGGCACACTTCTAATAAGGTGCTCAAATCCTTTAATAGGGTAAGATCTAACAATCTTATAAGCCATTAACAAGGCAAACGTTTAATAGGATAAATCATATTTCATGATCAAAAATTAATAACCTTCATTAGATACATTTTATTATTGCAATAGTGGAGATTTGTGGGTGTCATCCCCAACTTAGTTTTAGCTTCTAATTGGAGGGTTTCTAGGTAACCAAATATCTTGTGTCATACATGTGTTGAATTTTTATTTACTTTCATGTTATGGATGTATATGCTTAGGTTGGTATTTTATTTTATATGCATCGATCATGAGATGGTTGTGTGGTGAATGATTTTAAGGTTAAAGTTTTAAGTGCCGATTCAACCCCCCTCTCACAGAGTTTACTTTTCCCATTGTATTTCCAACAATTGGTATTAGAGATTTTTTCTTTGGAATGTAATTCTTTTTAGCTTTGAGGAAAGATCTGGAGATGGAAGTCTACAAGTTGGAAAAGAATATTGAGAATTAGAAGATTGAAATACAACTTGCCCTATATTAGTTGAATGAACTAAGAGATAATCTAAAGCATTCACTCAAAAGAAGGAAAGATATAGCCATTGAGGTGAATGCCATACAATATCAAGAGATTGAAACTACTAGACTATTTACTAAAGGAAATATGTCATGTCCCATTTTCAAATAATTAAAAATAATAATCTTTGCTAAGGCAGGTAGGCCCAAAATGGTGAAGTTTTAGCAAAAGGGGATAATCTTTGGAAGTGAATGGACTAATAAATGAAAATTATTATTAAAATATGTTTTATTAACCCCTCTTGGATGTGACTTAGGGTTATGCCCTCTTTTAAGGGGTTTGGAGGCATTTTAGGCTCATTCCAAAACTTGATTTTTGCTTATTTCTTGTTATTATTCAGAGGCTGCCAAACCTGTGGAGAAGGAAACCCAAGAATGGGAGTTTGCAGGTTTCTGGGGAGACCCAAGAATGAGAGTTTTCAGGTTTTTAGGAAGGCTAAGGATGGGAGTTTGAATCCATTCCATGTGCATGCTCATGTATAGTTTTCCTTTGTGCTGAACAGTGCAGATTTGTGGGTTTTCAAGTGTATATTTTGTAAGAGTTTGGTGTTTCCAGTTGAGTATTTCAAATCAGTTTAGGTTGCTGCTGTATATCAAAATTTTAAATATTATAATAGAGAAGAATATATGTATTTGGATATGATTATACTTTTTTGATAGATTATTAAGTTTTTGTGGTGATTCTGGGCTATTTTGTGCTATTTTCGGGAGCCCGATGAGCATTGTTTTTGTCCTCCGTTTGGGAGCTATTGTGTGCATGTTATACAAATCTGGAAATTTAATTTTATAGGCTTTTATGCTTCTCAAATTCCTATAAAAATGTCCACTTTAATATTTATTAATAATAGGTGAAGCTGTGAAGCTTTTGGCACTATTTCTGGCATACCCGATTTGGGGTTTCTTGAGAAATTTGGTGGATCTTTGTGATATTGGTTGTTTGATCTTGAAAATCTGATTAGAGGCATGAAATATCATACAAAAAAAATAAAGGGACATTTCAGTGGTATCAGAGCCATGATCTTGCCGGCCTGAGGGTTTGTAGAAGTTTGCATGTCAGTTTTGACAACTACCGAGATCTTCCATGTCAGTTTTGACAACTACCCAGATCTTGCATCTCATAATTTATGATTGCATGTTGCTTCTAATAAGCAGCATGTCAAAATTTATGGTTTCATGCTACGTCAAATCATTTTCATGTTAGTTCTTGGTGAATTTGGTGGTTGCATGTTGCTTCTAATCAGTTGCATGTCAAAATCTATGGTTGCATGCTACTTCTAATAGTTTGCATGTTAGTTCTTGGTGTTTGAAGAAGTTATATCCTATTGGGGTTACACTCTACTTTATCCAAAATTGATAGGTATAGTACAGAGTCTCAAAGGACACGATCTTGGACAATTTATATCCAGAGTCAAAACAGTAGAAAGGATGGTTATTTAGACATTCGAGATAAACTTATGAAAATAAGCCATGACATGTCTAAACAGTTGGTTGAGCACCACCGTATGATGAATGACATGTTGTCTGACCTAGCTAAGGTGGATAAGTTGACTGGATTTCTATTTGGCAGATTTTCTCATAGGGCAGATGACACAATTACCAAGAACTTGCATGAGGAGTTTGAGAAACTAGCTTATAGCTAGGCAAAGGTCTCAGATTCTACTCTGCCACAAGAGGTAGTGGGTTTAGTTGATGATTATGAGGATGTTGTTGTGCATGATGGTGAGATACCTAGTAGAGATGAGCAGACATTGAGCATTCATGACTTTGCTGAGAAAGAGTACCAGGCACAGTTAGATGCTTCATCACATGAGGTTGAGGCAGGTAGTACTTCACATGATTTGTCTAGCCAGCTAAAGGTGAACAAAGATAGTATTGTGACTTCATTATCTCATCATGATAGGATGCGAGATATGATAGAGGATCACATTTAGATGATTCAGTTACAGGGTAGACATAAGGGAGTTCAGGAAAAGTCTCCTTGTGTTGACTTACAAGCAATTAGGGAAGCAATGGGAATGATGAAGTTGAGTTATTTACATCTTCTATCAGATCATGACCATCTTCTTAGCTTTTTCGGAGACTATTTAGATGCCTTGAGGAGGAAGGAGGAGGAAGTTGATAGGATTTCTCACGAGCTTGAGGACACTCAAGCTTCTTTGGTGAATACTCCATTGGCATTACAAGACTGGGAGAGACATGAGGATAAGCATGGCATGGAATTCAGTTTAGTTTCATCTTACACTCCTAATACTCAGCTTTTTGTGAATGGTAGATCATATGTGGACATTGATAATGTTGTGAGTTCATCTTGCATTCACATCTAGGATATAGGGATAATGTCAGAAAGGTATGTGGAATTAGTTGGTATTGGTCATATTACTCAGGTGAGGATTTTGCTTGAGTTACCAGCTAATTATAGTTTACAGATATGGACTCAAGATTGTTATATTGGCATTTGGGATTCAGTTGACTGGAAATATTTAACACTTTTTGGTAGCAGTGATTGTTTGGGTGCTATCATGGATTTGATTAGCAGATTGTACGGTATTGTATTTTCTTGCACTAGGAGCTTATCTAATGTTGGTATTAGTTTTTATAAACCGATGTTGGGCTTTGTTCATATATCCAATCGACCATACTTGCTGGAATGTGTAGATGATATTTCATATTTGGCAGTGTGTACAGATGAGTCCCAGGATCATATTGGCATTGATGACATCCAGGATGATGTAGTGGGCAGTTTTGAAGACTTAGTTTCCTTGGGTACAGAGGAGTTGGACAGCAGTGCTAATGTTTTTGACACTCCATATGTTGATATGAGCTTTAGATTTGATTCACAGGATATGTATGGTAATACTCTAGAGACTAGTAACTTTGAGGATACTCCTTTAGACAATGCATCAAAGGAGGTTTGTAGGAGACAACCAACCTAGTGCCATCATGTGTCTAATCAGTTGAGAGTTAGTGACCAAAACATTGCTATCACTTGCCAGCATTTTGATGCTTCCCATTAGTTGTTAGCAGTTTATGGATGGGGTTCTCCTACTAGTGATGAGCAGGAAGGCAGTTATCTTTCCTTGATAGAGATCCACTCTTTATGGGAGGCTATTAGAATTTTGAGACAGAATTATATGTAGTTGGTAGCTGATAGAGATTATCTTATGGAGTGGGGTAGTACAACATATGATGCATTGTTGGCCAAGGAAGATGAGTTAAGTGAGCTTACTGAGCAGCTTGAGGTGACTTCTGAGATTCTTGAGAGTACACAGTTGGCTTTCAAGGAGTCACAGTTTCATTTGGCTAAGGTGACCATGGAGTTAGAATGACTACATTCTTTACCTAATTTTATACAGTCACAAGCTGTGGTGTTTGGTGATTCGAGGATGTCCATGGCCGAGATTTTTAGAGACAGTAGAGATGGGGATGCATCCATCCTTGATACTAATATTGGCATATCAGGTTCATTCTCACTAGAGTCAGGTTCAGTTGAGTTGGGTGTTGTAGCAGATTGTTGTATGCCTGACATGGTGGTGGCCTCTAGTACTGATGGCACGGAGACTAGAGATGTATCAAAGATCATGTGTAATTTTGGTGAGTCAGTAGTTGGCATGGTTCCTGCTAGTAATACTACTCCCTTGGTGATATCTTCGGAGGTAGTAGTTAGTTCCAACATGGTTAATGATCAATTGCAGTTAGTTTCATCTGGATTACAGTTTGAGCCACTGACTGATATTGGTGCATTCTATCGGCATTACACTATGAGGTATGCTCATCAATTTACCTTTGATGACCATGTTGATGAGATGATGATACAAAGATGTAATTTGGTTCCTAGTGCTACTCATCAGTTATGGGACAGTTTGATGCCTTGGGATGAGAGTTGTGATGGGCATGATATGGTGATAGGTTCTATAGTTGACAACTTGATAATACATGACATAGAGCAGGAGTTTGGGAGTGATGCTTCAGTAGTTGTTGTTATTGATTCTACTCCTTTGGCTATGACATCTCCTAACTGAGCTGGTAGTCAGTCACAATGGGCTATATCACTTGTTCATGGAAAATGTGGTTTGGGTTCCATTTCTTACTCTTTATCTTGTAATGTCTTTTCATCATCAACAGTGCATGGGAGTTATGGTTATGAGATAGTGGCCAGTGATTTGTAGAGTTGTGTTGACTACAGGAGTTGTACAGTGTGTGGATTCTCCATACTTGGTATAGTTTCATTCGAGAGCATTCACCATTGTTGCAGAGTTGGATTGTACATTTTGTATAGGCCAGTGGGATGCGTTGACGGTATTTACTATGTTGGTAGTTTGATTTGTCCACTTTACTTGGGTTTTGATGTTTTAAGAGTTTGTGTCTCATGGGTTTCTGACTGTGGTAGTGGTGATTTTGGAGTTTGGTTGAGCTATAATTGTCAGTTTGATTATGCATTCCTCTTGGTCATATTGCAGAGGATATTGCAGGAGCCTGTGTTAATTGACAGTAATATAGTTCATGACTACATTTGGGATCTAGGTGGATTGATTGGTTTATTGTTCAGCCATTGCTTGAGGACAAGCAATATTTGGGAGGGTAGGACTTTCCATGTCCCCTTTTCAAATAATTAAAAATAATAATCTTTGCTAAGGCAGGCAAGCCCAAAAAGATGAAGTTTCAGCAAAAGGGGATAATCTTCGGAAACGAATGGACTAATAAATGAAAATTATTATTAAAATATTTTTTATTAACCCCTCTTGGACGTGAGTTAGGGTTATTCCCTCTTTTAAGGGGTTTGGAGGCATTTTAGGCTCATTCCAGAACTTGATTTTTGCTCATTTCTTGTTATTCTTCAGAGGTTGCCAAACCTATGGAGAAGGAGACCCAAGAACAAGAGTTTGCAGGTTTCTAGGGAAACCCAAGAATGGGAGTTTGCAGGTTTCCAAGAAGGCTAAGGACAGGAGTTTGAAGCCATCCCATGTGCATGCTCATGCAGAGTTTGCCTTTGTGCTGAACAGTGCAGATTTGTGGGTTTTCAGGTGTATATTTTGTAAGAGTTTGGTGTTTCCAATTGAGTATTTCATATTAGTTTCGGTTGCTGTTGTATATCAGAATTTTAAATATTAAAATATATTTGAATATATGTATTTGGATATGATTATACTTATGTGATAGAATATTAAGTTTTTGTGGTGATTCTGGGCTATTTTGTGCTATTTTCGGGAGCCTGATGAGCTTTTTTTTTTGTCCTCCATTTGGGAGCTATTTTGTGCATGTTATATAGATCTGGAAATGTGATTTTATAGGCTTTTATGCTGCTCAAATTCCTGTAAAAATTTCCACTTTCAGATTTATTAATAATAGGTGAAGCTGTGAAGCTTTTGGCACTATTTCTGGCATACCCGATTTGGGGTTTCTTGAGAAATTTGGTGGATCTTTCTGATATTGGTTGTTTGATCTTGAAAATATGATTAGAGGCATGAAATATCATACAAAACCATTAAAGGGACATTTCCAAATACAAGTGAATATGATACAGTAGTTGTAGATCTGATGGAAAAGAATGGAGCCCTAATTGAATAGGTTAGAAATTTCAAGATGGAAAAAGAAATCCAATCACTATTACTATGTGAGGTGATTGGGAAAAAGAAGAAAGCTAAGGAATATAAAGCCCTAATTAGAGATGAAAAGAGGATACTGACCAACATATTGGAGGATAAGACATTAGAGGTGAATAGGATTGCTCACATGAAACTAGAAACATTGAATCAAAGACCTAGTGAAGCTATCAAGTATTTTGAGCAATTGATGAGATCTCCTAGATCCAACAATGATACTAGTACTAGATTAGGTTATAGTAGTACTGATGAAGGAGAACCATTCAAAAGTGGTGAACAAAGGAATATAAATTATAATAACTCCAAACCTACTTGTCATAATTATGTTAAGATAGGTCATCCTACCAATGTTTATAGGAGCAAGATTGCAAATTAGAATCCTAAGTAGAATTTCATGGGTCACTACCACAAATGTGACAAATAAAGACATTAGGCACATGAATGTAGAACCAAGACCTTGACCAAACCAACATTTGAAGGATACTACTATAGCTATCAGAAGTATGGACATAGAGCATATGAATGCAAATCTAATCCCAAATGGTCATCAAACAAGCAGACAAAGGTTAAGCACAATGGAAACTCTTATAATTGGGATTATAATACTAGGTGTAATTATCACTATTGTCAAGAGTATAGACATGTTCCTAAGAACTACATAAGAAAACATTTAGGAAGTGAATACAAAAGATGGTTTAGTCAAGCTACATGTTTTAGTTTCTTAAAGATTGGGCACATAAGCAAGAATTGTCCAATAAGGTCAAGAGCACCAAGCAGTGAGTTCTACAAAGGAAAAGGAAACAAAAATTTTCCTTGAATGTTAGAGATGAGATGAACAAGATACAGAAGAGAAAGGAAGATTGTAGCACATCAAGTTCAGATGGGATCACTTCACCCAATGGATTAAGTGATCACACCACCTCCAATTAAGAAATCAAGAGGCATGTGTGGGACTGATATTCAAAAGATATAGTATACATCAATTCCAGTGGTTTAGTTCTTAAAAAGATATATATTTGCATGAAGAAAGATGCAAAGTGTTGTGTAGAATCTAGAAGAAATCTTTAATCTTTGTTAGTTTTCATATTACTTATAAGCATGAAAAGTTTCACTTAAGCTACCAAGTGAAATCTAGTTAATGTTGAGCTATCATAAGTCATAGTGTTGACTAAGCTCATATTGGTTGTTGAGCCTAAATAAAACTACATGGAAGCTAAGCTTACAACTATGTAAATGCTGAGGATTAATTGTGAAGTTTTAAGTTCTATATGATCAATTTTTGAATCACTGGACATCATTCAAATTTAAAGAGAGTATGAAGAGATAAAGGTGAATTGAAGAAATTATCACAAGTATTTTCAGAGTGAAGTCAACCACTATTTGACACCATTCATCAGATTTGTGAAGGTATTTATCATGTGTTGAGCTATGTTGTTTGAATTTTTGCAAACCCTAGGTATTAAATATGGCATCTAGTTCTTCTACTACTAAGGTAAAAAAGGGAAAGGAATTTTTAAATGTTCAATTAAATAGAAATGAGATTAGACAACCAAATTTCAAAGCAATTTCTCACATTTCTTATAAACAAGACTCGTTTTAGGATGATACCACCACAAGTCTTAATGATTCAGGATGTGAGATACTATTACACATGCAAGGTAGGTAGCATAACTGACATGGAATTCAAAGACCTATATGGAAAACTATGTGAAAATAAAATACTAAAGGAGGAACACAATATTGTAGAAAGGAAAGGGTTATATCATTCCCTAGATTTCCCTAACATTTTAAAGAGAGAATGGATAAAGATTATTTTGAGCAGAATTCATGACAATTATGTATGGTTAGAAGATGGACCTATCAAGATTACTAAGAATATTTTATAGAGGTTAACATGGTATCTAACCCTAGATAGACCCAAAACCATCAGAAGTGATGCAAAATAGGTTATTGAGAAAAGCATAAGGGGAGTGTGGAACAAGAGAGTCCAATGATGGTTCATACCATCACAAATCCCCTAATTTGATTTGTAGTAAGGATCATTTCACACAAATTATTTTAATCAAGGAGGTTAAATAGTGTACCTTGTATTTTTGTTGACATAGGCTACATGATAGTGAAGAAAAATAATTTTTATGACCTTGTTGAGATACAATTGCAACAATTATCATAAAACTTGGGAGCTACAAGGAAAATGAAGAATACAAAATACAATTTTGGATCAATACTTGTATGTATTTTTTTCTATGCATAGAACACATTTTCTTCCTTTGGTAAAGTTGTATGGAAGACAAATAGATCTGTTGAAGTACAAATAGGTGAATTCATTGAGAAAATGGCTCTAGTAGTGAGCAAACCAAAGAAGGTTGTAAAACCTAAGCCTATAGTTCTAGCTACCAGAAAAAAAAAAGAGCTACTTCTAAGAAAGTTCAAGAAGTAGCAAAGCCAAAAGAAAATAAGGCTAGGAACGTTATAGAAGATAATGAGTCTAAGAGAGACAAAAGAGAAAGTACATTGCTCCAGCTGAATTTGATGAGGAGAGGATAAAATATAATGATAATTTCCAATTCAAAGTGGTAAGTCACAATCCTTCTTCTGATATGGATAATCTAAGCAAAAATATAAAGAATAATGTAGATTTGTGTGGATTTTCACATCTTGAATTTGATAAGCTTGGCAAGCTAGAAATGGATAAAGTAGAAGAGTTAGTATATGCCATGATGGCAACATTTTAAGATGACTCCAACTGAGGTTGTTAATTCTCTACCAAAGAACTTATATGATAGAGTTGAGAAAAGAAGGAAATATAGTCTCATAATAGAGAGAAATATAAGAGAAACTACACTTGCAAGAGTGATCCTAGATTTAGATAAATCTAAGATGACAAAGGCCATTAAGAAGTACATGTTGAAATTTGATTGAAAAGATCATTATTGAAGAAGGGAGATTGTTGATAAAGCATATTTTCAATCATTTTTTTCTCACTGATGTTGAACCTGCTATTTGCTGAAATGACAATTGCTTATAAGATCCAAGTACTATCACTTAGTTGATTGATGAAGAGGATTTAATCAATAAGATGTAAAATAAGCACCTAAGAGAAAGGTTGAGTTATGATTTTGTAATGAATCACAAGGATTAGTTAAGACAATGTTAAAGTGATGGGTTGAAAATACACTTGAAGATACAGAGGTTGGACACACTTAGAAACTCTAGAAGAATAAGTTATAACAAAATTATTTACAAAGCTTGACTAAATTCATCACTAGGTGCCAAGCAAGTTAGTTCATGTCAAGAAAATGTAAAATCTAGTATGTGTCAAGTGAAATAGTAGGTGTCGACCAAGTTTAGGTGCCAAGCTACATAAAATGTAATAGGTTTTGAGTATCAGTAAAACTTAGTTGATGCCAAGTGAATCCATAGTAGGTGTTGCATAGCACAGTATGTGTCGAGCATCAGAAAGTCAATAGTGCCAAGCTACTACATTATTTGAAAAGTCAAAGATTCACCATATCTAAGCTAATAAGTGTGTTACCTTTAATTTTGTGAACTATATGGCAAATAAAGATGTTGACTTGGTGGTGTAGAATTCTACGTTAACCATTTTTAGGCAAATATAGGTGGATTCCACATGATATTTCTAGAAGAAACAAGATAAGGGGAAGATACATCATATCTTACCTAATCCATTCAAACCCAAAATAAGAGCATGAAGATTAGAGTAGGAAAAGTATTCCAAACTCTTTCTTAAGGAGTTACAAGTAAAGAAGAAAAAAGATAGATTAGAGAGAGTGCATGGTGTCAAGGATAAGGCATTGAGAGGGAAGAATAGAGTACCAAGACTCTACTTCAATAGGTGACCATAGAGGTGATTGCATTGGCACAATGAGCATAGAGACTCAAGGAGACAAAGCTTGAAAGGAGGACAAGCTATCAAAGCTGTAAAGAATGAAAACTAAGAAAATTTGTGAACTAAATTAAGATCTAAAATTTGCTAGTTATGTTGTGAGTTATATCAAATCAAAAGCCCTTATTGTTACTCTCTAGAAATTGTATCAATTACGGAAAAATCCTTTAATAGGGTGACATTCCAAGTGAATATTCTAAAGTCCTTTAACCAGGCTCACTTCTAATAGGGTGGTTGAAATCCCTTAACCGGGTCACCTTTAATAGTGTGTTTTGTAACCTTTAACAAGATAGGTCTTTCATAGGGCATCACTTCAAAAGAGTGAGAAACAAGGTAGCATGTTACTGGTGGTTTTTCCCAAATTGGGTTTCCATGTAAATCACTATGTCATGTTGATTTTTCACGCCTCATTCATGCATGTTAATTTATCAGTAACTTTCTAAGAAGAATGTTTAGCTTGGATGCATGGTTAGTTTGAATGGGCTCACTATACTTAGTGAACAACTTTTATCAGGACATTTGGACCTTGAATAATTGATTCAAACCCCACCCCCCACCCTCCCTTCTCAGATATTCTAAAGAATTTCTAACAATACATAAGAAGATTTGATCCAAAGTACCGAGAATTCCATTTTTTTAAGAATAAAATTGAAGATGTTGTTTAATAAAGTACCCAAATATGGAAGGTAATTAATGGCCTGACAACACCTAAGGAAATTGAGCAGACACCTATTGAGGTAGGTGACAAAAAAGGTGAACAAGAAGTAACTAAGGTTTCTAAAGTTGATACTAGGAAATATGCACATATGGAAGGCCCTAAGGCAAATGCAAATACATAGGCAATAGTTGAAGATGAGCAACAAACAGAGTAGAGTATATCAAATATATAGATGTCAAGTGCCATTCCACAACATGTGACAAAAGAAGATACTAAAATTATATAGATTAAGGATATTTTTTATAATGTGCCTCAGAAAATCAATCCCCTAACAAAGGAGCATATGAAGAAAATATTGCTAGACACCATCACCAAGGCACAACTATGTAGTCATGTTTTATTGGTGAGTATAGATGAACTAAGTAGAGAAGGCATTTGCAAAGGTGGAAGCACAAGACATATAAAAAACCCCTCAATTTATTGTGATACAACCTAGGTTACCCATTGTAGTGTATCAAAGAAAAGAGAAATCCATGAAAAACATCAATAAATTGGTGCATATTGTGTCAGTACTAGAAGTTTCTATAGAACCATATGATGGAACAAAAGTTCAAATAGGTCAACTAGATACTCATGCACCTACAACACAAGTTTAAGGTGCAATTGAAATTAGAAGGAAACAAGAGGAGAGGACTAAAGAGTCAGACTTGGCTAGCAAGACTAAGAAGAAATTACCAATACAAATACTGGTTACTTTTCCAACAACTACTACTCCTCCAACTCAAGCACTTTATAGGCCAAGTGTAGAAGCTAGATGGTGGTAGTCATCAAGGCCTAGTCATAGTAGATGCAAGGTAGATGAGGTTATGTCATTTGGTGATGTCAACTTGGATGAAGTGATTTTTTTACCAAATCTTGACCTTGCAATAATCGCTATTAAATAAATGAGGATACTACAGAATGCACTTGCAAGGACAAAACATCAAGAACTACTCAGGAGGGAGCATAGGGAGAACCAAATATTGCAAGACATCAAGGATATATTTCTTGATGTATTCATCTTGCCAACACCTGAAGAAGACAAGCCTATGATGGAGAAGTTGGCAAAGATTTTAGAATAGATCAATGATGCAAACCTGGATTCTAATGTCAAATTACTCGAATGGTCTAAATGAAAATTTCAAGGAAAATTCAATGAAAACATATCAATTTCTATTACACTTAGTTAGGTTGAGTTAACAACCAAGATTGAGAGTTTAAAGAAAGTCTTAGAGAATATTTTCTCACTTTACACCAAGTTGTGTGATAAAACTTTGTTCGCACAAGAAGTGTAGTGCCATATTGCAAATCTAGAGGGAGATATGAAGAAAACACATACAAGTCTACCTATTTCTCTAGGTCAGAGCTAGAAGAGCTTCCAGAATTTGATGAATTTCGAAGATCAGTTGTGTTGACATTCTTATCATGTTTGCTATTAGTGACATACACTTACTCAAACTGTAAGTTCATACTGAGCATAGTGTATAGCTAACAGTGTTAACTGAGCATTTTAGTTTCTATTTAGTTCTATAGTTGCTATCAAGTACTTTGCATAGATTTCAATTTGCACCAAGCAATTACTAGAAAGTTGATGATCAATAGTGTAAACTGAGCATCTTAGTGTATGCTGAGTTTACTAGTGCAAACCTAGTTGTGCATTGCTTACTGAGTTCACAGTTATTGTGATGAAAGTCTATTTTTAACTGAGCTACTCAATATTAACCAAGTGACTTAATTTATACTAAGCTCAAGGTGATAGCATTGATTGAGCTATGTAGTGTGAATCAAGTGATTCAGTTTATATACCCATTTTTATAGTATTCATTGATTCACCAGTGCAAATCAATTTTAAGACTACTTGGAAGTGATAAATATGGACCGACCTTCTACATCTACCAAGTGTAGACAATGCTAAAAATTAATAGTGTATGTCAAGTATCAGAACCTCACCGAGTCGATCTTTAGAACTCAAGTTTCTACACTTTGGATGACTTTGTAATATCTGTGTAAACTTATATTGTGGCCAACTTTGAAATTGTGTAATTGGGTTGGTATATATGAAATTTATTATACAACATCCAAATAATAGAATAGAAGTAATGTAATGATTAGAGAAGAGTAAAAGATCAAATTACAAAGGTTACAAGAGTATAAGGAGTAGCAAAGATTTAACTATCATAGCAAGGTTATTTGTCCACTCAGAGTAATCTCATTTAGCAAACCTAGTTACAAATCAAAGATTAGCTATTGCTTCATCCTAATAGGTGGATCGATCAAATCCTTTGATAAGGTAGACCTAACAGTCTTATTTAAGTCTCTTTACCAAGTGCATACTTCATTGTATGTTTGTAAATCCTAATACAAGGTGGATCTAATAGTCCTCATTTCTCCTAATAGGGAAAATAATCAAAAGTGATCATTCTAAGCCTTAATAGGCCAACTTCATATTGTAATACTAAAGCTTGTGGGTATAATTCACACCCCCAATTTTACTTTCTATTTGGAAGGTTTCTAGGTCACCAAATCTTGTGTTAAAGTGTTGTGTATGCTTTCATATTTTAAGTTTCTCATGCATGCAATTAGATCAAAATATACATAAAAGATTAATTACTAATCAAGGATAAAGTTTTATAAGATACTGATTTACCCCTCCCCTCTTGGTAACTTAGCCTAACATAATATTTCCAACAATTGGTATCAAAGCTTTGTGTTTCTCAGAGAAAAGTTTAACATCTTGAGAAAAGATCAAAGGCAATGGAGGTATTCAGACTTGACAAGGCTATTGACAATGAGAAGCTAGATTTGGAATTGTCTATTGGACAACTCTAGAAATAAAAAGAGCAACTCTATCAATTCCTAAAGCGAAGAAAAGATCTTGCAATCTAGATGAATGATCCACTCTACATTGAAGAAAGAATTGAAGATATCTATTCAAGAAATTTAGAAGAAGCTAATGAAGAAATCAAAGAACTATTGAAAATGAATAGTACTCTTTAAGAAGAAGTATGAAAACTAAGAAGAGATCAAGAAATTCAGTCAGTAAGATCAATAAGATTGTGTGAAGTCAAGGAAGAAAAAAACAAGAGAAGAGATAGAAGGAAAGAACAATGAAATTCAACACCTATCCCTTCAACAAGAAGACTTCATTGATCAAGTCACTAATGCAAATGAAGAAATCATAAATATGAGATTAGATAATGAGAGATTGCAGAATGATCTAAACACTAAAAGACAAACCAATGAAAGAATGACGAAATCCCAAGTAGACATGAATCAACTAAATGAAAAAAGTCATTATAGAAAAAAAGGGAAAGTAGAAATTGGATACACAAAAGAACGCGAATCATTCAAAGAAGGAGCTCAAAAAAATAAACCTACTTGCAGTTGTTGTGGTAAGATAGGTCATACATCAAACAAATAATAGAGTAATCAAAAAGAAAAATTCAATGGAGAATGTTACAAGTATAATCAGCATGGTCATAGAGATAATAAATACAAAGATAAACCAAGATTCGAAGGAAAATGTCACAAATGTAAGAAGCATTGACACAAATCATTAGAATGTAAGATTAAGATATTGAATCCAGTAGAACATATTGTAAAAGCTATATTTGGTTAGGACTATAACACTTGGTGTGATGTCATTACTATGAAGAATTTGGACACATTGGAATGAATTATGTAAAACATCACATGAGGAAAAGAAATACTACCAAAAAATGCTGCATTTGTATAGAACTTGGTCATCTTTCCAAGAACTATACAAATGCTGAAAGAATTGAAGATGAAAAGAAGGCAAAAGCTGATAACATAAAAACTCAAATGAGACAACAATGGGTTTCAAAGTCTACTGAGAATGCAAGTTAGAGAAATGATGATCAAGTCACTCAACAATTGGGTGACTCCACCATTTCCACTTGATTTATCAAACAAAATCTAAAGCTAGGCTACTAAAGAAGACATCTAAATAAATTCCAACTGATAGGAAAAAAGACCCATATCAACATTCAAGATGCAAAGGGATCACTGAGTAAGAGGTACTAGTTACTACTGAGTTGCATTCCTTATCAAGTGAGGTCAAGATACAGACTCTACCAGGCAAGGTCGAGAGCAACTAAAGTTTTGTATGGCTATCGTGTCATGAAATATTCTATTCAGCATTCGATGCTAGTAAATTCGATGACAGTCCATCAATTTGATCTAACATTCATACAATGAATTTATGGAAAAATTTGATAAAAAGAAGTGAAATCAAAGTCATTTCTCACCATGGTTTTTTGAGAGCTATTTGTGTAGAGAAATTTTTGAGCACTCAAGCAATTTGAGTGAACTATTGAAAGATTTTTGAGCCATATCAAGTAAAGATGACAGCTACCAGTAGTAAGGAAAAAAGAGGTGTAGACATGTTGGTTCGAGGTGTGGAATGGAAAACACTAGATTTAAAGCTTACTCCTATTGTTGTAGAAACCCTAGATACGAGTAAAGTGTAATCTCAAATCTCTCCAAAGGTACTCTTAATCAATGACATCCATTCTCATTTCAAATGTGCAATTTAGGATCTTGGTACTTTAGAAATGGATGAAACCCTAGAGAAGCTATGTATTAATGGTGTATTAAAACTAGAACACCAACATCTGGAAGCAAAAGGTTTAACACATATTCCACATATGCCATGAGACTTTCAAATTAAGTGGATAAGATACATCATCAGTTATGTGCATAGTGGTTAGTTGTGGTTGAAGCAACTAGTTTTGATCACAAAGAAGATGATCCATAGGACACTAGTCTCGCCATGTTAACAAAATCCAAAATGACCAAAACCATAAATTTGGTTGAACTAGAAAAGAAAACCTTAGCCAAGTGGGATGGAAGTGGAATGAAAATAAATAGTGTTACTATCATGGAACCGAAGTTTGGCATTCACATTATTACACACAATATATATAGCTCTAGTAGGTTGAACAATGTCTCTTGTGAAGCTATTGATTTGATGTATAAGGTAATAAGGAATAACAATTAAATTGATCTCACCAAGCTACTATTGAACTAATTCAACAAAAACATGGAGAGCATCAAGACTTCAAAGAAAAATCCATATAAGTTTGGTTCACTCTTGACATGTTTATTTTTCTATGTTCATAAATTCTTCCCATCAAAAGGTACTATTGCTTGGAGAAAAGATGTGTTAGTTCTTTATTAGATTAATGAATACATTATTGAAATGGGAGAGAATTATGAAAGTATTATGGAAAATTATTTTGATGTATTTAAGGAGAAAATGAATAATAGATTTTGTATTCCAAGGAAATTAGTTGAATATTATAAAGACGATGTTTGTTTTATGGTAGATAGTGATAAAATGTATATTCAGCTAGTAAGGCCAATAATTGCATGGGTAAAACCTCTAAGATATGAGGTGAATATTGATGAAACAAAAGACATAATTAAGGAATTAATAAATGAGCTAGTTGATCCCAAAGATGCTTTCTTTGGCATCTATGATGAGGCAAAGGCTAGGATAGAATTGGAGATCAAGCTTCCTTAGGAAGTTAACAAGGGCAAAAAGAGAATTGTGAAACTAAAAAACTAGTTCTACTATTCTATTAACTAAAGGAAAAGGCGAGGATTAAGAAGTAGAGGATGAAGAAGAATTAGAGGAAGAAGAGCCACTAAAGAAGAAGGGTAAGGAAATCATTATGAAACCTAGCAAGACATCCACTATTGTGTTCACTAGGAAATCCTCTAATTAGAAATCAGATAAAGGAGGAGACATAACTTTCAAGAGGTCTCCACCCACATTTAAGGAAAGAATAAAAGAGTTGGAATTAGGATTTGGCATCACAAACTTCAAGGAACTTAAATATGAGACTAGGACTATTGATGAGTAAAAACATATTGAAGATATATTGATATCCAAAATGGGTAAGTGGAAATACTACAAAAGATTAAGCCAAGATGGGAGCATTCCATTGAAATTAAAAAAGATATACATGAATAGACACTAAGGCAACTTATGCCAAATTTTATTGACAAGGAGGCGAAAGAATCTTTGAAGAAAAATGAAGAAAAGTTAACTTTAAGATTCAATACTTGTCTTAATTTATTGAATGAAATAAAAGATGTTGTGAAGAACACTACAAATACATGGAATAATATCTATCCTCTTCACAAACTAAGTGATTTTTTTGTAAGTATAAGGATGATGATGATTAGGAGGAGAATGATGAAGATAAAGACAATGAAGAGGAATAGGAGCAAGAGGCTACCGAGGAAGATGCACAAGATGTTCAGGAGACTAACCCACTAAATATTGTTGTAGTGATCATAAACTCACTTCCTCATTCTCCCAGAAAAACATTGATAACATCAACACAAAGAGGATTGATTGTGACTAGCACTCTAAGCACAAGCACTCAATCAATCTTTGCACTAGTCTAGCTCAGTACTTCACTAATAGTAGTGCCCAACACTTCATCTATCAAGGAGCAAGTTCTACCCTCTACATCAATTTTGGCCATATCATTTATTCCTACCACTAGTATTTAATGAGTGTAGTATCCATTTTTGCAACGAGTCCTACCATATCAACAATTGTTTCTATTCCTAGTATGCAAACAATAAGTGCAAGGGTAGTTGAGACCAAGCCTCAACCAAGCACTAAATTTTTGAGTAAAGGAAAAAAAAAGGAAGAGGATATAAATCTTAATGAGGAGATTGTCATTCCTAAATGGGACATCTCAAATCTAAATTTTGATCAGATGCAAGCTTTTGTGAACTACTTCAAAAGAAAACTAACCAGCAAAGGCTAAGAGAGGAAAGAAACAAAGATTTTAAAATGATTGAGGGTGCTAAGAACATTTTAGCAGAGGCTCTAGATTTAGAGGTTGATACTTCTCAACCAATTTTGTATCGTTGGTAGACACAATCTAGAAATATAATGAAGATTTGGATGGACATGAAAAATTATTGTAGAAAGTTGAGAAAAAGTTTGAAATTAAAGTTTTAGAACTTATTAGTCAAAAAATTTTCATTCATCAAGTAGAATTATCTACTATTTTAGGATCTTTAGAAACTTCTTATATTAATGTATCTTTACTTTTTGGTAAGTTATGTGATACATCAATTTTCACAAAAGAAATAAGAGCCAAATTATCAAAAATTTATGAAGATCTAAAGGAAAGTGCGCAATAATTGTAGCTTGACCTAGGTTCTAGCTCTGCTCACTTTAGTAAGATCAAATTTTTTATAGATATGCAGGCATAACTACTCAAAGAAGAGGCAACAATCATATCAACTTTGATAGATATTTAGCATATGATTCTCCCTAACATGGTGCACTATAGAAGCACATTGCACACTCAAAAATGCTCATCCATGACAATAATTTCTCTATTGCAGACCACATGATTGAATTTTCAATAGAAGTATAGGTTGCATTGCACATATGCAAGATCTTGCAAGACAATTGGGACAATACTTTGGCACTTATTTTGAAGATACACACAAACTTCTTGTCACATTTTTGCATTACTATGTAAATATAGCATAAATCTTTGGCATTAATGTCAAAAAGGGGGAGAAACTATAGGATGATATAAAGGTGGAGAAGATTGTATAAGATGTAAAAAGAGAAAGGCGGAGAAAATTGAAAGAAAATTATAGAATGTAGAAAAAATATATATTGTATGTATAGTATACTATAAATCATGTATGGGGGAGCATTACCATGTACAGAAATGTATCCTTTACAAAACCAAGTTTGAAAAATCTCAAAAATAGTATACTCTACCAAGTTGGAGACATAAGGTGATAGATAAATATGTTTCTAAAAATTCTTGAATTTAGTTTTGACTAATAAGTGTTTTTCTCACTAATGCCAAATGGGGAGATTGTTGACATTCTAGTCATATTTTTTACTAGTGACATACACTTATTCAGATTGTAAGTTTGAATATTGAGCATATTCCACAGTTAATATTATGAACCAAGAATTTTAGTTGCTAGTGAGTTCTATAGTTGCTATGGAGCCCTTTCGATACATTTCAATTTGCACTAAGCAGTTACTACAAAGTTGATGATCAATAGTGTAAACCAAGCATCTCAATGTATGCCAAGTTTACCCATGCAAATTGAGTTATGCAATGCTAACTAAGTTTAAAATTAATGTGATGCAAGTCTAGTGTTAACCAAGTGACTTAGTTTACACTGAGCTTGAGGTGATAGTATTGACAAAGCTATGCAATGTGAATCAAGTGATTCAGTTTATATGTTGATTTTTATTGTATTCATCGAGTAACTAGTGTAGAAAAAGTTGAAGACTACTTGGAAGTGATTAGTATGGACTAAGCTTCTATGTCTATCGAGTGCATGATGATGTCAAGTATTAGATCCTCACCAAGTCAGTCTTCAGAACCCAAGTTTCTACACTTTGGCTAACTTTGTAATATTTTTATAAACTTGTATTATGGCTAACTTTATAAGTGTGTAATTAGATTTCTATATAAGTAATGTATTGTATCACATCAAAATACTATAATCAAAGTAATGTAATCATTAGAGAAGAGAAAATGAGCTAATTAGAAAGGCTACAATAGTATAAGAAGCAAAAAAGATTTATCTATCACAAGAAGGTGATTAGTACACTCAAAGGAATCTCATTTAGCAAACCTAGTTGTAGATCAGAGATTAGCTATTGCTTCATCCTAACACATGGATCAGTCAAATCTTTTAACAAGGTAGACCTAACAGTCTTATGTAAATTTCTTTACCAAGTGCATACTCTATTGTATGTTTGTAAATCCTTTTGCAAGGTGGTTCTAGTAGTCTTTATTCCTCCTAACAGGGACAATTATTAGAAGTGATCATTGTAAGCCTTAATAGAAAAATTTTATATTGTAGTACTAAATCTTGTTAGTATCATCTGCACTATAGTTTTACTTTCTATTTGGAAGGTTTTTGGGTCACCAAATCTTGTGTGTTAAAGTGTTGTGTATGCTTTCATATTTTTAGTTTCTCGTGCATGTAATTAGGTTAGAATATCTATAAAGGATTAATTGCTACTCAAGGATAAAGTTTTATAAGTTATTGATTCACCTCTCCCCTCTTAGTAACCGAGTCTATCATAATATTTTCAACATATTGGTAGCCTTGCATGCTCAAGATGAAAATATGCATGCTACATTGAACAACATCCAATCCATGTTGACCCCACACATGGGAATATTTCACAAGTAGCTAGCCTTTGTCGAAGCATTAATTTAAAAAGACCCTCATATTTGTACACTTGAAGGCTTAGTTCATCTTCCTATCGAGTTAGCCATCTACATTAAATCAATTGAGGTAGATTGTGATAAATAGAATATAGCTTTGAAGCTAATACTTGAGATCCATAAATATTTCTTGGATAAACACATTATACATGTATAACCCTTTGACAATAGTGTTAAAAAGGGAGGGAGAAATAAGCAAGAGGGGGCACTCAGTTTTTGAGAGTGACAATGACTCCAAGGAAAGAATAGATATAGTTTTTCGGAGACCAACCAAAGGGGGAGTCAAAGACAAAAAAAAAGGCCAACACAATTAAACATATGTATATTTATTCACTAGGAATATTGGTTGAAGTTTAGAATAGCACAATCAACTTAGGGGGAGTTATAATATTTTGAGGTATGACTATTAAGTCAAGTTTTTTCAAAATTTTGACATTTTGAATTTTTATACATATGTCAAACATAGATAGTGAGTATTTGAGTTATGCTCATAAGTTAAGATCATTCATGCATGACCAAGTGGTTTTTCCACTCATGTCAAAATGGGATATTTTTAATCTCTAAATGGTTTTGACATATGAGTGGCAATACACTTAACTCATTTACATGTCATTTACTTAGTTCATGTTGAACAAGTAATACATGTTGAGAAAGAGATATATAGTAAGTGTCAAGTCATTTTGAGGTTGAGTTACAATATTAAAGCTTTAGTTGATGCTAAGCATTAGGGACTTCAAATTTTGAGTAATATAGTTTTGACATAGTTTTTTTGTAATGGCACAAACTACTATGTAAACCATTTTGGAGCCAACTTGAGGATTGTTTTGTGATCCTAGATGATAAGAATGAATCTTTATTGTGGATCCCTATGCATAACATCCAACCAATTAGAGAAAGGGAAGGATTAAGAGACAATATGGGTGAATCACAATCCTTGATTCATATCTAACCCTACATAACCTAGGTCTTCTTAAGGAGGAAAAACCCTAAACTTTTATGAATGTAGAAGGAGAAAAGAGAGAAGTTTGCATACATGAACAGAGAATTCATGGTTACTAAGGTATTATGAATTGAGATACATTGCAAAATGAGTTAGAGGAGAAAAAAGGAAACGATTTAGAGGATATAATAAACACATCTAACAAAAAGGATCAAGAGTACATGCAAAGAGGTGATCTATTATCTAGCAACATAGTATGAACCACATGATCATTGTTGATACATTCTAGCAAGTGAATCAATTAAATATCTTAACAAAGTAGTCTTAATAGGATGTTGTAAATATTTTAACAAGGAGCTTGCAACATTGTAAGTTAAAGTCCTTTTACTAGGAATACTTCTAACAAGGTGTTGAAATCCTTGAATGAGTAAGATCTAACAATCTTGTAAGCCTTTAGTAGGTTATATCTTTCATAGGGTAGATCATATTTAATGATCAAACATTGTAACCTTCATTGAATACACTTTGTTATTGTAGTAGTGGAGATTTTTGGGTGTCATCCCCCCCCAAGTTTTACCTTATCAGTGGAGGATTTTTGGGTATCTAAGTATCTTGTGTCATACATGTGTTGAATGTTTAGTTACTTTCAAGTTATGGATGTTGATGCTTAATTTGGTATTTTAGTTTACATGGATAGATTTTAAGATTGATATGTGTTGAATGATTTTAAGGCTAAAGTTTTAAGTTATGATTCACACCCCCACCCTATCACTCTTAGAGTTTACTTTTCCCATTGTATTTCTAACAAATCTAAAACCTAAGCACACACATTTCAAAATGAATGGTTTGGCACATATCCTAAATATGCCAAGATATTTTCAAGGGAAGTTGATTAGGTTTATTCTAAGTAAAGTTCATGACATACACATGTGGCCTCATCAACCTATTTAGATCACTAAGAAGATGATTCATAGAATAATAGGGTTACCTATGCTAAACAAAGTGAAAACCACCAAAACCCTAAGTCGGGTTGAACTTGTGAATAAGAATTTTGTTGAATGGGATGGTAGAGGCATGAAATTTAATGGCGTGATAGTGATGGAGATCAAATTTGGTATACATGTAATTTCTCACAAGATTGATAGTTCGAGCCCTCTAGACAAAATCCCTTGCAACGCTATTGACCTAGCTTACAAAGTTTTGAAGAACAATTTATCTTTTTAACTTGCCAAGTTGCAACTCAATCAACTTATCAAAAATATGGAGAGAATTCGATCATCAAAGAATAATTTGTGTAAGTTTGGATCTCTTTTGACCTACTTATTCTTTTGTATTCAAAAGTTTTTCCCTTCTAAAAAAAAATTTCATGGAAGAATGATACACCCATAGTATATTAGATAAATGAGTTCATAGTTATGAATGGGAGATAATTTTTAGAGCGTCACGGATGCATATTTTGATATTTTTAAGGAGAAAATGTAGAGTAGATATAGGATTCTCAAGAGGCTAGTTAAAGACTATGAGCAAGATATATGTTTCCTTATGGATTGTGACAAAGTACATATATCGGTAGTAAGACCAAGGATAGCATGGGTCAAGCCTCTTGGTTATGAGTTTAATATTGGTGATACAAAAGATATAATTGAAGCTCTTGTAAATGAGCCAATGGACCCAAAGGCACCATATTTTGGTACCTATGAAGAAGCCGAGGATATGATTTCTTTGGAAATCAAGCTCCCTCAGGCTATCAAAAGAGGATGAAATAAAGTGGAGGAGATTCTAGGGACATCAAATTATCTAGCTCCCCTCTTCTATTGACAGAGGTAAAAGAGGATGAGATTGAGATAGAAGACAGAGAAGAGGAGCATGTAGAGGAGGAAGAATCTAAGGAGGAAGAGCCTTTCAAGAAGAAAGGAAAGGTTATCATAACTAGACCAAAAAATTCCTCTCTTGCTGGGTTCACTAGATAATTTGTAAATTATAAGAAGAAGTTCAAATTGGGTGATGATGATGAAGAAGAAGAAGATCAACAAGTGACATTCAAAATATCAACCCTCGCCTTTGAACAAACACTAAAAAGGATACAAGATGGTGGAGTTATGTCTAATTTCATGTTTTTGAAGTATGAAACAAGAACCAAGAAAGAGAAGGAACTAATTGAAATAGCCTTAGTGGATAAAATAGCTAAGTTGAAGTGCTTCCTAGAGGAATTGACAAACAAAGTTCTTGATATCCTACTAAATGTTGTTACACATTATTGGGATAATGCATTAAGTGTTGTTAGGAACATCATGGAATGAACCTTGAGATAACTTATGCCAAATATTTCTAACATCGAAATGAAGGAATCATTGAAGGAGAATGAAGAAAAGCTAACCCCTAGATTCAATGCATTCTTGATTCTGTCCAAAGATATTGAACCATTTGTGAAGTCAAACAGAATTGCATGGAAGAACATCTATGGATTACGCAAGCCTACTGAATAGGTTGTGTAAATAGATGATGTTGAAACAATTGAGGAAAAGATAAATGATGATGAAATTAATGAAATTGATAATGTGGATGAAGAGGTCAACAATGAAGAGGATGAAGAGGATCAAACTACAAGTGGAGATCTTCCTAACATTTAGAAAATTAAAGACTTAGATCCTAAGAAGATAGTAGTAGAGATAATGGCCTCTCTCCCAATCTCTCAGAGTAAAGCTTTAGTGCAATCCAACTAAGATAAGGCTACTACCAAGTTAGCTAAAGTGAAAACTCTTTTATGAAATATCCAATTGACTATTGGAGAAAATCTACTGAGTGTAATGATGAGTTTTGTTTTGGTCAAATCATCTAGTGAGCAACAAGACAAAATAAGTCTCAGCAAGGTACTACAAGTATTCCTACTATTAGTACTATTTCTCCTACAATTTATACTATCTCTACTATCATTCTATTATGGCAAGTGTAATGAGAGTTGAGTTTAGGCTTCAACTAAGCACGAAAGTCTTGAGAAAAGGAAAGGAAATTGTTCCTTCTACTGTACATAAAGAAAGGGGTAAAGATGTTGAAGCCTCTACTGAGGAAATTGATCTAGAGGAAGATATTTTATAATACTAGATTAGGATCTTTCAAATCTAACCCTTGATCAAATGGATGCCCTAGGTGAGCTATGGAAGAGAAGGGCTAGGTAAAAAAAGCTCAGAGAAGAGAAGAAAAAGAAAAATCAGGTTCTTGAAGATATTAAGAGCATATTTCTTGATGCATTGAGTATTGAGGTTGATGAAAAGTTAAAAAATATTGGATCAACTTGTTGAAATTATACATAAGTTTAATGAGGAATTGAGTGGAGAAGGAAAAATTCTATAGAGGACAGAAAGGAGATTTGAAAATAGAGTTTTGGAGAAGGTGGCTCAAAAAGTATCCATTGATCAATAGAATTATCTACCATTCTTGCTACAATTGAAGATTCTATAAACAATGTTATTTTATTTATAAAGTTGAGTGACACATAAAATTTTACTAAGGAAATAAAGGATAAGTTGTCTAAGATAGATATTGATATGAAGGCAAGTGCACATCAGTTGTTACTTTGATCCTACCAATAGTTCAGCACATTATGTGAAAATCATATATCTGATATATCTACGAGCATAATTTTTGAGGGAAGAAGCTAGGATAAGGGCCACACTAGAAGAAATGGAGGGTATGATACTTGTTAACATGGATGCAATGAAAAATCATATTACACATGCAAAAACATTGATCTAGGACAATAATTTCTCTATAGTTCATCACATGATGGAACTATCAATAGAGGTACAGATGGATTTGCATAGTTCAAAAGATTTGAAAGAGAATTGGGACAAGAAAATATCAATAATTTTGAAGGTACATAGTGATTTCCTTTCATATTTTGGTGTTACCTTATAGTTAGGCAATTTTGACATTTGTGTCAAAAAGGGGGAGAATAGTATTATCATACACAAGATATATGTATACAAGGAAATATATTGTATGAAACATGTATATCTAAAGCATAAAATATGTTTACAAAATAATTTTGAATAATCAAAAAGATAGAATTAGAGGTTACCAAGCAACAGTAGTAAACAATAGTAAAAATTGAGTTACAAACCTTGACATGTTGATAGGGGGAGTTTTGACTAGTATTTTGAGTATTCAAAATTTTTCTATGATAAGTGTTATTGTCACTAATTCCAAAGGGGGAGATTATTGACCTTATGGTCAAATCATTTTTCTATTAGTGACTTAACACTTAGTTTTTTACATTGCTACCAAGATCCATATGCAAAAAGAAGAGTCTCTCGAGCACTAGTGTCTATTGAACATCTAAGACAAAATGTAGTGTAATTCATACTTCATGGTGTCTAACAAGAATCTAAGATATAATGTAGTGTAATTGATGATTCATAGTATCTAATGAGCATCTGAGACAAAATGTAGTCCAAGTCATGTTTCACAATTGCTATTGAGCTAGTCATTTAGATTGAAAATTTTTACTAAGCTTTACAGAGTCTGTCAAGCTTTGCAAACTCTACCAATTTCATTAGTGCAAATCACACATGATACAATGTTAACTAAGCTCTATATTGTTAATGAAGCTTATCCATGTCTATTGAGATGGTATATTTAACAAAGTGAATGAAGGTAGTATTAATCGAACCATACAATGCTAATTGAGTACTTTAGTATCTACTGAGTTCTTCAGTGTTCACCAAGTCATCAAGTGATAACTAAGTTCTCACCACTCCTAAGTGATCAATGTGAACTAGAACCAACATCAACTGAGTGCCTAAGCTTTTTGAATGTTGAGAAGTGTTGCCAAGTGTTAGAACATCACTTGAGTGGTCTTGAGAACTCAAGTCCTAGCAATGAGTTGGCTTAGTGAAGATTATTGAATTTGATATTGTAGGCAACTCTAGTACGTAATTTATTGGATTGGTATATATGTAACACATCTTATCATATCCAAAGAATCAAAGTGAGTCAAAAAAGAAGCAATATGACTACTAATTAAGAAGGCTACAAGTAGTGTAAGGAAAAGAAGAGTCTTATCTAATACATCAAGGTGGTCATTGTATTTCAAAGGAATCAAATTTAGGAAACCAAGTTGTACATCAAAGATCAGTCATTGATTCATCCTAATAGATGCATTAGTCAAATCCTCTAACAAGGTGGACTTAATAGTCTTTTCCAAATCTCATAACGGAGTGCATACTTCCTTGTAAGCTATAAATACTTTCACAAGGTGGACCTAATAGTCCTTATTGCTTCTAACAAGGTAGATCACTAGAAGTGATCATTTTTAAACTTTAACAAGATAACTTTATACTATGGTAATAAAGTTTGTGGGTATCGTCTCCACTCGAGTTTTACTTTCTATTTGGAATACCAAGTATTGTGTCAAGTGTTATGAATTTTTTCTTTCTGTCTGTCTTTTATGCACATAATTAGGTCAAATCATATTGTGATGGTTTAATTGGTGATTTAAAGTATAGGTTTTAATGGTTCTTGATTCACCCCCCTCTTAGTCACCTAGCCTTTGTAACATTTCCAACACTAAAATATTCTATAGGTATCAATCAAATGAGCACAAGGTCAAGTATTACCTTTTGGTTGTGCCTCAGAATAATTCTTCTCCCAAAGAGGCTCATGTTAAGCATGTTGAGTTTGATAAAATTATGAATGGACTATTCTGGCACACAAGGGTAAGTCATCCCCAATACCCAAGTAAGTAGTTTTTCTTCATTTTTATCATCATTAGAACTTGCTCTTGCGGTTCTTATTTTGACTACATTTATTTCCATGGTGCCTCTTCTACCACCACTAATTTTAGATCCTTCTTCATAGGGGGCAAAGGTGTTTGTGAGCGCTCCTTGACTCGGTTGGGTGGTTTCCATGATAGTCTCTCAATCTTTGTGATGGTCATAAAAACTAGATAGCAATGCTAAGGACCCAAATGGATGTTTGGAGAAGTGGAGAATAATCTCTATATGAGATTCTTCTACTAGCTTCATAACTAGTATCATCTCTAGCCACTTTCCAATTCTTGCCAATTTTCAAAACCTTTTATACCCTACATCTTATCGCAACCACAAATAATGAATTTCTTGAGATGGAATTGATGTTTAAGGATTGGAAATGATTTTAACCTTTCATAGTATTCTACATCAAATACTTTAAGCCATGATAGCGAATATAACATTGTCATTGTTTCCATTTTATCTCATTTTTGTACTCTATGATATTGAATTCTAGGAAAAAACTCTCTAATAACTAGAAACTAAGTAATTTTATCTAATTCCCTAAAATATATGGTTTCAAGTCCAGCCAAATGGTTTCATGTAGGAGCCTCCAAGCTAGCTAAATATCTTCGTTTTCTTATATGCAAATTTGAATCATTAGAAAAGATGCTATTGTAGAGTTTTGTAGTTATGGTTGCATAGATCTAGTAAGGAACTTAAATATAATACTTGCAAAAATGAAATATATAGAAGAAAAATAGATTTTTTCAATAATGAATTCTATTAATCATCTACTTTCTTACAAGGAACATATAAATCATGCTTTACACAAACCAAACCAGCACAAGAAAAGTAGTTATGATGAACATGCAATTTGTTAGCTAGTCATTAAGTCTCCTAAACAACTGAAAGTTCACTAAAGAAACAATAGGAAATCTACAAAATACAAAGGAAATTAATGCATAACTTTTATTTATCATATATAAGTTGGAACTCATGAAACACTAACACCCACCCCGCCGCCCCAATTCTAACTAAGAAAGGAATGAGGAAAGAGGGAAAACCTAGTACGAATAAAAAAACCACTCAACATTTACAAGAGAAAATGTTTTTTGACATTAAAAAATGTGGACATCTATAGAATCATAACTACAAAGGTGTTGAATAAAAGGACTCATCATAAACCAAGATGAAGATCATGATGAATCTGTGTAAGTGCCCCCATAAACACTACTCAAGGAATGAATAGATAGGAAAAAAAGGAAGAAAATATTTCAATTGAAGATACACAAGACAATAATATATTCTCTAAAAGAAGAATCAATGGAAAATAAAGTCAAAAAATCTATTATTGAATAGTGTAGATGACATGTGAATCTATATATGAGTAACCGTAATGACACTAGTTAATTAAAACCATACAAGAATAAATTGTTGATTGAAAATATAGGTGTCCATTGTCTATAAATCTAATCAAATATGGAAGAATGAAATAATTTGCACAAAGAAGGATAATAGATCCAAAAAAAAGTGTGTCACTACAAAGAAAATAAAGGTAAGATCCATGCGAAGAGAGCATGACCTTGCTTTATATCTGATGTAAAGCTGGGTTCAAAATCTAATGCCACAACTTTTTGATGTGAGCCTTTCTTTGTTGGCCTAAAAATAATTGTTGGCTTCCATTTGAAATAATCATATGACATAGGAGATAAAATGTTCAAAAACCCACTCTTTCATCTTCTAATCAATTTTACCTACAAAATATACTCTCTTTTCCCAAATCCTTCTCTAAAGCCATGCAAAATTTTGCAACTATAGATGCATAGATCTAGTGATGAACTAAAATATAATACCTACAAAAAAAAAAATATAGAAGAAAATTAAATTTTTTGAATAATAGATTCTACTAATGATTAATGTCTTTGCATATATCATATCAGTCATGCTTTATACTATTGAAAACTATAATTGGAGCAATTTTCATGTTGTCATGAATGTCAAAGCTTATTGGTAAGAAAAATTTCTATCTAATTTGAGTGTCATATCTAGATGATTGAAGAAGAGGATTTGAGAAGTTGGACATAAAAAAAGCACCCAAATTAAAGGTTGAGTTATGAGAAAACTACAATGGGAACATACTTAGTTAGATTGTGACAAGATAAAGTGATTGCCTAATAATGGTATAGGTTAAGAAGAAAGTTAAATTGAATTCATGAAGATGTGATAAAAAAATAACTAAATGCATAGGCTCGACCAAGCAAAAGAGAAGAAGATTAAGGAACTTGAATTTTTTGTCAAGTGATGGTAGTGTTAACCGAGTGCCAATATGTGCTTAAAAAAAATAGTGGAATGAGCATTAGTATTGACTAAGTGCTAGTATATGTACTAGATAGAAATGATGGTAGTGACTAAGTAACCAAGTGATGACCAAGCATTAGAAGATAGTGTTGGTTGGGGGACAACATTTTAATAGTTTATGAGGAAATCATGATTTCAATAAGACATAGTTAATTTGTTGGAATATGTAAAGCATGTTGAAGATAAGGATGGATGACTTGAAATATATAATGTAAGGAAAGGGTTTGGTAAGTGATCAATGGAGCTATTTGAAAGAGAAGTTTCTAGACAAGAAGGTGGATAGATTCATTGTATGTGTTTAGTCTAATTGAAAACCTAAGATCTACAGTGGTGTTTAAGTGGCAAAGGATAAGAACTACCTATTTAAGGAGGTACACGGGCTAACCTAGTAAGGTTGGAGAAGTTGTTAATTCTATTGATTGAAAAACTTAAGAAGGAAGCTAAGAAGAATTGTGAAGAGGTGAAGAGTGATTTCTTTAAGGGTTTCCAAGAAGATCAAAAATAGGGACAAAAATGAAGGCTAATTAGTGGATCAACATGTGAACTGAAGTGTTATCTATATTTTCAAAGTGATTTTTATTTGTTAGATCAAAACCTATTGTTACTTTCTAACCATTGTATCAATATTGAAATCCTTTAATCAAGGTTTACCTATTAGCCATATGTAAATCCTTTAATCAAGGTCACATTCTAATGAAATGTTCTAAAGTCCTCTAACAATGTCACTCCTAATAAGGTGGTTAAATCCTTTAACTAGGTCACACATAACAATATATTTACCTTTAACAAGGTTGACTCCTAACAAAGCTCACTTTAGAAGAGTGAAAATATTAGTGATATGTTATTGGGTTTTTTTTTTTTTTTTTTCAAAATTGGGGCTTCACATTAAATCCTAGTGTAAACTTGTGTGAAAAATATTTTTGATGATTTACTATAAATATTTTACATTCTACAAGTCTGTTATTATTGGAAAGTGGCCTACTAGTTGATGTTATTGATAATCTTATCTATAGGCTAAGATAATGGATGCTTAGATCCAAAGTAGTAGAAGTGTTTATTTTTTTAATTGGTACTTCTAGACCTCGACTAATTTATTCACCCTACCTCCCCACTCCATCAAGTACTATAAAAATTCCAACATATACACTTGTAGTGAATATGCAATTAGTTAACTAGTCATTAAATTGACTTAACCTACTAAATTTCACTAAAGAAGCAATAGTTGATCCAAAAATTATGGAAGAAATGAATACTTAACATGAAATGTCTAGCATGCAATAATGAAATGTAAGTTAGAATTCATGAAACATTGGTATCTATCAATTGACAGAAATTTCAATGATCTAAGTGTACCAAGTTATTTAATTGATTCTAGGAGGGACGTTAAGTTGACCCTCTAAAAAGAATCCTCTATTTCGAGTTCTATAGGAGTAGAGCAAGTCTTTTGTCACTGAGTATTTTTATTACAAGCTAATTAAGCCTAGTGAATGCCAAGAAGAGAGAGCATAGAGATGTTGAATTATATGGAAGGTGTTGAGTACAGGTGAGGCTAAGAAACAATAGAGATAATAGTTATAACCAAGCATTAAAAATAGTGAGCGTCAAGTAACACAAAGAGAACATGAAACTATGGAATGTTACAAACTTTTAGGTAAACTATTTCAAGATGACATGGATACAACATTAATTATTATAGAGTTTTTCATAGAGATTATTATCCATTTTTTTGTGGATAGTTAATGCTTATGAGGAATGAACAGTTAATCAAATGAAGAGGCAAAACAAGAAGCATCTAGAAGACTCCATAGAAGTCTTTAAATAGGTAGATTCAAACAAAATTTTAATATAGAAGAGTGAGCTATCATAAAAGATATTGTGAAGTGTGTAAATGAAGTAAAGAAGTTAAGTTTTGGATGTTGCATCCATGAGAGTTGAGAAGAATATGTTAGAAATTTTTTTAGCACTCCCCTTAGGATTCATGACACGGGCTTAAACACCTCCTATGCACTATAAAATGAGTGATTGTATTAGGGCAATGACAGATCAGTCTTTTGGTGCAATGACAACTCAATTCTAACAAGTGGTATCAGAGCTTGGTCATAGGTTCGAATCCTCAGACCCTCAGGTAACACTGAGGTGGAGATTGTTAGATTTTTGTTCAACACTCCCCTCAAGATTTGTAATAGATCAATTTGTTGGTGCAACAAAAACCCTATTGTAATAGAATAGAGGTTAGAAACCTTATGAATCAGTAAAGGATTGATAAAAATTATATCATATTAGAGGTATCATCTGAGATTGAAAGGAGGAGATCCATAATCAACAATTAAAGTGTAGACTAAAGAATTAGCTACTAAGACAGTGCTAATAGAGTGAATCAAGGAAAATATCTTAACATAGTGGTTTTAACAATCCTTTGCAAATCTCCTAATAGAGTCTTTACTTTATTGTAAGTGAAAAATCCTTTAACAAGGTAAGACCTAATAGTCTTAAATGCCTTTAGTAGGGTAGACCCCTCATGGCTGGATCATTAGAAGTGATCAAAATTGTAATAGTTAATAGATCAACTTTGTTACTATAATAGTGAAGAATTTTGGGTGTCATCCCAACCCTAGTTTTACCTTCACCTTGGAGGATTTTTGAGTAAGAAAATCTTTGTGTTGAGTGTTTACTTTTCATGGATGTGATTTTTAGTTAGATCTATTTATTACAACATTTGATTTACAAGTTATGTTAAGCATAAAATAGATATTAGAAGGTCAATATGGTGAATGTAGTAAAGTTGTTTTGAAGGATAATAGTTTTATAGATCTTAATTCAACCCCCGTCCCCTCAGTATCCAAGCTTCCAAGTTTAACTTCCAATAAAAATGATGAGATATAAAGATGAATTGTAAGAAACAATCAATAATTATGCAAATATCATGCCATACCAGAAAGAAATATTATCGAACAATATCATACCATAGAGGGATAGAGGAAAGAAAACATCATAGGATCTAGCAAAAACTAAGTATAATAATATTCTATGAGAATATATCACACATGATGTAAATAATAGATGACTAGGAAATAAGTAACATCACTATCCAAGGTATAAAATGATATTTTCTAGGAAAGAGATTCACGATCTTGTATGTAAAAAATTTGGTACAAACAATTGCACCAAAACCCCAAGGTGGTAGTGAAGTACACTTACCAGGATCATAAAATCCCACCATGCTTCCCAATCCAAGCTCTAGGCTAGATGTGCACCCATATAGTGGGCCCTTGCTTGGCCATATGAGCCCCAGACGAACACTACAATTCCAAAATTGCCACTTGCTTTGAGACTCAAACTTGGATGGAGGCTTTGATACCACATGGTATGAACCATTGCACTAAAACCCTGAGGTGGTAATGAAGGCCGCTCACTAGGACCATAACAAAATCTTTTTGCAACCAAACAAAAAAATGTACCATCAAACAATGCAATCTATAGATAAATGAATATGAAAGGATGAAGTATACCATATTATGCTCACTATTTTATCATGAAATGAATAGCAATGAGATAATATACCCTGGAGAGAAGAAAGAGAAAGAAAAATCCAATCTATTGCCTAAATGAGAGATTCTTTATAATAAAGATGCACTTAAAAACAAAAGATTGCCCTTAGGATTATAATCCATAACTAACCACAATAAATTCATGAGACTCCAAATTATAAGAGAATGCATATTCACAAAGAGTATTGGAAATGAGAAGAGATGAAGAAACATGTTATGCCTCCCTGAGTGATTTCAAGCAAATATAATATTTCACTTGGTATGTTGGTTTGCAAGTAATCACAATAAATGAATACAAGAAAATATGTCATCATATAAGAGGAAAAAATGTCATAAAAGGGAGAAAAATGGATGTTAAGATATCGATAACAAGAGGTAATAGAGCCTTTCTCCCCAAGCATGGAGACAAGGGAAATGATTGTTATGTTAATCATAAAGTAGGACAATGAGCCCCCAAAAGATAGGCTATTAATTTCTCATATCTAGGAGAAACATAATAGGGATGTAGATGTATCAAGTAAAATGATCATGAAAAATATACCATTCAATATTGCAAGTTATATGAAATAGAGTACAGACAATGAGTTGAAAAGAATGATGAAGCATAGATAAAGAAGGTCTCTTAGGGTTAATTAGATGGAAATATAAATAGAAGCACTCAGTATGAATAAAATTTAATGAAATAAAGGTGTTGAATGCACAAATTCAAGAATGAGGAATGTTGGTGTGGAATCTAGGGTTTCCCAACCTTTAAGAGTTGAGAAACTACTCATAGAGTCAATTTGAGTAGGATCCATAGGATCTAATGCTATATTTCTAAAAATGAGTCCATTAATATGGTCATTTTCAATAAGACCTATATTTCATTAAAATATGTCATGCTAAGGAGGATCAAATGTGTGATCTTATATTTCTAAGGCACTTTTAGGAGAAGGGTGAACAAAACTCATAAAGGCATAATTGAATTCATAGAAAGAGGTTGATCAATTAAATGTGTCTAATGTGGAAGGGAATAATCCATATCCTTATCTAAGGGTTCATCCCAAATAGGATAATAATCCAAGGAAGGAGGGAAAAACACATTAGAGTAATAAATTTTCATTAGGAAGACAATTGTCAATATTCCTATCAAAGGGCTCATCCTAAATAGTAAAACTATCAAGGTTAGGAACATCATGAATCACCAAAAGTTGATGAACATCATCTTCAAGAAGTTGTGCCTCAATAAAAGAACATATCAAAACATCATCATATGCATAACATGGAATATCTTAAATATCATGAATCAATCTTGAAAACACGATAACAACCCATTTTAAATGAAATACAATAATAATAAATTGAAATATAATCAAAGTATGAACTACATGCAATTTTTTTAATTTTTTCAAAATGCAAATATATGAAAATGCAATCTATATGAAAATAATGCTAAACAATATCTAAATAGCACCAATGAAAACAATAGTATATAAAGTAGATAGAGAAACACCAAAATCATACAAAGAGAGATAATGAACTCTAATTCCAAAAAGAAAGGGGCACAAAGTTAGGTTCACCAAAATGTTTAGTGGTAAAATAGAAGAACTTTAAATAAGATATTGACTTCCACTTTACTTGGTCACTAAGCCATTCAAAAGTGTGTGTGAGAGAAGGAGGACAATTTCTACGTATGATCCCACTTATGACCTAAATTAGATTAGCTAATACCCAATCAAAGAGGGGTGCTGATAATAAATTTGAGCTATAAAGAGGAATGCAATACAAATAAATACACTCTCTTAGCCCCTTAATAGGATAATGTGAATGTTAAATTGAACTAATTACTTAGGAAATATAATTTTCTATATGCTATGTGAATAGAATTTGCCAAATTAAGATGCTAATCTAGGGTAAAGATATGAAAGGAAATAAAATATGAAAGACTCACCTTGAAGTGCATAGAGGAAGATGTATTTTCGTTCAAGACCTTTCAGATTTGAATATTTTATTTTCTTCTTTTCATGAATCTTGGAATGAAATGAAAAAAGAAACAAAACCCATAAATCTCCTCGAAATATGAAACTCAAGGACGAGGCTGACTTGGAAGGATGTCCTACAATCAAGTTGACATAGTCCATAACTTCAAAACAAATGAGTCCAAAAAGCTTTCGAACTATAGGTTCTAGATCTTTAATCCTTTCCATTCCCAAACAACAAATTAACTTAGAAAAGAAACATTTAGGGTTGGGGTTTGATGATTGATTTTCTTGGTCAAGCCCTAGGTTAAGGAATTAATTTTAAATTAGAAACATAAATGCAAATTAAGTACTTTAATGTAGTAGATCAAAATCAAGAGAAAGATATAATTACCTCCATAGATGCAATTTCCTTTAATATGTGATCAAGTATGTAAGTGTAATATCATTGACTAGAAGAAACCATAAGGAAACCAAAGAAGCCAAAACCTCATGTATGGAAATGTATGTGACATGCCATGGATGGATAATGGAAGAACTTAGGAATGAATATGATCTACTCCTTAAAGCCAAACTCCATTATGACCTCAAAGGAAGATGCTTCATACAAGAAGGAGATTCTTATACTTGAATGCTTGAAAATTTGTGAAGAAGAATGTGTTGAATACTTTCTTTCTCGTGAGAAGATATCTTAAGAATGAGATATAAAAATGAATCCCCCAAGCCTCCTTTTATACTATTTCTTGGGTGAGAAAGCAAATCAGACCGACTCGCTAATAATCACAAACTAATTAAACCCTATAGGTATTTCTTGCCTTGAGCTCTAAAACTTTAAGGGACTAGGTCATCCTAGGCCAACCTAGTCTAAGACTATGTTGACCTTGGAGGAATAGGTCAACCTAAGTCAAACTAGGTTGACATGAGTCAAACTAATCTAGGAGGAAAGGTCACGAGTTCCACAAAAAACTCCTAGATGTGGTGCAAATGAGGCATAGAGATAGTGAAGTAAACATAAGATATGGTCAAAAGAGTATCAAGATAGTACCTCAAGACCATGTCAGAAAGAAAGAGATAATGAAGAAACATAACATGTAAGAGGAGAGGAGATAAAGAGACTAAAACCACACTAATGAGGGCTAAAATGTCCCAAAACGAGGTGCCTCCATTTAAAGATTTTATACAATGTATACATGGGAAGGTTCTTAAAGAAAAGAAAAAATATAGTGGCTATTGATAAATTACATGGGTATGATAGATTTTATCTTCCCTCCTATACTTTAGACTATTGTTATGTGATGAAATATTACACCCTTGAGTGTTGATTAACTATTTTTCATTGTTACCATTTCCCAATTTTAAAATATATTACAAATGAAAAAATGGTTGATGTGTGCTTTTTGTCTCTTTCCTTTGTTACATGAACTATTATGTTTAAGGAGCCTCACCTTCTCTACTTTCATGCTTAATATATAGTTTATACTAGAATGAATTTGATAAGTCTCTTTTTTAGAAAAAATTCCTTCTTGCCCTCAATAGGAGATGAACCAAAAATTTGATCACTCCCACAACTATGTCTACATCGAGCTCATTGAGAGAAACTTATGACATGAAAAGCCTAACCAGAGTGGTGAAGAAAAATATATAAATATTTTAAAAATAATGTTCCCAAAATTATTCTTGAAGGTACTCTATTAAAATAATTTGAACCCCCCCACCCCCCGAGTTTTCAAGCCTAGCCCCACAAAACAATACAAAGTTGGTGAAGGAGCTCAGAAAAATATGTCTTTGATTGAGATTGATAAGATTGATGATAAAAAATGAAAGCGATTTAGAAATAGGTGATAAGGTAAAATGTGAGCATGGGAGAAAGGATATTAGTTAGTCTATTAAAAAATCACAAAACTATAAGAAAATGAAGGAGGAAGTTGTACCCAGAATTGATTCTAAATATGAACTAGTAGAGGGTAATTCCACTACCAATTATGACGGTGACAACTATTATTGGGTGTGGGGAGGGACCAAAGGGGATTGATGGGAAGATTAAAACTAAAAATATATGGACCTAACAATTAATTATAATGATCTAGATAATTTAGGACATAAGCCTTCTATTTCCCATATTCTAGACAAAGACGAAAATATGGATAATTATTTCATTTAATTAGCCCAAATAGTAAAAATGATATTCATAACATGATTATTGATCATATAAAATAGTCCAACATATAGTGAATTCCCTTAAGGATAACACTTCCTCTACACACACCAAATAATAGTTTAGTAATGTTGTCTCTTCTCTAATCAGGGCCATGGATGGACTCATGAAGAAAGTTGTTTTGGATGTAGTTATTTATCAAAGACATAGATGAGCCTAAAGAGAATCTAAATAAATAAATAAAATGAATAGAGGAATGACAGGGAAAAAGAAAACTAAAATGAGGAGAGGATGGGAAAGTTGAAGAATCTCTCAAGGAACGAGGAGATGATTACAAAGTCTAATGAAAACAAAGAGATTAATCCTTAAAGATTTTTGGCCTTTTATTATGCTTCTTTTTCTAGACAAAGCTAGTTATTTATTACCACTATTAGTCTTCTTTTTAATTACTACTTTATGGATTATGTTAGAATTAAGGATCACAATCAAAAAGGGGTTTTTTATACCCTACTATATAAATATTGATCTAGGTGGATCTAGAAAAGAAAAAAATTATGTAGTTTAATAATCTCTCAAAATTACCAGCATTATAAAAAGCTCATAAAAATGGACCCGATGTAATTTGAATGGAGTTAAAAGGAGATCATATGTAGAAGTTTTTCATGGTCAAAACATTTTTGAAAATGGCAAACTAGAGGTTGATTGAGAAACAATGAGAAAATTCTACTCTCTCAAATGCAAAAATAAAAGAGAAAGCATACAAAGTTGTATTGCTCATCACACTAATTCTAGAAGTATTTTTTGTTTAGAAATTCAAGTTCATGTAAATAAGTTATGATCAATCAACCTAGGAAAAGGGTTAATGATTCTAATGATGGTATTAGCATGACATCTTGATGGAACAATAAAAAGGTGGGATGATATTTTCAAAATATCTGGTGACATATTTCATTGTGAACTATTAATATATTAATAGTTTGGTTGTCAAGAATAAGAATGCTTGAGGTTCAAACTTGGAGCCCTTCTTATACAAGCATTCCCATCAATTGCCATAGTGCATGAATCAATTTGATTTTGAAGTGTCACATACTCTACTAGACTAAAATTGATAATTTTAACAAACCAAAAATAGTACCATCAAGATTTTAACTCCTAACCACCAACATGCTATTTTATTTTCCAACAAACTATGCTAGTGCGATTTTAGTGATTGTATTTGGTGGATTATCTATTTAAAACATTTGGCCACTCATGTAGGACCATAAAACCCTATCCTAACTAACCATAAATGTTCTCAAATTAATGTGAGTCATCTAAACATAATAAATCAAAAAATAAAAGGACCTTTTAAGGAAAAGATTACAAACTTGGTCATTAGGGGACTATCATAGTTTATTTTTAAAAGATTTGGTTGTAAATTTATTGTTTTGTTTTTTAACCTAATATGGTCAAAATATTGTACAAAAGGGGGTAATTTCCCTTTGTAAATAAAACTATCATTGGAGGAATTGTTTATAACTCTAAGGACCTGTTTGGTTGTAAGTATTATTAAATGTGACATTTAGCTATGCTGGAATAAGCCCACTACTAGAATTCAAGCATTCTTAAAATAACTTCTGGAATATCATTTGGACCTATTTGGTTGACATGCAAGATGAATTGAAAGATGCATATTCTATGTTTGGTTGCAAGAATTGAAATTGAAATTAGAATAAAAATTTTAATATTAATTTTAATAATTTCAGCATCTATCAAGCGACATTAACGAGTCTCTTGGGAACTGGGTTTTCTTAATACATTTTAGAAAAATATGTTCAAACTCTCCAACTATGCCCATGTCATTATCTCTCTCACCAAAATTCAACAAAAAATAACTTCCCTTGGTCTTTAGTTCAACTTGGTTCTTCACACTTTGAATTTAATGCATCTAAATTTATGTTGATGTCATTTGAGTGTAGATGAAGCATGAGTGAGTTTAGCAGCTAGAATTGAAAACATAAACATTGAAAGAAATAGAAAATGTTATTGTTTTGTATGTTTGTTTGTTCTAGGATCGGTGAATGAATTTGGGCTTAACAAACTATTACACATGGCTCCCTGCATTCTCTATGGTCCTCAGTAAAAGGTATATTGTATCCTTTGGAGACTATGTAGTGAGTCACAATAGATATGTAGAGTGACTTATTGCAATCGACAAAAATACTATTTGTTCCCTCAAAAAATTTGGTTTATGTGATTAGTGTCGAACCCAAAAAGATCTAAAATTTAGTTTTAAAAAATGGAATAGGAAGAGGCTATTCCTATTCCACATTTTAAGTAGGAAGTTCTCTATGCTCATTTTGTGTTAAAATTAGAATTAATAAATTCTGATTCTACTTTTCCTATCTACACACAAATGCTAAATTTCTTAATTCTACCAATCAAATTTTCCTATTCTCATCCAATTCCTACTACCAAATAGACCTTGAAGGGGGACTTCTTGGGAAATTTTTTGTGAGGAAATTATAAGTGAGGAGATTTTGTAAGCATGTAGATATTACATATTGTCTTGAAGTACATAGAAAAAAGATTTTGAAGGATTAGGTCATGAATTCTATAACAAAGTAGCCCTGAAATTGAGAAGTGTACCTAGAGACATAGTCATGCCTAGATGAACTCTGATATCAAATTATTTGTTTCGCTTCTATTTCTTTAATAATCTCTTATTTATTTAAGTATATTTTATTATTATCTCTTATGTAATTAAAAATAGTTAAATTATTGGGTCTAAAGCATAACTCTTGTAATTTTAATGGATAAAAATATAGAGCAACATAATTACTGCCTAGATCAAGGAATTAAATCTTTAATTCAGATTGGGATCACCCACAACATGGTAGTTGATGTGAGCCCTATTTTATGGGTAATTTGTTGTTCAAATCCCACCAGCCACTGATGCCCTTGACATGCACTACTAGCCTAGCAAGATCAATCAATGAGAGATATAAGGATTCTTATGACTACTATAGTTCAACTTCCAATTAGTAGTCATCCAAGGAAATATATACAGTAGTTTGGTTGTTGTTGACCTATCATCTTGGCTAGGGATGTGCAGGTGTACTCTTTGGGAGGCATAAGGAGCCCAGCTTGGGATGTAAAAGGAGCAATTCTATGAGAAGATTGATTGGAGGATAAGATCAAGAGCCATGTAGATATGGTGATAGTTCATGGTGGGTTTAGGTGGTCATGTCATTAAAAATATAGGTGTATCTAGGAGGAATCAAGGCCTCAACAACCACTTTCTCATCAAGGTTGGGTTCCCCCTTAATGTGACCCCACTGGTTCAAAGCTCTAGTCAAAAGAACTTGTCGAAATAAAATATATCATTTTTTTTCAAATTAATTCAGATTGAGATTATATACTCGTAAATACTAGTTATCATATCAGATGCTCTAGTATATATATTTTATTAACTTGGCACTTTCAACTATAATGGCTTGAAAGTGGAGTCTAGTTTTGTTTTGTGGGTTATTTTTTATATATCAATTAATAAACAAGATAACTATTTTAATTAGTTTAATTCATAGTTATTGTAATTTTACAAAGGGAAAAGAACAAGTGTTCATTACAGCTAACTTCACATGGGTTAAGTTCATAAGTAACAAATCAAATTTAGATGATTTTCTTTATGTCTTATCTTGTAGATGGTTTCAATGAACTCAACAAGACTTTTCATTTGCACAAGGGTAAACCAATGGTCATTTCAAGTCGATGATGCATATACATTCTACATTTCATTATTAGTTAGTTTCTTTGATCATTAAAAAAATTAAGATAAGTGATTAAGTACTTATGTACATCCAATAATCATGTGGTAATCTTATTGATAAATTTAAAATGTTCATGTAATTACAAACATTTTCTTTTTCTACTAGGTATATTTGTTGATAACAACATGGATTTTTTTTAAAGAAACTTCGTTAATGTAATCTAATGAACAATTTTTGGAAAAAACTTTCTGATTGGAGCACTTCCCTAGAAATTTCAAAAATATATAAATATAATTACAATATCTCATTGATACCTCATTGATCATACATAATGATAACAATAAGGAGGAAATGATTGACCTTCTCAACAATGGTAGGAATAGGCTTCTTGATAATTTTAGGTGATTACAATGGATTTTTTTATCAGATTTTGGACCTGAAGGGTCGGGTGACAAGTGTTGAGGAGAGGACTAGTGTTAATAAGACTCGAGATGTAAAAACCCATGATAATCCCCCCACTGGCTCCTTTTTAGATTAGGCCAATTTCTACATGATGAAATCTCAGGTATTGGTACCCTCAAAACTGGTGTAGAGTACCTCACTTTTTGGTTTTGTGAGTTGTTAAGGTGTTATTTAAGATTCTTGTGTATTGTAATAGGTTCCAATGGTCCTCGGAACCCAACTTGTCCCTCTTTGTTCGAATACAACCAAAATTTCTCACAAGGTCCTAAAATTGATAAGAGTTGTCAAAAGTTGTCAAATGGGTGAAAAGTTGCTCAGGTTGAGAAATTAGGGTATTTGGCTACTTATAAGGTCCTAGAATAGACCCAGAGACACTCATTTTCTCAAAATTTGAAAAAGAGCAAAATTTCTCAAAAGTTGCTTGACCAACTTTTGCAATTTTTGCAAGAAAGTTGCAAATGAATGTTTTTGTAGTTTTAACCACCCATTGTTAGGTATTTGAGCATGATATGAATATTTTGAAGGTTAGAATGATTTTTAGTTGCATACCACACATGTGACTAGACTGTATAGAATTTTCCTCTAGTTTTGATTGTATTTGCAAAGTTTTTATGCCCTTGTACGACTATGTATGGATTGGGATGCATGCTCTGACTTCAAAAATTTGTAGTGTGGTGTCTTAGATTTTTTTTTCATGCTTAAGATTGTTCTCAAGTTTCTAGGTTGAAAATTTATTGGAGTTTTCAGGTGACTGGTGTTTGGTTTCCATTCAAAGGGCTACTAGGAAAAAATGGCTCTAACCTAATCATCCATGGTTGAGAATGCATGAAACCTTGTGGAATGAAAGGTTAGACTTTGTATATTTATTTTTTCATTTTGGTGACTTCTTCTAGGTGTGGAGTGATGCCCTAGGCTAACTACTAGGAGTAGGTGAGTTGAGGCAATAAGAAGATGTGATTGTAGAGCACACCCATGATTTGACATGGTCAATACAATGGAATAATTAGAATCCAGTTAGGTATTATCTTCACGAAACAAGTTTTTTTGGAGGTTGGAATGAAGGTTGAAGTTCTCTAGAGGTCTTTTGTGAAAACTGGTCCAGAGGCCTAAAAGATAGCCTTAAAACTAGGGCTTGAGAGTGGACAGGGTTGTGGGTGACTTGAGACTCTATAATTTAGGATTCTAGAAGTGCTAGGTGATAGCTTTTAGAATGTTATAGTTTTCCATTGGTTTATGTAGAATAAATTGGAATAAATTATCTAAAAGGTAAGATTAGACCTAATGTAATTAGACCTAATTAGCCTTATTTTTGGACAATGACATTTTGGTGATTGCTAATGTTACTAGATGTGTTAGTCAGATTTAAGAAGGATGTGTAGGATATCTACAACACCAGGGAGGGCCTAGGAATGGTGAGAGTAAGATCCTGTGCAAGGGTTTATGGTTCTAAGGGACGAAAGGGCTAGTAGGACTAGTTCCTTAAACAAGAAAGACTAAGTTCCAACATCGATTTAACTACATATAGTAGGCAAGTTGGGAAAGGGTTCTTGGAGGCCAAGATTTGTGGAAAGAACAACGAAGCCTTGAACCATTAGATGGTTCAAGGATTATTCCATAACTAGAATTACTTAACTATTAGAACCTTAAACCCTCTATATTAAAGTGGTATGAGATCCTGAACTATATTCAATTGGGTGTATGTCTGATGTGGAGGAGAAATAAGAGTTTGATAGTATGCCACCCAGGGCAATGAGAAAGGATTACTTAGTGGATTTGATTAAGGAACTATTCGAGAAAGAGTAAAAAGAAATTCATAGAATGGGGAGATGAGAGAGAGGAAGAAGATGAAAGCTAGACAAGGGAGATGTCTAATAGTGCCAAAGAAGTAGGGATAGAGAATGACCAAAATGTGTTCTTGGATGCCTTCAAGTCTCTCGACAAGGATAGTATAGGACATATTTAGGCTATTATAGTGGGATTTTTAATGGAGAAGAGTTGTTAGATTATTTAGAGGCCATAGATAATCAATTTGATTACAAAGAAGTACAAGAGGAGAAGAGAGTTAGTTATGCCAAGGCTAGACTTAAAGGATCAACATTGGTATGGTGGAATATGATGCAGGATGATAGGGTAACAACATGTGAGAAGAGGATAGTGTCTTGGGATAGGATGAAGATGAGGTTGAAAGTACAATTCCTACCCATTGATCATATGATATAGATATATCAAAAGGAATGTAAGGCAAAAGGATCTAATAATGAGTGCCAATACTAAAGAGTTCAACAAATTGAGTCTAAGGGAAAGGAGATAGGAAAAGGAAGTAGAAAGGGTAGCAATGTATCTCAATGGGTTGAGAAAAGGAATCTAAGATGAGATTAGCATGATGGACCCTAATAGTATGCACACATGCTTCCAGTTATCCTTGAGAGTAGAGTAGAAGGCTAGGAGAAGACATGATTTCCAACAAAGAGGAAGAGGTAATAGAGGATTCAGATGCAAGGGTATCTTTGGAAGAGAACAAAGCCTAAGTAGGCTAGAAGAATCTCAATCTCCATATAAAAAGGAAGGTAGTCATAATAAGGGCACATTTCAGAGGTGAGGATATAGAGGAAGAGGACCAAATAGAGGTAGGATTTAGTCCCAAGGCAGAGGCAACTCAGTCTTCACTAGTGGATTCTATAATTACAATTAAGTGGGCCACACCATGAGAAGATATCCTAAAAAGGGTTCTACCTCATCCATGGCAAAGAGGAAAACTCAATTAGTTTAGAAGGAAGACACACAAAGTGTCACTTCACCAATTTCCAAGGCAAGGCAAGAATTGGATGGAGAGAATGTCATGCTAAGAGAAGTTGTTGATGGTTCCTAATGTTATAGAACAACCTCAAAGGAAGAGTTTGTTTAAAACCACTCATAGGTCACACAAGAAAATTTGAATGGTGGCAGTAGACTTTCATTCCATAGAAAACATAGTGTCAACAGAGATGGTGGAAATGCTCGAGCTTAGGAGGATACCTCACACTACACCATATAAGGTGTCATGGTTAAGCAACGGAGAAAATATAGTGGTGGATGAACAAGCCTTGGTGAAATTTGAAATGAGGGAATATAAAAAAAAAATACTATGTGATATAATGCCTATGGATGACTGCCACCTCCTATCAGGACATCCATATCAATATGATGTAAAGGCTATTCATTTTAGGGAAAAGAATAGTTATGTAATCACTAATGTAGGCAAGAAATATCAGATGGATCCTTTGTCAAAACCTAGTGAAGAGAAGCATGTGGGATCTAGTGTGATGCTTCTAAGTAGATAGGAGTTCCTTATGGTCATGATAAAGGAGAAAAGGGTTTTTTGTGCAGTCATAGAAAAACCTAGAGAAGAAACTAAGGAGAAGGTCAAGATGCTTCAAGAAGTAAAAAAATTATTGGAAAAGTAACATGAGGTAGTAGATAATGGACTACCAAATATCTTACCACCTATGAGGGATGTGGGTCATTAGATAGATCTCATACCGGGAGCTAATCTACCTAATAAGGTAGCATATAAAATGACTCCAAGTTAGAACGGTGAAATTTCTTAGCAAATACAAGATTTAGTAGAGAAAGACCTTATAAGTAAGAGCTTGAGCCATTTTGATGTATGTACTATCCTTGCACCTAAGAAGGATGGCAAATGGAAAATCTTTATTGACACCAGGCCTATCAACAGGATAAAAATTAGATATAGATTCCAGATGCCCTGGATTGAGGATTTGTTCGATAATTTTGGAGGATCTTGCTAATTCTCTAAGGTTGATTTAAAATTAGGTTATCACCAAATAAAAATTAGGCCTAGTGATTATTGTAAGAAAACCTTCAAGACAAATTAAGGGATGTATTCACAAATTGTAATGTCCCTGCTGCAATCTGATCCCAAAATTTTGATAAAGGCTCAAGAAAACACTTTGCATACAAGGGTCATATGACTGATATAGTATTTTATTTTTCTTTAATGTCTCTTTTCTTCAATTTGCATCAATGAGAATCTTTTGCAAGAAGACTCAAAATTGATTACACAATTCCCTAACATGAGTGTGCAACTTATTTTGACAATATTCAATGCATATATGTAACTAAAAACTACTTGCAATATGCTGTTATAGAAAATAGTAATTATGACAAACACTTTGGATGAAACCTATGATGGTGTTAATGCACTTATAACCAAGTGGAATTAATACAAACACTTGGTATGCATAATTATAACATTATTTATGCCAAAAAGAGAACCTATAACCAATTGACATTTTGTTAAACAATTGGCATGCAAAGTAATAATTTGATCATGAATGATAAATACATATTCAACTACACTATATCAAACCAGCAACTTATGTCTCCTTTATTGCACATAAAATTCAACTACAATGCTAGTACGAAATGGCCAAGACTCTTGGTTTACATCCGCAAGAATAATGCTTAAATCTGTTACAAACTTTCACCTACAATCTAACCTTCTAATATGCATCTAAATGATAAGAAAAATGCATGAAATATCCAAAGAACTTGATTGTAGATGATTGTAATAAATTTTACCAATGTTGCCTTTCCACTTTGCTTTTTTGGATTTTCTTTTTTTCTTTGCTTTTTCAGACTACTTTTTTGGATCAACTTTTTTGGACTTCTTTTTTGGATCTTCTTTTTTGCACTACTTTTTTAGATTTTCTTTTTCGGATATACTTTTTTGGACTACTTTTTTAGATCTATTTTTTTCTAAATGTAGCACAAATAGAAGACTAAAGTATCTTCCTCCTAGCTACAATAATTCAAGTAATATTTCACACCCTCAAAATTGCTATCAATAGAAAGTTTTCATTTCCTATGACAAAGAAGTAATCTGTAGAAACCCTAGGCTCCACAAAGTGAAACAATAACACCAACAACATCAAACCTACCTACCCAGAACGAAGCCCAAGATACCTATTTATTCCTTTTTCTCCACTTTCTTCAAAAAATTCTAGAACATTATTTTATTTATTAAGTGACGTTACAAAATATTTAATAATTCAAGTCACTTTATTAAATTAATTAAATATAAAGTTACCTTTTAATATCTATTGATTTGATAACTTTATAAATAATTAAATTAATACCACTTATTTATTTAATTAAAATAATTAATTAGTCATCCTCATAAAGTATTCATTATTTTGGACAACTTAAATAATTAAATTAATTAAATCAAATTACTTCCAAAAAGGGAATATGACAGTCTGCCCGCAGAAAATTGCTTGTCCCCAAGAAATCTTAGCAATAAGTACCATTCTCCTCCACCTAGATTGCAAGTGAAAGTTTGATGTCCAAATCCTCACCATACTCCTATGAATAAATCATCACCATCAATAGTACAAAAATTAGCAACTGAGAAACTACACTCAACACCCAAACAACTAATATCACTGACAAAATAATTTGAAGACCAATTGGAGATGCTGATAGAAGAAACCACTCTATAGAAATAAAGCCAAGTGAAACATCGACTCTGTCAAAACTCAAGTCCCTATCTAACTGAAACTCACACCCAACTGTACTATGGATATGACAATAGCCATAGGTACCTTAGTCACTACCACCAAATCCAATCTCTGATAAACTGTCCTGGGTGTGTCGATATTCTAGGCTATGTAACTTGCAACTACCAATTCCATCACCAAAAGATGGTGTCAATCCATCCCATAACGGATGGTAAGAAATTGGAGCTGATCGACACCTGCATGGAATCAAATCTTCTATCTCTAGGTCAAATGAAAAATGATGAGCGTACCCCACCATATAGCACCAGTAGGAATCTCCAAACTCTGCTACTGGCTCACCATCACTGAACTAGGAATCAATAGATGGCTCGAATCTCTAACCCTAAGTGGTTGTAGGATGAATAGGACCCTATGCAATCTTCTCAAAAAACCAAACCTCAAAATTCCTATGAGGTAGCATATTATACAAGATCACTATAATCTCCCCAACCAATCTGTGAATAGCACTAGTACCTTAGATGAGAACACCTTTTGACACTTTATGCTGGTCCAGATGAATACCTGCACTATCCAGCAAATACTCCATGAATGGTTTAGTGTACTAAAAATTATACAAGCATCAACATACTTCCCTGCACACCATAATTGATCCTTCTATCAAGGTGGCACACCACACTATCATCTTTGCGAGAAGAATCAATCTAAAGACTCGACTCCATTGGTATCCCATACTCATCTGAACATGTGTGTCAGCTCCAACATGTTTTGTAGTAACAACTACAAGAGCGTACTCACCACCAACCACCTCAATATAAAAGTGAACTAGGTATAGGGCTGGTGTAGACCACACATGCTCCAACTCCATGGTCACCTTCTCTAACTAGAACTATGACTCCTATAGCTCTCACTATGTAACATCCAAAACCTCAGTAGTCACTATGAGCTCCTGGGTAAGCTCACTCACCTCCTCCTCATCATCCAAGAGTGCCTCATAGGCTGTACTCTCCCACTTAACTAGGTGATCATAGTCAGCTACCAACTATAAGTAATCCTATCTCAAAACCCTTACATCTTCATGCAAGGCATGAACCTCTACCAAAGAAAAGTAACCATCACTGGACTCATCTGTCATAGCACCCCAACTAGTAATGACCAACAACTAACGAGCGATATCAAAATGCTCAAGAGTAGTAGTGATATCTCTCTTGCCAAATCTCAAATGGCCAGTCAAATGGTGACCCTACATTACAGGCCTCCTATGAACTGTCTCAAATATGCTGTCCACACTATGAGATAAAATTGAACCAAATAAACTCCCCTCAAGATCACCAATGCTCAGTGTACTTACATCTGAGTACACCTCCACAATCTGAATACAAGCATCAGACTCATCCTCATCTATCTTTGAAGAAGTTGTTGCTGAAACTATCTCATTATCAAAATCTCTAGCTCCCTCGTCCTCTACAACTAACTAAGAGTCTAGATGCTGAAAAATATCATCAGGGGTCATTGGCAAAGTAACTCCCTCAACTAACAAGGTAGCCCTGGCTAAAACAAACTCCTATCACTTAGACCCTAGCTCATCCTCATTCATCTTTAGTTGGTTCCTCAAACTGTGTAAACCATTAAGAGTGTCTCTAGCTTCATCCTTGAAGTCCTCCTAAAGTATTGTGTGCCCAACATCTTCCTCCAAGCTGGTCTAATTTTTGTCCTCCCTAGATTCAGCTATATGCTTTCACCAGCTATTGCAAACTCCTTGTAGAGGTTTCTAGATACCTCACATGTAAAAACCTCTTTTTCCTCTTTCTCTTTGTTCTGTGATGTAGTCCTCTTAAACATGGAAACCATCAATTCATTTATCCTTTTCTAAATATCATCCAAGCTTTTCAAATTTTATTTAAGCTTCTTCATATCCCTATTGCACTACTTCTATGTAATTGATGTAAACATGATTAACTAACTAATTCAATGTCCAATCTACCAATAGGATGATAGGTCAATAGCTTTGATACCACCATAATATCCTTGCTCCAATCTGATCCCAAAATGCTGATAAAGGCTCAAGAAAATACTTTGCATACAAGGGTCATATGACTGATATAGAATTTCAGTTTTCTTTAATGACTCTTTTCTTCAATTTGCATCAATGAGAATCTTGTGCAAGAAGACTCAAAATTGACTACACAATGACCTAACATGAATGTGCAACTTATTTTGACAATATTTAATGCATATATGTAACTAAAAACTACTTGCAATATGTTGTTACAGAAAATAGTAATTAAGAAAAACACTTTGGATGCAACCTATGATGGTGTTAATGCACTTATAGCCAAGTGGCATTAATACAAACACTTGGTATGCAGAATTATAACACTATTTATGCCAAAAGGAGAACCTACAGCCAATTGACATTTTGTCAAACAATTGGAATGCAAACTAATAAGCTGATCATGAATGATAAATACATATTTAATTACACTATATCAGACCAACAACTTATGTCTCCTTTATTGCACATAAAATTTCAACTACAATGCTAGGATGAAATGGCCAAGACTATTGGCTTACATCTGCAAGAATAATGCTCAAATCTGTTACAAAATTTCACCTACAAGCTTACCTTCTAATATCATCTAAATGATAAGAAAAATGCATGATATATCCAAAGGAACCTAATTGTAGATGGCTGTAATAATTTTCACCAATGCTTCTTTTCTGCTTTTCTTTTTTTGGGTCTGCTTTTTTGCTTTTCTTTTTGGGATTGCTTTTTGGGATCTGCTTTTTTGGAATGATTTTTTGGATCTAAATTTTCAAATTTTCTTTTTTGGACTACTTTTTTGAATCTATATTTTCTCAATGTAGCACAAATAGAAGATTGAAGTATCTTCCTCCCAGCTGCAATAATTCAAGTGATATTTCACACCCTCAAAATTGCTATCAATAGGAAGTTTTCGTTTCCTATGACAAAGAAGTGATCTGCAAAAACCCTAGGCTCCACAAAGTGAAACAACAACAACAACAACATCAAATCTACCTGCCCAGAAAGAAGCTTAGGATGCCTAGTTATTCTTTTTTCTCCACTTTCTCCAGAAACTTCTAGAACATTATTTTATTTATTGACTTTATAAAATATTTTATAGTTCAAGTCACTTTATTAAATTAATTAAATATTAAGTTACTTTTTAATATTTTTTGATTTGATAACTTTATAAATAATTAACTTAATACCTCGTATTTATTTAATTAAAATAATTAATTAGTCATCCTCATAAAAAAATTCATTATTTTGGACAACTTAATTAATTAAAGTAATTAAATCAAATTACCTCCAAAAAGGGGACATGACACAAATGCACCTAGCACATTCATGAGACTCATGAATGAAGTGCCGGTAGATTTGTAATTGTTTATTTTAGATGACATTTTGATTTTTAGAATTTCTAAGGAGGAGCACGTAAAGATTTGGATATTTTCTTGAGGTGGCTACATCAAGAGAAGTTGATGATTAAGAAGGACAAATGCGAGTTTTTTAAAATTGTACTAGTCTATCTTCAATTTTTGTTTTCTAATGGATGTACAAAGATGGATCATGATAAGGTCAAGAATATATTAGAATGGCCACAACCTAGATCCATAGGGGATGTAAGCATTTATCATGGAATAGCCTCTTATTATAGGAGGTTTGTGAGGAATTTTTTTTGTGTGTGTGCACCTATCTTAAATACATTCAAAGGAGGGATTAGGTGTTATTTCAAGTGGATAGAGGTAGCAGGTAAGAGCTTTGACATGTTGAATAAAATGATAGTAGAGCTACCCACTCTTAGTTATCCTAATTGCAATCATTTATTTGTGGTGGAGTGTGATGCCAATAAACCAGGCATTGGGGTAGTGTTGAGTCAAGAGGGACATCATGTGCCATTCTTCTCAGAGAAGTTGAATGAAGTCAACCAAAGGTATTCCACCTATGATTTTGATTTATATGTAATGGTCTAGGCACTCAAAAAGTGGAGTCATTATCTTTTACCAAAGGAGTTTGTAGTCTACACATATAATCATGCTCTTAGCTTCTTGAATGGACAAGAGAAGTTGAACTAGAGACACCTAAAATGGATAGAGTATCTACAAGCATACACCTTTGTCATCAAACACAAGAAAAGAGTCAGAAATAAAGTTGTAGATGTACTAAGTAAGAGAGTATTAGCTATTTAGGAAATATAGTTACAAAGTGTGGGAATAAATGATCTTAAAGACCTTTACAAGGAAGAGAAAGACTTCAAAAAGTATATCAAGCATGTGAGAAGTTCAAACAAGGCTTTAAGGTGGAGTTTGTTAATTGCATGTTATAGGAGGGACTAATGTTTAAGGGACGCATGCTATGTATACCCCAAGGCTCCATGAGGGAGAACATAATCAAGGAGAAACAACAAGGTAGTTTGGGTGGTCACTTTCGAGTGGACAAGACACTTGAGCAGGTGAATAGGCACTATTATTGGCCTAAATTATCGATAGATTTGAGGAAATTTATGGAGCACTATCAATTATGACAAAGAGCCAAGGGACATAGTAGACATATTGGTTGGTATCAACCTTTATCCCTACCCCAACAATCTTGGGAGTTACTAAGCATGAACATTGTTTAAGGATTGCCCAAGACACTAAGGGGACATGATAGTTTGTTTGTAGTGGTTGATAGATTAATAAAGATGGCACACTTTATTCCTTACAACCAAACCAATGATGCTTCACACATTGCAGGACTTCTCTTTAGATACATAGTGAGACTTCATGGATTGAAATTTAACATAGTGAGTGATAGGTATAGCAATTTTTTGGGCGACTTTTGGAGAACCCTTTGGAAAATATTGGGGAAAATCTTGTCTTTCTCTTTAGCTTATCATCCTTAGTTAGATTACCAAACTGAGGTGGTAAATAGGTCCCTTGGTAATATATTGAGGTGCTTAACTAAGCAGCATGGAAAATCATGGGACCGCATAATAAGACATGCAAACTATTCCTACAATGACTCGATTAATAAGAGCACTGGCAAGAGACCATTTGAGATAGTTTATGGGGTAACTCCAAAGGGAGTAGTGGAATTGAGAGACCTCAGCTTGGAGGATAAAATAAGTGTTCAAGGAAAATCCTTTGTAGAAAACATGAAAAAACTTCATGAATAGGTTAGGAGGACCTTGCAACATCAAGTGGAGAAGTAAAAAACTAGAGTGGATAAAGCAAGAAGGGGTTTGCAATTTAAAGTGGGAGAATCGGTGCTTTATTATCTAAGGAAGGAGAGATTTTCAAAGGGGAAGCCAAACAAACTATTGATAAAGAAGATAGGACCTCTAAAGATCTCGCACAAGTTTTGGAATAAGGCATATGAAGTGGAACTTCCTACTTATTCAAGGGCATCTCACCCATTTTCAATGTGTGTGGTATATTTCCTTACAAAGGACTTCCTTCTGATACTGGTAGCACACCATTTCAAACTTGGTTACAGCTGATTCGGTCAAGGATTTTCCCACTCCCAAACATTTGCAATTGGATAGCATAATGGATTCCAAGGTGAAATCGAGAGGGTTTCTAGATGCTGAAGCCAATTGGATGACTAAAGTAGATATTATGAAGCATGATGTCACCATAGAAGGCCTCCTAACTCAAGGGACTAGAGTTTTTTGTTCCAGGGGAGTATGGTGCAAACTATCCCTTTCCCTCCTCTTTGGATTTTTCAGTTGTTAAGGTGTTATTTTTAAGAGTGTTGTGTGAGTCTAATAATTTCAAATGGTCCTTGGAATCCAACTTGTCCCTATCTATTTGTAAACAACCAAAATTCCTCACAAGGTCCTAGAATTGTCAAGAGTTGTCAAAAGTTGTAAAATGGGTAAAAAGTTGCTAAGTTTGAGAATCTAGGGTATTTCATCACTTATAAGGTCCTATGAATCCTAACTAAGGTCCTAAAATAGGCCTAGAGACACTTTTTTTCTCAAAACTTGAAAAAGATAAAATTTCTCAAAAGTTGCTTGACCAACTTTTGTATTTTTTGGAAGAAAGTTGAAAATGAAGGTTTGGGCAGTTGTAACCACCCATGCTCATCTATTTTAGCATGGCATGCATATTTTTGAAGGGTAGAATGATTTTTAGCTGCATACCACACATGTGAGAAAATAGCACAAACTTTTCATGTGGTTTTGATTGCATTTGGAGAGTTTTTATGCCCTAATATGATTGTGTATAGACTGGGATGCATGATCTAACTTCAAGAATTTGTAGTGTGGTTTCTTAGATTTCTTTTTCATACTCAAGCTTTTTCTCAAGTTTTTAAGTTGAATAGTTATTGAAGTGTTTAGGTGATTGTTCTGTGATTTCCATTCATAGGCTTGCTCAGACAAAAATGGGTCTAACCCGATCATCCATCATTGAGAATGCATGAAACCTTGTGGGATGATAGCTTAGACCATGTACTTATTATTTTTTCTTTTCTTTGAATATTTGTGACTGATCTTCTAGGTGTGGAGTGATGCCCTATGCTGTCTACTAAGATGGAGTAGGTGAACAAGGATAGTAATAAGATGTGTTTGTAGAGCACACCCATGATCTAACATGGCCAATCTAATGGAATGGTTAGAAACCCTAGTGTTTTCTCTTCATGAAAAAAGTTCTTGTGGAGGTTTTTGTGAAATTTGAAGGCCTTTAGAGGTCTTTCTATGAAAACTTTTCTAGAGGCCTAAAAGATAGCCTAAAAACTTGGGCTTGAGAGTGAACATGGTTGTGGGTGACTTGAGACTCTGTAATTTGGGGTTCTAGAAGTGTTAGGTGATAGCTTTTAGAATCGTATAGTCTTCCAAAGGGTTATATGGAAGGGCCTAGGAATGGTAAGAGGAAGATCCTAAGAAAGGGTTTAGAGTTCTAAGAGAAGGAAGGGTATTTGGACTAGTTCCTTAAACAAGAAAGACTAAGTTCCAACATCAATCCTACAAGTTGGGAAAGGGGTTTTGGAGGCCAAATTTGGTGGAAATAATAGGGAAGTAAAGAACCATTGGATGGTTGAAGGATTAAACCATAATTAGAATTAGTTAAGTGTTAGAACCCTCGACCCTCTGCATCAGAGAATAGCTGAACAGAGCTATAAAATTCTCAAAGCCTCCAATGAACAAATAAAGATTTTGATCACTAAGATGGAGGGCAGCCTAGGGGAGAAAGTTGAGGATCGTGGACTTGACATTGAAAAAAAAGAAGGTATGGGAAGAGGGACCATGGCCACTACAAATAAAATCTCTAGCGAGGCCTCCTTTGAAATTAAATAGATCAAAGATGTTGTTGAGAAGATGAACGAGCTGGAGGAACAAGTAGTAGAGATGATAAAGAAACTGGGTTAATTCCTAATTGCTGCCTTCCCCTCTAGTCTTTTCTATGTCTTTTTAGTTTCCATTTTGTTTTGTGTTGTCTTTAGGTTGCTAGCTTTCTTGTGTTGGCTCTATCTTTTGGTTAGATACCTAATATATTCACATATACATATAATTTTGTGTGTATATGTGTGTCTACATAAATGTGTGTGTGTGTGTACGTACACACACACACACATAACATATTAATGGATTACTTTTAGATACACAACAAAACAACATATGATTTTGAAATTATATTTCATGATTGTAATAATCAAACATTAATTGTAACTATAGAACTTATTAAATAAGATGTTGTAAAAGAATAAAAGTATTTTGAAGTTGTTGTACAAGATTTTAAGATCCACATAATTAAGATTCTTAATTTATCTTTCAGTATGTCTATATTTAATCCTTACCACTAACAATACATCCAACAAAATTAAATTTATAAAAATATCACATCCATGAAATGAAATCCAAGGTGCTTTCACGGCTCAACATATGCAGTCATAAAAGAAATATCAGTTTGTAGAGTAGGTGTGAGAATGGGGGACAATGGAGTGGACGTCCCCGCCCGACAATGTCTATACAGCCACAAAAATGGACTTCCTTATGAAGGAGAGGACATAGAATTTTTTTTGAAAAGTTAGAAAAAGCAATGTAAAGGAAGTGAATTTTCGTGGCTGTATAGCCACAGGCTCCCAGCCCCACATCCTCTACAAACCATGCTTGTGTTCCATCACTATAGCAGATGTCCCATTACCACACCCCCTTGAGACCATGCGTGTCGATCTTCAAGACAAAGAATACTATATATTTTTTAACTTCATCGATTAAAACATTTCAATTGAAGAGTACATATTCAACTTGAAGATTATTAGATTTGGATGATTTTTATATTTATCACATGGGCGTCTCAATATTAGATTTAAAACATTTTCAAGGCAACGGCTATCCATGCAGTAGAATCGACTGCCTGGATTTTTGAGTTCATCGAATGCCATGAATATTCCTGCTACACCCTGCCCCTCCACTGACAGTGTCAAACCATAAATTGTACCCAAACAGGAGCCACAATCCAATGCTAAAAATTAGAAGTACAATTTCACAGTGTAAAGAATACCAAAAAAAAAAAAGGCTTATCAACATGTGATAATTCAACTATTTCTGAAAGTACTTTTACTATTGCATTTGGTGCAGTCAGTCAACATAAAATTTCCTCATGTGAAGGCTTGGAAAGGTATTTATTTATGTGTGCTTTTCGTATGAGACATAATTGTGAAGTATTAATGCCTGCTAAGTTAAATGAAAGCTAACAAAATTAAATTTGAAATTGGTTTATGTCTAGAAATGATTTATTTAAGCATCTTCTGCACAATGCCCATATGTTAGTCATTGAATTGTTTGCGGTGTTGTGTGACATTTATTCATGGATGGTGTGGCAAGAATTTAAAAGAAAACAATGAATGCATCCTTTAAATATAGCTTTTAAAGCTCTGATATGTTAATTTTTAGTTTATGATGAAATTAATAAATTACAAATCAAGTTTATTAAATGATAATTTATTTTAAAGGGATTTAGGTTCAATTAAATGAAAAGTAATTTCTTCCATTTCTAAACTAATGGTTAATTTTTAAAATCTAATTTAATTTTAATCTAAATTTTAATATAAATTTAATATTGATAAATTATTTTTAATAATTAAAAATAATGTATTATAATATTATAATATTTATATTTTAACTTTTTAAATACATTCTTTACATCATTTAATAATTAAAATATTTATTTATTTTTAAAGAGCAAAAAGTTATTTTAATAGTGAAGGTTACTTCAATGTTGATTTTGAAATATAAACATAAAAATAAAAAAAGAATAAAACTTGTTTTGACTGTTGGTGGTAAACACACACACACACACACACACAAAGATATATATGACACTCTTTGACATAGTCAATTAAGTCTATATTCAACAATTAGATTCTATATTTTTGACACTCTTTGAAATAAAGTCTATACTCAACATTATTGAATTCATTTCTATAAAGATCCTTAATCAAAATATCAAACTGTATAAAATTTTAAAATAATCAAACCTTTCACCAAAATGAACCTTTGGAATATAACTCAATAGTGTTAATGTATTAATAATTAGGGTTTAAAAGTTAGGTTCGATGTTTAAGTTGTAGTAGCTATTTTATAATAGTTATTAAACTGTTATATGACTACCTTATTTATTTAATGGATCTTGATGAATAGAGATAACAAAAGTTTTGATTGTTTTCAATATCAAATTTTTGGAAGTAATAGTGGTATCAGATTAGGCTATTGGTGACTGTGTGGAAATCAAAGGTACAACATTTGTAGGGATAATATAGACCCATTACCAGCCCCATCTATTTGCTTCAAAATTTCTAAAGGTTTTTTTATGCAATGATTTTGATTTTCCTACTATGCTAGAGTTGAAATATGTAATAAGTATGACTCTTGCTGACCGATATTAAATTGATTCACCATTTGGAAAACAATGGTATTTTGGTGTTTATAAAAGAATATTGTTTTCACCCACTATTTTATAATAGTTATTAAACTGTCATATGACTGCCTTATTTATGTAATGGATCTTGATGAATAGAGATAAAAAAAGTTTTGATTGTTTTCAATATCAAATTTTTGGGAGTAATAGTGGTATCAGAGTAGGCTATTGGTGACTGTGTGGAAATCAAGGGTACAACATTTGTAGGCATAATGTAGACCCATTACCAGCCCCATCTATTTGCTTCAAAATTTCTAAAAGTTTTTTTATGCAATGATTTTTATTTTCCTACTATGCTAGAGTTGAAATATGTAATAAGTATGAGTCTTGCTGACCAATATTAAATTGATTCACCATTTGGAAAACAATGGTATTTTGGTGTTTATAAAAGAATTTTTTTTTCACTCACTGTATTAATCTTCATATTGATTTGATGGAACAATAATGCAATTTTTGAAAAGATGGTATTAGTCTTGGATAGTCATATGTTGACATCCAATTTATAAATTTTTCCTATTTCAAAGAGAGATTTCCACATTATTCTAGTCATGGCTTGATAAATATTATTTTTGGTATTAATTTAATTTTTTCAAGTCGGATTATGTTTCATGTTTATTGTTTGGTGGAGTTTTCGAAGAAATTGAGATTAAAGACAAATTAAGATTTTGTTTATTTGTCAAGTAACCAATCCAAGATTCAGCATGGATTGCACATAAAGACTCATTTCTTTACATATTATTGATTTTATTATCTTGGACTAAGTGTATCAATTCTTTTAGGGTTGACTAATTCAAATTTATGTTTTCACAATTTAGTTCTGGGTTTCTATTGTTGGTAGTTCAGTAGTGTCCCAAGTTGTTGGGCATTGATCTATTCAAGACAAATGATAGGGTATCACACCATATTGAATATGCAAAAAAATTTGAGTTGGTGAAAGAAAATAGAAGACAACTCACAATACTTTAACTTCCATAGTTCACTATGTTTGCATTAGGGCATTCACATGAAGAAGTGTGAGCATGCATTGTCGAGTGTCTGTAAATGAAATAAAAATAGCAATCTGGGGGCCCCGAGAATCAGTCAAGTGCTTAAGATATTGAAAGAAATATTGAATGTTTATTTTTCATACTAGGTAGTGTTGGTACACATTATTTCACCTTCATACAATCAATTATTTATCAATGTTAAATTTATATTAAAATTTAGATTAAAATTAAATTAGATTTTAAAAATTAACCATTACTTTAGAAATGGAAGAAATTACTTTTCATTTAATTGAACCTAAATCCCTTTAAAATAAATTATCATTTAATAAACTTAATTTGTAATTGATTAATTTAATCATAAACTAAAAATTAACATATCAGAGCTTTAAAAGCTATATTTAAAGGATGCATTCGTTGTTTTCTTTTAAATGCTTGCCATACAATCCAAGAATAAATGTCACACAACACCACAAACAATTCAATGACTAGCATATGAGCACTGTGCAGAAGATGCTTAAATAAATCATTGCCAAACATAAACTAATTTTAAATTTAATTTCGTTAGCTTTCATTCAACTTAGCAGGCATTAATACATCACAATTTTGTCTCATAGGAAAAGAACACATAAATAAATACCTTTGCAAGGCTTCACACAGATAAATTTTAAGTTGACTGACTGCACCAAATGCAATAGTAAAAATATTTTCAGAAATACTTGAATTATCATGTGTTGATAATCCTATTTTTTTTTTTTGTATTCTTTACAGTGTGAAATTTTACTTATGGTTTTTAGCATTGGACTACGGCTCATGTTTGGGTACGATATATGGTCTGACACTGTCAGTGGAGGGGCAGGGTGTAGCAGGAATATTCATGGCATTCGAGGAACTCGGCGATCTAGGCAGTCGATTCTGGCAATAGCTACCTAGCTAGTTATTTCGACTAGCTGGGTATGACGTCGTTTCTCCTCCGACTGCTTCCTTCAGCCCCTCCCCATGCACAGACCCCATGGCAAACTGTCTCGTACCGTCAGTCATGCACGGACCCCGCGATAGTACAATCTGACTGAAATTTTTTTATGATAAATTTAACAAGTTAAAAATATCAAATTGATTTGTGCTCTTTTAACATGTTATTTTTATTACTTGTGATTAAATTTGTATTATAATATCTTAGATATAAATAAATTTAAGGATTGTTTATGATCAACCAACAAGATATTTAGTTTAAATATTTATGTACGTACGTCTATGTTTTGAGTAATAAATTTTTAAAAATATTAAATTGTATGTTAAATGAACATCATATATTAATTTTTAATAACTTGTTGAAATTTTTTTATTTTAAGACCTTATTTCATTTATTTTTATTATTTTTATTTAAAATGAAAAGATAATTATATATTGCTGATACTTTTGTAAAAAATAGTTTGCATCTATTTATTTTATTTTTAAAATTATCTGATTTAGAAATTAATATAAAGATATAAGCAAAGTTATCATATTTATAATCTATTATCAAATTTAAACTTATAAGTTATTAAAACATTAAATGAAATATAATGATAAATTTCATAAAATAATATAATTACTATGTAAAATGAAATGAGAAAGTTTATTGTATATTGTTGTATATTAGTACGTTTGTAAAAAGTACCACCTAGTGGCTAGTATTTATCGTCATGTTTAAATTTAGTATTTTTTTAATATGATTTAAAACTTTTTTAAAAAACTATACAATACATTAAAAGAACATATTAGAAATATCAAATTGATTTGTGTTCTTTTAATATGTTCTTTTTATTACTTAAATAAATTTATAATTTTTTATTGTTGGTAATCTTTTTTTTTTAAATTCGTTATTTAATTTTATATTTTTTAATATTATTTTAACTGTACAATATTATTACATTTCATCTATAATTTTGAATTTTAAAATTTAAAATTCTCCAAATAAGATTAAGATTAAACATAATATAATATCCACTTAAGATAAGACATTTTATTGATTATTTGATTTTATTTATTTTTTATTATATTTATATCATTTTAATGAAATGCATCATTATAATTTTTAGTATTTGGCCAAAGGCTACATACTGTAAATCATTTCCACCAATTACAATTTAGTATTTTTATTCTCTTATTTTTAAAAATATTCTTACAAAGTCTACATGCTAATTTTTTAAGTTAGATAATTTTTTAAATGATTTATTTTGACATTGATTGGATAATACATTTAATACACAAATTTTTTTGAAACAATGCAATATTTTAGGATCCACTAGGTGCATTTATAGAGAAAATATGTAAAACTACATTATAATTATTTATTAATATTATTAATGAATGCTTACGAAAAGTAATTTATAGTAAACTATAATGTATTAAAGTTTTTGTCTTTTAATTCTTTTACTTATTACAAGAGTTGTTTTACTTGTAATTTATAAATATTAACTTTCCTTGTAAAATTTAATTCTTTTTATATACATCATTGAAACATAAATAGATATCAAATTGATATTTCTAACTTGTTAAATTTATCATTAAAAAAATTCAATCAAATCATAAAATACAATACATTTTCGTCAGATTGTACTGCCGTAGGGCCCGTGCATGACTGATGGTATAGGACAGTCTGCCACGGGGTCCGTGTATGGGGAGGGGCGGAAGGAAGTAGACGGAGGAGAAACGGCGTCATACCCAGCCAGTGGAAATAATTGGCTTGGTAGCCATTGCCGTCGATTCTACTGCCTGGATAGCCATTGCCCATTTTCAATGGGCGTGTCGATCTTCGGGACAAAGAATACTATATATTTTTTAACTTCATCGATTACAACATTTCAATTGAAGAGTACATATTCAACTTGAAGATTATTAGATTTGAATAATTTTTATATCTATCACATGGGCGTCTCATTATTAGATTTAAAACATTTTCAATGGGCGTGTCGATCCTCGGGACAAAGAATACTATATATTTTTTAACTTCATCGATTAAAACATTTCAATTGAAGAGTACATATTCAACTTGAAGATTTATTAGATTTGGATAATTTTTATATCTATCACATGGGCGTCTCATTTCCACTCTACAGAAGAATAGTCACTGACATATTCAATTAATAGAATAATCAAATTATGATTTCTATATATTTATTATAAACTTTGTTGAAATGGCTACATAAGAGTCTTTTGTTGCTTCTATAAGAATAGAATCCGAGGCAATTTATATAGCACCTAAATACTTTTCTTGAAACTTGTGGGCTTTTATCTCTCGTCTAGTCAAAGAAAGTTCACCATCAGTTTAGTCTAAATTACTGCTATCTCCTACAAGATATTATTCTAGTTGGAGTAACTAATGGCAACTGAGCGTGAACAGCCTAACGGAAGGATTGGAGCTGCATTAAGCTTAAAAGTTGCAATAAATAGAGGAGATTCAGGTCATTGTGCTTCTCTCTGGTTATTCATTTGTTATAAAATATTTTACTGTAATTTATTGGACATTCCTCTAATGTTAACGGATGTCTAACATACAGGTCAGCTTCGGCGTATTTTAGATTCATCAGATCCAGAAGAGCTACTCAATGTTAAGGACCAACATGGCAATACAGCGCTACATATGGCGGTTTGGAGAAACTATGTACATATAATTCAGCAGTTAATAAACTTTCAGCCGGAACTTTGTTGTTGTACTAATGAGCACAAAGAAACTCCAATTTGTATAGCAGCGAAACTGGGGCATCTCGAAGCAGTAAAAGAGTTGATAAAGAGCAGTCTAGACGCTGTTAAGAAACCAAATGGCTGTGGAATGAATGTATTACACTTAGCTGCCCAAGTTAGTCAAGTGCGAATTGTTGATTACTTGAATAAAATTAAGACAGTAGATTTGTCAGCGTTGGTGAATCAAGGACTTGAGACGCCTCCATATATAAGTGAGGGAGCTGAGGAACCTCATATCCCACTCAACCATCCTTCTTCAAAGATAGAGCTCTTCGAATCTGGAGACACACCTTTGCATATTGCAGTAAGGACCAAAAACTTCCATGTAAGATTTTATTTTATTTTATTTTTTTAACCTTCTTCCAGTTTCCTTCATTGTTCAAATGATAAGTAATAGATTGTGATATTGCTATCAGGATTTAACTATGTAGTTTTAGAGTTAATCTCACACATGAATCCATCTCTCATAAGAATAAATGGAACACTTATGCTACTCATTGAATCCAGGTGATTCTCACATAGGTGAAGCACCCGGACTTCCCCAGACATCACCCATTCCAGTACTACTCCAACTTGAGAGCTGTTAACTATGAAGTTTCTTCTGTGGCTAAATCCACTTTGCTTGCAACCTCATTTGCTGCTATTTAAGTATTAGATGTTTTCTACAATAATTTGAGTCGTAATATTGTTATGTAAAATTGAATGATATAGTTTTTTGAGTCAAACTTATTGAAGCTTGATGAGTAGTAGTTCACATGAATTCCTTATGAGAATGAATAGAACACTTAGAACTCATTGCATCTAAATGATGCAAGAACTTCGCACGATGTCATCCATCACAATATTACTTGAACTTCGTAACTACAGTGTTTTCTACATGATTGAACCTGCTTTACTTGTAATCCCATTTTCAAACCTCTTCAACAAGTGTTCTAGTACGTGATTGATTATTCAAATTTGTATCAAATTTTCTTTTATGCTATAAGTTTTTACTCAAACTTCGTAACTACAATGTTTTCTACATGATTGAAACTGCTTTGCTTGTAATCCCATTTTCAAACCTCTTCAACAAGTGTTTTAGTACGTGATTGATTATTCAAATTTGTATCAAAATTTGTTTTATGCCATAAGTTTTTATCTATGCATATTGTAGATGGTGGTTTCGTTGCTAAATATAACGGGTATAGACAAAGAGACATTGAATGCGGTAGGCTTAACAGCCCTGGACATTGCAAGAGAAAACACAGAGTACTACGAAAGCTACAGAATAATTGCACTGCTAGTTAATAATCCTCCCAAGATGAGGCCTTTCCTCTACAGTGCTCCAAAGGTGAGTGCCCTAAAATATGAGAATGCCATCAACATGGTAGATAAAACTTATGATGGCAGGCGCAACACAGAATTAGTGGTGGCAGTGCTGTTAGCCACAATGTCATTTACAGCGATCTTCACTTTTCCTGGCGGTTTCAAGACGAATGTGGAGAATGGGGAGACAAATAAAATGTTGGGCATGCCAATTCTGGTTGGAATCGATTCCTTCAAGCTGTTTCTCATTTTCGATTGCCTGGCATTTTTTGTGTCGCTGTTTGTGGTGCTGATGTGGCAGATGAGCACACCTCTTACCACTGGAGATAAGGTATTGTTTTTAATTATCACCAACTTGCTGGTTTGCGCATCCTTTGCCTTCACAGCGTACGGTTTCATGGCTGCTGTCTACACCATGGTTGTGCATAAGCATCAAAAGCTTGTTTGGGTGCTGTTTTTGGCATGCATCGTCTTCTGCTTCATTGGTAATGTTTTTTCCTTCTACTTGGCTGCAATGTTTTCTGTAAAGCTCGCCAGATTCAACTTTCTACGCGGTGTACACCCCTTTCTTCGTGATCGTGCATTGGAGTGTGTTTGGCTCAGATTGGAGAGTAATGGGGCTTTGGACTACTTGCGGTGGTGCAAAACCAGATACATTAATTGGCTTTATGGGTACAGTCTCAAAAAGGATGGGACAACCTTTTCTGTAGAGGAGAGTCAGTCAACAGGGCTCGTACCAGAGGGGATTCAATGTACCAGTTGTTTATCAACAAGTTCTCGTCAGAACTATCAGACCTTGTCAGAAGTATGAGATCTAATTATCTCGATGATGCTTATGTATTGGTCGATCTATTAACACCATAGGCCATCTATTGTTATCAGATGAGTTTTATTTGTACTATGATTCAATTATGTAGTTCTGTAGATGAAGTTATAGATCTATATTTTATGAGTTGTTGTTTTTTAAGTGAAATGGTTCCTATCAGACGATGTTCAGAGGTGAAACTTTGAAATTTCTGAAAGATTAGCGGTCATGGTCACTATTCCAACTCATGTATTAAAAAAAAACTAAAAATTTATTTTATAAAATTTTTCTTAGAACAGAAATGAAAATACAGCATATTATGATGGTGTAGATCCTTATCAAAGGAGAAAAAATAATAGAATAATATAATAAACTAATTCAATAGATACTAAGTTTAACAAACAAAATAAAAAGCGAAAGTGTTGTTAGGTAATATCAAAAGTATTCATGTTTTACAGATTTGATTTATTTTACCATGCTATCAATATAGAGTTAATCATATGAGTAATTTACTCATATTTTTGAAATATGTGATCTTCAATGAATTTAGGGGGATGAGAGAAATTTATAGTTTTATTAAAATAAGAAATTTGTGAAATGCAAATTATTGTCTATTCTACAATATATTAGTTTATATGAAGTTGTTGGAGTGAACATGTATGAACTAACCTTAAAACATGTATGAATTAATTAATTTATCAAATTTCCACAATCCATGAGGTTAGTGCTCTCTCATCCTGATGATGGATCACTGAGTATGATCCGAAATGTTGATGTTAATAATCTCACACACAATCTCACCGAAAAGCATAAATAAAATGTATAAACTAACCTCAACTTTGATAAGAGAGATTTCTTTAGTAGTTCATAAGATTTAACATTTCTTTCATTTTGGCAAGGATAAGTGATTTTATTTAACCATCTAAAACTATTTTGGGAGCTCTTTAGTTGTATTATAGTTGGAGTTCTCAAATTGTAGAATACTACTATTAAAAAGTTCTCCTATTTGTATATTTATTTCACATCTCAAGTACCTTTTTGATGGTAACTAAAAGAAATAAATAAATGTATGATCTATATTTTTTTTTTCAAAAAACATTCGAATATAAAGAAATCAAGACTTGTACATGATGGACTTCAATATTGTATTATTAGAACTTTTATTCAATTGTTTCTCTAAGAGCTTATGTGAGTGATTTGAAAGGTTGCACAATGGAGTTCTTTCATGAATGAAATTATCAAATAGACAAAATAGAAAAATAAAAAGTCATAGAAAAATGGAAATATAATTGAGTGGTGCATCTATATATCAAATTTTGGTTAAAATAAAGAGGTCATTGCAGTAAAGGCATACTTGTCCATATTCATGAATTTCAACACAAAATTCAAATCTTTGTCCTAAAACTATAAATTAAGCTCCCACCAAATTTTAACTAATTCTAGGGGGGCAATGGAACCACACGATTCCTTGCATTGGATTTTTCTATTCAAATTTAGATTGTGCTTCTTTCTTTGAGCCCTAAGTATATTTATGTCTTTCGTCTTTGTTAGGACTCGTAGCGAAAATTCTAAAATAAATAATGTGTATGTGTGTGTGCACATGTGTCTATATAGGTTTTTTTATTTATCGACCCTATATTTTGATTTTCTTCACCTTATCCACAAATATATAATATTAAAAATTAGAATAATATGAATACTCTTGAATCTTCTTACACATATTGCTACCAAATTAAGTACATAAAACATAAACTAGACTTCTACTCAAATATGTTAGAGAGAAATCATAAATAATATATTGTAAATAGATTTTATGGTCCAATATCAAAAATGACATTAATGCATAGATAGAATTATATTATCAAATTATTTATAATGATAAATAATATTTTAAATTTACTCAACTTGGATTTGATAATCCAAGCATATAAAGCTCAAGCATAAGGCTCAAGAACTTGAGTGACAAAATGGTGATGTCCCTATGAAAGCCTACTGAAGCTCAATCCAAGGGTTTTTCAAATGTATATCATAGTTTTTTTGTATGCCAGATGTTTTTTTAGTTGTCGAATTTGTCATGTTAAGAAGAAGCTTGCATTATTACCACACTTTAAATTTTGAAATAAACTGTTGAAGAATGTAAGGAGATTATCCATGCAACAGTATGGGTGAACTATAATAATATTGGCTAAAATAATTGAAAACTAATTTTTTAGATTATTTGGACTTTAAAGCAACTAGGACTAATCACATATTAATTGGCATTTCTTTAAAATTTGACTAGATGTTAATGTTTTGTTGTCATTATTAAAGAAATACATTTAGGACCCTAGTTAGAAATATAGGTAACTACATTTCTAACTCTAATACAGTTGACCAGATCTTAATGTTTTGTTGTCTTTATTAAAGAAATACATTTAGGACCCCTATTTTGGTGTCTAGATTGTGCAATAGTATGGATGAACTCTAATAATATTAGCTAGAATAATTGAAAAATAATTTTGTGGATTACTTGAACTTTAAATTAAGTAGGACTAATTGTATATTATCTACCATTTCTTTAAAATTTGACTAGATCTTAATGTTTCTTTGTCTATATTAAATAAATACATTTAGGTTCCTAGTTAGAAATAACAATGTTCCTTCTTGATGCCGTATTGAAACGATAATTATTCCAAGCTAATGATAATATTAAGGAATTCATTATAAATCATTAGAATTGTGCCACCCCTCAAGTCAATGTCCAACATAAAGACCTTTTGACCAAAGTATCAAATGAAGCTTCTCAAGAAGTGAAAGAGGAAGATAATTATTCCAAGCCAATGTTCAAACATTAAAATACACATTATAAATCATTAGAATTGGGCCATCCCTCAATTAAGTTTTCAACATATTTATGCTTTGTATCAAAGTATCAAATAAAGCTTCTCAAGAAGAAAAAGAGGAAGATAATTATTCCAAGCCAATTTAAATCTTACAAAACACATTATAAATCAATAGAATTAGGGTATTCCTCAAGTCAACATCCAACCTAAACACTTTAAATCAAATGAATCTACTTGGATAATAAAAGAGTAAACCAAGCACGTTTTTAAATATATTTTCTATGAGGAAATTGCTACATTGAGGCGAAATATGTCTAATGGAAGTTTTTTAGTCTATATTTTGATATGAGTAAAGAAGATCAAATTGAACTAAAAGGCTTAAGTCCTATATAAATTATACCATGCATGCATTCATATATAAGTTGTAAGATTAAACATATGAATCTTCATTAACATTCTAACTATTTTTCATTTGTATTATTAAATAAAAATGAAGTTGAATTAATGTTTTGACATAGTAATAATAGAAATCCAATTAAATTTATAGAAGTGAAGAAAAAATCCTTATTTACATGATGGTAGAAGTCTTGCTTTAATTTTTGCATTTTGAGATAACATTTCTTTTATATTTAATAGATAATACAAGAGTGAATGTATAGTTTTTCATGTTTAGCCAACTGGCTAACCTAATTTAGCATTATGTTTATCAAATAGATTGTTGAACGAAAAAAATTCTAGTAATGAAAACAAAAGTTGGTTATTTAATAAAAATAAATTAAATCTTAATAAGCCATTTTGCATTTAGGAAATTGATTCAAATCCATAATAGTTAATATTTACTAGAAATCTAAAAGAAAAAGAGTGCATATGCAATTCAAAAATGATTGAAACTATCTAATATTGTCTAGTTTTTTAGTTCATACTTAAAAACTTTGATTTTGTAGTGAATACCATTCAAATTCAATTCTTTAATATAATAATATAAAGAGAAGGACCATGTTCACTAAAAATTCTAACTTGTCATGAAGATTATGAGGCCCTAGGGAGCCACTTTGAGCATGTAGTCCTTTATCTTGGGGTTAACATGAGTGCCTTAAAATTATTTTCCCCTTTATTGAGAAATTTCTAGAAGATATACTTCTTTTCTATTTATTTTTTTAGATTCACACTATCATCTTGTGTATAATTTATGCTATTGAAAATATATGATTTTTTTTGGGGGATATTTTTAGCCACTTCGTTATTTTATGAAAAAAAAAGTGCTATAATATGTATATAGCTTGAGGAAAAGAGTACCTAGATGAATGTAAGAACACATTTGTATGTATGGATAGAGTTTTTCACAATGATAAAAATAAATTGTTTTAAAAATAATATTGGCTTCAAGATTATGCAAAAAATTGGATTTAAAGGAACTAGGTTGGGAAAACATGAGCAAGGCATGAAAGAGCACATCAAGCCAATTTAGAGGCAAAATTTTGAATGCCTAGAATTTGGTGAGAGTGAGAGAGAGAGATTTGATGTTTATATTATTGTGAGTTTGCAAAAATGAGTTCAAAGTAATGAATGTATTACATTTTCTTTTTTCATAGAGAATAACATAGAGAAGATAAATGAGACAAGAACTACTTGAAGGAGTGACCATCAAAACAACAAGCAACCATTGGTACTTTCAAATAGAGGACTCCTAAGGCCACCAATAACCATATTGTTTTTCGATAGTTAATGCACCAATTTCCATAGCAAATTATAGAATGTATAAATATATGTAGGATTTATTAGGAATAGAAGACTAGAATGGTGGAGTATGAGGTTGATTATAACATAATCTAAGCGTATTAGCTCTATAAGAATCCATAGTTCATTGTATGTAATATTTATTACTGTAGTATAAAAATATATCTCAAATTCTTGGGTGGTGGGTTTCTTTTCCCAAAAGGGTTTCCAATGTTAAATCTAGTATCTTGTGTTTATCTTGTGTGCATGGTATTTTATGTGTCCTTGTTTCTTCTTCTTATCTCAATTTTTTGAAGAAAATTGGATATATTTCTTATTTCCCTTGTAAATTGGCATTAAGCGGGCATTTTCATATGTAGATTTCCTAATAGAAGAGAACACAAACATAAAAGAAATAGCTTATGTTGTGAGTGAAAGAGAAAAACACAACCAATTAAATAGAAATCCACACAAAAGGACATTCATTTTATTCAACAAGCTTACTAGTGCACTTGCTTTCTTATATATTGGATCATAAGAAAATTAAGGAAGACATTGATATCTATCTATCTATCTATCTATCTATCCATTTATAGATAAGTCAGCATGAATTTTGATGATATTCCTATGGGGGGAGTATCCGAACATTGCTAGAGATGTGTTTTAGAGGTTGTGTGTTGCATTTATGATAGAGTTTCTCATTGATGTCAACATATTAGTTATTCTATGAAGACTGGTAGAACAACAAACATAGCTTGGTTATGCAACGAACCTAGAGTGAAATTGAGGTTATGTGGACTTGGGATAATATTCTATAGACTGTCATGATGTCATGGTTAAGAGTGCGTGCAAAAATATGAATACAACACATAGTTATTTGAGATTAATTGATGATAGTGTTCAGACACTGTTTCTAGATAATAGTCACTATGGTTTGGAGTGTATCTCCTAATAGAGATAGAATCTAGTATTCTAAAATTTGAAAGAGCTAGAAGACATAATAAACATAGTTTGGTCAAATGTGCACGTCCAGATGAGCATCAAACGAAGACTTATGAAGACTGTGAGTTGAGATTTCATGTGTAATTATAAAACAATTTGTAACGTTGAAATGTAACATGTAAATGTAATATCTTAAGATGGTATTTTATTATAATTATAAATTGGGAATTCCTCATGGGTGACTCAATAATTTATTTTAGGACTTGTTATAAAGAAAAGATGATTTTGTCATGATAGAGCATGACATTGTGGGTTTGTGTGAAATGTGAGTATGTGAACTTATATGTTCAAGATCCAATAAACTTGTTAAAGAATGTCTTTTGGTCAAAGAAGTGTATGGTGTAGTTAAGACATAGTGAGTGAACAAAGTACTATATCTCGCAAATACATTGTTTAAAACATAATATTTTGAGTGTTAGATAACTAGTGGACAAGGGATGCCCATCATATCTTACTAGAAAATATATGCATTATCAAAGATAAATATGGTAAGATGATTTGTACTAGTACAAGGACAAAATATAATGATTTTCAATTGAATCCTACTAAGTTGACATGCTTAGGTGCTAAGATAGATTACACCTAGTTATTACATAAGAGGTTTTATCATATAATCTTTTATAACATGTTTAAGATCAATACTACATTATATGATAAAGGTTTTCTTTTATCGTGGAACCTACTAACATGGCATGCAAGGAATGTGTTATGGAAAGGTAGAAGAAAAGTTTCTTTCCAAGAAAGAACTTTACCACATCAAAAATTTTGGAGATTGTAGACACATATTCGAGTGGTCCTACAAAGACAAGAACCTTCTACAATGAGAGGTATTCTATGATTCTTTTTTATAATTGTTCAAGAATGATGTAGGTAGCATTTATTAGAAAAATATGAAGACTTTCATATGTTTAATTTTTTTAAGAATAGAGTTGAAAATGAATATGTATTAATGATTAAATGTTTGAGATCTGATAGAGTTTACTTCAAATGAGTTTAATATCTTTTGTGAAGTAAATGACATCACTAAGAGATAGAAGGTTGTGGTTGATGAAGATATTTTGAGAATTGTATCGAACCTTAAACAACTGTATGGGCAATACACTTGCTAGAGAAGGACTCTTGACAACTCTTCCTGAAAATGAGTATAGTGAGGTAAAATATTTAAAACCAAATCATAAAATTTGAAAATATTTGCAATCTACATTTGAAGGTGATAAGCATGGTAAAAAGGTTTGACTATAGAATTGGACATGTTAATTTCAAGATCCTAAGATGATGGATGATGAATATATAAGAATTTACTTGGGAAGAATATCAGATATTGTTGAAGGAATTAAGGCTTTTAATAGAACAAAAGATGAAGATACAGTTGTTGAAAACCGATTGATACAAGTATGACAATGTGTTTCAATTAGCTATTTGTGACTAATGTAAAACCTTCTACTTGTTGGTAAGACAACTGCTTAGTTGATCTGAGTACTATCACTTGATTGATTGGTGAAGAGGATTTCATCAAATTAGATAACAAAGGCAACTAGATAAAAGGTTGAGTTATGTACGAAAATGGAGTACAAAGATCAATTAAGACAGTGATATTATAGTGCATTGATTATCTACTTAAGGTTGCAAAGGTTGGGTACATTGACAAAGTCTAGAAGGAAAAGTAAGAAGAATTAAGTCTACCAAGCTTGATCAAGTGGATAGTAGGTGCCAAGAAAAGTTAGGGCAAGCTGAGAAAAAAATTACTTGGAGCCAAGAAAAGTCAAATTTTAGCATATGTCAAGTGATACAGTGTAAGCGGAGTAAAGTTTAGTTGATGTTGAGTATTAGAAAACTTTAGTGTCTGCTGAGTTATCTAGTTGAAGCCAAGTGAAAGAATAGTATGGAAGCCGAGTGATAGCATATTGATTTCGAGTACCAATATTCAAGTTAAATGGTGGATTTGATGAATATGAGCTGAATTTCTTTTTTTCTTGAATTTTGTGAAGCATGTGAAAGATAATTGTGATGAGTCAGTGTCACAGAATTCATGGTAAACCATTTTGAGGTGAATTCAAAGAGCATTAAAGGAGAAGTTTCTAGAAGGGATTAAAATAGAAAGATGATTAGATTCATTGAATCTTACCTAACCCTACCTAACCCTAAAATGGACAATAGAGGCTGATTAGTGAAAGATCTTAATTTTCTATTTATAGAGATGTTTGGTTAAAAGCAAGAGAGATCAATGTTAGAGAACCTAATTTAGATAAGAGGTTTAAGAAATTTCTTCATCAAAGACCAAATAGAAGAAGCTACTATTGGAAAATAAAGCAAGAAGGCTTGAGGATATGGATGTTTGAAGGGTGAACAATAAATTAGAGATGAAGTGTGTGAAAGCATAGAAGAATGGAGGATTGAAACATACATCTATAATCTGCAAGTGAGTTGTAAGTTGTTATCAGATCAAGCCTTACTATTACTTTCTAATAATTGCATGAGTCTAGGGTAAATTGTTTTGATTAAGGTTTTCCTAACAATCATTTGTAAATACTTTGATTGAGTAACATTCCAAGTGAATGATCTAAAGTCCTCTAACAAGACTCGCTCCTAAAAGGGTGATTGAAATCCTCTAACTAGGTTACATTTAACAGTGTGTATTCTAACCTTTAATAGGATTGGCCTTTGATAGGGTATCACTTCAGCAGTGTGAGAATGAGTATCATGTTACTGACTTGATTTTTTCCAAATTGGGTTTGCATGTAAAATCATTGTGTAAAATCTATTATTGAATTTGGTATGTTTCATGCTTATATTTTGGCAAAGTTGATTTGACAATAGCCTACAAGTTTAAGTTAATGTATGATCTAATAGATGCATGCATGTTGAATATGTTTTATGGTATGCGTTCACTAAGTTGTGAAACTTCTTATTTGTACATCTAGACCTTGGATAACTAATTCACCCCCCTCTCATTTATTCTGAAGAATTCCAACAATTGGTATCAGTGCCATCTGCTTAAGAGGACTAGTTTGAAGGTAGCAAAAGAAAAAGGTCAAGATGTCAAAAAGAGAGGTACCAAAGCTTAATAGAGATAACTTTCCTACATGGAAAAGTATGATGAAGATACATCTAGGAAGTCTTCGAGACCATGCACAATCTACCTTCATTATAGAACATGTTGATCCTATTGGAGCCCTAAATGCTAAAGGACTAAAAAATAAGATAGAACACAATCAAGCAATGTTGGAGATTTCCTCTACCCTAAGTTATGTCAAGTTTGATGATATCAAGGATTGTGATAGTGCAAAGAAGGCATGGGATACTCTTCACGCCATCTATGGAGGTGATACAAATGTATCAAGAGCTAAATTTGAAAGTCTTAGAGGTAAGATCAATGATATGAGAATGCAAGAAGATGAGAATGTTGTTAAATATTGCTTTAGGATAAAAGATGTTGTTGATTCTATTAGAGGATCTACTGGTAAGATAGAAGATGAGACTATATTAAGAAAATTTTTGAGAACACTACTGCAAGAATTGGTGAACAAGATGAGGTTGTGAGAAATAAAGTAAGACTAGTATGTAAAGGTTATTCAAAGAAAGAAGGTATTGACTATGAGTAAATAGTTTCACCATATCTAGAATAGAAGTAGTTAGAATGTTTTTGACATATGTAGCTAACAAGAAATTCAAATTATATTAGATGGGTGTCAAATCAGCATTTTTGAATGGTAAAATAGATGAAGAGTTATACATAGTGCCGCCTAATTGTTCTCCATTGGAAAATCAAGGAAATATGGTTTGTAAGTTGAAGAAGGAATTGTATTGATTGAGAAAATCTCCTATAGCCTGGTATGCGAGATTAAATAAGTATTCATAAAAATGGGGATTTTCTAAAAGTATTGCAGATAGTAATTTTTATTTAAAGGATATTGAAAATGACTTACTAATTAATGAATTGTTTGTGGGTGACACAATATTTGGAGATGATGATGAATCAAGTGAAGCATTTGTAACAAGACTTAATTTGAGATAAGTATGATTGATGAGATGAAATATTTCTTAGGATCGTAGATTGTGCAAAATGATGATAACATTTTCATATCACAAGCAGAGTGTTTGAAAATATTTTGTTTGAAAAGTCATAAACCTATTGGAACACCTGTGGTTATTGGTCATAAATTGTCCATCAAAGAAGAAACCCTACTTGTGAACAAAAAAGTTATAGGTCTGGTTAGTGCTTTGAAATATCTAACACACACTAGACTTGATATAGCTAACGGAATTGATATTGTGGAAATATTTCAAGATGGTCCCAAAGAGTAACATTATGTAGTAGTGAAAAGAATTTTTAGATATTTGATGGGTAAACTTGATTTTGGATTATGGTATGATAGATCAAATGAATATACCTTATGTGCATACACTGATGTAGATAAGACAAGTTGTGTGGATGATAGAAAAAGTAAAAGTGGTGAATTATTTTTATTGGGAGGAAGATTGATTTCTTGGATAATAAAGAAAAAAGACTATATTTAATAGAGATTGACATATAAGTAGATTATGTAGCAGAAAAAAAATAGTTGTAATCAAATAATTTGGATGAAAAAAATATTGAAGGATATTGTAATTGAGTTCACATAGCCTATTATCATACATTGTGATAACACAAGTACAATGAGTATGTCCAAGAATCCTAATTTATATTGAAATAAAAAACATATATCTATCAAGTATCAATTTTTGGGAGAGAAGGTTGCAGAGAAAGAGATTAGATTAGAGTATATGAGTAGAAAGGAGCAGATAAAAGATAAATTTACAGAAACATTACCAAAGGATACCTTTGAGTACTTGAGAGGTATGCCTAGTGTTATGCCCCAACCTACTTTTGAATAGTTGATGTAGAGATTGCATCAGTTTAGTGGTACTACAACACTATTTGTTTATTTGGATTGGATGCTTGATGCTTCCTCTATGAAGGAGTATCTGTGTTTGAGCTAAGTCGTGAAGCAATCTTGGCAACTGGTATTTAATAACATTTTTAGACACTTGATATTATTGACATTTTTCTACAGTTGATTTTCATAATGATGCCTTTGAAATTAATGTCAATGGGGAAGAGATACACATGAAAAAATCCTTTGATATGTATATCTGGGGGAGAAATAGCCTTGTGTTTTAATTAAATGTCAATAGGAGAGATGTGCTTGTGAGATAGAGATTCAAGATTGATTTAAAGGATTTTAAAAGGATTAATGAAGATAATTAGAAAAGATGTTGATGTATGGGGGAAATTAACACCTTTCTTATGTATGTTTTTTACAGTAGAGATGACATTCATGGACAACATGAATGAGGGAGTAGTTGCAATAGAGACATTTAGCATTCATGGAACTTAAATGTGTTTCATCTATGTTTCCATCAATGCAAAAGGTGAAGATTATTCACATGAATACTTATGATTTTCCTATGAGGTAGTATACTTTCATTTCTATAGACATGATTCAGAGGTTTTGTGTTGTATTCATGATAAGTTTGTCATTTATGTCAAGATATTGGTTATTCTGTGAAGATTGGAAGAATAGAAGACACAATTAGGTTTCACAAGGATTGATGAATAAATTTTAGATTATGAAGACTTGAGATAATATTCTATAGAGTTTCTTAATGTTATGGTTAAGAGTGTGTTCATAAATGTGAAGACACTCAAGAGTTATTCAAGATTCATTAAGGACAATGCTTAAACCAAGTTTTTGGATAATGTTTTAATCAGTCTTGTTTGAATTGTATTTCCAAATAGAGATAGAATCTGGTCATGCATACTTGGATAGAGGCAGAAGACATTATAAAAAATTTGTACTCAAATATGCACATCCTTATGAGCACCAAGTGAAGAATCATGAATACTCTGACCTAATAGTTTATGTATAATTATGGAAAGATGTAATGTTGTTATGCAACATTTAAATGTAATATCTCAAGATGGTCCTATATTATAATTTTACTTTGGAAAATCCTTAAGGATAACTCAATAAATAAAATTTAGGAGTTGGTATAAAGGACAAATGATTTCCTTGTGGTAGAGTGTGGTATTGCATGGTTTTATGTGAAACATGAGTATGTGAGCTTATATGTGAGATCCAACGAACCTATTAAAGAATATTTTTTGATTAGAGAAGTGTATGGTACAACTAATGAAAATTTAGTCAAGAAAGTATTATATCTAGAAAAAAACTTGAGGTATGTCTGTATTATTCAGTGTGGATAGTACAAAGACTATTTCGATAATGGGTCAATTTGTCTTCCCATAAACTCCTAACAAGGTTGAAATCTTCTGACATGGATTCAAAGTATCCTAAAAAGGACTTATATGTACTAATTTTATTTCATTGACTCCTAATAACAGGATCCATCCTCTTACAAGGAGCTTATATATTAGTAAATATTTTTTGTGTGTACCATCAATGTTTTCCTCCTAATCAAGGGTTTCCCTAGTGATGTAAGCATCATTATAAACCCCCAAGAACCCCTAAATAAGTCATGGAGTTCCATAATAAATATAAATTATTCAATATTATAGAGGAATCAATAAATATTTCCTAGTACAATCATCCATCAAATCACCATTATCAAATATGAAATCAATCTTGAAAACATAGACTTCAATTTTGCCATTCGAAATAGACCTGCATACAAAGATTCATAACTTTTTAATAATATATTATTTATTCAATTAAACCATCCACATTAGGTGAAATTAGGTTTCTAATAATATATCCAAAACTTAGAAACATCCCAAGAGTATGATCCAAAGTTATGGCCTATACACCGAGACCCAGTTTTTGTGACTCCATTGAGGATGGTTAAAAACCAAGTTTCACTAACATAGATATAACTTATAAAAAAGTTAACAAAAATGTACCAAACAAATTTTATTATAAATTTGATTCATTCCTTTGTCCAAAAATAAAATTTTCCTTCCTTAAAACAAAAATTAAACATTCGTACATGTTGCTTCAATATGACTATAATTTGAAAACCCAAAAAAAAATATCATGCATAGAATGGTCTTGACTTTCTGAAATCTACATAAAATAAACTAAAATCAAAATAAATTGAATGGTTACTCATTTTTCCACTCTACTATATCAATAATACATCATTTTCAGGTTGTACATGGATGTACAAAGGCTAAAAACAATATGAGAATTAAAAAGCCAATCAAAACAACAAGTTAGAATCACTCTAAATTTGCTTCAAATGTTACTAATTTCTTCCATTCTGATTTGGTTCTACCTTACAATGAATTGTATAGTTTCATGGTCATTTTATACCTTCCAAATACAAACCATAACCTTTGGCTTTCCTTTTTCAACTTTAATGTAATTTTACATTGCTGCAGTTTTCGCAATTATTCACCATCTTGAAAGCTTTTGAGACTTTTGAAAAATGTGATGCCATGACTTTAAATAAACATTAAATAAATATTGAAATTACCATTTAATAATTTTTTACATGGTTATTATCCTCTCAAGGGTCATTTTACAACTTTTGACATGTTAAACAAATTAGGACCTTAGCTATGACAATGTGGACAACATTACATTTTTGTGACAACTTTTCTTTTCAATTGGACTCTATTACATAGAATCACATTGAAACATATATGGATGAACATAAATAATTAAAGGAAAAATTATGATATCATTTAATTATATGATGGCTAGGTGCTCTTGTACCATAATCTCAACCTTGAAATGTTTCCATGTCCCATGGAAATGTGGTGGTGATAACCTCCAAAAGAAGCTTTGCCTCTTTGCCTCGATCTACCTTTAATTTCTTTTATTTTCTTTCTATCCAATAACTATGATTCTAATCAATGGAATTTAAGTGGCTTCCTCCAAGGTACCATAAGTATCATAAGTTCACTCCTCCATGGTACACCAAACACAAAAAACTTGCCTCAACTAAGAGTCCTCTCTTTTCTCTCTCCCTAGGTCTTTTGGCAACCAAAATGGAGCTTCTTCTAAGGCCCTTAGACCATCTCCTATGGCTCCTTAGGTAGACCTCTATGTCCTCCCCTTTGTAGCAAGTGAACATGCACCTACAACCAAAACTCATTAAGAAGAATCAAATATCCATCTTCTTTCCAACAAGGTCCTAGTGTGAATCCTCCCCACTCTCAAGAGCTTTTATCTTTGATACAAATATGGTGTTATTATGCATGGTTATCTTCTTATGGTTTTTGCATAAATTTTGATTAAATGTTTCAGATTTAATAAGGTTAATAAGAGTTGTTTTGTGGACTTTGGGTCCTTAATCTTTGTGGACTTTACATTCTAACAACACAACACACACACACACACACACACACACACACACACACACACACACACACACACACACACACACACACACACATACACACACACACACACACACACACACACACAAATACACATACAAAATAAAAATAAAAGATTGTGAATGTCTGCCTTCATAAGAATACGGGTGCACCTGTAAGCTTTCAGAATAAAATGAATTTCTTTCGCTATGGAAAAACATATTTTTATTATTTGTATTTTTGTCTTTCACTCACAGTATAAGCTTTTTACTTTGTATTTGTGTTATCTTATGTTAGGAAGGTTGTATATGATGAATTATAATGCTAGAATTACATTTGTAATTTGAATCACAAAGTTCATTCATCAAGACCCATCTAGATAGAAAATGAAATAGTAAAGAATAAAGAAGAAAAGTTAAATAATTCTAGATTCATGTACAAATGTCTATAGAAGAATCCAATAAAAATTGATGTTTGGTGTTGTAAACCTTTCTTGGATAAAATTCCTAACCATTTTAAATTAACTATTGTGTAATTTTTCATTTTTTTTTGGATAAAATGCCTAACCAAATTAAATTAACATAAATATCAATAGTATATTTTGAAACATATGAGTCAAGCCTATAACCTAGTAGCATAAATCACATGGAATTTAGCCTAGAATAGTAAAAATTAGCCAAGACTAGGAAAGGAACATCCTCACATATCTAAGGTATATCTAGGAGAGGTGGAGGGTTTAATTGATTCTTCTTCTTGCTAATATGTTTAAGGTTCAGTTCTAGACCTTGGAAAGGTCGAACTATCTATAATATCTTCTTTGATCTCCTTCTCTTTACAACAAACAGAAACAAACACATGGTGAAAAGTGGTATTATAAAAAGTGTTTCATAAGAGGTTGGGATCAATAATCAAAATGCCATATCAAGAAATTTCTCCATGACACCATCCTCGAGAAGAGGAGTTATCAAATAATGAAGAATCCTCTGAAGGAACCCTTGCCTCAAAACTAGAAGTATTTCTCACATAACAACAAGAATATGATATTATTGAATAGAGAAATAACATAGTTATAAAAATAACATCCCTAGAATCAATGGGATCATGCACATATGGATTATAAGAACAAGCTTTAGAATAATTGTGAAATTAGTATGTGTAGTATTTCTTTTTAGTTATGCATATTCACAATTTCAATAAGAAGAAATAAGAGAACATTTCCATTAAGATAAGATATTTAGTTATATAAAAAATTTCAAGACTCATTATTATTGATTTTGAGAAGAGGGAATATAGTTATATTATGAAATAGGATACAACTAATTGTACTCAACAAGTTATTTCCAAAATAGCATAGGGATTAGCTACATTGAGTTCCTTGAGGACATCATCACATAAAAGGCTTAAGGGCATGATCTATAAACTATGAGAGAAACCCTACTAAAGATTGGCATTCAAGCAATCTAATTACATCCAAGCATCCTTCCTAAATTTAATAATAAGATTAACTTGGATATCTTATTTAGTTGATAAATATTTATACATAGTTATTGACCTAAATTATAATAATATGAATTAAAATAAATATATAGAATTCAATATAAATTAATAATGTAGGTTAATTTATGTTGAAATAGTCTAGATTGCAAGGGCACAATATACTTTGTCAATCTCAAATTCAATTTTAATTCAAGCTTGAATCATCAATTTAAGGTCCATATTTATAAGGAAATTTTAATATCATCCCATGTAATATGGTGTAATATAAATGGAAACTCAAAAGGAATTCAAATTAATATGTGTGAGTTGACAATCGATATTATTTAAGTGATATAGCTTATGACTTATGAGTTATCAATTGTGAAATGTGTTCTCAATTATGTACTTAAGTTTGTGTATTTTTAATAAATTTTTGGGTGTAATATAACCACCAAAATGCAATAGAACCTAGGTTTCCTAAACCTAGGTGAACTCAAAGACATCCAAGCCTAGAACCAAAACCCATGCCAAATTCTACCTATATGGTGACATTTTCAACAAAACCCTAGCAAATAAGCTCATAAATAATGATAATAATGAAAATTTTGAACAACTTATTAACCACTTGAAATATTGTCAACAAGAATGTAGAAAGATGAAAAAAAAAAGATTCCATATGGTTTAGTTCACAACACTTTTGTTTCAATAACCTAAAGAACTTGATGGATTTAAAATAAATTCATATAATGGTTTTTTTTATCTTACCAATGATAATAGATGAACTAAGAATCTTAAAAACTAGTTTTTATTAACACTTACCTCAAGGGCTCTATGAATCATAAAAGAAGCCATCACTTTCTCCTTGGATACAAGGTATGTTAAAATTTATTTCCACATGTCGAAGTTACTTGTCCATAGACTTCTCTTTCTTCCCAACATTTTTTGTACCATTTATTTTGCATTCATTTCAGCAAGACAAGTTTTGTATTAAAAAATATTATTAGTAGAAGATGCATCTATGTGTGCAATAGGTAAGCTAAAGAGTTGTGGAACATCAATTTCTAAATTTTTTCGTTTCTTCTTTTGCATATATTAATGAAGTGCAATGATGAAATGAGAGGCTATAAAATGCATTAATGAAGTAGCTATCTATCTCTCTAACCTTATGAACATTCCTTTCTATGTCTCTCTACTTCCCCTATTTTTACTCTCCTATCTCCATTTCTCTTGCTTCCCATATTACTTTTATACTTTATAACCTAGGCTTAGATGATTTAAAATGGATATAACTCTTAGACCTATTATAAATAATTATATTTTAATTGGTATGCTAGATCTATTGGTGCTTATTTGTTTCGATTATTTTTTGGATGATGTATTAACTAAGTAACCTTGAAAGTAGGATATTTGTGAGAATTACTTATAATATAGTCTTAAAAATAACAATATGTACATCATACCACAAAACTTCTTAAATACATTGAAATCTTTTTACCTAGATAGATATCCACCAAAGGGACTTCTAGTTTCTTAAGTACAATCTTCTTCTATGATCTATACTACCATATTTTAGTGTCATTTTCATTCTTATTTTACTTTCTTGCTATTATTGTAAAATATGGTAAAAATGAATAAAATAATTATAATTATAATATTACTATAAAATTGAAATTAATTGATATAAAATATAATATCTAATAATAATTTAAACTATACAATATTATTTTTTAAGAGAATTAAATTAAATTCTCTTACTTTGTATAGATTAATTTTAAATAATGTACTAGTTGACAGATATTTGATTAAATTTAAATATACTATATGACCGTTAATTTTTTAATTAAATGACTATCCAATATTTTTGGTGTGCACAAGGGAAAATGGTTAGTGGAACATCTGGCAATCAAATTCGCTTCTATCGTACACATTTTCTTTGACCCTTTCTTCTAATTTATTTTATTTTGATACCTATTTAAAGCAACTCAAATGATGAGTTCAATGAGGATTTGGATTCAATTTGAATAGATTCCAAAGAATCTTCACTACATGCTAGCTATGCAACCACCATTTTAAAATACACTATGATTTATTTCTAATAAATAATAAACCCCTAGAATTTGGGTCCTCCCCTGTACTTGAATGTTTTATAAATTTTAAGCACTTATTTTAATTTTAATTTCACAAAAATTCTAAGCATTTTGGTTGATTTATAAGCATTTGATTACTTCAAATCTTATTAAAAAGGCATTGATCATGGAGAAAGAAGTCTTAAAATAAAAAGGATTTTTCTCAAATATATTTCTATGATTTAATTTTTTTACATCTGAGATACTTTTGAGAAATTCAATTTTTGATATTTATATCATGATTCAGCCATGTATGTTTTAGTCAAACTCATTAACTTATGTGTACTTAAACAAGGAGCTTCCTCCAAGGTTAAGCCTAGTTTTCTTGAGAATGTTTTTGAAAAACCTTCAACAATTGTTGTGCCTTAGAAACCATTATTATAAATCTCCTTAAGTTCACTTGTTTATACGTAGGATGTATTATCTACAACAAGTCAAATTTTAATATGGCTACTAGGATTCATTATGTATTTTTCAGTCAAAATCATTGATGCATGTTTACCAAGTAATGGTTCACAAGAAGCCATATCCCATGAGAATGAATGAAATAATTAGTACTCATCAAATCTAGGTGATTCTCATGCCTACCTAGAGGTCAACCATCCTAGTACTATTCCAACTCAAGCATTCTTAACCACATAATTTTATCAAAGATTAAGCACACTTCTCTAGAAATCCCATTTGTAAAACCTTCATCAAGTGTTACACCTTATGAAATATTCTTCTTCTTTTTTTAATGGAGGTCAGCTTTATTCACCTAGCCTCTTTGGTTAAGAACAAAAGAGTGACGGGTATCTATTCTCCCAAACTCGCCCGAGGCACGATCTCGAACTCATCTCTTTTAAGCATTGAGGGGCCTTGCACTCAACAAGACATGATTCTTGGTAGGCTCTTTGTGAGCCTTTCAACTTCACTGGTAGACCAAGGACACTTTGACATGAAATATTCATTCTAAATCTACATAAATGTATAATAATTTTGCTCCAATAGTTTATTATAGTCTACCAAACATTGAACTTATGAAATAATAATTTTTTAAGGAATTAAAGGACAACTGTTGGAAATATTCAAGATATAACAAGTTACTGAGAGTGGAGGGGTGAATCAGTAACAATACAACTTTTAAGTTAATTCAACATAAACTGGAAAATCATTCAGTTACCTAATCTGATGCATGCAAGAGATAAATAAATAATCATAACACATATGCACAGAGATTTTGGTGATCCAAAAACCTTCCAAAATAGAAAGTAAAACTGGGGTGGGGATGAAACCCATAGAGCTTCTTTTCTACAAAAGGAAGTTAGCCGGTTAAGGCATACAATGATCACTTCTGGTGATCTGCCCTATTAGGAGCAAAGAGGATTGCTAGATCCACCATGTTAAAGGATTTAAAACACACTTTACAATTATGCACTCTGTTAGGAGATTTATACAAAGACTGTTAAGTCTACCTTGTTAGAGGATTTTTAGATGATTCGCCTGTTAGGATGAACCAATCAGATCTACATATACCTTGATTAGATCCTTTACAATAATCACCTCTTGTGATTGATGAAATCTTTACTACACCTTGTGAACCTTACTAATAAACTGCTTTGCTGCTGAATTCGTATCTGTCTCTTGTATCACAATATATTCATACATGTCGCATATCCATTACCATAATTACAACTTTGTATTATACACATATATATACCATTTTAGTAATTATAGACGCAAGGTTGACTGAACACAAGTAAACAAAATATAACTGAGTCAGCCAGATAGTAAAATAAACTCGGGTTCTTTAGACAGACTTGATGACCTTCTGATACACGGCGTCCACTACGTTACACAGCATCGTCGTGCACTCAGTAGAGGTAGGGGCTCGGTTCATACTAGTCATACAATGTTGGCTGGAACTCGGTAACCATTGGTGACTCGGTAGATATAGTGTCACTCGATAAAAATTAATTTCTTTGATAATCGATTGAGCTCAATTAACACTGAGTCTTTCTTCACTCGGTCAATAATGAGTCCTTCTTTACTCGGTTAACACTAAGTACATCTTCACTCGGTTAACACTGCGTCCATCTTTATTTGGTTAACACTTCTTCTATCTTTACTTGGGTAACACTCCACTCGGTTAACACTAAGTGCAACTTTACCCAATTTGAACTATGTCTTTGATGCTCAGTTTGAACTGTGTCTTCAATGCTCGGTTTGAATTGTTTCTTCGATGCTCGGTTTGAATAGTATAATGAGTGTTGTCACTAATGGCAAATACCTTTATGCCAACAATCTCCCCCTTTGGCATTAGGGACAAAAAAAATTATGAATCAAAGTTTATGTGCAAAAATAAAAATGACATACAATTCAAAATTGATCTTTTTGCAAATCTTGCAACACATATCCTTTTATTTACATATATCTCCCCCATACAATATGTATAGTATTTATAAGTCAATACATATATCTTTTGCACAGTTAGCTCTTGAAGTCTATCTTTTGCACAGTTAGCTCTTGAAGTCTATCTCCCCCTTTTTGACAATAATGCCAAATAGTATATATTTACACGGAGATTCCAAAATGAGAGATAAATTCTGAATGTACCTTGAGAATAAGAGCCAAAGTCTTATCCCAATTTTCTTGCAAAATTTTGCTAGTGGAGAGTGCAATTTGAACTTCTGCAGAGAGTTCAATCATGTGATATGCAATAGAGAAGTTGTTGTCATGGATCAATGTTTTAGAATGAGCAATATGCTTCTACATTGTTTCCATGACAGGAAGGATCATATTCTGGATGTTAATCAGAGTAGACTTGATCCTTGCTTCCTCTCTCAGCAATTCTACCTGTTTCTCTGACAAAAACCTTATTCTCAGATGATGGGATGAACTTGCACTGTAGTCAGATTGTAGCATTTGGGCACTGACCTTCATATCCGCATCAATTTTATTCAACTTTTCTTTTATTTCCTTAGTAAACTCGGTAACATCACAGAGTTTTCCAAAAAGTGAATTTACATTATTAAAAGAATGTTCAAAATTACTCAAAATTGTAGATAATTCTACTTGTTTTACTGCAATATGCTGAGCAATGCGCTCAAGGACCTTATTGTCAAATTTCTTCTCTGCCTTTTCAATGAATTTCTCTTGGTCGGAGCTGTCCTCATTAAATTTATATACAGCCTCTTCTAACTGAATCAAAATGTGTTGAGTAGAATCTACTTCAACACCTATAGCATCTGTTATAATATTCTTAGCATTCTCAATAATGCTATATTCCTGGTCTCTCTCATGCCTCAGCTATTTTTGCCTAGCTTTCTATTCTAATAGCTGACTGAGCATTCTCATTTCATCAACTGATGCAGTATCTAGATCTATCTTAGGAATGAAAATGTCCTTATCCAGATCTATTTCCTCATCCACTGCCTTACTGGAAAACATGTATCTCTTTGGTTTTTTTGTAGTGACTGCACCTTTTCCCTTTGAAATTGAAACAATAGTTGATGATGCTAGACTAGCTGACAAAATTGGAATAGGACTAACTAGAGAAAGATTGAGAGAAGTGCTAGTAGTATCAAAAATTGGTGTTGCTCCCAAAATTGCTGTACAAGATGGAGTGGGAGAACTAGCAGTTTCCAAAATTGGAGTAGGAGAAGTCAAAATTGTAGTACCTGTAGGTACACTTACTGTACATTTTGTAGTAGAAGTTGATATACTTGAGAAACTTACTGTTGTGACTGAGGATAACTCGGTCAAAGAAGGTGGCTACAACTTGGTTAATGAAGTGGTAGACACTTGCATAGATGGTACCCAGAGCTGAGAGGACACAGGTGAAGATTGATCAATTGATGAGTCTATTGAGCTCACAATCTCACTAGTAGAAGCTATCTCCATAGTTGATGTACCTATTTTAGGTGGAGAGTGAGGAAGAGATGCAATGACTTCGGCTGCAATTATTAGTGGATCTTCTTCCTCCTTAGCTTGTTCTACTTCTTCCTTCATTTCTCTTTCAGCTTCTTCCTCAATTTCTAACATTAATGATTGCAGGTCTTCTGGAATGTCTTCAATGTCATCACCATCATCATCATCATCATTATCATCACTGTTGTCATTGTCCTTGATTTCAACAGTATCATCACTGGGTTTGTGTAGATGATAGATATTTTTCCACATGTTTGTTGCATCATTTACTACATGCTCAATGTCTTTCACAAGTATCAAACAAGTGTGGAATCTAATCATCATGTTACCTTCATGGTCTTTCAGTAATTTCTTCACTTCAGCATCAGTGAGACTCGGCAGGGGATTCCTCAGGGTCTACACATAAATTTCTTTGACAGTCTTGGTTGCAGCTTCCCATCTTGGTTGCAACCTCTCCAATAGCTCTTTGGAGATCTGAGAGGCTATTTGGTCTAGGGAGTATTTCCATTTACCCATTTTGTTCAGTACCAATTCCTCAATCTGCATTTTCTCCTGTTCTGTTCTGGTTTCAAACTTTAATGCTTTGGAGTTTGTGAAGTTAGCTCCTGCATCTAATTGCTTCAGTCTTTCCTCAAGGGTGAGTGGAGGCTTAACAAGTACAGGTTCCTTCTTTCCCTGTCTTGTTATCCTGGAGAACATTGCAGTAGTTTTCTTTGTAGGTTTGGTGATAGTCACCTTACCTTTCTTTCGTTGAGGCTTTTCTTCTTTTTTAGACTCGGTTTCCTCCTCTTCTTCATCTTCTCCTCTCCCTTCTATTATCATGAGAGGGCCAACATCTATTTTCAGTTTGGCTATGTTCCTCTTTCCTTTGCTAATGGCCTGATGGATTTTAATTTGAAGCTCAATTTTGGCCTTAGCTTCATCATATGTTCCAAAAACTGGTTGTCTTGGGTCTACAGGTTCATTTACCAATGCTTCTATGATGTCCCTAGTTTCATCAATATTTACCTCATAGGGAAGAGGTTTCACCCATGCTACCCGAGGCTTGACTGCCTGTATGTATACCTTGTCACAGTCTACCATGAAACATCCATCTTCCTTGTACTCTTCAACAAGTCTTGAAGGAATTCAGAACCTATTGTTCATTCTTTCCTTAAATTCTTCAAAATAACTATCCAAAACACTATCAAAATTTTCACCTAATTCGGCGATGAATTCATTAATTTGATAAAGAATTGGGATATCCTTTTTCCATACTATTGATCCTTTAGATGGAAAGGACTTTAGAACATAGAAAAACAAACAAATCAAAAGTGCACCAAATTTGCAGGAGTTGTTCTTGGAAGTCCTTATGCTTTCCATATTTTTATTGAATTGGGACAAAAGCAATTCCGATAAATCAAACTCTGCATTCTTCTTTACTATTTTATATGCCAAATCCACAACTTCACAGGATACACTGTTTGGACGGCTTGAACTATATATTTTATGAGCAATGACATGAATGCCAAATCTCAATTCAATGTCAGTTACTGTACTAAGCTTAAGTCCTCTTCCATCCCATTCTGCTTGGGTTAGTCTCTACAATTCTTCCCAACCTAGGGTTCTGGTAGTCTTGGCTTTCCTCAACATGAGGAGTCCAGTAATTTTGCTAATCATTTTCTTAGTGATAGGTATAGGTTGTTCTAACCACATTTGGCCATTGTGAACTTGACTGAGTACATACCTAACCCATTTTACTTGAAATTTCCTTGGCAAATGCAAAATATGGGTTAACCCTTTTGATTCAAGATGTTTATGTTCGGGTTTCAAGGTTCTATCTATGCTCATTTCACCTAGGGCATTGTCAATTTCTAGGTTTCCAAGTTCTTGAATGGAACACTTGAAATGAGAGAGAATTTCATTAATAAGAAGTACCTTTGGAGGGATTTGTGACTGAGCACCGTTAGGGTCCAATGATTCTGCAATTGTCGGTGCCAATTTGAAGTTTGGGGTCTTCCATTTTTGAACCTTTCTTTGTCTTGAAGCTGCCACTTCCAGATGCCATTGTTACTCGGTAGGTGTAGAAAAATTCTGAACAGATTCTTTGCCCTTTTGAAAAAAAAAAAAATCACTCGAAAATGCTTTAAGCTCGCTCTGGAATCGCAGAAGATAACTTAGCTCTTTGTTCACAGTGAAAAATGAGATGAAATTTTGCCCCTTTTGACAACAAATTCGCCATAAATTTTTTGGTATGATGGTAGATGAAATGACAGGTTGTCATCCACTAGCTCGGTAGATATTATCAACTCGACGACCAAATGAAAACATTGAAGTATCGACCTAACTCGGTTAGGTCACGAACCAACCCTGCTCGGTTGACACAACTCAGTCAATGAAACTTTGTTGTGCCTGACCGTACTTGGTAAAGTCTTGAACCATCCTAAAGTCAAAGTGTATCTGAAATACTGATTTGATCATCCTTCTTCCTTTGGAGCTGCTTAGGATAAATCTTGGAGGATGCAGTTCCAATCTTTCTTTTATGAATATTAATTGGAAATGGTGGAATCACCCATTTCTTGAGTGACATTTCTATTACTTGTTTTATTTTTCTCGGTAGATTTTGGAATCCACTATTGCTTCATTTGCTTCTGAATGTTGTCTGCTTTGATTTTCTTCTCATCTTCAATTCTTTTGATATTCATGCAATTTTTAGCTATATGACCAAGTTCTGTACATGTATAGCATCTTATTGTAGTGTCCTTTTTCCTTAGGTGATGTCTAGCACAATTTATGCCAAAATGTCCATATTCTCCACAATAGTGACATTTGCACCAGGTGTTGTAGTCCCATCCAAATATGGCATTGACAATCTGTTTAGCTGGATTGAATGATTTGGTTTTGCATTGGAATGCTTTGTGACCATGCTTTTTGCATTTGTGACAGTTGCCCTCAAATTTTGGTTTTTCTTTACACTCATTTGCCTTATGACCATGCTAATTGCAATTGAAGCATTTGCCACTGAATTTTGCTTTCCCATTGCTCCAGCATTTGTTTGATGTATGTCCTATCCTACCATAGTGATTACAAGTGGGTCTTTTATTCCTTTGTTCACCTTGTTTGGAGGATTCACCTTCTTCCTTGTATCCAAGACCAACTTTACCCTTTTGTCTATGAAGGTTTTCCTCATTTTGTTGATTTAATTGATTTATATCTGTTTGGGATTTCATCATTCTTTCATTGACTTTCCTTTTAGAGATTAGGTCATTTTCCAAGCTTTCATTGATTTGTCTCTTAGTTCTTAAGTCACTCTGTAGACTTTCATTGATTTTCTTTTCAGTGTTTAAATCATTCCTTATTCTTTCATTTTGTGTTCTGAGAATCTTGATTTCTTCATTTGCATTAGAGAGTTGGTCTATAAGATCTTCATGCTGATGGGATTGATTATGAATTTCATGACTTCTATCTTCCAATTCTTCTTGTGCTTTGTTTCTTTGTTCCAAAAATTCACATAGCCTGATTGATTGTATTTCTTGCTCTCTTTTAAGCTTTTTTACCTCTTCTTGCAGAGATCCATTCTTTTCTAGAAGTTCTTTGATTTCTTTGTCAGCTTCTTGTAAATTACTTTATGGTAACAAATCTTCAATCCTTTCTTCAACATAAAGATGGTCATTCATTTGTCTTGCAAGTTCCTTTCTTCTTTTTAGGGATTGAGAAAGATGTTCCTTTTCTTCTTTGAGTTGAACCATGGTCATTTCTAGATCTAACTTTTCATTTTCTATAACTTTCTCTAGTCTGAATATCTCCATTGACTTTGATCTTTGCTGAAGTTGTTAAGCATTGTCCTGAGAACCAAATAGCTCTGATACCAATTGTTGGAAATATTCAAGATATAACAAGTTACTGAGAGGGGAGGGGTGAATCAGTAACAATACAACTTTTAAGTTAATTCAGCATAAACTAGAAAATCATTCATTTACCTAATCTGATGCATGCAAGAGATAAATAAATAATCATAACACATATGCATAGAGATTTTGGTGACCTAGAAACCTTCCAAAATAGAAAGTAAGACTAGGGTGGGGATGAAACCCACAAAGCTTCTTTTCTGCAGAAGGAAGTTAGCCGGTTAAGGCATATAATGATCACTTCTAGTGATCTGCCCTGTTAGGAGCAAAGAGGATTGCTAGATCCACCTTGTTAAAGGATTTAAAACACACTTTACAAGTATGCACTCTGTTAGGAGATTTATACAAAGACTGTTAAGTCTACCTTGTTAGAGGATTTTTAGATGATTCACCTATTAGGATGAACCAATCAGATCTACATATACTTTGATTAGATCCTTTGCAATAATCACCTCTTGTGATTGATAAAATCTTTACTACACCTTGTGAATCTTTCTAATATACTGCTCTGCTACTAAATTTGCATCTGTCTCTTGTATCAAAATATATTCATACATGTCGCATATCCATTACCACAATTACAACTCTGTATTATACACATATATATACCATTTCAGTAATTATAGATGCAAGGTCAGCTGAACACAAGTAAACAAAATATAACTGAGTCAGCCAAATAGTAAAATAAACTCAGGTTCTTCAGACAGACTTAATGACCTTCTGATACACAACATCCACTACGGTACACAACATTGTCATGCACTTGATAGAGATAGGGGCTCGGTTCATACTAGTCATACAACGTTGCCTTGAACTCGGTAACCATTGGTGACTCGGTAGATATAGTGTCACTCGGTAAAAACTAGTTTCTTTGTTAACCGATTGAGCTCAGTTAACACTGAGTCTTTCTTCACTCGGTCAATACTAAGTCCTTCTTTACTCGGTTAACACTAAGTACATCTTCACTCAGTTAACACTACATCCATCTTTACTCAGTTAACACTACTTCTATCTTTACTCAGTTAACACTAAGTGCAACTTTACCTGGTTTGAACTATGTCTTCGATGCTCAGTTTGAATTGTGTCTTCAACGCTCAGTTTGAACTATGTCTTCGACGCTCGATTTGAACTGTATAATGAGTGTTGTCACTAATGGCAAATACCTTTATGCCAACACAACAATATAAAGTAAATGAATAACCAATTCCATTTTTGACAAGATTTAGTCACTTGAAGTCATGAATAGGTCAATGTACAAATTTGTGTCACCTTTCAGGCTGACTCATCGAAACTATTGAGATTGAGTATTTCTATTTGAAAACTAATTTTAGTAAAACATATGATCTAGATAAATTCATTCTAGCTAAGTTATATATGTTTGCAAAATTTTCCAATTTGGAATACTTATTAAATGCATGTTTTATACTATTTTGTATTTAATTACTAAAGTAATAAAATTATTTTTTAAAATTGACTTTTTAATAACTTTTACTCTTTTAATGATATTTTTTTAATAACGTATAAACATCATTTTACATAGCTCAATGTTAAGAATATTCTCATTTATATTTTATAGCATTTTACTTAGAAATAGTTTAATTTACTTTAAAAATACAAGTATGTATTATAACACTTGAGAAGATGTTGATTTTGAGAAAGATAAAAATAGTTAATCTTATCAAACCAATTTAAAATGAATATGACATTTTAGAGGAGAGAGTCCTCTTCCAAAATATATAAATTTTCTTTTCGTCAAAATATATTTATTTTGAAAACTATCGTGGGAGATGAAAACTATCAATTTTAGATGAGTTGAAATTTGAATTGTTATAAAAAAAGAAAATATAGGTCAAAAACCAAATTTTGTTTTTGATTGTTCTAGCTATATATAATAGACCCCTAGAAGTTGGGTGGTCCCCTATACTTGAGTATTTTATAACTTTTAAACACTTATTTTGATTTATATTTCACAAAAATTATAAGAATTTTGGTTGATTTATAAGCATTCAATTACTTCAAATCTAATTGAAAAAACATTGATAATGGAGAAAGAAGTCTTAAAATTTAAAAAAAGGAATTTTTTCGAATATATTTCTGTGATTTAAAATTTTAATGTATGAGATAGTTTCTATATATTCTCTATAGCAACTCAAGTTTTGATATTTATATCATGATTCAACCATGTATGATTTAGTCAAACTCATTAACTTATGTGTTCTTAATCAAAGAGCTTTTTGTAAGGTTAAGCCTAGTTTTCTTGAGAATCTTTTTGTAAAAACTTCAACAACTATTGTGCCTTAGAAACCATTATTATAAATCGCCTTAAGTTCACATGTTTATAAGTAGGAGGTATTATCTACAACAAGTCAAATTATAATATGGCTACTAGGATTCATTGTGTATTTTTTTAGTCAAAATCATTAATGCATATTTACCAAGTAATGGTTCACAAGAAGCCATATCCCATGAGAATGAATGCAATAATTAGTACTCATCAAATCTAGGTGATTCTCATGCTTACCTAGAGGTCAACCATCCAACTCAAGAATTCTTAACCACATAATTTTATCAAAGATTACGCAAAATTTTCTAGAAACCCCATTTGCAGAACTTTCAACAAGTGTTAAACCTAATGAAATAGTCATTCTAAATCTACCTAAACTTATCACAATTTTGCTCCAATAGTTTATTATAGTCTATACCATACATTGACCTTATGAAATAAAGTGTTTAGGAAGTAAAGGACAAAAATATAAAATAAATGAACAACCAATTCCATTTTAACGAGATTTAGTTGCTTGAAGTCATGAATGGGTAAAGGTACAAATTTGTGTCACCTTTCTGGTCGACTCGTCAAAACTGTTGAATTTTAGTATTTCTATCTAAATTTTTTTTTTTCAAACATATGATCTAGATAAATTCATTCTAGCTAAGTTATATATGTTCATAAACTTTTTTAATTTGGAATACTTATTAAATGCATGTTTTATACTATTTTGTATATAATTACTAAAGCAATAAATTTTTTTCCGAAAACATACTTTTTAATAACTTTTACTCTTTTAATATTTTTTTGATAATATATAGACACCATTTTATAGAGCTCAATGTTAAGAATATTCTCATTTATATTTTATAGTGTTTTAATTAGAAATAGTTTATTTACTTAAAAAATGCAACAAGTATGTATTTTAACACTTGAGAAGATATTGATTTTGAGAAAGATAAAAGTATTTAATCTTATCAAAAAAATTTAAAAAGAATATGACATTTTAGAGGAGAGAGTCCTCTTCCAAAATATATAATTTTTCTTTTGGTTAGAATAGATTTGTTTGGAAAACTATGGTGGGATATGAAAACTATCAATTTCAGGTGAGTTGAAATTTGAATTGTTATAAAAAAGAAAATATTGGTGAAAAACTAATTTTCATTTTTTATTAATCTAGCCATATATGTCATCTATAATATAATTAGCGACTAAAATACTATCCTTAAAAACTAGGAAAAAATATCAATTCTTATTCCAAATAATCATTAAAAATAATAATCTTTAAATTTATCTATTTCTACACATTTGATTAGTTTATGAAATTTTTGAATTTGAAATAATAATACAAGTTTTATGTCAATGAAGTTGAAGAGTTAATACTAGTGTTAACCTTTTCCTTTATAAAATGGTGACGTAGGTTTGCGCTTTTACCTAAATAACATTAAAATGTGTTCCATAGACATATGTCCATAAAACATTAGATTTTAGAAAAAGGATATCTTTTGCAATCATAAAGATTGTATTTTCTATGATTATTTTGGTGTCAGAATTTCATCTTTCTTAGCCATTGATTCTAGAAATATACACCGATTTAGTATATGAAACAAAAAGAAATGGTATATAAATCCAAAAAATGAATACATTCAAGTTCTTTCCATTAAAGGTTAATATATTATTTGGGAATTTCAAATGTGTCAATGATATATTTTGGCAAATTGAGCAATAATTTATTGGCTTTCCAAGGTAATCATTTCCTTGGCCTATGCCTAGACATCTACCTCTATTACATGCGATTTAATAAAGAAGTGCAGATGTAGACTGTGAGTTAATTTCAATTTTTTTGATTTTTTCCATATGTAAACTCATTACTTCCATACCCTTGAGAATTTACAAAATTATGTGCACCTAGACGTTGATTTTTCTTCCGATTGATTAGCTAAGCTATCATATCTCCTAATTTGAAATCTTAATTAAACCATCAACTTTTGAAATAATATCTAAATATAATAAATCAATAATGTTCAAATTTAACAAGTCTAGATATAGACAATCATTTAAGATATTATAATATATAAATAAATATTATTAAATACAATAAAGAATTGTTTAAGTAAGTACATTATTGAAAATCTATTGTTAATATAGAACTTGATGACAATAGAATTAACATAAGTATTATTATAATTATAAGAAAATTTAAATATAAATAAATAATAAGATAACAATGTGTCATGGTAACCATGTAACTTAATTAACTATGTAATGAAGTGGTAATATTTAATTGATAAAGTAAATTATATATATGAAATAAAATTAACAAAAATAATAATATATATGATATATATGGAACCTAATTATGACACATAGGATACTGAATGAAATAATTTTTGATGAGTATACATTAAAAATTAGATAATGTTCTAAATGGAGACATTAGAAATGGTATGGTATAGAGCATATTCCTAAGAACCTGAAGATAAAGAAAACATATACATGTATTATTAATTCTAATCAACGTTGAAAAGTGTTTGAAGGAATTGACATTAAATAGTAGCAATAAGATATCATTTGCATTATACTGAAGGGCAGCTTAGAGAAATCAACTAGAAAGGCCCTCCGTTGCACAAAACCAAACCAGTATATTCCATAATTTCGGCGAGACTTTTAATACTCAATCATCATTTTCCTATGATAAGTCAGAAATCTTACAAGAATAAAAGCAAAGACGCATGCAAACACAGTGTACTATTCATTATACAATTTATACAATTTCACAAAGCATATCCATGTTCACTTGAGAAAGAGAATTTGATCAATCCACACAATCTAGAATAGAGTCTACGAGATCACCCTTATTACTACAAGAGAACTCATTAAATTATTTCTGCAATCCAATTATATACCAGTTTTACATGATCCCATACCATTGGTTCAGGTGATCTCCACAATTGACTTACTAGTAAGTCAGTCAAACAAAAAATATGTAGATAATTGTAGAGTTTACCAGTATCTTTTTTAGGGTGATCATTCATCGAAAGCCATAATTGCTGGACTAAAATAATCATAGTGGTAATATTTTTTCCTTCAAACTCATACTGCCAGGATACATTGATGCATTTAGCGGCTTGTGTCTAAAGAGATCAATAATCAATAACATTGATGAATTCCTTGACGATCACGTTGTAGAAGGCTGAAGGATTAAGACAAAATGATCAGCCACTCCATAAATACTAGTCAAGAATTGTACATACAATCAATGGTCCATACATACTTAGTAGTATGGTCAATAATAGCTCTATGGGCTACCAATATACCATTATATCGTCTTTTCATGTATCTAATCAAAACAACCAAGGAGATTACCAAAGCCACTAGAAAACAATTAGAAGGAATAATGGCAATTAAATATTGGAAAGGTTGCAAAAAATGTGTATCGTCCAATAATGTATACCTAAATTCAACTATTTAAACATATGAGTTTTGTTGTGGGAAGTCAAACCATTAGATGGAAATATATAATTTATATCCACGAATTTAAATGGGAGATTAAGTTGATACCAAAAAGTATCGCAGAAGACCAACAATCAATGTAAAGATCTATAAAAAGAACTAAGAAAAGCAAAAAGAAAGGAACATTAGATAGGATGAGAGACCACACATGGATAGTAATACATAAATTCATAAATCACCATTTCAAAAAAGAGGTATCTATACTATCTTGTTTGAGTCAGTCATTAGTACTTATAAGATTTTGAATGAATAAGATTTCAGTAACTATATTTACTGAACCTTGTCATTTGTGACATAGTGAATTAAGAAATGAAATAATTTAAATGTATTTGTAAGAACAAATATATATAATTGATAAAGATAATTATATAATTAATATATTAAGTAGATATATATGAAGTTATGAGATTTCATCAATCTAAAATATAAATTTGGTTTATAGTTCTTTGTGATTATATATAATGTAATTTATACATGCGTTATTTTATGTTAGATAAAACATATATATTAAATAAAAAAGAATTAGATGGATACATTATATATTTAGTTTATATGGGAGAATGATCTACTATATATTTATAATAATTATCATACATAAAATAATTCATGTAGGAATGACATCAAAATTATGCATCACTTATGTGATGCATGTTTATTAACATGGTTAGCTAATCCTCACTAATAAAAATAAGTGGGTAGGGAAATTGTGAATGAAAAATAAACTTATCTCTCAATACTCAATTGATAACATTTAACCAACAATTACTTATGAAAAAAGGTAACTTTTAATATGTAGACATTTTATTGGCAACAAGAAGAGCATTGAATATTGATATATTTGATAACCCTCAAATTGGAAACTAATGTATGTATGTGTGTGTGTGTGTGTGTGTGTGTGTGCGTGTGTGTGTGTGTGTGTGTGTTTCATGTCTACAGACTGATATAAAAATAGAATGCTATTTTTATTACATTAAATCATTGTTTCACAAGCTAGTTTAAGCCTTGTGGTGGAATGGACTATGTTGCATCATACAAAGGCACTAAGTAAGGTCTACAGTGGAATGAGGTTGAGATACAACATACAAAGGCACTAGATAAAGCCTATGGTGGAATGAGCATGAGATACATCATACAAGGGTACTAGGTAAGGCTTGTGGTGGAATGGGCAAGTAAGTTATTTCATATGAAGGAACTATCTTGGAAGTAATGATCATAGTGAGGTAATTACAATAAGGGGGAAGAATGAACTCCACTAGGCACATCACTTCATATGATATTGGGTTGAGGGAGTTAGAGGTTCTTTGGTAATAGGGCACCCTATTGTAGTTCTTCCTCTAAACTTAGAAGGATGTATTGATTATCTAAGTATACCACCTTGAAAGATTATTAACACTTGTCATAAAGGCCAAGGAGGTCAAAGTTCCACCCTTGGGCTTAGACTGAGATAGTGTAAAAATATTGAAGAAAACAAGCATGTTGTTAAGTAGGCCACCTTGTGTAGAAGCCTAATACCTACCACCAAGACCAAGAGGGTCAAAGTCCTACTCTTGGGCTTAGTATGAAATAATCTTGAACCTAATTTACCATGACACAACTATTTGAAATTTATATATGTATAAATTCTTTTGTAGTTGCAGGGTTCATAATCAAGGAAGTATCCTAAAAAATTATAAATGAGAGTTGTTAATCGAGAAATTTGATAACATATGTATTATGTGTTTATATTGTGTATGCTTCATGCCTTCATGTATTCATCTATCTACATTGTATAGTTTGTGTCTTCATGCATTCGTATATTTACTTTTTGTACACTTTGTGCTTTCTAACACCCAAGTGCATACTCAATTTTTTTTATGTTGACTCTACATAGAAGGATTTATATAAACTATCATTGCTTGAGAACAAGCAATTTTGAGAAGGGGGGCTTGTCATATCCCCTAATTTGAAATTTTTAGTAAACTGTCAACTTTTGAAATAAGATTTAAATATAATAAATTAATATCTTTCAAATATAATAAGTATAAATATACATAATAATTTTAAATATTTTAATATATAGACATATAAAAGCACAAACCTATGCCACCCTTTTATAAAGGAAAATGTTAACAAAAGTATAACTCTTCAACTTCATTGACATAAAACCTATATTATTATTTAGAATTTGAAAATGATAGAAACTAATGAAATGTGGAGCAATTGAGAAACTTCAAGCAAAAAAAATTTAATGATTATTTGGAATAAGAATTGATATATTTTCCTAATTTTTATGGATAAGTTTTGAGTTGCTTAAAAACATTGAAAATGAGGAGAATAATTCCCACCATAATACTATATGGAAATAAATCTTTTTCCTTTTATTTCAAATTATGTTATAGATGGTATATATATAGCTAGATGAATCAAAAACTAAAATTGGTTTTTGATCTATATTTTCTCTTTTATAACAATTAAAATTTCAACTCACCTAAAATTGATAGTTTTAATCTCCCACCATAGTTTTCAAAACAAATCTATTCTATCGAAAAGAAAAATTATATATTTTGGAAGAGGAATCTCACCTATAGAACACCATATTATTTTTAAAAATATTCAATAAGATTTACTATTTTCTTCTTTTTTAAAATCAACATCTTCTTGAGTGTTAAAATACATACTTGTACTATTTTTAAATTACAATAAACTATTCTTAAGGAAAACACTATAAAATCTATATGAGAATATTCTTAACATTGACCTCTATAAAATGGTGTTTATATGTTACTAAAAAAATATCTTTAAAATGAGTAAAAGTTATTAAAATTTTAGTTTTCTAAATAATTTTATTTCTTTAGTAATTAGACAGAAAATAGTATATAACACGAATTTAACAAACATATATAACTTAGCTAGAATGAATTTATCTAGATCATATGTTTGAACAAAATTGAATTTTAGATAGAAATGTTCAAATTCAATAGTTTTGACGAGTCAACCTGAAATGTGACACAACTTTGTACATTTACCCATAAATGACTATTACTTAATATAATAAATAATTGTTCTAGTAAATACATTATTGAGAATCTATAGTTAATATAAAATATGATGACAATAGGATTATGCAAGTATTATTATAATTATAATAAAATTAAAATATATATAAACAATAGTATATTATTAAATCATATAAATAAATAATAAGATAACATTGTGTGATGGTAGCCATGTAACTTAATTGACTATGCCATAAAGTTGTAATATTTAACTGATAAACTAAATTATATATTCAAAGTAATATATTAATAAAAATAATAATATATATGATATATTTAATGAAATGGTTCCAAAGGCCATGACTCTTGTGATTACCACATATATAAAAAGGTGATGGAACCTATATTACGACACATAAGATATTGAATGAAATAATTTTAGATGAGTATATAGTAAAAGTTAGATAATGTTCTAATTGGTGATATTACTGTCATGTCCCCTTTTCAAATAATTAAAAAATAATAATCTTTGCTAAGGCAGGCAGGCCCAAGAAAGTGAAGTTTCGGAAAAAGGGGGTTAATCTTTGGAAACCGTTGGACTAATAAATGAAAATTATTATTAAAATATGTTTCATTAACCTCTCTTGGACGTGAGTTATAGTTATGCCCTCTTTTAAGGGGTTTGGAGGCATTTTGGGCTGAGGGGAGAACTTGATTTTTGCTCATTCTTTGTTATTCTTCAGAGGCTGCCAAACCTGTGGAGAAGGAGACCCAAGAATGAGAGTTTGCAGGTTTCCAGGGAGACCTAAGAACGGGAGTTTGCAAGTTTCCAAGAAGGCTAAGGATGGGAGTTTGAAGCCATTCCATGTGCATGCTCATACAGAGTTTGCCTTTGTGCTGAACAGTGTAGATTTGTGGGTTTTTGGGAGTGTTTTTTGCATGAGTTTGGTGTTTTCAGTTGAGCATTTCATATTAGTTTTGGTTGCTGCTGTATTTCAGACTTTAAGTTGTTAAAATAGAGCTGAATATATGTATTGGGACGTGATTAAACTTCTGAGATAGTTTATTAGTGTTGTGTGGTGTTTTCGAGCATTTTTGTGTTAATTTCGAGAGCTCGATGAGCATAGTTTTTGTTCTACATTTGAGAACTGTTGTGTAAAGGTTATACAGATCTAGAAATGTCATTTTGTAGGCTGTTATGCTGCTGAAATTTCTATAAAAATGTCCACTTTTAGATTTATTAATAATTGGTGAAGCTGTGAAGCTTTTGGCACAATTTCTGGCATACCCGATTTGGGGTTTCTTGAGAAATTTGGAGGATCTTTGTGATATTAGTTGTTTGATCTTAAAGATCTGATTAAAGGTTGAAAATATCATGTAAAATCAGAAAAGGGACATTTCAATTACACAAGCCCTCCACATTCATCGACTTTACTAGTAAGATAATCTAAAATACAATAAAATCTTACTTAAACCTACATAAAGTGGAATACCATACTAGAGGCATGTTTTATAACATGTAGGAAACATTCCTTTGCCTCCATATTTGATCTTCATTCTTTATTTTCACCCATTCTATCTATAGATACCTTCAAGTTTTTTTTGTTGCATCTTACATTTTTTTTCAAAATTTTCTATAGAATTTTTTTTAATTTTTTTTTTTCTATAACCTTTTTTTTTTACATTTCTAGTTTCATAATCTTCATGAGGAATTGATCATGGTGTGTGATGTTATGGCATCTTGGCCTAAAGGATACAAAATAATATTAAACCACTATACTTTTACACACCTTTATTCCAATATAATTGTGAAGGAAAACTGGAGTGAAATTTACCTCTATCTTTTGGTTAAGTTGTTGTGTTGTTATCCTTGCCATCAAGGTTCAAATCTCATGGGGATGAGGTCCCCCGTTTGTGGCCTCACTGGTTTGTATCTCCAGGTCAAAGCTTTTATCCCTCTTTGAAAACATATAGAAATTTACCTCTAACTTTGCTAGACATTTGGTCTAATGAATTGCACTATATATCATTTGTAGGCATGGAATTGCACTACATATTCTTATTGTATTCTATGCATTTTTGCTTTATTTTCTAGGCATCTATTGCTGGATGCAATGAGTTTTTCATCACTTCTAGAACATCTATGTCATTGAATTCAAACACCTAAGATCCCTTCTAGCACTTTGGTATATGAGTTAACACTATCAATGTAATAATTCTACTATAACCTAGTATTGAACCATTCTAATTATAAATATCTAAATTCAAATATTAGTTGGAGAACTAATGCATAGGGCTCTAAGATAACCAGTGATTAATCTTCTCTTCCGTCACCAATCAGATTGCTTTATTATCAATATTCACATTACTTCTTTTCAATTGAAAGAAATAATCGATTCTTACTAGCACTGTTCCTAGTATGTACGCTGGCACATTTCTTTGTCCCAAATAAATGCTCTCATCGGTTTCAATGTAGGAGAAGATGTGAAAATCAAAATAACTATTGGAGTTACCATTATTGCAGGTGAAGGTAGCGTGTTTCTGCATCAAGAGGTAGACTATCAAAGTTTTGGACTTATCATTTTGGCAGGTTCTCATTTTTGCATGGCGACAACACTTGACATGGTTGCATGTTCCTTTGGCTTGCATGTTACACATGTGCGTTGTTTTTCTTGTCACTATGCAATTTGATTTTAGAGACAGGGCATGATAAAAGAATGCTTAATCAAATGAAAAGTATTTAATAAATTACTCAACTTTCACAATGAATGGTTCTAGAAGTGGAGGAAAGTAATTCAAATTTATAGATTCAAATGAAGAAAAATATGCATTTCCATATGCACTGTGGCTTTTCACACTAGGGAGGATAGAAGCATGGACGAAAAGCTCTTAGATATTCTGCATTTAGAGGGAGCTCAGTGGGTCAGCTACACTCTATATAAATGGGATATAATGTTTCAAGACAAATTATAACTTAAATGAATAGAGGTATGATGTATCTAATAAAATTATTGTAAATGGTATAATGCATCTAAAACGCGTCTTTATTTTTATTGGGGACCAATTTCTATTTGTGTGCCAGTGTAACATTCTAAATCATATTATTTTGGCCCAATTCCATTTACTGGGAGCCTCTCTACCCATTCTCACAATCTTACATCTGTGCCCACTCATTTTCTTTTCTCGTTTTTTGTTTGTCCAATCTTATATTTTTAAAGCATTCTTATTAAGAAAATAAAAAGAACAGGAAAAATCAAACTTGAATCTTCTCCATAGACTTTGAAATTGCCCAAAAGATTTCGAAATGAATGGAATAGTAGCTTAGTAAAGATGAAACAAGAAGATTCCATATGCTTCAAGAATAAATGCTGATGATGATTCAAGGTTTGTATGAGGTTCTTAGTTAAAATAGGACTTAACTCATTGTGAATGATTTAATACTATTATTCATTAGTATTTATTGTTTCTTATGTTGATTTCTTTTTTTTAAAATATCAGCAGGGTTTTCAAAATTCAAATATTTGGGTTGGAGTCAATTTTAGGAACATTTTAAGATCAGTTTGGGAAACCTAATTGAGGTCATTATTTAAAAACATTAGTATTCTTGGAAAATATTTCTTACCAAATTGTTATGTTATTTTATTTGTATTATTTCCTATGTCATTTTGAGGGGGTGAGTGTCATTTTGAGGGGTTGAGTAGAAAAGATTTAATTTTTGTAATGCAGTAATGGACTTGACTAACAACATAGTTTCTAGGTTGCACGGAGACATGACACTGATTAGGAAGATTGTGGAAAATTTAGACAACTATTGCAAATGAATATTTGTTTTTATTGTTGAGAAGCAACTGGAACAAGGATTTTGTGATAGTGCATTGTATTATGCTCATGCATTACACTATTATGCTCTAAAATAATAACACACAACAATATACATGTCTATTTCTATCTCAACCACACCAAATTGTGTGGGACTGGAATTCATATAAGTGACCAACAAAGACGTTCTTGAATGAGTTACAAAATGACATTTAAAAGGATTTATTCTCCATTTCCTGTATGTTGGAAAAATTAGTGGTAGGTCAATCATCTTTGGCTTTGGACAATCTATAGTCCTAAACTATTAGGAAAATACATTGTGAGTGTCTTCCGTACAAAGTTCAATACTAACTATCATTTTATCTTTCCAATCATAATTGATGTAATTGAGAAACTGGGAAGAAACATTGATAGGTAAAATTATAAAAGTTTTTATACACTTGGTAACCTATTGGATCATTAGACAACTTTTAACATTCTATAAGGTTTGGTGGAGGTAGAACTACAATGATTTATTAATAAAATATTCCTCAACTCAATATTGTACTTTTTCCCTAAATTGAAATCTTAAATTTGATTTATTAATTAATTGAGATCTTAATTCATTAAAATTAAAAATAATTGAGACTACTAAAAAATACATGCATCTTAAAATATTAATAATTTAATCTAAGTTGTACTCTTTTAAAATTCTATAACATTAGGTGGAGCCAAAATTACGATGATTGATTCTTGAGATATTCCTAGATTGAATATTGTGCTTTTAATTAAGAGTAATGAAAAAATCATGAATTTAATGAATTATTGATTTAATATAAGTTTGTATTGTTTTAAGTTTTATTATATAATGATTTTCTTATTATATTTTAATTTTAGAAATTAGGTTTAAGTTTTATGACATCTAGATAAGACAACTTGTACCTTATATAGATATGAGAAGTGAGGGAAACATTACTATTGCACAGAATGTTGATAGTACACTTTAGGGTAAGGACCTACAGAGTTGGTAGACTTACCTTTACAATAGTAGTTCTCCAAAGATTGACGTAATGTTAAGTAAAATTTTAGTTCATTTTGTATGCCAAATTTTGTAGTCAAGGTAGAGACATATGGATAGTGTTAGAAAATAATCATAAAATCTCAAAAAAAAGCCATATAAGCCTAGTTCAAGAAGTCTACCAACTTAAACAAATTCAATTTCAAACAATTTGTTGTTGATGGTAAATTCTGGAGGAAGAATATTGTGATGGAACTAATGTTGTGAACATAATCCAAATATAAAGAAATGCAAGTTGTTGGTTTGCATCCAGCACTCAATTTCTTAACCCTTCACTAGAGATGCACACAAGTGAATAAAGCCTTGTGGTTGTTTACCCACTAACAAAAAAATCCTTCATTCATACTACATTTATTTTAATTCCTCTATTGTCAAAGGGATTTCTATGTACCCTTTATTTTCTCTCTAGATTAGGAATACTCATATTTTCTGACTCACAACATTCCTCCTCCATTTTAAGACTCATTGCTTTTTTTTTTATTACCGCACAATTTATAAATAATTTTTTATTCATAGATGGAGAGCCCATACCTTGAACTAACACATTATTATTAATATTTGATATTGTAATTTTTAATGTTGTATGATTCTCCTTTTGAATCCATCTCATTATTTTGCATCTATCATACCATGTTTATTGTGGGATCACTAGGGGTTTTATTATGGCTCTAATATGTTTTTTGCAATAGTTAATGCTACTGTTCGAGTTTTTTTCGTTAATTCTAATGCTGCCTACTCTAAAAAATACCATTTTATATTCTTTTAGAAAATGTTCACAACGTAAAGGCTCCCTTGATATTGTGCTTAATATTTGTGAGTTTGATAGATCCTATGACTAGCTAGAGAAGCATATTTTGATGGGATATTTTGTGGGTAGAAGTTGACCTTAAAGCATGCTGAAATAATTCATTGATAAGGCCTAGACTCCTCATGGAGTTTTGAATGATGTTGTTAAAATCCTCACCAAGGAAATTTTTGGTTTCATTTTGGAAACCCTAATCAAGATGACATAGAATTTACTTGTGGGCCCTAGATAGTCAGGTCATTATTGGTTGCTTTCCAACACTACTATCAATACTCTACAGTCTCAGATGACAAAAAGCTCATAGTGCCTATCTATGTTGACTTTTTTGCTCTTCTCCCACCTTGTTGACTATTTATTTAGGTAATTCCACAACACCTTGGTAAGGTGGTGTACATGGAGCTTGATAGGTTTTTCAACACTCATACTCAAAAGAGGCTTAATGTTGAGGTTGACCTTTCATAAACCTTAAAGAAATGGATGATATCTATATTGGATCCAATACCTTCACCGAGAAGGTTCTTTCTTTGAGTTTTCCTAACATTTTCTATAAGTGTCAATCAACCAAGCCCAAGGTCTAGTATTACTTATTGGTTGTCCCTCATAATAATTCTTCTCCCAAAGAGGCTCATGTTAATCCTATTGAGTTTGGAAAAAAAATTGAGTGGAATATTGTGGCATACAAGGGTAAGTCATCCCCAATACCCAAGTAAGTTATTTTTCTTCATCTCTATCATCATTGGAACTCACATTTTTTGTTCTTGTTTTGACTCCATTTACTCCCATGGTATCTCTTCTACTATTACTCATTTTAGATCTTCGTCATAGGGGACAAAGGTATTTATGAGTGCTCCTTGACCCAGTTGGCTCCACACACTATAGGTGGTTTCCATGAAAGTTTCTCAATGTTTTGTATGGTCCTCCACACCATATGACTATGCCAAGGACCCAAACGACAGTTTGGAAAAGTGGAGAATCATCTCTATAGGAGATTCTTCTCCTAGCTTCATAACTAGTAGCATCTCTAGCCATTTTACAATCCTTGCTCATTTTCAAAACCTTCTATACCCTACAACTTATCACAATCACGAATCATGAATTTCTCCAACTGATGTTGATGTTTAAGACTTGAAAATGATTTTAACCCTTCATAATATTCTATATCAAATAGTTTAACCCATGATAGAGAATATAACACTGGCATTATTTCCATTTTAGGTCATTTTTGTACTTATGATATCAAAGTCTACAAAAAAACTCTTCAATAATTAGAATTTTTTAAATTTTATCTAATCCCCTAAAATATATGGTTTCAACTATAACCATAGGATTTCTTGTAGGAACCTCCAAACTAGCTCCCTTTTCTTATATTCAAATTTGAATCATTCAAGAAGATGTAGCTATACAATTTTATAGTTACGGTTGCATAGATCTAGTAAAGATTTGAAAAATAATACTTCTAGAAATAAAAACATATAGAAGAAAATTAGAGTTCCTCAATAATAAATTTTATTAATCATCTATTCTCTAAGCAACATAGAAATCATGCTTTACACAAACCAAACCACCACAAGAAAAGTAGTTATGATGAACATGCCATTATTTAACTAGTCATGAAATTTCCTAAACAACTAAAGTTCATTAAAGAATAATTAGAAATTTAAAAATTACAAAGGAAATTAATGCATAACATGTACTTAACATATATAAGTTGGAACTAATCAAACACTGCCCAATTCTATCTAAGAAAGTAATGAGGAAGGAGGGAAATCCCTTAAAAGATTTTCAAATGATTGGAATAATAGCTTGGTAAAGATGAAACAAGAAGACTCAAGATGCTTCAAGAATAAATATCCATGCTAACTAAAGGTTTATATGAGGTTCTTAGTTAAAACTAGAATTACCTCTTGTGAATGATTTAATAATATTATTATTTAGTACTCATTTTTAGTCTCTATCATAAGGTAGGAGACTAAAGTTTTAGGTTGCATTTTGTGTATTAGTTTAGATTTTGAAAGTCATGCAACAAGCATTTAACCTAAGATTCTTTTCTATTCTTTTACTAAAATGAATTTTGATTCTTTTATTTCTATTTTTTGATTGGCTAAGTTTATTTTTCTAGTGGTATTTTTATTTTCTCCACTATGAAATTAAACAAAAAGATAGAAATGACAAATGTCTTAAATAGTTGCAAGTCTAAGCAACATGTATACAAGCACAGGTGCAATTGAAATACTAAGCAATGTATAAGAAAAGACACATACTTGGAGTGTGTTGTGCCATCCATACAAGGAGGAATAAATGAAGGTTTTTAACAATTCTAGAATGATATACTTTTTAGTTTGTCTTATTGTTATGGACAATTTCTCATCAAGAAAGAGGCGAATTGCCTCTCTAGTAGGTGTGTTTGGTGGGAAGAGGCTTTCTATGCTACATATATAGGTTCAATGTATTCATTTGTTAAATTTTAGAAGAAACACTTTCTTGCTTTGCTACTCTTGTAGGTATTTCCCATGGTCTTATTTTTTTTTTTAACTGGGACTTTTCCAAATATTCACATGAGAATTAGTAGTTGTAAAGCCACCAAAATCTTTTCCTCTTTGATAGGCATTCCTCTTCCTTCTCCTCAAACTACTTTGTAGGTCCTTTTTATTCAAAGTTGAGATTTTGTACTTTTGAAAACATATTTTTTTGTTTAAAAAATATTATTACTTCTTTCGATACATTTAACTTTTTTGAAAATAGTGTGTAGAAGTCATAGAACATCTATAATTTCTTGTCAATAGTAGAAAATTCTCAATCTTCTTTTAGTGGATTGTTCTATGATAGTGAATAGAACTATAACTACATCTATAAAGTGGCATCGACCTCTAAGCAAGGTATTATTGAAGACAAATTTTTTAGGTTTTGATCTTTTAGATTTGTAATATTCTGGTTGTGCATCTCTTTGAAACATATAGTTTTAACTAGTTGTAAGTAGTAGATTCTTTTAAATGTTTTAGGCTTTGTTGGCTTTCATTTTTAGAGTTAAAGCCTTATGTCTGGTTCCACAAAAAATACAAGAATGATGTAGTTCTACACAAACACTGAAGACAGAGTAAAAACACACAATATCTACAACTAAAAGAGAAGTTCAATCATGTCCAATAACTAGTGGAAAGGAGGATGGTTTAAATTAGTTGTAACAATGAAATTCATTGCAATCATTCCCTAAATAGACAACAATGTGATCCTTTGAACATTTCTAGGAATTTCTTCTCTACCTTCTTCAAATTAAAAGCTAGCCTATAGTAGATAAGTTCGTTCAAAAGAATATTTTTTAGTTGTTATAATATTTTGGTACTGGTTTTAATACACTTCCAACATAGCGTGGGTTGTAACTTAGTACATCAACAGGTATTGAAGCATCATGAATGGGATGGCCTCCATTAAATAATATAGCTAGAAACAAGAAAATATACATGTGAAGTTACAACACACATACAAGTTATAATAATAGTTTGATTAGATGCCATAGAGAGATGGAGTCTCATAGGAGAAATTCATAAGTACTGTAGACTATGAATGTGTTGATAACAACAATTGAAACTCATAACAAATATAATTTCCACATGTATCTTATTTGTCTATGCCAAAATGGAAGCCTCAAAACATAGAATGGGACATCTAATTAAGGCATTTTTGTCACATATTATGGTTCAAAATGCTTTAGATATGTGCACCCAAAATGTGGATTCATAGATAATACACAAAAAGCTTTAACAATGTGGAAGATTTTGAAATTAGTTTTAAAGATGCCAAAACCAAATAAATTTTAGGCAAAAAGAAATGATGGAAATAAAACAAAAAAATGGAAACTCAAAATGGTTCTAAATCCCCAAATTGAAATTGCATACCAAGATTTATTTATTTTCAAGTTTGATTTAGCTTTGTCCTACATTATGCCAAATCAAGTGATTAAGAATTCTTCAAACCTTTAAACATAGAAGAAATTCCTCATCCAAAGGGCAACAATATTTTTATTTTGAGAGACAAAAGAGCCAAATATTTAGAGTGAGTCTCTAAAATTGAAGAAATAGAAGAGCAAAATCTTTGAAGGTGGAAAGTATGTAAGACACTAAAATTTTACCTTATTGCAACATAAAGGTGTGTGATGAGGCACTACAAGCATGTCAATTAGTATAAAAATCTATTTGTTAGCTATATGGACAAAACCATGTGCTTGGGCAACTAACTGCCAGTTCTAAAAATAAAATCATGATATTTTTCTATGTTATGCACTAGCTCTCTCAAGACCTCAAAAAATGTAAATCATATTTTGGTTGTATTCAAAATAAAACTACGAAAAATGAATCAATTAATTCTTGATTATATTCAGTAGGATTTTTGTGTTATGGTACTATTTATGAGTTATTTTCTGTACAAGAGTTCCCTAACTGATTTAGAGTTTGCATATTCCTCAGTGTCCTAGACTATACAAATCTTATTTTCCACTATTTTATGTGTTTATCAAACATGAGGATTTCGTTTTATTTCTTAATTATCTATTGGGTTTTATATGTTTATGGTGCTATTTATGATTATTTTGTATTCATTTGTGTATATTCTACATTAATTCCCTTTTGTATTGGTCTACCTATTAGGGGTCTATATGGAGGTTGTCACTTTAATCCATGCTAAATAAATTTGGATTGTTAACTTAGCAACAAGAATGATGCAAAAGTCATCTCCATATTTGAGTACCAAACCATAATTTTGGTAGTAAACTATGTTCCAACATTACCAAATCTATAGCTCTTCTTTTGATATCCCCTTTTTCCTAAAGAATACTTCTTTATGCAACTAACTTAATTTACTAAAATCCATTTTTGGAACTATCAATTTTGCACTTCTATCAAACTTAATTTTCCTATCTACTTATTCATTATTCCATTTCTTAGTAGCAAGTTGACCCATTTCTAGTTTTTATCGTCAGCCCATGGAAGGCAGGGACTAGAGCTGCATGCAACACTTGTTTCTAATGATTTCATTCTTTTTTCTTTATATATATATATATATATATATCACTAGGGTTTTCAAAATTAAAGTTCTCAGGTTGGTGTCAATTTAAGGGACAATTTACAATTAGTTAGAGAAACCTAATTTTGGTCATAGTTTTCAAACATTATTTTTCGTGGAAAATATTTATTAGTCAAGGGTGCATGAAATGAGACATTATTTGCATAATTTTGGTCAGTAGAGGGGTAAGAATACAATGTTGTGTCACCTTTTAGGTTGACTCATCAAAATTTTTGAATTTGTGTATTTCTATTTAAATATCAATTTTGTTCAAACATGTGATCTATATAAATTCATTCTAGCTAAGTGTTAGTGAACAAATTGTCCTTTGAAGAAATACATGCAAATATGACCCTGAATGCCCAAGTAAAAGAAAAAACTAACACCAATAGTTGGAGAGGTTATCATGGGGTTGATAACCTTCCTCTGAATTTTTATCAGGTATAGCTCCCCATACAAGATGTTCAATGAATTAAATGTGGGTGCTTTTACCAGAAAGCATGAAAGGATATCAAAAATCTACTTGTAAATACAATGTAGATGCAGTAACCTAAAAGACTACAAGAAAGTATTAACAAATGACACAAAGTTCATTTGCATGCAGCATTACAAATAGAATGAAATTAGAGAAAATTGAATGTCATACAAAGATGACGATTAGTGGAGAGAAAATTGCCCAGATTCAAAGCTCCAATATGCAACTATCTCTAGAGTTACCCTCCTCTAAAAATGTAGAAACAACAAAGTTTTTGAAACATCATGCATCTAAATCATCAATTGAAAAGGAAACTTGAATTCCCTTCCCACGAACACATTAAAAAATTAGAATATTCTTTATTCTCCAACACAAAGCTCAAAAATTAAAACCACGCAGTGCTCTTTCTCTCTCAGCACATACAAAAAATAAAACTTCTCATCAACCCTTCCGTTTTGCAGCTCAAAGTCTTCAGTTCAAAAGAGAAGTGGAACCCCCTGTATTCACAGCCTCTGTTCTACTGTAGCCCAAAGTCTCTCATTACATCATACATCTACATCATTAACTGAAAGGAAACCTAAATTCCCTCTCCCTGCATACATTCAAAATCAAAATATCCCCTGTTTTCTAGCTCACAGTTTGGAAAATTAAACAAAACTCTGCTCTAAATCATTGGCATTGACAATTTTAAGCCTGAGCCTTGATTCTAAATCTGCGTGTTGAACTACTAAACCATTGAACTACTTCGAACCTCAGTTTGAAGTGGTTCAAAAACTCTACACCTCGCATCTTCTAAAATTATTGGGCTAACTGAAACTAAATTATGAATTCTAGCAAAATTTTGAACTTTCGTGAGCTAGCCATTCTGCATTTCAAATTTCCTTGAACTATCAAACCACTTTGAACTACTTCAAACTTCAGTTCGAAGTGGTTCAAAAACTCTTAACTTGAAGTTTTACTTCAATTGTATTGAACCTGCAGAATGGGTTATCTGAACCATTGAACCATTTCAAACTTCTTTGAACTAAGGTTCAAAGTGGCTCAAAAACAAAAAATCCAAGTTTTAAAACCATGCTCATATTGGTTACTAACAAGGGCTCTAACTGTGAGATTAATTTTGATATAAAAATAGAGAACTCCAGCAATCTCTGGGAAAAAAAAATTAGTGCCTTATGTATTGGGAAAATAGAGTCAGCAAGAGAAGATTGGGAGCTGCTTGTAGAGAGGGTAGATGGGAGCAGGGCAAAACCAACCAACAAAACAAACACCTGCACTATTGGCAAGCACGAAGCTTGCACATTATTCAAACCACATTACGCACACCAAAAAGATATTTACAAAGTTTACAAAGGTAGTAAGGAACCTACCATAAAGATTGAAAGAATGAAGAATCAAGTGAAACCATTTACAGGTTGAGAGAAATAGGAGCCTTTCTGAATCAGCAAAGCGTACCTCAATGGACCAACTCCAAACCATTGCGTGATGATGACTCTTTCAGTACCAAACTTCAGACTGATAGTGTGCATGCATATGTTGATCCAACATTCTTTTCCAAAAAGCCATAACTCATCATAATATTCATCTTCACTTAAGAATTGATTCTTGACACTGTCAGTGTTAGACTCTGCTTCAAACTAAAAAATATGAAATGAAAAAGCCTCAGCAAAAGATGATGTATACCCCTCAGAAATATTGTCATGTAGATTCAAATCCCATGATCATGATTAGTTTGCAGCCATGATGATGCCTCCTTTAGCATAGGATCAAACCTCAAATGGATGTCTTCTTTATTTCTTTCAAGGAACCAACTATGATCAAATATACCACAAATTCCATCCCCTTCTCTTCTCAGAATGTCATCACACTTTTCAGCATTATCCAAATCAGCAACATCATGCATAGATGGATGAAAAAGAAAATTGCCAATAAATACTTCATTCTAAAATTGATTTGAAAAAGTACCTGAGGCCTCATCCAAGAAATGATCCAGCTTGAGTGATGATGAAAATGTACCTATGATTCCTTCTTCTCCATTGAAAAATCACATTCTCCAATACATTGGCTAAACCACCACTAGTTTGAAGGCCAGCTTCATATTCCTCTTTCTCAACAAGAAATTCAGCAGGGGCATCTTTGTCTAGAGACATCTTTGTCTCATCTTCATGAAGAGTTGAATCACCATCAAGAGGATTGGTTTGAGAGACATCTTTAGGCTGAAGACTTAGCAAAAATTCAACAATGACCCTTTTTTCTGATTAAATGATATTTCTTTCCATGCTACAGTTGGATAGTTTATAGGCTAAGTGCTGATTTCAGCATTTTCAGAATGAAAAAGAAACCTTTCTTCATGCATTTTCACCTTGTCATAGTTGCAGATTTCATCATCAAATTCAGAAAACCTTTGCAGGTGCTAATTATTAGTTTGCAAGCATAAGGAATCATCTTCTTTCTTCATAGAAATAAGAAGTTTAGTCTCAGGCTGCATACTATCCTGAATCTTTTCATCAAGAGGGTTTTCCAATGAAAAATGATCAACATCAAAAGTGAAAGATTGAAAATCTGAAGGCAAGTTGTCAACTTTCTTGTCAATAGAAACTTCAGAAATAGGGAGATTATCAACATAGTTAAAACTAAAACTCTTAGGATGTGGAGAACAAGATTTGAATACATCTCCATTAAAAGCAACATCATCTACAAGGTTCACTGTTGAAACATATTCAGGATGAAAAGATTCAAGTAAAGACTCTTTCTCTACATTCTCCTTCAAAGGATTAATACCCTCACAATCTTTTGTGGTATTTAAAGATTCATTTTCAAACAAGGCACCCGGAGAAAGTATCTCAATAGAATCTTTATGAAAAGAACGATCACCATGACTTTCTAATGTACCAATTTTTGCATGAGATGAGGAAAGATCTTGAGAAAAGATTTCATCATTATGGCTTACCTTTACTCTGGTGTTGTTGCAGGTATTCTCTCCCTGTAAAAGTGGATCAGCATGATGCTGGAGTAATTTTGACTGGATTTCTTCTTCTAAATATTGCATCTTGGGTCTTTTCTTGATGATGATAGCACCATAGAAAGACTTCAACTAGCTCACTTGCTTTGCTACTTCTTGTGTAACTTCTCTGATGGGATTATCTTTGAAAGGTGGGATAAAGTTGAAGATTTTAGAGGTATCTCCATCCTTTGCTGGAACCCATTACTTCAGGATTTCTCAATTTGTAAGGAAGACTTTTTGGCATTCTTCCTTAATAGAGTTGCCAACCTCCATCCTCGGGGAGGTACCTTTAGATTTTTTAGAAAAGAAAACACTGCAACTGCGATTGTTTCCCCAATAGAGTCGCCAAAAATCTGTTAGTGAATAGATTGTCCTTTGAAGAAATACATGCAAATATGACCCTGAATGCCCAAGTAAAAGAAAAAACTAACACCAACAGTTGGAGAGGTTATCATTGGAGAGGTTATCACGGGGTTGATAACCTCCCTCTAAATTTTTATCAGGTACAACTCCCCGTACAAGATGTTAAATAAATTAAATGTGGGTGCTTTTACCAGAAAGCACGAAAGGATATCAAACATCTACTTGTAAGTACAATGTAGACGTGGGAACCTAAAAGACTACAAGAAAGTATTAACAAATGACACAAAGTTCATTTGCATGCAGCATTACAAATAGAATGAAATCTAAGAAAGTAAAGAAATAGAGCTTTTAAAACACTTTGAAATCAAATATATTCAGGAATTCATGACATAAATGCATTTAGAGAAAATAGAATGTCATACAAAGATGATAATCAGTGGAGAGAAAATTACACAAATTCAAAGCTCCAATATGCAACTATCTCCAGAGTCTCCCTCCTCTAAAAATGCAAAAACAACAAAGTTTTCGAAACATCATGCAACTAAATCATCAATTAAAAAGGAAACTTGAATTCCCTTCCCCTGGACACATTCAAAAATCAAAATATTACTTATTTTCTAACACAAACTTCAGAAATTAGAACCAAGCAGTGCTCTTTCTCTCTCAGCAAATACAAAAAATAAAACTTCTCATCAGCCCTTCCATTCTGCAGCTCAAAGTCTTTAGTTCAGAAGAGAAGTGGAACCCCCTCTATTCACAGCCTCTATTCTACTGTAGCCCAAAGTCTCTCATTACATCATACATCTACATCACTAACTAAAAGGAAACCTAAATTCCCTCTCCCTGCATACATTCAAAATCAAAATATTCCTTGTTTTCCAGCTCACAGTTTGGAAAATTGAACAAAACTCTACTCTAAATCATTGGCTCTAACAATTTTGGGCCTGCGCCTTGATTCTGAATCTGCGTGTTGAACTACTAAACCATTGAACTACTTTGAACTACTTCAAACCTTAGTTCAAAGTGGTTCAAAAACTCTGCACCTCACATCTTCTAAAATTGTTGGGCTAACTAAAACTGAATTATGAATTCAGGCAAAATTCTAAACTTTCCTGAGCTAGCCATTCTGCATTTCAAATTGCCTTGAGCTATCGAACCACTTTGAACTACTTTGAACTTCAGTTTGAAGTGGTTCAAAAACTTCGAACTTGAAGTTTTACTTCAATTGTATTGAACCTACAGAATGGGTTATCTGAACCATTGAACCATTTCAAACTACTTTGAACTAAGGTTCAAAGCGGTTCAAAAACACAAACTCTAAGTTTTAAAACCATGCTCATATTGGTTACTAACACTAAGTTATATATGTTCTCACACTTTTCTAATTGGAAATGTTTATTAAATGCATGCTTTATACTATTTTGTGTCTAATTACTAAAGAAATAAAATTATTTTAGAAAAATAACATTTTAATAAATTTTACTCATTTTACTAATCTTTTTTAATAACATATAAATGACATTTTATAGAGCTCAATGTTAAGAATATTCTCATATAGATTTTATAGTGTTTTACTTAAAAATAGTTTACTGCAATTAAAAAATACTACAAGTATGTATTTTAACACTCGAGAAGATGTTGATTTTGAGAAACAAAAGAATATTAAATCTTATCAAACAAATTTAAAAGGAATATGAAATTTGAGAGGAGAGAGTCCTCTTCCAAAATATCCAATTTTTCTTTTGGTTAGAATAGCTTTGTTCTGAAAATTATGGTAGGAGATGAAAACTAATGAAAATTGTTATAAAAGAGAAAATATAGGTCAAAATTTAATTTTAACTTTTTTTGATCTAGCTATATATTCCATCTATAACATATTTGAAGCAAAATGGAAATGGTTTACTTCCATATAGTAATATTGTGAGAACTAGACCACTCATTTTAAGCATTTTTTAGTAACTAAAAAATTATCCTTAAAATTAGGAAAATATATCAATTCTTATTCCAAATAATCAATAAGATTAGTAATCTTTAAAAAAATCAATTTTTACACATTTCATTAGTTTATGTCATTTTCAAATTGTAAACAATAATATTGGTTTTATGTCAATAAATTGAAAGAGATATACTTTTGTTAGCTTTTTCCTTTATAAAAGGGTGACATAGGGTTGTGGTTTTACCCAGAGAGTATTTTAGGTTTACTTTTGGCACTAAATTTGAGAGAAGGGTTAGATGGGTTTGCTTCAGTCTTGATGAGCTCTAGTCTAAAAGTGTTTGAATTCGTTGTCAATGTGTTGTTTGTCTCATATCTCTACCCACCTTGTCATTAATTCATATCCACTAAGGTTTTTTTTGGAATTTTAAAGGAAAAACATTTTGAACCAAATCATTTGTTACACTACTTTAAATTTATCAACGCCTATGTTATTTTTAGGGGCTTCAACTACAAAGGATTTAATTTTTTCAATGCAGTAATGGAGTTGACTCACAACATGATTTCTAAGTTGTGGAAAGACATGATAGTGAATAGGCAGATTGTCTTGGAATGGAAAGGAAATATTTAGACATTTATTGTAAATGAATGTTTTTTTTAATTCTTGAAAAACAATTGGAGTAAGCATTTTGTGACAGTGCATTGGATTATGCTTGTGCATGTAGTGCCTCTCCCATTTGACTTTTGTAAGTCATCCTGATGGATGCAACCTTGTTGATCTTTCATTGTGATTGATCATGATTGAGATCATGAGTGATCTACACCCTTGAGGTGATTTAGATTTATGTCACTATATTAGCTGATTTGATTGTGCTTTGGCTGATTTTTTAGATTCTAATGTGATTTATGGCTCATTGAGATTTGTGCCAGTGGCTACCAAGATCGATGTGGTATCATGAAGTTTCCCCATAATTACCTTGAGATGTGTATAGAGATTGCATTGTGTACTATTATTGTGCTACATTGGACTAGGTTTCTGTAGCAGTGGTTAGTCATGATTATGACTATTGTTGCTTATATGTCATAAATGGATTTTTCATGTTGTGTAAAAAAGCATTATTAAATGGTTAAATAATTAGAAATGGATTGTCCATGTTGGATTCATTGGTTATGTGCTATAGATGTTTACCTTGTTATATTTTGATCTAAGAGATATTTGTTACCTAGGTTATGTTTTACTTTTGAGATGACCTAAGGGTCAGATGTCATACCTTGATTCAGTATCATAGATACTATACTACTATACTGTTTGCTTTATCATATTTGCATGATGATCTCATTTTGAGATGACATTATTTTGTGGTGATATCTAGTTAACCGTATTTGGAAATATCTCTAATTATATTAAATATGGATTTAATGCTATGGTTATTTATATCATTCTTGCATTGGTATGCTTTGTGCAAATGTGAGTGATGTAAATAGATTATTTTAGTATAATTAAATAAAAGGTTAAATTAGGAAAGTTAGTGCATTTATTGCTTTGGCTATGTTATTATATGTAATTGTAATTGATTATGGTGTTTAGTGTGTAGGATTTATATCCCTAGCAGTGGCACATGGAGTTAGTGATTTAGTTATTCATATTTTACCAATGTATTCCCTATATGGTTGATGTATCCTTATTGTAATTATTTAATTAAACCTTTTGGTGATTATTAAATCTAAATTCATTAGCATTATGTGATTATACTAGTGAGTGAGTATGTGCATCTATAGTTTTGCATTTTCATGAGAGTTGTTGAGAAAATTTCTATGTTTTTGGGTTTTTGGGCTTTTTAATTGATTTATTTTAATTTTTGGCAGCTTTGCCATAGGTGAATTCCTATTTCTAGGAATTGCCTATTTTTGCTTGGGTCAATTTGTAGTTTAATAAGGTTGGCTTGTTATTTTCCCTAATCAATTATTCACTCGAAAAGTGAATAAATATCTAAAAAGGAACTTAATTTCTTACTTCTCACTTTTGAATTAGAAAGTTTGAGAGTAAAACCCAAAATTCTCTTCATGAGGATTTACTATTTTTTTGTTGGGAGGGCTATGGATGTGAGATCACTGCAAGGTTGGTCTTATTGGATCCAACTCAAGGAGACCTTGGATTGCCATGGCTTCTAGGTACTTTTGCAAGATTTTTATTTTCTAGTTCAGATTCATGTTTTGCCCTTTTGACTGTGAGGTAAGGCTCTACCTTTTTATTGTTTCTGCTTCATTTTAGTTTCTTTTTTGGGTAGCCATTTGTTAGGAGAGTGAGAACTAGTGTTCCCCTGCATTTATATTTGTTGGTTTTTCCCAATTGGTCAAGTATGAGAATTTCCTTGATTTTTGGGATGAGGGTTTGGGGTTTTGCACCATTATGCTAGCCATTTTTCATACGGTGTTCAAACTTAATTATTTTTGGATTTTTGGGGTTTTTGTACCCAAAGGCCAAACGAGTTTTAATTTTGAAGTTTTCCAAAATTTAGGGTTTCTACCCCATTTTGTGTGCCACCCTACTTTCTTGAGATTTCTTGGTATGAGTTGGGTCATGGACCTAGGTTATCTATTTGGATGTCAGTCAGACCTTTAATTGCACTTATATGTTTGCATTGGGATGCATGTCACTTTCATACTCCTAACTTTGGGTTTAGTTTAGTGATTTTATACTTACTATTATGGTTTCTCTTAGACCCTTGTTATTGTTTCATGGACACTAGATTTATGTAGAATGCATGCTCCTAGATTGAGGCCAGTTAAGCGAGTTCATGATGTTTGGTCCTATTGCATCATTGGGATTCATGTAGAATCCATACTCCTAGATTGAGGTTGGTCAATTGATTTCATGATGTATGGTTTTATAATTCTTTGGGGATTCATGAATAATCCATCCTCCCAAGTTGTTTTTGGTTGAGTGATACTTTTCTTGGGTTCTCATCTAGTCCTTGTGTTATGATCTTTGTGATGGTGGTATGCCACACATGAGTATGTGCATATACATTTATCAAGTGACTTGCGAAGCTTGATCTTTTGTGGTACTTTTGGAAGTTATGATCATTGGGGTTGAGTTGGGAATGTGCATGCCAATGGGCACTTGTTGTAGGATGAGCATGGGTAGGGTAGCATATGGAGGATTCTGCTATCTCTCAGATCGATGATCATGGTGTTAGAGGTTGGTAGAAAAAGCTTTATATAAGTGATAACTAAATAAAACACTAGGTGGTAACAAAACTTAAGATAATAAAAAATGTTCTATGCTAGATCCTTTCCATTGTGGGACTTGAATCTACATGATTTGAGCTTGGGCTTTTTGATGTCAAGTGACTCTCCATGATGTTAGCCCATACTTAGAAGCCTTTTGAGTTTCTAACAAGGACTTGTACTACTTGCAATGTCTTAGGTTCTCTATTACAGCCATCATATTGCCTAGCATGAGTGTTAGCCATGGATGTTTGCTTTCTGTGTGTTTGTGGTTGGATCATTATCTCCATCAGCATAATGGGTGTGGACCTATGTGTGCCACATGTTTGGGAGGCACAACTACCTACACCACTACTAGGGACCAATGTATAGAGATAGTCTTTTATCCTAGTGTGACCATTGTTCGATGTTTTCACTAGATACTTCAGGTTCTAGAGTATGCTTTCTTGTTATTTATGCTTTCACTGGAAAGCTTAGATATCATGTTTAGATGATGTTAGCTTATTTGATACATTCTCATAATATGATGTTTAGCATATAATAGGTGATGTTATCTACTTTGTAGGATTATTTTATGTTTTTCTTGTAGCACATTATATTTCCTTATGCTTATGTTGTAGCATGTTTTAGTAGTGATGTCCCTATTATGATAGTACCAATGATTTGATCAATGGCTTGGGATGTTACACATAGGGGATGGCTAAGGCCCATGATGGTCTTATGATGCTATTGACATTTGGGAGGAACTGTGTACTTAGTTTGGTTGTTCAGTTATTGAGATGTTGCTTTTGTTCACTGCAACGTTGCTCTTAGTACATTAATTTACTACTTTCATTTAGATGGATAAATGTTCATGTATCTTGTTTCATGGCATGTTATTGTTATTGAACTCAAGTGTTTGTTCCTTTATCTATGTGGATCTGATACTCCCTAATGTAAAGGAAATCTATTTCCTAACTTTTTACCTTAATGTTTCTAGTTTGTTGATTGGTATCTTCACACAAAATTGTGTTTTCTTGTGCAAGAAGGAAATTGTTCATGTGATGTGTTGGGATTCTTCATGCAGCTTGGTGAATCCTCGTGTGGAACTTGATACCAGTTTGAGTGTTTTGGTTGTATGGTGAAACACTTTGATGCACCATTGTGCACATCTTCATGTGCAAGGGTATCTCTTTACATGGCATGTGGCACTTCTTTCCTCTATTGGTCCTTGTACAAAAAATAGGGGGTGTCTACATTGGTTTTTGAGTATCAAATTTTGGTGATTCTAGTACCCATTGGATTTACTTAATTTTCCATGTTTTGACAAATCTTAGATTTTTAGTATTGTTGACATTTTGGATTTTTTTTCTTGTTGTGAGTGTATCAGTTTAGGTAGTCGCATTCAGAGATTCATTGGTTGTTGGGATGGTGGTTAAGTCTTCCATTGCAATCTTTGTGATTGTTGTATGATGTTGACATGCACATTCATACATCTCTGGGTGAGGCATTATATCTGGTATCACAACCCATGTTCAAACAATGGGATCTCTATGTATATGTTTCCCATGTGGTTGATGCTTCATGTGTGAGTGTGGGTGTCTAGGTGAGAGCTTGTGATCTTTGCTTCTTTGGTATCTACTTGTGATGGACTTGCTTGTGTAGTAGATGTGACTAGATTAGTGTGATGGGAAGGAACTGAGTCTTCCTCGTTTTGTTGATGGAATCAATGTGCCTTTGTTTGGTTTGTTGCGAGTGTGATCCTATTGGATGGAACCATTGATTGATCTCCATGTATTGGCTTTGAGTGCCTCTTTTTTCCTCCTTGCGGAGTAAGGTGAATTGTTTCCCTATTTTCTCCTAGTTGTAAGTAAATAAATGGATCTTATTTGTGATTTTGTGTTTTTTCATTATAGTAATGAAATGGTTCCCTTCATTGAGAAATGAGTGTTATTCTGAATTGTTGCAAAGAAGTAGGTGTTGTATTAAGACCTTTTTGAGTAATGACTTAAGGCCCCAAAACTAATTACTTCATAAGATTATAGAAATTTGGATTGAATTGATGAATATTTAAATATTGCATTGCTTGGAAAAATAATTAAGGAAATTATTGTTGTCTGCATATCCATGAGGTTACGAATGGTATATTGCTTGATGTGTAAGAGTGTGTTCTCTAACATTATTAGGATGATGTATTCCTTAGCATTGTGTGGTGGTTTATCCCTCTTGTGTGACTATCCTCAATCATCACATGTAATGTGATTTGATTGATGCCTTGTTTTATTTTGCTAGAGGTACTTTCCTCATCTTGTTGGGCTAGCATTGGTTTTTTATTATTTTCCTCTCTTGGAATAGTCATAAAATTTTATTGATTACTCTCTGTGTGATAGTTGTCACATTTGAATTATTGTTAAAATGTGCACTTTTTGATATTTACTATTGGAATTGACAATCCCCCATTTGGACTTTTTGTTTTGGTTCATAATGACTATTCTAAATGTGCTTTAACTATTGCCTAGTTGTGTGTTGTGACTCTAACATGTTCATCTCAAATCTCTAGTAGTACATATAAGGGATAATATCATGGAGAGCATGCTAGTGTGTACTTCATAGATTTAAAGTTGTTAATGTAATTGCATAGTTTAAAAGATGAGTAAACATAATATTATTCTTAAAAGAAAATGAAAGATATGTACTTGTTTTATCGTGACTCTTGAACCCTTGCTTTGAAAACCTTTTAGTTTAATTTTGCATTAGTACTTGTGTTAGGTTTAACTAATGAAATTATGAAAGATAAATATTGATGGTTTTTAGTGTGTGAACTACCTTTCATTCCATGTCTTACGTTGTTTTGGGCATGTGTGTTCTTAAGTGGTTTTGGATGTTTCATCTGTTGCTTATCTTGGTAAGCAAGACTATTGATTTTCTCTATGTTGTGTTGTCTTTACTGGTCTTTCAAACTCTTAGGACTTAGGACTCTCTTAACTCCATAATATTGTAGACCTTGTCGATATCTTTTTCAAAAATTTTGAACAAAGTCAATTGGATTCCAAACATGAAAGTTATGGCCTCTAGAGGGAAGGCAATTTTTTTGCTAATTTAAAATTTCATGTGAGAAACTGGTGGTCATGCACATTCTCACCTAGTTCATTACACTTTCTCACCTAGTTTAGTGAGAAACTTCATGTGAGATTGTGCTAATGCAAAATTTTTCCTCAAGAACAACAAGCATCTTGTTCTCACTTTTGGAGTTGCAGATTGATGTTTTGAGTATGCTTTATTTAGGAGAGGCCAATTTAGTCATGACATATCAAATTTATGACCATTGGAGATGTTTATATCTTCATGTTATTCTTAATGGAAGAGTTACCTAGCATTCATAATCTACTAGCTACTTGTTGGGATTTTTGTTTGGGATTGTGTGTTTCCTATAACATGGAACCACACTTGTGTGGTCAAGTGTATCTTGTAAGTGTACCTTGCTTGAGGTTGATGTTACCTACTCATTTGGGAGTGACTTAGTTCGTTGAGTGAGTTTTGATTCTCCTTTTTTGATGTTGAATTTGGCGCATCTGTGCATTCTTTTCTCTCTTAAGGAAGTACACTAGTGAGGTTATGCTACAAGCTTAATTAGTGTTTTCAAATGAGTATGTTGGTGGCTGGTGGAATTGTGAGTTTTCCCTAAGTCATCTTGGGCTAATTTAGTGTAGAGGTTGATAGAGAGACTCCCTCTCAGTCCTATTACTCTATAGTTTCTTTCTCCCTAACCTTGTATCTTCAAGAGAATTGTCTTAGTCAAGTTTCTTAGTTATAGTTAAATTGAGGACATAGATTGAGTTTAGCAGAATGTTGGGTGTAGTATATGTTTCTAGAGGGACATGTTATTGTTGGACACATGTTACCATCTTGTGAGTTGGTATGAAGTTTTACATGATTTTGTCTTGTAGTGAATTTCCTTGTAACCTTGTGGAAAGGTGATATCTTGTCTAGTTGGATTGTGTAACCCTAGTTCTTAGTGGTAGTTAACCTTTTGTACTTTGGAGAGGCATTGTGCTCCTATGCTTGGTGGTTAGTAGTGGTGAGTAGCCTTTTTGAATGTGTAATTTTGTTCGTAAATTACTATCCTCTATGTCCTAAGGGTGAGTTTACATGGATTCAAGGATGGTCATGTGTGACATGATGGTATTCTTGGGAATTTGGCATGGTTATTCAGCATGATTCCAACACTTGTTGGAATTTTTTAATGTTTTGACCTTATTTTGTGGTCATGTGTTAGGTGCATGTCATACGTGGACACCTATGGATGAGGTAGAGTGACCTTTTCTTTATGTTGTAGTGTTGACTTTATGGCTAGATTGGTTTTCCTAGAAAATAGGATGTTCCTTGTTAGAGGACCTTGCGTCTATGTGATTCCTATTCTCTTGTAATGGACCTATTTGGGGGTTTAGGTGATGGTTTGAGAATGTTGGAGTGATTCAGGTTTAACTTGTGGAGAGTTGTTGAGTCATTCCTATTGCTCACTTTGGAATTTTCTCTTGGTGTGTTGGGTTTCTATTCTTGGATTGTAGGCTTCCAGGAGTAAGCCTAGTCTTTGGGGGAGATGTTGTAGTGCCTCTTCTAGTTGACTTCTATAAGTCATCCTGATGGATGCAACCTTGTTGATCTTACATTGCAATTGATCATGATTGGGACCATGAGTGATCTACACATTTGAGGTGATTTAAAGTTATGTTACTATATCTGTTGATTTGATTATATTTTGGCTAATTTTTGAGATAATGATGTGATTTATGGTTCACTAAGGTTTGTGCCAATGGTTATCAAATTGATGTGGTTTCATGAGGTTTTTCTATAATTACCCTAAGATGTGTGTAGAGATTACATTGTGTACTATTGCCATGCTACACTAGACAAGCTTTCTGTAGCAGTGGTTAGTCATGATTATGACTGTGGTTGGTTATATGTCATAAATGCCTTTTTCATGTTGTTTGAAAAAATATTATTAAATGCTTAAATAATTAGAAATAGATTTTATATGTTGGATTTATTGGTTATGTGTTGTGGATATTTACCTTGTTATTTTTTGATCTAAGAGATATTTGTTACCTATATTATGTTTTACTTTTGAGATGACCTAAGGGTCAGATGTTATACCTTGATTTAGTATCATAGATCCTATACTACTATATTATTTATTTTATTATATTTCCATGATGATGCCATTTTTACATTACAATATGTTTTGTGATGATATCTAGTTAACCAGTATTTGGACATATCTCTAATTATATTAGATATAGATTTAATGCTATGGTTATTTACTTCATTCCTGTGTTGTTATACTTTATGCAAACATGAGTGATGTAAATAGATTATTTTAGTATAATTAAATAAATGGTTAAATTAGGTAATTTAATGTATTTATTACTTCAACTATGTTATTATATGCAATTGCACTTGATCATGTTGTATAGCATGCAAGGTTTATATCCTTAGTAGTGGTACATGGAGTTAGTGATTCAACTATTCATAATTTACCAATTTCATCCTTGTATGGGTGATGTATCCTTATTGTAATTGTTTAATTAAACCTTTTGGTGATTATTACATCCAAATTCATTTGCATTATGTGATTAGACAATTGAGCATGTCTATGCATTTAGAGTTTAGCATTGTCGTGAAAATTGTTAACCAAATTTATGTGTTTTTGTGTTTTTTGGGGATTTTAATTGATTTATTTCAATTTTTGGCAGCTTTTCCATAGATTAATTCATATTTCTAGGAATAGTTCATTTTTTTTTGGGTTGATTTAGGGTTTAACTAGGTTACCTAGTTATTTTCCCTAATCGATTATTCACTCAAAAAGTGAATGAAAATCCAAAAAGGAATTTAATTCCTCGATTCTCACTTTTGAATTAGAAATTTTGAGAGTAAAACCCAAAATCCTCTTCATGAGGATTTACTATTTTCTTCATTGTGAGAGGTATAGGCGTGGGATCATTGTGAGGTTGGTCTTGTTGGATCTAGCTTGGGGAGACCTTAGATTGCCATAGTTTCTAGCTACTTCTGTAGGATTTTTATTTTCTAGTTTAGTTTCTAGTTTTACCCTTTGATTGTGAGGTAGGGCTCTCTCATTTTATTATTTCTACTCTATTTTAGCTTCTATTTTTTGTAGCCATTTGTTAGGAGGCTAAGAACTAGTGTTCTCCTAGGTTTATGTTTGTTGGTTCTACCCAGTTGCTTAGGTATGAGCATTTCCATTTTTTAGGATGAGGGTTTGGGGTTTTATGCCATTATGCTAGCCATTTTTGCATATAGTGTCCAAACTTAATTATATATATATTTTTTGAGTTTCTCTATCCAAAGGCCAAATGGGTTTTAATTTTGATTTTTTTCCAAAATTTGGGGATTTTATCTTATTTTGCGTGCCACCCTATTATGTCAGGTTTATCTGGCATGAGTTGGGTCATGGAATTGGATTATCTCTTTGGATATTAGTTAGACCATTAATTTCACTTTGATGTTCGCATTGGGATGCATATCTCATTTGTACTCCTGACTTTCAGATTGGTTGAGTGATTTTATACCTGCTGATATGGTTTCTCTTAGACCCTTGTTATTGTTTCATGGACATTAGGATTTGTGTACAATCCATGCTCCTAGATTGAGGCTAGTTGAGTGATTTAATGATGTTTGGTCTTGTTTCATGATTGGGATTCATGTATAATCCATATTCCTAGATTGAGGCCAGTTGATTAATTTCATGATTGATGTAGGAGCATCCTAGGCTTTCTTGCAATCGTACATGTTTAGAGGGATTTTGGTCAAATGTTGAGGAGCATTGAGCTTGGATTTTGGTCAAGTTATATTTTCATGGTTAGGGATGTGTTGCACACACATTGGGGATCCTTTACTCATGATTTCATAGAGATTGAATGGATTGAGTTGAAATTTGAACTTTTTTTACCTTGCTGCTAGAACTATGTTTTTCAAGTTTCTGGGTGCCTGTTGTGAGAGGTGTAACTAATTATAATTAAAGAATGAGAGGCTATTAAATTTGGATATTGAAGAGGGCCTAGATTAATTCTCTATATCAAGATCTCAAATCCTAATTCACTATAGGTTGAGAGATATGGTAATTCTCCCAGAGTATCAATTTTGGTAGTTTCACACGATAGTTTGTTGTGTGTGACTTTCAGAATAGATGTGTACTTTTCCTTTGAAAATCAGCATACGAATATTTAAGGGGTTTTAGAGAACCTAGATTTATACCTATGGTTCAAACCATGAGTTATAATTCAATCAAAGCTAGGAGATTTCACAATTTTACTCAAATATCAATTTCTAGATATTTAATTGCTATTGCAGGTCAACTTGTGGCATTTAATTTATGTTCTGGGCTGATTTTTGGCTTAGGTTGGTGTAATTAGGGGTATTATGGGGCCTTTTAGTCATTAATTTAGGATAGAAGGAAGGATAGATGAAAATTTGAGGAGCTAGAGCTGCAACTTAGGAACTAGAGGATCTCTTCGTGGACTTGCGAATACAAGTGTGGATTCTTCTTGGTGTTCTTATCCAGTTGTGTGTTTGGATTAGCTAAGATTGGTTGTAAGTTAGATCTTGTTGGATCTTTTAGAATTTATTGTATTTTGTAATTGCTATTTGTATTTGGCCGTAACCCGGAAGGCTATACAACCAGGCATATTGCATGTAATCAATTATATATCTATGAATCAAGAAATATAATTTGGTATTAGATCTTGCATTTTTGTTACTTGGTATCATGTTTCTACTATGTGATTGTATAGCTTGGGGCTAGGACATCTCCTTTGGGGATCCTCCTACCTTGCACTATGTCAGGTGGTATCAGAATGAAGGTTGTTCGTAAGTATGTAGATAGATCATCAAAGCTGAGGCAGTTTGCACTAGGATTTGGGTTGAAGAAGGTTGATCTTGCATTTGATTGATCTTCTGAATTGGTGGATTTTTTTCTTAGGGTTTTTAAAAATTTTTGAAGATGCCTACAAGAATATTGAACCCTAAGGAAATTACTAATCTTAGTGATACTATATAAGAATAGATCTTAGAGAAGATGAGAGAAGAGTTTAGATCTGAGATTGCATTGATGAAGAGTGTCATGATTGCTGAAATTGTAAGTTCTTTAGGTGTTGTACCTAGACATGTGGGTACTAAATATGGTTATGAGGAAGTTGCTAAAGATTTTGAACTTGCTGAATCAAGTGGTGAGGCCAGAACTATTCGTATGGACAGACCTATGGGAAATAGGGTTGCTCGACCTAGATCTTAGTTCAAGTTGAAACATAAGATGGAAGTTTCTAATTTTTTAGGTACTTTGAATTTTGAAGACTTGATTGATTGGATTGGTGAATTGGAAGACTACTTTGAGCTTGAGGATAATGAGGATCTATTTAGAGCAAGGTTTTTACAAACTAAGTTGAAGTGACATGCTGCTCTTTGGTGGAAGGAACTACAAGGAGACATAGAAGAGGCAGGCAAAATGAAGATCACTAGACAGAAATTGATGGTGACTAAGTTGAATGCTAAGTTCATTCTTGCTGATTATGAACTTGAGTTGTTTAAAAGGTTACATAATCTAACACAAAAGGATATTACTATGAAAGATTATATAGAGGAGTTCAACAAGTTGACTATTCAATTTTGGCATAGAGAATTGTCAAAAGAGAAGGTAGCTTGATATATTAATGGTCTAAGATTCAATATTCATGATGAAGCCAGTATACTAAATATTTCTTCAGTTGAGGATTCTTATTAGTATTCTTTGAGAACATAGGAGAAGCTAAAAAGGAAGAATCAAGGTAGTTCTCAAGGGAAGGAGAAGCAGGATAGTTTGACACAAGCTAAACAAAATGTAGAAGGTGAACCAAAACCTATTGAACAAAAAAGAAGGATAGGTGGAGGTGGGTTCAGAGGTAATTATTTCAAGTGTGGTCAAGAAGGGCATAGATCTTTTGAATGGGTGATTGGAAGGACAACTGCTATTGTGAATGAGGGTGTAGTCCAAGATAGTTAGCCTGAGAAAAGAGAGATTTTTTTTGGCTCAGTGAGTATTGATTGGTGAGAGGACATTGGATTCTTGTCAGAGAACTAGTTTGTTCAAGACTTGTTGTGAGTCTAGTGGTAAAGTTTGTAAGGTGATTGTGGATGGCGCTAGTACTGATAACCTTGTTGTTGAAGAGATAGTTTAGAAACTTGGTTTGGAGAGAATGAGACATCTTTATCCTTATATGATTGGCTGATCACAAGGTGAGCATACTTTGGAAGTGAGCAAGAAATGCCTTATTGATTTCTAAATTTGGCAATATAAGGATCACGTTTTGTGTGATATTGTGGATATCAACAATTGTCATGTCTTTCTTGGTAGACCTTGGTAGTGTGATTGTAGGGTTGTACATGATTGTGTTATGAATGTGTTTACTATTGAGAAAGGTGGTAGGAAGTTTTCCCTTATTTCTTTGTATAATGAAGAGCTTAATAGAAGAATCCTAAGTTTTGGTAGCCATGTTAAGTTGATAGATTCTAAGAAGGTTGGGGATTAGCATGGAATTTGACTTATGGAGCACTTGTGGTGGATGTGAAGAAGAAGGAAAAAACAAGAGAAAGAGTGTACAAGTTGAAGGCTTGGAGGACATGTATGTTAAGAACCAATTTGGGATTTATATGTTGAATCCTAGAAGATGTCATTCTAGTTACTAGAACATCTTTCCAAACCTAGCATGTCTGATGCAGGAGCATCCTAGGCTTTCCTCCAATCCTACATGTTTGGAGTGATTTTGGTCAAGTGTTGAGGAGAATTGAGCTTGTATTTTGGTGTAGTTATTTTTTCATAGCTAGAGATGTGTTGGAGATACATTGGGCAGCGTTTTCTCATGATTGCATAGATATTGAAGGGATTGAGTTGAAATTTGAACTGCTTTTACCTTGTTTCTCTAATTGTGTTTTTTTAGTTTCTAGGTGCCTGTTGCAAGAGGTGTAACTAATTATCCTTAATTAATAAGATTCTATGCACTTTAATTATTGAAGAGGGCCTAGATTAATTACTTTTACTAAGAGCACAAGTCCTAATTCATTATTTTTTGGGATTTATGGAAATTCTCCTAGAGTATCAATTTCTAGTCGTTTCACATGATAGTATATTGTGTTTGACTTTCAAGATAGATGAACACTTTTCCTTGGGGAATCAGCCTTTAAAAATTTAAGGGGTGTGTAGAGGACATATATTTATACCTATGTTTTGAAGCATGAGTTCTAATTCAATTAGAGCTATGAGATATCACAATTTTACTTGGATATCAATTTCTAGACATTTAATTGTTATTGCAGGCTAACTTGTGGCATTTAATTTATGTATTTTTATTTAATTTGTGTTATGTGCCAAATTTTAGCTTAGATTGGTATAACTAGGGGTCTTGTGGAGTCTTTTGGTCATTGAGTTGGGATAGAAGGAAGCATAGATGCAAATTTGAGGAGCTAGAGCTATGGCTTAGGAACTAGAGGATCTCTTGGTGGACATGTGGGTATAATTGTGGATTCTTCTTGGTGTTCTTATCTAGTTGTGTATCTAGTCTAGCTAAGACTAGATGTAAGTTGAATCTTGTTGGATCTTGTAGAACTGATTGCATTTTGTAATTGCTTCTGAAAGGGGGGGTGAATCAGAAGTACTAGCCTTTTTAACTTTTTCAAAATCCTTAATAACATATTTTTGAAATGAACATGCATACATATAAGCATTAGGCAATCATGAGAAACAAATATCATCATAACATAACACTTAAGGTTTGGTAACCCAGAAACCCTCCAAAAATAAGAAGGTAAAACTCAAGTGGGGATGATACCCACAAAATCACTGCACTAATAATGCTTAACCACTTTTGATGGTCTACCCTATTAAAGACCTGCCCTGCCAAAGGCTTTACACTATATCAATAGTGACCTGATTTAAAGGATTTACAAACACTTTACATGAAGTATCACCCTGTCAAAGGATTTAGTCACCTAGTTAAAGGATCTATAAAATAGCTGCTAAGATAACCTTGTTAGAATTATGATACATATGTCATTAGTCACAACACTTATTCGATTTTGAATGCTTACCGAGCTCATCACCTAGTCTACAGTTCACACCGAGCATTCAGTGGTTACCTTATAAATTCCGCAAGTAAACAGTTGATACCGAGCACTCCTTTGGAAATCGAGCATATGGGTAGTTCCACAGTATTTACCAAGTTCACAGTGGTTATCAAGAACAATAGTGTTCCCCAAGTAGTTAGTGCTCACTGCATCATCAAAAGAACTTAATGTTTACCGAGTGATCAAGGTAAACAAAGAACTTAGTGTTTACTAAGTGATCAAGGTAAACAAAGAACTTGGTGTTTATCAAGTGATCAAGGTAAAAAAAGAACTTAGTGTTTACTGAGTGACCAAGGTAAACAAAGGAATCAGTGATTACCAAGTAAACAAGGTAAATGAAGGAATCAGTAATTATTGAGTAAACTAGGTAAATGAAGGAATCAGTATTTACCAAGTGAAGAAGGTTATCAATGGATTCAATTTTTACCAAGTGACACAATTTTTACCAAGTCACCAATGGTTACTGAGTTCCAAAATACTTAGAATGATTAGTATGGACCATGCCTCTACTCTTACTGAGTGCATGATGATGCAGTGTATTGTACTAGATACTAAGTATCAGAAGGTCACCGAGTTAGTTTGTGGAACCTGAGTTTTCTACAACCTAGCCGACTCAATAATGCTTGTTCACTTGTGTTTGGTCGACCTTGCCAGTGTAAATATTGAAATGGTATATATCATTTGAAATGATGAGATGTTGATAGTCATTGGTTGTGATGTGTTGCAATAATTTGAGAAGAAGGAATGCGAATCACTAGCAGAACAAAGGAATTCAGCAAAAAGTGAATCACCAGCAGAGCAGAGGAATAGAGCAAGGTCAACATTGATGCAGAAAGGATATATCCATCACATCAGGTGATCAGAGCACAAAGGATCTTATCAGAAATTAGTTGTAATTAGATCCACTACTTCATCCTAATAGGTGAATTAGTTTGCTAAATCCTTTAAACAAGGTAGACTTAACAATCTTTTGTAAATCTCCTAACAAAGTGCATACTTCATTGTATGTTTGTAAATCCTCTAACAAGGTGGATCTAGCAATCCTACTTGCTTCTGACAGGGTAGATCATCAGAAGTGATCATTGTAAGCCTTAACTGGCTAACTTTGTACTGCAGTATTGAAGTTTTGTGGGTATCATCCCCACCCCTGTTTTACTTTCTAATTAGAAGGGTTCTAGGTCACCAAATCTGTGTGTTCATGTGTTACAAATGTTTATCTTTTCCTGCATATAGTAGATTCAATGGATGAATGGTAAAAATGTTATTAAGTAGAAATGGATTAAAGTTTTAGAGTTACTAATTCACCCCTCCCCTCTAAGTAACCTTGTTAGTCTTGATTATTTCCAACAATTGGTATCAGAATATTGTGGTTCTCAGGATAAAACTTTGATAGCTTGAGCAAAGATCAAAGACAATGGAGATATTCAAACTTGACAAATCTATTGAGAATGAAAATCTAGATCTAAAAATGGCCATAAATCAATTCAATGAAGCAAAGGAGCATCTTTCTGAATCCCTAAAAAGAAAGAAGGAACTTGCAAGACAAATGAATGATCATCAGTATATTGAAGAAAGGATTGAAGACCTTTTACCATCAAGCAGTTCAAATGAAGCTAATGAAGCAATCAAGGAACTCCTAGGAAAGAATGGCTCTCTGCAGGAAGAAGTAAGAAAGCTCAAAAGAGAACAAGAAGTCCAATCTATCAAGTTATGTGAAGTTTTGGAACAAAGAAACAAGGCAAATGAAGACTTAGAGGTAAGAAATAATCTATCCCTTCAGCATGAAGATCTTATAGGACAACAATCTAATGCAAATGAAGAAATTATGAATCTAAGATCTGAGAATGAAAGTTTGAGAAATGATTTAATTACTGAAAGAAAAATCAATGCAAGTTTGCAAAGTGATCTGAGATCTGAAAGACAAATCAATGAAAGTTTGAAAAATGACTTAAATGTTGAAAAAAAAGTCAATGAAAGGATGATAAAATCTCAAGCAGATATGGATCAATTGAATTTGCAAAATGAGCAGAATCTTCATAGACAAAAAGGTAAAGCAAGCCTTGGATACAATGAAGAAGGTGAATCTTCCAAACAAGGTACCCAAAAGAATCAAAGACCTACTTGCATTCACTATGGTAAGTTAGGTCATACATCTAACAGATGTTGGAGCAATGATAAAAAAAAATTCAATGGTAAATGCTACAATTGCAATCAACATGGTCACAAAGCAAATGAATGCATAGAGAAACCAAAGTTTGAGGGCAAATGTCACTAATGCAAGAAACAAGGTCACAAGGCATCTAAATGTAGATCAAAATCATTCAATCCAGAAGAACATGTTATCAAAGAATTATTTGGTTGGGACTATAATACTTGGTGCAGATGTCACTATTGTGAAGAATATGTACACATTGGAAGAAACTGTGCAAGTCATCACCTAAGGAAGAAAGATACTACTATAAGATGTTATACATGTACCGAACTTGGTCATATATCCAAGAATTGCATGAATATAGGAAGAATTGAAGATGAAAAGAAAGCCAGAGCTAACAACATTCGAAAGCAGATGAGACAACAATGGATTCAAAAATCTACCGAGCTAGAAAATTTAAATAATGGCTATGTCACTCAAGAAGTGGGTGACTCCACCATTTCTAATTAGACTCATCAAGAAGGAACACGAACTGCATCTTCAAGTAATATCCTAAATAGTTCTAGAATGTAGAAGTGCAAATGACAAATTAGTATCTTAGATATAAGACATAGTTCATTGTGGTGCATCTACTGAGCAAGGCTGGTTTCAAACTTAACTGAGCTAGGTTGATAATGTGAAAAGTTTTGTTTGTTTACTAAGTTGCAAGGTTTATCGAGTAATTCGGTGACTATCTGAAAAACCCTAGGTCATCTCATCTACCTTTGTACATGAGCATTAATGGTAGATTTTTTTCATCAAAAAGGCAAAATTTGATCTCATTTTCATCATGAATTTAGGATATACAGAGCGAAGAAATTTCCAAGAGTGCAAAAGTGAGTTCAAGTGATTTGAAGTGATTTTCCAAAGAAGAATTTGTTTAACGAAATCATTTACTCACCAAGCAGCAATGGCATCCGCAAGCACCAACAACAGTAAGGCAAAGAGAGGCTCTGAAATGCTTGTGAAGGGAGTAGAATGGAAAGCACCCAGCTTCAAGCTCGTTCCCGCCATAGCTGAATCACTCGACCCTCATGGAGCTCAATCAAAAATTCCACCAAAGGTACTACTTATAAATAACATTCATACTCATTTCAAATGCACTGTTCAAGAAATAGGGACACTAGATATGGATAATGCCCTTGCTAAGTTGTGTGTGGATGGAACCCTCAAACCCGAGTTCAAACATCTTGAAACCAAAGGTTTGACCCATATCCTGCACCTACCAAGGAACTTTCAAATGAAATGGATAAGATACATTTTAAGCTATGTGCATAATGGTCAAATGTGGTTAGAGAAACCCGTCCTAATAATGAAGAAAATGATTCATAAGATCACGGGTTTGCCAATGTTAAGGAAATCAAAAACAACTAAAACCCTAAGTCGGGATGAACTTCAGAAGTTAACCCTAGTCAAATGGGATGGTAGACGATTGAAACCTAAAAATTTAGCTAATGAAAAGTTAAGATTTAGAATTTATTTAATTGCATATAAGATGTTTAGTTCCAATAGATTGAATAGTGTGCCCTATGAGGCCATAGATTTAGCCTATAAGGTTGTAAAGAAAAACATGGAGTTTGACCTAGCAGATGTGTTGCTAAAGCAACTTAATAAGAACATGGACAGTATAAGGACCTCAAAAACCAACTCTTGTAAATTTTCTTCTTTGTTAGTTTGTTTATATTTCTATGTACAAAAGTTTTTCCCTTCAAAAGGTACAATTGTATGGAGGAAAGATATTCTAGTTTTGTATCAAATAAATGAGTTTGTAGCAGAGATGGGTGAAAATTTTGATAGTATTATGGACAATTATTTTGATGACTTGAAAGAAAGGATGAATAACAGATTCAAAATCCCTCCTAAGCTTGTTGAGGACTACAAATATGATGTGTGCTTCATGGTTGACTGTGAGAAGGTATACATTCAGGCAGTCAGACCTCGAGTTGCATGGGTAAAACCTCTTCCTTATGAGGTAAACATTGATGAAGCTAGAGACATCATAGAGGTACTGGTAAATGAGTCAGTAGACCCAAGGAAACAAATTTTTGGAACCTATGAAGAAGCAAAGGCCAGAATTGAGCTTGAAATCAAGCTACCACAGGCCATAAGGAAGGGCAAGAGGAAAATAGCCAAATTAAAAACTTCTACTAGACCTCTTATGCTCACCAAGGGAAAAGGTGAAGATGAAGAAGGTGAAGAAGAAGGATGAGAAGAAGAAGGAGGAGAAGAAGGAGAAGAAGAAGAAGCTACAGACAAACAGCTAAAGAAGAAAGGTAAGGTAATCATTACCAAACCCAAGAAGAAGCCTACTGCAGTATTCACCAGAAGAACCAGGAAAGGTAAGCAGGAACCTATACTAGTTAGGCATGCACCCACATTTGAGCAAAGGCTCAAAAAATTGGAGGAAGGAGCTGGAATCAAAAATTTCAAAACATTGAAATTTGAAACTAGAACTGATGTAGAGAAAATGTAGATTGAGGAACTGGTACTCAGCAAGATGGGTAAATGGAAATACTCCCCAGACTAGATTGCCCCTCAAATCTCAAAAGAACTACTAGAGAGATTGCAACCAAGATGGGAGTTAGCCACCCAAATGGTAAAAGATATTTATGAGCAATCTCTAAAGAATCTCTGACCAAGTCTCACTGGAGTAGAAGTAAAAGCTAAAATGAAAAACCATGAAGGTAAAATGATGATCAGATTCCACACTTGTTTGATTTTGATTAAAGACATTAAACATGTTGTAAATGATGCTACAAACATGTGGAAAAACATATATCATCTACATAAGCCTAGTGTAGATGAAGTAGAAATCAAAGATGATGATAGCAATAGTGATGATGAGCTTGATAGCACTCCATCCATCACAGTCTCACCAGGAGAGCTGCATGCACTAATGGAAGATAAGGAGGAAGAAGACAAGGAGGAAGAAGCTAAAGAGGTAGATAAGGAAGAGGATGACCCTGTGAAAATTACAGTAGTAGTTATTGCATCCCTTCCTCACTCTCCACCTAAAACTATGATATCATCAAGGTTGGAGTCAGCTTTAGCAAGTTTGGTCACAACTACATCAGATATATCATCTGCACCTGCCAGATCTCATCTCCAGGTATCATTAATTGAAGTGTCTACCACTTCATCTACTGAGTTTCATACCTCCACTTAAACTACCGAGCTGTAGAGAACTTCTTCAATTATTGAGTCATCCATTGCAGTAGTCACCACATCAGAAATATCTATTCCTCCTGCAGTACGTACAGTAAGTTTTCCAGTTTGCTCTCCAATTTTGTCAACTTCAGCTACATTAGCACCAATTTTTGCACTAGTAAGCTCTTCAATTGAAAATACTCTGGTATGCACATCAATTCTAGGAAGTATATCAATTTTGGATACATTTAGCCCCTCTCTTAGTCTTCCTTTAGTTGGTCCTATTCCAGTTTTGATAGCCAGTCAAACTTAATCAACCATTTTCTCTATTTTCAAAGGCAAAGATGTTAGTACAATAGAAAAACCAAAGACTCCATTAAAACTTCTGCTTACAGGCAAGACAATTGATGAGGATGTAGACTTGGATACTGAAATTGTCATTCCAAAGATAGATACAAATACTGCTTCAGTTGATGAACTAAGACTGCTCAGTCAGTGCATAGAACTGAAGGCAAAGTAGAAAAAACTAAGGAATGAGAGAGATAGAGAGTTTAAAATTATTGATCAAGAAAAAAATATAATTACTAAGGCTATAGGTATTGATGTTGATACTTCTCAACACATTTTTCTACAATTAGAAGAGGCAGTCAATAAATTCAATGACGATACCTGCAATCAAGAAAAGTTGATAGAGAAGGAAGAGAAGAAATTTGATAATAAGGTGCTTGAGTACATTGCTTAGCAAATAGCAATAAAACAAGTTGAATTAACCACAGTTTTGGCCAATATTGAAAATTCTTTTAATAATGTAACATCTCTTTTTGCTAAGCTCTATGATGTTACCGAGTATACTAAGGAGATAAGAGAACAATTGAATAAGATAGATGAGGATCTGAAGGCAAGCACACAAAACTTGAAGCTTGACCCCAGTTCAACCTCATCTCATCACTTCAAAATCAAATTTTTGTCAGAAAAACAAGCATAATTTCTAAGAGAAGAGTCAAGGATCCAATCTACATTGTTAGATATTCAGAATATGATCCTTCCCATCATGGACACAATGCAAAAGCACATTGCCCATTCAAAAACATTGTTCCATGACAACAATTTCTCCGTTGTCAACCATGTGATTGAACTCTCTATAGAATTTCAAATAGCTCTATCCACATGAAAAATCCTACAAAGAGAATTGGGACAAGACTTTGCAACTCATTCTTCAGGTACATTCAGAGTTTATCTCACATTTTGGTGTTTCTATGTAAATACATTATTTTTTTCATTCTTTGGCATTATTGTCAAAAAGGGGGAGAAAGAGATACTCAAAAAGAGTTATTGATGAGATAAATGTAAAAAATGGACAAAGAGATACTGTAAATAAAAGTCATATAACTCATGTAAATACCTTGTGTATATTGTATGGGGGAGTAATATGTAAGGAAGCCATGATGTATATTCACCAAAATCAGTTGTTAGTATGTTAGATACTGTATATAAGTTTTGGCTCATAAGTGTTTTTGTCACTAATGCTAAAGGGGAAGATTGTTGGAATTATGATATATTTGTCATTAGTCACAACCCTTATTCAATTCTGAATTCTTACTGAGCTCATCACCTAGTCTATAATTCACACCAAGCATTCAATGGTTACCTTATAAATTTTGTAGGTAAACAGTTGATACTGAGCACTCCTTTGGAAACCAAGCATATGGGAAGTTTCACAGTATTTTCCAAGTTCATAGTGGTTACTGAGCAGTTAGTAGGTACCAAGCAGAACAATGTTCCCCAAGTAGTCAATGCTCACCGAGTCATCAAAAGAACTTAGTGTTTACCGAGTGATCAAGGTAAACAAAGAACTTAGTGTTTACCGAGTGATCAAGGTAAACAAAGAACTTAGTGTTTACCGAGTGATCAAGGAAAAAAAAGAACTTAGTGTTTATCGAGTGACCAAGGTAAACAAAAGAATCAGTGATTACCGAGTAAACAAGGTAAATGAAGGAATCAATGATTACCGAGTAAACTAGGTAAATGAAGGAATCAATATTTACCAAGTGAAGAAGGTTATCAATGGATTCAATTTTTATTGAGTGACACAATATTCACCGAGTCACCAATGGTTACTGAGTTCCAAGATACTTAGAATGATTAGTATGGACCATACCTCTACTCTTACTAAGTGCATGATGATGTAGTGTATTGTAGTGGATGTTGAGTATCAGAAGGTCACCAAGTCAGTTTGTGGAACCTGAGTTTTCTACAACCTAACCGACTCAGTAATGCTTGTTCACTTGTGTTTGGTTGACCTTGCCAGTGTAAATATTGGAATCGTATATATCATTTGAAATGATGAGATTTTGATAGTCATTGGTTGTGATGTGTTGCAATAATTTGAGAAGAAGGAAAGAAAATCACTAGTAGAACAGAGGAATTCAGCAAAAAGTGAATCACCAGCAGAATAGAGGAATACAGCAAGGTCAACATTGATGCAAAAAGGATATATGCATCACATCAGTTGATCAAAGTGTAAAGGATCTTATCAAAAATCAATTGTAATTAGATCCACTGCTTCATCCTAACAAGTGAATCATTTTGCTAAATCCTTTAAACAAGGTAGACTTAACAGTTTTTTGTAAATCTCCTAACAAAGTGCATACTTCATTGTATGTTTGTAAATCCTCTAACAAGGTGGATCTAGCAATCCTACTTGCTCCTAATATGGTAGATCATCAGAAGTGATCATTGTAAGCCTTTACCGGCCAACTTTATAATGCAGTATTGATGTTTTGTGGGTATCATCCCCACCCTAGTTTTACTTTCTAATTGGAAGGTTGCTAGGTCACCAAATTTGTGTGTTCATGTGTTACAAATGTTTATCTTTTCCTACATATGGTAGATTCAATGGATGAATGCTAAAAAATTTATTAAGCAGAAATGGATTAAAGTTTTAGAGTTACTAATTCACCCCTCCCCTCTCAGTAACCTTGTTAGTCTTGATTATTTCCAACAACTAACCTATCATCATAGGATTTCCTTTCTTATATAATGGTTAAAGAGTATTAGGTATTATAAACCTGATGGCTTACAATCCTTCTATTGTTGAATATAGGCACTTGATCTACTCTCTCTGATCTTGATCCTCTATGATTTGATTCTCTTCTCTCTGATATTAGACTTCCTTATACACCTTTTTTCATGCTCTCTTTCTTTCACTCTAATTTCATCTTCCTTATAAAGATACTGAAAGACTTAGAGTTAGGTATGGATCTATGATCCATATTTAATCTCTGATTTTTTGTTATTCCTTGCACATCTCTTATTGGTTGCATGCCTTCTCCATTTTTCTTATTGGCTACATTTAGATTGCATAGGAAATATAATTGATTTGATCTTATCACTTAAATCTTCCGTGATTTGTCTTATATCAACGATGAAAATGGTTTACGTTTGATTTTGTGAAGTTTCAAACTCATATGTTGATTCTGAGTTTACTCGACACTTACTGCTTCCTGATGCTTGGCACCTACTCTAACTTAGCTTTTGTATATGCTCCTATCTTGCTCAACATCCTTTAAGACTCAGCACCTGAATAATGCTTAGTACTTAGATCATACTCGACACATGTACTCACTCAACACCTAATCTTCACTTGACACCTAAAGACTACTCGACACCTGAAGATCACTCGACACTTGTTGAATTTCCTGACTCGACACACACTATGGCTTAGCATAGATAGTGTACTTGGCTTCAATGTGGAAAGTTGTTAAGTGTGTTGGCCCTCAAGTGTCAAAACCATTTTTAGAGTAACATATCATATGATATTTATTGTGGGATCACTAGGGGTTTTATTATGGCTCCAATAAAAAAATTCTTAGTAGTTTATGCTAGTGTTGGAGTTTCTATAGTTGATGCTCATGGTGCCTTCTCTGAAAAAATACCTTTCTAATTTATTTTTTGAAAGTGTTTCATAAGGTAAACACTCCCTTGATATTGTGCTTGATATTTGGGAGTTTGATAACTCCTATAAAGGGCTAGATAAGCTTACTTTGATGGGATATTTTGTGGGTAGAACTTGACCTAAAAGCATGCTCAAATAATGGGATGATAAAGCCTGGACTCCTCATGAAGTTTTTTTTGATTGTGTTAAAATCCTCACCAAGGGAATTTTTTGTTTCATTTTAGAAACCCTACTCAAGATGATATAGATTTAAATTGTAGGCCAAGTTAGATAGTTAGGTCATCATTGCTTGCTTTCCAACATTGATATCAAGGCTTTATAGTCTCAGATGACAAAAAAATTATAGTTCCTATCTAGGTTGATTTTTTTGGTCTTAACTTAGCTTTTTGGTTGTTTGTTTAGGTAATTTCACAATATCTTGGTAAGGTGGTGTGCATGGAGCTTGATTAGTTTTTCAACAGTCATCTTCAAAAGAGGCATAATGATGAGGTTTACCTTTCACAAACCTTAAAGAAATGGATCTAATAGTCATTATTAATCTTAATAGGGTAGATAACCAGAAGTGATAATTTGTAAGCATCAATAGGCTAAATTTATAACGCAATAATAAAGCTTGTGGGCATCATCCCCACCCCAGTTTTAGTTTCTAGTTCGAAAGTATAGGATTACCAAATATTGTGTAAAGTGTTATGAATATTTTATTATTTTTAGGCTTGCATGCAATTATATTAGACTATATTGTGAAGTTTTAATTGGTGAATTAAAGTATAAGTTTTATTGGTTCTTGATTCACCCTCACTCCTTAGTTACCTAATCTATATTATATTTTCAAAATTTGGTATTAGAGTATTGGTTCTCACATCAGAAGTTTAGCACCTTGAGAAAAGATCAAAGGTAGTGGAAGTATATAAACTAAAGAAAGCTATTGAAAATGAAAAGTTAGGTCTACAATTGGCAATTGAACAATTCAATAAAATGAAGGAGCATCTCTCTCAATCCATGAAAAGAAGAAAACAACTTGCAAAATAGATGAATGAAAATCACTACATTGAAGAAAGAATTGAAGACATTTATCAAGATAGAAATTTAGATGAAGATGATGCATCAATCAAAGATCTAATTGAAAAGAATCATACTCTTCATGAAGAAGTCTGAAAGATAAAAAGAGAACAATAAATTCAATTAGTTGGAATGTGTGAATTCATGGAGCAAAAGGAAAAACCCAGAGAAGAAATAGAATAAAATGATAATGAAATTCATCAACTATCTCTTTAGCAAACATATTTGATTGATCAACTCAATGATGCAAATCAAAAGAATGTATCAACTTGAGGATATACAATGAAATATTGCATAATGATCTCAGCATAGAGAAGCAAAGTAATGAGAAGATGATGAAATCTCATGAAAGCATGAATCAAATAGATAAGAAAACTAAATTTAGACACAAAGGTAAAGAAGGTTTAGGATACATAGAAAAAGGTGAATCATCTTGGCAAGGAGCTAAAAAGAATAAAAGACCTACTTTTAATCATTGTTAAAAGATGTGTGATACATCAAAAAAGTGTTGCAACAATGAGAAAATCAAAATTTAGTGGAACGTGTTATAGTTGCAACAAACTAGGACATAGAGCAATTGAATGCACATAGAAACCTAAGTTTGAAGGAAAATGTTTGAATTGCAACAAACAAGGAAATAAATCATTAGAATGCAAGGCCAAGAAATGGAACACAACTAAACAAATTGTCAAAGCTATGTTTGGTTGGGATTACAACACATGGTGTAGATGCCACTATTGTGGTGAGCATGGACATATTGGAGAAATTTTCATAAAACATCACATCAGAAAGAAAGACACTCCAAAACTAAGTTTTGTATGTACAAAACTTGGACATCTTGCCAAAAACTATATGAATCAAGGAAGAGTTGAAGATGAAAAGAAATCAAAGGATACCAATATTAGAATTCAAATAAGGTAACAATGGGTAAAGAAGTCTCTAGAGAATGCAAGGTAGAGTAATTAAAGTGTTGACACCCAAATAAATGAGTTGGGTAACTTAGCCATTTCAACCTAGTTATTTGTCGAGATTAATGGATCTATGATTGAGAAGCAAGCATCACATATTAGTTCTAGATAATATACAAGAAGATCCAAATTAGTATCTCAGAGACACTAGGTTCACAAAGTCAAATGATAACTGAAGTAAAATCTTAGATCTTACCGAGGAAAGTCAGGTTGCATGACCTAATTGAGCTTGGATATAGATGGCAAGATCAAAGTTCTTTCTGAGTTGAAGAATTTGCTAAGTTGAAGACCCTACCAAGATGAAGAATTTACCTAGTTGAAGCTATCTTCTGAGTATTGAGGACATAGCCGAGTTGGACGGCCTCTCACAGAGCTAACTATTGTATGATACATTAATGATGACTTGAAGACAAAATTTTGTTAAAAATAAGAAATTGAAGGATTAGTTTCACCATTAATTTTCATTGGAAAGAGTGAAGAATATTCTATAGCCCCCAAGAATTTTAGAGCAATTTCATCAAAGTTTATTCTTTCATTTGAAGTATTACCAAACATTATGGCATCTTTGAGAAGAAAAGTAAAGAAAGCTTTGGAAATGTTGGTTTGAGGTATTGATTGTAGAGCCCCAACATTCAAATTGAGTTGAGCAATTGTGAAAGAACTTGACCCAATTGAATCTTAGTTGGAGATTCCTCTTAAGGTAATTCTAATTCATGATATTTGGTCATTCTATCACTATTCTATCCAAGATATAAGATCCTTAGAAATGAACTAGTTGTATAATGAACCATGTGTGGATGGGAATTTTGTTACTCTTAGATTAGTTTTGATATATGAGTGACAATAAACGTAAGTCATTTAAAAATCATTTATTTAGTTCATCCCAAACAAGTAATACATGTCAACCATAAGTTGCCAAATAGTATATTTCAAGTGAGAGATATACAGTAAGAGTTGAGTAACTAGTAAGTTCCAAGTGACTCAAGTGTAGAGAAAATAGTAAGTGTTGAGTCATTCACATGTGAAGTTATTCAGAGGCCAAGTTATAGCATTGAAGTTGCAATTGATGTTGAGCATCAGGGAGTTCAAATGTTGAGTAACATAGTTTTAACATAGTTGTTTGGAATGGTATAAGTGATCCTAGATGATAAGAATGAATCATTATCATGGATCCCTATGCATAGCATGTAGCCAATCAAAAAAAGTTAAGGATTAAATGACAATGTGGGTGAATCACAATCATTGATTCATACCTAATCGTAAATCACCTAGGTCTTCTTAAGGATGAAAAACGCTAAACTTTTTATGGGATAAAAGAATAAGAATGTGTCACCTTTTACACTGACTTATTGGAATGATTGAAATTGAGTATTTCTATCTAAAACTCAATTTTTCAAACATATGATCTAGATAAATTCACTATAGCTAAGCTATATATGGTTTAACACTTTTCCAATTGGAAATGTCTATTAAATGCATGCTTTATACTAGTTTGTACCCAATTACTAAAGAAACAAAATTATTTTAGAAAAGTGGCATTTCAATAAATCTTACTGTCTTTTATTATTTTTTTAATAACATATAAACAACATTTTATAGAGTTCAAAGACAAGAATATTCTCATATATAATTTATAGTGTTTTAATTAAATATAATTTATTGTAATTAAAAAATTCTACAAGAACATATTTTAAGACTCTAAAAGATGTAAATTTTGAGAAAGAAAAAATATTATTTTCATATCAGAATTTAAAAAAATTTATATAACGTTCTAGAGGAGAGAGTCCTCTTCTAGAATGCATAATTTTTCTTCTGGTTAGAATAATTTTTTTTTGAAAAATGTGGTGGGAGATGAAAACTGTTGAGTTCAGGTGAGTTTAAATTTAAATCATTATAAAACAGAAAATATAGGTATAAAGCCAATTTTTATTTTTGATTGTTCTATCTATATATGTTATATACAACATAGGCTAGAGGAAAATAAGCTTATTTCCATGTAGTTTTGTGGTGGGAATTAGGCCCCCTGTTTTTAGTGTTTGTCAATAGCTAAAAAATTATTTATAAAAATTAAGAAATATATCAATCCTTATTCCAAATAATTATTAAAAATAATAATCCTAAACTTGATCCATTTCTACACATTTCTTTAGTTTAATTCATTTTCAAATTCAAAATAATAATAATAGTATTGTGTCATTGAAGGTGAATAATTAAACTTTTGTTAACCTTTTCCTTTACAAAAGGGTGACATGGGTTTGTGCTTTTACCCTATGAATGTAGAAGGAGAAAAGAGAGAAGTTTTCATGTGCAAATAAAGCATTTATGGTGACTAACGTATTGTAATTTGAGATACATTACAAAACTAGTTAGAAGAGACTAGAGGAAAGGAATTAGATGATAGAAGAGATACATCTGATTAGAAGGATCAAGAATGCATGCAAAGAGGTGATATGCTATCTAGTAGTAGAGTGCTAACTGCAAGATCAGTGTTGATACATTCTACTAGGTGAATCAGTTAAATCTCTTAATAGAGTAGTCTTAACAAGCTATTGTAAATCCTTTAATAGGGTTCTTACATGATTGTAAGTTTAAGTCCTTTTCTAGGCACACTTCTAATAAGGTGTTCAAATCCTTTAATAGGGTAAGATCTAACAATATTGTAAGTCATTAACAAGGCAAACATTTGATAGTATAAATCATATTTCATGATCAAACATTATAACCTTTATTAGATACATTTTATTATTGCAATAGTGGAGATTTGTGGGTGTCATCCCCAACTTAGTTTTAGCTTCTAATTGGAGGGTTTCTAGGTAACCAGATATCTTGTGTCATACATGTGTTGAATTTTTAGTTACTTTCATGTTATGGATGTATATTCTTAGGTTGGTATTTTAGTTTATATGCATCGATCATGAGATGGTTGTGTGGTGAATGATTTGAAGGTTAAAGTTTTAAGTGCCGATTCAACCCCCCTCTCACAGAGTTTACTTTTCCCATTGTATTTCCAACAATTGGTATTAAAGATTTTTTCTTTGGAATGTAATTCTTTTTAGCTTTGAGGAAAGATCTTGAGATGCAAGTCTACAAGTTGGAAAAGAATATTGAGAACTAGAAGATTGAAATACAACTTTCCCTATATTAGTTGAATGAACTAAGAGATAATCTAAAGCATTCACTCAAAAGAAGGAAAGATATAGCCATTGAGGAGAATGGCATACAATATCAAGAGATTGACACTACTCGACTATTTACTAAAGGAAATACAAGTGAATATGATACAATAGTTGTAGATCTGATTGGAAAAGAATGGAGCTCTAACTGAAGAGGTTAGAAATTTCAAGATGGAAAAATAAATCCAATCACTATTACTATGTGAGGTGATTGGGAAAAAGAAGAAAGCTAAAGAAGATAAAGCCATGATTGGAGATGGCAAGAGGATACTGACCACCATATTGGAGGATAAGACATTAGAGGTGAATAGGATTACTCACATGTAGCTAGAAACATTGAATCAAAGACCTAGTGAAGCTATCAAGTATTTTGAGCAATTGATGAGATCTCCTAGATCCAACAATGACACTAGTACTAGATTAGGTTAAAGTAGTACTGATGAAGGAGAACCATTAAAAAGTGGTGAACAAAGGAATATAAATTATAAGAACTCCAAACCTACTTGTCATAATTGTGCTAAGATAGGTCATCCTACCAATGTTTATAGGAGAAAGATTGCAAATTAGAATCCTAAGTAGAAGTTCATGGGTCACTACCAGAAATGCAACAAATAAAGACATTAGGCACATGAATGTAGAACCAAGACCTTGACCAAACAAACATTTGAAGGATACTGCTATAGCTGTCAGAAGTATGGACATAGAGCATATGAATGCAAATCTAATCCCAAATGGTCATCAAACAAGCAAAAGGTTAAGCACAATGGAAACTCTTATAATTGGGATTATAATAATAGGTGTAATTATCACTATTTTCAAGAGTATATACATGTTCCCGAGAACTACATAAGAAAACATTTAAGAAGTGACTACAAAAGATGGTTTAGTCAAGCTACATGTTTTAGTTTCTTAAAGATTGGGCACATAAGCAAGAATTGTCCAATAAGGTCAAGAGCACCAAGCAATGAGTTCTAAAATGGAAAAGGAAACAAAAATTTTCCTTGAATGTTAGAGATGAGATGAATAAGACATGGAAGAGAAAGGAAGATTGTAGCACATCAAGTTCAGATGGGATCACTTCACCCAATGGATTAAGTGATCACACCACCTCCAATTAAGAAATCAAGAGGTATGTGTGGGACTGATATTCAAAAGATATAGTATACATCAATTCCAAGGGTTTAGTTCTAAAAAATATATGTATTTTCATGAGGAAATATGCAAAGTGTTGTGTAGAATCTAGAAGAAATCTTTAATCTTTGTCAATTTTCATATTACTTATAAGCATGAAAAGTTTCACTTAAGCTACCAAGTGAAATCTAGTTAATTTTGAGCTATCATAAGTGATAGTGTTGACTAAGCTCATATTGGTTGTTGAGCCTAAATAAAACTACATGGAATCTAAGCTTACAACTATATAAATACTGAGGATTAATTGTGAAGTTTTAAGGTCTATATGATCAATTTTTGAATCACTAGACATCATTCAAATTTAAAGAGACTATGAAGAGATAAAGGTGAATTGAAGAAATTATTACAAGCATTTTTAGAGTGAAGTCAACCACTATTTGACACCATTCATCAGATTTGTGAAGGTATTTATCATCTATCAAGCTATGTTGTTAGAATTTGTGCAAACCGCAGGTATTAAATATGGCATCTAGTTCTTCTACTACTAAGGTAAAAAAGGGAAAGGAAGTTTTAAATGTTCAATTAATCAGCAATGAGATTAGACAACCAAATTTCAAAGCAATTTCTCACATTTCTTATAAGCAAGACTTGTTCAGTGTGTTATCCATGATATCACCACAAGTATTAATGATCCAGGATGTGAGATGCTATTACACATGCAAGGTAGGTAGCATAAGTAACATTAAATTCAAAGATCTATATGGAAAACTATGTGAAAATAAAATACTAAAGGAGGAATACAATATTGTAGAAAGGAAAGGGTTATCTCATTCCCTAGATTTCCCTAACATTTTAAAGAGAGAATGGATAAAGATTATTTTGATCAGAATTCATGACAATTATGTATGGTTAGAAGATGGACCTATCAAGATAACTAAGCATATTTTACAGAGGTTAACATGGTATCTAACCCTAGACAGACCCAAAACCATCAGAAGTGATGCAAAATAGGTTATTGAGAAAAACATAAGGGGAGTGTGGAACAAGAGAGTCCAATGATGGTTCATACCCTCAAAAATCCCCTAATTTCATTTTTAGTAAGGATCATTTCACACAAATTATTTTAATCAAGTAGGTTAAATAGTGTACCTTGTATTTTTGTTGACATAGGCTACATGATAGTGAAGAAAGATCATTTTTTTGACCTTGTTGAGATACAATTGCAACAATTATCATAAAACTTGGGAGCTACAAGGAAAATGAAGAATACACAATGCAAGTTTGGATTAATACTTGTATCTATTTTTTTCTATGCATAGAACACATTTTCTTCCTTTGGTAAAGTTGTATGGAAGACAAATAGATCTGTTGAAGTACAAATAGGTGAATTCATTGAGAAAATGGCTCCAGCAGTGAGCAAACCAAAGAAGGTTGTAAAACCTAAGCCTATAGTTCTAGCTACCAGAACAAACAAAAGAGCTACTTCTAAGAAAGTTCAAGAAGTAGCAAAGCCAAAAGAAAATAAGGCTAGGAAAGTTATAGAAGATAATGAGTCTAAGAAGAGACAAAAGAGAAAGTACATTGCTCCAGCTGAATTCAATGAGGAGAGGATAAAATCTAATGATAATTTGGTCCCAATTTCAAAATACTAGCCCTTTTTTGTGAATTGTAATCTTAGTAAATTTTATTAATTGAAAAATACTATTCATCAAAAAAAAATTAAATGGGTAAGTGGAAATACTCACATGACTAGGTTACTCAGTAGATTCCCAATGCTTTAATTGACAAAATTAAGCCAAGATGGGAGCATTCCATTGAATGTACAAAAGATATAGATGAATAGACACTAAGGCAACTTATGCCAAATTTTATTGACAAGGAGGTGAAATAATATTTGAAGAAAAATGAAGAAAAGTTAACTTTAAGATTCAATACTTGTCTTAATTTATTGAATGAAATAAAAGATGTTGTGAAGAACACTACAAATACATGGAATAATATCTATCCTCTTCACAAACTGAGTGATTTTTTTGTAAGTATAAGGATGATGATGATTAGGAGGAGAATGATGAAGAGGAATAGGAGCAAGAGGCTACCGAGGAAGATGCACAAGATGTTCAGGAGGCTAACCCACTAAATATTGTTATAGTGGTCATAAACTCACTTCCTCATTCTCCCAGAAAAACATTGATAACATCAAGCACAAAGAGGATTGATTGTGACTAGCACTCTAAGCACAAGCACTCAATCAATCTTTGCACTAGTCTAGCTCAGTACTTCACTAATAGTAAGGCCCAACACTTCATCTATCAAGGAGAAATTTCTACCCTCTACATCAATTTTGGCCATATCATTTATTCCTACCACTAGTATTTAATGAGTGTAGTATCCATTTTTGCAACGAGTACTACCATATCAACAATTGTTTCTATTCCTAGTATGCAAACAATAAGTGCAAGGGTAGTTGAGGCTCTAGATTTAGAGGTTGATACTTCTCAACCAATTTTGTATCATTGGTAGACACAGTCTAGAAATATAATGAAGATTTGGATGGACATGAAAAATTATTGTAGAAAGTTGAGAAAAAGTTTGAAATTAAAGTTTTAGAACTTATTACTCAACAAATTGTCATTCATCAAGTAGAATTATCTACTATTTTAGGCTCGTTAGAAACTTCTTATATTAATGTATCTTTACTTTTTGGTAAGTTATGTGATACATCAATTTTCACAAAAGAAATAAGAGATAAATTATCAAAAATTGATGAAGATCTAAAGGCAAGTGCACAATAATTGTAGCTTGACCTAGGTTCTAGCTCTACTCACTTTAGTAAGATCAAATTTTTGATAGATATGCAGGCATAACTACTCAAAGAAGAGGCAACAATCATATCAACTTTGATAGATATTTAGCATATGATTCTCCCTAAGACGGTGCACTATAGAAGCATATTGCACACTCAAAAATGCTCATCCATGACAATAATTTCTCTATTGCAGACCACATGATTGAATTGTCAATATAAGTATAGGTTGCATTGCACATGTGCAAGGTCTTGCAAGAGAATTGGGACAATACTTTGGCACTTATTTTGAAGATACACTCAGACTTCTTGTCACATTTTGGAATTACTATGTAAATATAGCATAAATATTTGGCATTAATGTCAAAAAGGGGGAGAAACTATAAGATGATATAAAGGTGGAGAAGATTGTATATGATGTAAAAAGAGAAAGGGGGAGAAAATTGAAAGAAAATTGTAGAATGTAGAAAATATATATATTGTATGTATAGTATACTATAAATCATGTATGAGGGAGCATTACCATGTACATAAATGTATCCTTTACAAAACCAAGTTTGAAAAATCTCAAAAATAGTATACTCTACCAAGTTGGAGACATAAGGTGATAGATAAATATGTTTCTAAAAATTCTTGAATTTAGTTTTGACTACTAAGTGTTTTTCTCACTAATGCCAAATGGGGAGATTGTTGACATTCTAGTCATATTTTTTATTAGTGACATACACTTATTCAGATTGTAAGTTTGAATATTGAGCATATTCCACAGTTAATATTATTAACCAAGAATTTTAGTTTCTAGTTAGTTCTATAGTTGCTATGGTGCCCTTTTGATACATTTCAATTTGCACTGAGCAGTTACTACAAAGTTGACGATCAATAGTGTAAACCAAGAATCTCAATGTATGCCAAGTTTACCCATGCAAACTTAGTTATGCAGTGCTAACTAAGTTTAAAATTAATGTAATGCAAGTCTAGTGTTAACCAAGCTACTCAATGTTAACCAAGTGACTTAGTTTACACTGAGCTTGAGGTGATAGTATTGACAAAGCTATGCAATTTGAATCAAGTAATTCAATTTATATGTTGATTTTTATTGTATTCATCGAGTCACTAGTGTAGACGAAGTTCAAAACTACTTGGAAGTGATTAGTATGGATTGAGCTTCTATGTCTATCGACTGCATGATGATGTCAAGTATCAGATCCTCACCAAGTCAGTCTTTAGAACCCAAGTTTCTACACTTTGGCTAACTTTGTAATATTTGTATAAACTTGTATTATGGCTAACTTTATAAGTGTGTAATTAGATTGCTATATATGTAATGTATTGTATCACATCCAAATAATAGAATCAAAGTAATGTAATCATTAGAGAAGAGAAAATGAGCTAATTACAAAGGCTACAATAGTATAATAAGAAAAAAAGATTTATCTATCACAAAAAGGTGATTAGTACACTCAGAGGAATCTCATTTAGCAAACCTAGTTTAGATCAGAGATTAGCTATTGCTTCATCCTAACACATGGATTAGTCAAATCTTTTAACAAGGTAGACCTAATAGTCTTATGTAAATTTCTTTACCATGTGCATACTCCATTGTATGTTTGTAAATCATTTTGCAAGGTGGTTCTTGTAGTCCTTATTCCTCCTAACAGGGAAAATTATCAGAAGTGACCATTGTAAGCCTTAATAGACCAATTTTATATTGTAGTACTAAAGCTTGTTAGTATCATCTGCACTATAGTTTTACATTCTATTTGGAAGGTTTTTGGGTCACCAAATCTTGTGTGTTAAAGTGTTGTGTATGCTTTCATATTTTTAGTTTCTCGTGCATGTAATTAGGTTAGAATATCTATAAAGGATTAATTACTACTCAAGGATAAAGTTTTATAAGTTACCGATTCACCTCTCCCCTCTTAGTAATCGAGTCTATCATAATATTTTCAACATGTTGGTAGCCTTGCATGCTCAAGATGAAAATACTCAGGCTATATTGAACAACATCCAATCCATGTTGATCCCACACATGGAAATATTTCACAAGTAACTAGCCTTTGTAGAGACATTAATGCAAAAAGACCCTCATATTTCTACACTTGAAGGATTAGTTCATCTTTGATGTAGTAGCAAAGCGGGAAATAAAATAAGAAATGTTTTATGTTTTCAATATTTAAATTTAATGTTTTCAATAAACATCCTACATGTGGTGGCATACCTAGAGTAGCAGTTCGATGAGCTCTCTAGATATAGCCACCTAGGACCAGGTATAGGTTTTTTAAATTAGAATAGTTTTAATTCGTAGATAATGATTGTTAGATTCCAATAATAAGTAGTAGGCAGTTTCGGATTCTTATCCTTTTCTTGGATAGAAGACGAAAAAAAAAAATGTGGATATTTAAAATGTGGCCTACTGCATGATTGTCAGATTCCAATAATAGGTAGTAGGCAGTTTAGGATTCTTATCCTTTTCTTGGATAGAAGACAAAAAAAAATGTTTCTCATCCTTTTATTAGAAAAGGAGAGTCAGTTTTAAATAAGTCGGTTGGCTATGTAAAAGAGGCATTCAAATTTGGGTAATAGAGAAAGTTTCAGTTTTTGCCTTAGAAAGGATATAGATAATCGACTATGGAGTTTGGCAGCAATTCGATCTTGGTCTCTCTTGTAAAAGGGCAAATATATTTTCTTTGAGGACATTCCAAGTTAAAGATCTTGGTGTGTGGGTGAAGATAAACTATGGAGATTTGTATATTCTGATTAATCCAATCTTGAGTTTGGTTCAAGTTCGATCCTGGCTGATTGATGTCGTACCCCTTGAAGTAACTCAGTTGAGTGAGTATTCCTCCTGAGCTTTCCAAGGTGTGGCTCTGCATCAATCTTCCTATCGAGTTAGCCATCTACATTAAATCAATTGAGGTAGATTGTGATAAATAGAATATAGCTTTCAAGCTAATACTTGAGATCCATAAATATTTCTTGGATAAACACATTATACATGTATAACCCTTTGACAACAGTGTTAAAAAGGGAGGGAGAAATAAGCAAGAGGGAGCACTAAGTTTTTGAGAGTGACAATGACTCCAAGGAAAGAATAGATATAGTTTTTGGGAGACCAATGAAAGGGGGAGTCAAAGACAAAAAAAAAGCCCAACACAATTCAACATATGTATATTTACTCACTAGGAATATTGGTTCAAGTTTAGAATAGCACAATCAATTAGGGGGAGTTATAATATTTTGAGGTATGACTATTAAGTCAAGTTTTTGCAAAATTTTGACATTTTGAAGTTTTATACATATCTCGAACATAGATAGTGAGTATTTGAGTTATGCTCATAAGTTAGGATCATTCATGCATGACCAAGTGGCTTTTCCACTCATGTCAAAAGGGGATTTTTTAATCTCTAAATGGTTTTGACATATGAGTGTAAATACACTTAAGTCATTTACATGTCATTTACTTAGTTCATGCTGAACAAGTAATACATGTTGAGCAAGAGATATATAGTAAGTGTCAAGTCATTTTGAGGTTGAGTTACAACATTAAAGCTTTAGTTGATGCTAAGAATTAGGGACTTCAACTTTTGAGTAATATAGTTTTGACATACTTTTTTTGTAATGGCACAAACTACTATGTAAACCATTTTGGAGCCAACTTGAGGATTGTTTTGCGATCCTAGATGATAAGAATGAATCTTTATTGTGGATCCCTATGCATAACATCCAACCAATTAGAGAAAGGGAAGGATTAAGAGACAATGTGGGTGAATCACAATCCTTGATTCATATCTAACCCTACATAACCTAGGTCTTCTTAAGGAGGAAAAACCCTAAAATTTTATGAATGTAGAAGGAGAAAAGAGAGAAGTTTGCATACATGAATAGAGAATTCATGGTGACTAAGGTATTATGAATTGAGATACATTACAAAATGAGTTAGACAAGAAAAATAGAAATGATTTAGAGGATATAATAAATACATCTAACAAAAAGAATCAAGAGTACATGCAAAGAGGTGATCTATTATCTAGCAACAGAGTATGAACCACATGATCATTGTTGATACATTCTAGCAAGTGAATCAATTAAATATATTAACAAAGTATTCTTAATAGGATGTTGTAAATCTTTTAACAAGGAGCTTTCAAAATTGTAAGTTAAAGTACTTTTACTAGGAATACTTCTAACAAGGTGTTGAAATCCATTAATGAGTAAGATCTAACAATCTTGCAAGCCTTTAGTAGGTTAGATCTTTCATAGGGTAGATCATATTTAATGATCAAACATTGTAACCTTCATTGAATACACTTTGTTATTGTAGTAGTGGAGATTTTTGGGGGTCATCCCCAACCAATTTTTACCTTCTTAGTGGAGGGTTTTTGGGTATCCAAGTATCTTGTGTCATACATGTGTTGAATGTTTAGTTACTTTCCAGTTATGGATGTTGATGCTTAATTTGGTATTTTAGTTTACATGGATAGATTTTGAGATTGATATGCGGTGAATGATTTTAAGGCTAAAGTTTTAAGTTATGATTCACACCCCCACCCTATCCCTCTTAGAGTTTAATTTTCTCATTGTATTTCTAACAAATCTAAAACCTAAGCACAAACATTTTGAAATGAAAGGTTTGGCACATATCCTAAATATGCCAAGATATTTTCAAGGGAATTTGATTAGGTTTATTCTAATTCAAGTTCATGACATACACATGTGGCCTCATCAACCTATTTAGAACACTAAGAAGATGATTCATAGAATAATAGGGCCTATGCTAAACAAAGTGAAAACCACCAAAACCCTAAGTCAGGATGAAATGTCCCTTTTCTGATTTTATATGATATTTAAAGCCTCTAAATGATCTTTAAGATCAAACAACTAATATCACAAAGATCCACCAAATTTCTCAAGAAACCCCAAATCGGGTATGCCAGAAATAGTGCCGAAAGCTTCACAGCTTCACTTATTAATAATAAATCTGAAAGTTGAAAATTTTACAGAAATTTGAGCAGCATAACCACCTATAAAATGATATTTCTAGATCTTTATAACATGCACACAATAGCTCCCAAATGGAGGACAAAAATAATGCTCATCGGGCTCCCGAAAAATAGCACAAATTAGCCCGGAATCACCCCAAAAGCTTAATAATCTATCATAGAAGTATAATCATATCTAAATAAATATATTCAGATATATTTTAACATTTATAAGTCTGATACACAGCAGCAACCCAAACTGATATGAAATGCTCAACTGGAAACACTAAACTCTTACAAAAAACACACCCGAAAACTCACAAATCTGCACTGTTCAGCACAAAGGCAAACTCTGCATGAGCATGCACATGGAATGGCTTCAAAATCCCATCCTTAGCCTTCTTGGAAACCTGTAAACTCCTGTTCTTGGGTCTCCCTAGAAACCTGCAAACTCTCGTTCTTGGGTCTCCTTCTCCATAGGTTTGGCAGCCTCTGAAGAATAACAAAGAAATGAGCAAAAATCAAGTTCTCAAATGAGCCCAGAATGCCTCCAAACCCCTTAAAAGAGGGCATAACCCTAACTCACGTCCAAGAGGGGTTAATAAAACATATTTTAATAATAATTTTTATTTATTAGTCCATTTGCTTCCAAAGGTTATCCCCTTTTGTTGAAACTTTGCCTTTTTGGGCCTACCTGCCTTAGCAAAGATTATTATTTTTAATTATTTGAAAAGGGGACATGAAAAGTCCTCCCCTCCCAAAAATTTCTTGTCCTCAAGCAATGGCTGAACAATAAACCAATCAATCCACCTGGATCCCAAATGTAGTCATGAACTATACTACTACCAAATAACATAGGCTCCTGCAATACCCTCTGCAATATGACCAAGAGGAATCCATAATCAAATTGACAATTACAGCTCAACCAAACTCCAAAATCATGACTACCACAATCAGAAACCCATGACACGCAAACTCTTAGAACATCAGAACCCAAGTAAAATGGACAAATAAAACTACCAACACAATAAATACCATCAACGCATCCCACTGGCTTATACGGAATGCACAATCCAACTCTGCAACAATGGTGAATGCTCTCAAATGAAACTGTACCAAGTATGGAGAATTTACACATTATACAATTCCTGTAGTCAACACAACTCTATAGATCATCGGCCACTGTCTCATAAGCGTAACTCCCATGCACCCCTAATGGTGAAAAGCCATCACAAGATAAACAACAAGAAATGGAACCTAAACCAAATTTTCTTTCCATCAACTCCTCAACACAAGGATCAAATGCTAACTGATGTACATACCCTACAATATAATTTTGATTAAAAAAACCAATCTTAGTCAACAGCTCACCATGAACAAGTGATACAACCCACTGTGACTGATAACTAGCTAAGTCAGGAGATGTCATAGCCAAAGGAGTAGAATCAATAACAACACCCGCTAAACATCACTTTGAAACTCCTGCTCTAAGTCATGTATTATCAAGCTGTCAACTGTAAAACCTATTGCCATGTCATGCCCATCACAACTCTCATCCGAAGGCATTAAACTATCCCATAACTGATGAAAAGCACTAAGAACCAAAGTACATCTTTCTATCATCATCTCATCAACATGGTCATCAAAAGTAAATTGATGAGCATACCTCACAATGTAATGCTGATAGAATGTGCCAATCTCAGTCAGTGGCTCAGACTGCAATCTAGATGTAACTAACTACAATTGATCACTAACCAAGTTAGAACTGACTACTACCTCTAAAGACATCACCAAGGGAGTAGTATTACTAGCAGGAACCATGCCAACTATCATCTCACCAACATCACACATGGTATTTGATACAACATCTCTAGTCTTTGTGTCATTACTGCTAGAGGTCACCACCATGTCAGGCATACCACAACAATCTGCTGCATCACCCAACTCAACTAAACCTAACTTTAGTGGGGATGAACCCAATATGCCAATGTTAGTATCAAGGATGGATGCATCCCCATCTCCACTATCTTTGACAATCTTGACCATGGACATCCTCTAATCATCAGACACCACAGCTTGTGACTGTACAAAATCTAGTAAAGATTTTAGTTGCTCTAACTCCATGGTCACCTTAGCCAAATGAAACTGTGACTCCTTGAAAGCCAACTGTGTACTATCAAGAATCTCAAAAGTCACCTCAAGCTGCTCAGTAAGCTCACTCACCTCATCTTCCTTGGCCAACAAAGCATCATATGCTGTACTACCCCACTCCATAAGATATTCTCTGTTTGCTACCAACTGCATATAATCCTATCTCAAAATCTGGATAGCCTCCCATAAAGAGTGGAACTTTGTCAAGGAAAGATAATTGCCTCCCTGCTCATCACTAGTAGGAGAACCCCATCCATAAACTGCTAACAATTGATGAGCAGCATCAAAATGTTGGCAAGTGATAGAAATGTCTCACTCACTAACTCTCAACTGATTAGACACATGATGGCACTGGCTTGACTATCTCCTACAAACCTCCTCTGATGCACTATCTAAAGCAGTATCCTCAAACTTACTAGTCTCTAGATTATTACCATCCATATCCTGTGAATCAACTCTAGAGCTCATATCAGCAAATGGAGTATCAAAAACTATAGCACTGCTATCCAACTCCTTTGTACCCAAAGAAACTAAGTCTTCAAAACTACCCACTGCATCCTCCTGGATGTTATCAATGCCAATATGATACTGGGACTCATCTGTACACACTGCCAAATATGAAAGATCACCAACACATTCCAGCAAGTATGGTCTACTGGATATATGAGAAAAGCCCAACACCAGTGTATAAAAACTAATACCAACATCGGACAAGCTACTAGCACAAGAAAAGACAACACCATGCAATCTGCTAATCAAATCCATGATAGCACCCAAACAAACACTGCTACCAAAAAGTGTTAAAGATCTCCTGTTAACTGAATCCCAAATGCCAATATAACAATCTCGAGTCCATATCTATAAACTAGAATCAACTAGTAACTCAAGCAAACTCCTCACCTGAGTAATATGACCAATACCAACTAACTCCACATACTTGTCATGATGAGATAATGTAGTCACAATACTATCTTCACTCACCTTTAGCTAGCGGGATAAATCATGTGAAGTACTACTAGCCTCAACCTCATGTGACGAAGCATCTAACTATGCCTGGTACTCTCTCTCAAAAAAGTTATGAATGCTCAATGTCTGCTCATCTCTACTAGGTATCTCACCATCATACACAACAACATCCTCATAATCATCATCCTTGAGGTCAAATCTATCTATCACTCTTTGACTAAAATCATCAAATGTAGTTACCTGATCATGACCTTGAGTAGTCATTCCATGATACCACCAATCATAGGTTGCATCTTCCAAGTGTAGACTTGCAATTTGAATAGCATCACTCTCCTTCATGGGGTTAAGTGTGAAGAAGGTCTGTAATTTTTGTAGCCATGCTCTAGCTGAAATTTTATTTGTTCCATCAAAAGTAGGTGCTATAAACTTTCTTATTTTATTTTTGAGCTCTCTTCCACTTATTTCATGCTCCCTTCTATACTCTTTCTTGGGCATCAAAGTGTTCATCATATCCACATATTCTCTAAAAGGAACTAAACTATGAAAGTCACCATCTAAACTATTGTAAGTAGCTCTTAATGCAATCAAGTTACCTGTAATCTCTTCCATGGGATTAAGGGCTGGATTTGGCACTGGTGCCTCATCTGCATGCAGAAAAATAGTTTTTATTGATTGAGAGGGTGTGAGTTTCAGATTTCTTGACTCCTCTAAAGTGCTCCCTTTCTCATTAATAGATGCAACTCCTTGCAATTTTTTTGTCAATATTCGCAAAGCCTCTGTAATTTCTGCCAGACTATCCACTATTTGCTTCTGAGTATTTTGGATGTCTTGGAAGAATTCCTTTGCCATCTCATCTAGATTAACCATACTTTTTCCTTCCTTGGATTTTATACTCTTACTTTCAACTGGAGGTTTGATCAAAAAAAATTTATTCTTTTCTTGCTGTAAATATCTCTTTTCTCTTTCACTTAGTTGCATGCAACCATAAATTTTGACATGCAGCTGATTAGAAGCAACATGCAATCACCAAATTCACCAAGAACTAACATGAAAATTATTAGAAGTAGAATGCAACCATAAATTTTGACATCTAGCTAATTGGAAAAACCATAAATTATGACATGCAAGATTTGGATAGTTATCAAAACTGACATGCACAATCTGGGTAGTTGTCAAAACTAATATGCAAGATCTGGGTAGTTTTCAAAACTGACATGCAAAATCTAGGTAGTTGTCAAAATTGACATGCCAGATTTGGGTAGTTGACAAAATTGACATGCAAGATCTGGGTAGTTGTCAAAACTAACATGCAAGATCTGGGTAGTTGTCAAAACTGACATGCAAACTTCTACAAATCCTTAGGCTGGCAAGATCATGGCTCTAATACCAATGAAATGTCCCTTTTCTAATTTTATATGATATTTCAAGCCTCTAATCAGATCTTTAAGATCAAACAACTAATATCACAAAGATCCACCAAATTTCTCAAGAAACCCCAAATCGGGTATGCTAGAAATAGTGCCAAAAGATTCACAGCTTAACCTATTATTAATAAATTTGAAAGTGGAAATTTTTATAGAAATTTGAGAAAAATAATAGCCTATAAAATGATATTTCTAGATCTGTATAACATGCACACAATAGCTCCCAAATGGAGGACAAAAACAATGCTCATCAAGCTCCAGAAAATAGCACAAAATAGCCCAGAATCACCACAAAAACTTAATAATCTATCATAGAATTATAATCATATCCAGATAAATATATTTAGCTCTATTTTAACATTTAAAAGTCTGATATACAGCAGCAACCCAAAATGATGTGAAATACTCAACTGGAAACACCAAACTCTTACAAAAAACACACCCGAAAACTCACAAATCTGCACTGTTCAGCACAAAGGCAAACTCTGCATGAGCATGCACATGGAATGGCTTCAAACTCCCATCCTTATCCTTCCTAGAAACCTGCAAACTCCCATTCTTGGGTCTCCTTCTCCATAGGTTTGGCAGCCTCTGAAGAATAACAAAGAAATGAGCAAAAATCAAGTTCTTGAATGAGCCCAAAATGCCTCCAAACCCCTTAAAAGAGGGCATAACCCTAAATCATGTCCAAGAGGGGTTAATAAAACATATTTTAATAATAATTTTTATTTATTAGTCCATTCGCTTCCAAAGATTATCCCCTTTTGCTGAAACTTCGCCTTTTTGGGCTTGCCTGCCTTAGCAAAGATTATTATTTTTAATTATTTGAAAAGGGGACATAACACAGGTTGAACTTTTGAATAAGAATTTTTTTGAATGGGATGGTAGAGGCATGAAATTTAATAGTGTGATAGTGATGGAGATCAAATTTGGTATGCATGTAATTTCTCACAAGATTTATAGTTTGAGCCCTCTGGACAAAATCCATTGCAAAGCCATTGACCTAGCTTACAAAGTTGTGAAGAACAATTTATCTTTTTACCTTGCCAAGTTGCAACTCAATCAACTTATCAAAAATATGGAGAGCATTCTATTATCAAAGAATAATTTGTGTAAGTTTGGATCTCTTTTAACCTACTTATTCTTTTGTATTCAAAAGTTTTTCCCTTCTAAAAAAAAATTTCATGGAAGAATGATACACCCATAGTTTATTAGATAATTGAGTTCATAATTATGAATGGGAGATAATTTTGATAGCGTCATGCATGCATATTTTGAGACTTTTAAGGAGAAAATGTAGAGTAGATATAGGATTCCCAAGAGGCTAGTTAAAGACTATGAGCAAGATATATGTTTCCTTATGGATTGTGGGAAAGTACATATATCGGTAGTAAGACCAAGGATAGCATGGGTGAAGCCTATTGGATATGAGTTTAATATTGGTGATACAAAGATATAATTGAAGCTCTTGTAAATGAGCCAATGGACCCAAAGGCACCATATTTTGGTACCTATGAAGAAGCCAAGGATATGATTTCTTTGGAAATCAAGCTCCCTCAGGCTATCAAAAGAGGATGAAATAAAGTGGAGGAAATTCTAGGGACATCAAATCATCTAGCTCCCCTCTTCTACTGACAAAGGTAAAAGAGGATGATATTGAGGAAGAAGATGGAGAAGAGGAGCATCTAGAGGAAGAAGAATCTAAGGAGGAAGAGCCTCCCAAGAAGAAAGGAAAGGTTATCATAACTAGACCAAAAAATTCCTCTCTTGTTGTGTTCACTAGATAATTTGTAAAATCTAGGAAGAAGCTCAAATTGGGTGATGATGATGAAGAAGAAGAAGATCAACAAGTGGCATTCAAAATATCAACCCTCACCTTTGAACAAACACTAAAAAGGATACAAGATGGTGGAGTTATGTCTAATTTCATGTTTTTGAAGTATCAAACAAGAACCAAGGAAGAGAAGGAACTAATTGAAGTAGCCTTTGTGGCTAAAATAGCTAACTTGAAGTACTCCCTAGAGGAACTAACAAACAAAGTTCTTGATATCCTACTGAATGTTGTTACACATTATTGGGATAATGCATTAAATGTTGTCAGGAACATCATAGAATGAACCTTGAGATAACTTATGACAAATATTTCTGACATCAAAATGAAGGAATCATTGAAGGAGAATGAAGAAAAGCTAATCCCTAGATTCAATGCATTCTTCATTCTATCCAAAGATATTGAACCATTTGTGAAGTCAAACACAATTGCATGGAAGAACATCTATGGATTACGCAAGCCTACTAAATAGGTTGTGTAAATAGATGATGTTGAAACAATTGAGGAAAAGATAAATGATGATGAAATTAATGAAATTGATAATGTGGATGAAGAGGTCAACAATGAAGAGGATGAAGAGGATCAAACTACAAGTGGAGACCTTCCTAACATTTAGAAAATTAAAGACTCAGATCCTAAGAAGATAGTAGTAGAGATAATGGCCTCTCTCCCAATCTCTCAGAGTAAAGGTTTAGAGCAATCCAACTTAGATAAGGCTACTACCAAGTCAGCTAAAGTAAAAACTCTTTTCGGAAATATCCAATTGACTATTGGAGAAAATCTACTGAGTGTAATGATGAGTTTTGTTTTGGTCAGATCATCTAGTGAGAAACAAGACAAAATAAGTCTCAGCAAGGTACTACAAGTATTCCTACTATTAGTACTATTTCTCCTACAATTTATACTATCTCTACTATCATTTCTATTATGGCTAGTGTAATGAGAGTTAAGTTTAGGGCTCAACTAAGTACTAAATTCTTGAGAAAAGGAAAGGAAATTATTCCTTCTACTGTACATAAAGGAAGGGGTAAAGATGTTGAAGCCTCTATGGAGGAAATTGATCTAGAGGAAGATATTGTAATACTAGATTAAGATCTTTCCAATCTAACCCTTGATCAAATGGATGCCCTAGGTGATCTATGGAAGAGAAGGGCTAGGTAACAAAAGCTTATAGAAGAGAAGAAAAAGAAAAATCAGGTTCTTGAAGATATTAAGAGCATATTTCTTGATGCACTGAGTATTGAGGTTGATGAAAAGTAACCAATATTGGATCAAATTGTTGAAATTATACATAAGTTTAATGAGGAATTGAGTGGAGAAGGAAAAATTCTATAGAGGACAGAAAGGAGATTTGAAAATAGAGTTTTGGAGAAGGTGGCTCAGAAAGTATCCATTGATCAAGTAGAATTATCTACCATTCTTGCTACAATTGAAGATTCTATAAACAATGTTATTTTATTTATAAAGTTGAGTGACACTTCAAATTTTACTAAGGAAATAAAGGATAAGTTGTCTAAGATAGATATTGATATGAAGGCAAGTGCACATCAATTGTTACTTGATCCTACCAGTAGTTCTGCACATTATGTGAAAATTAGATATCTAATATATCTACAAGCATAATTTTTGAGGGAAGAAGCTAGGATAAGGGCCACACTAGAAGAAATGGAGGGTATGATACTTCTTAACATGGATGCAATGAAAAATCATATTACACATGCAAAAACATTGGTCTAGGACAATAATTTCTCTATAGTTCATCACATGATGGAACTATCAATAGAGGTGCAGATGGATTTGCATAGTTCAAAAGATTTGCAAGAGAATTGGGGCAAGAAAATATGAATAATTTTGAAGGTACATAGTGATTTCCTTTCATATTTTGGTGTTACCTTATAGTTAGGAAATTTTGACATTTGTGTCAAAAAGGGGGAGAATAGTATTATCATACACAAGATATATGTATACAAGGAAATATATAGTATGAAACATGTATATCTAAAGCATAAAATATGTTTACAAAATAATTTAGAATAACAAAAAAAATAGAATTAGAGGTTACCAAGAAATAGTAGTAAACAATAGTAAAAATTGAGTTACAGACCTTGACATGTTGATAGGGGGAGTTTTGACTAGTATTTTGAGTATTCAAAATTTTTGTATGATAAGTGTTATTGTCACTAATTCCAAAGGGGGGGATTGTTGACCTTATGTTCAAATCATTTTTCTATTAGTGACTTAACACTTAGTTTTTTACATTGCTACCAAGATCCATATGCAAAAATAAGAGTCTCTCGAGCACTAGTGTCTACTAAACATCTGACACAAAATGTAGTGTAATTCATACTTCACGGTGTCTACCAAGAATCTAAGATAGAATGTAGTGTAATTGATGATTCATAGTATCTAATGAGCATCTGAGACAAAATGTAGTCCAAGTCATGTTTCACAATTTCTATTGAGCTAGTCATTTAGATTGAAAATTTTTACTAAGCTTTACAGAGTCTGTCAAGCTTTGTAAACTCTACCAATTTCATCAGTGCAAATCACACAAGATACAATGTTAACTAAGCTCTATATTGTTAACCAAGCTTATCCATGTCTATTGAGATGGTAGATTTAACAAAGTGAATGAAGGTAGTATTAATTGAACCATACAGTGCTAATTGAGTATTTTAGTATCTACTGAGTTCTTCAGTGTTCACCAAGTCATCAAGTGCTAACTAAGTTCTCACTACTCCTAAGTGATCAATGCGAACTAGCACCAACATCAACTAAGTGCCTGAGCTTTCTGAATGTTGACAAGTGTTGTCAAGTGTTAGAACATCACTTGAGTGGTCTTGAGAACTCGAGTTCTAGCAATGAGTTGACTTAGTGAAGATTATTGAATTTTGTATTGTAGGCAACTCCAGTAGGTAATTTATTGGATTGGTATATATGTAATACATCTTATCATATCCAAAGAATCAAATTGAGTCAAACAAGAACCAATATGACTACTAATTAAGAAGGCTACAAGTAGTGTAAGGAAAAGAAGAGTCTTATCTAATACATCAAGGTGGTCATTGTATTTCAAAGGAATCAAATTTAGGAAACCAAGTTGTAGATCAAAGATCAGTCATTGATTCATCCTAATAGATGCATTAGTCAAATCCTCTAACAAGGTGGACTTAATAGTCTTTTCCAAATCTCATAATGGAGTGCATACTTCCTTGTAAGCTATAAATATTTTCATAAGGTGGACCTAATAGTCCTTATTGCTTCTAACAGGGTAGATCACCAGAAGTAATCATTTGCAAACTTTAACAAGATAACTTTATACTATGGTAATAAAGTTTGTGGGTATCATCTCCACTCGAGTTTTACTTTCTATTTGGAATACCAAGTATTGTGTCAAGTGTTATGAATTTTTTCTTTCTTTCTATCTTTTATGCACATAATTAGGTCAAATCATATTGTGATGGTTTAATTGTTGATTTAAAGTATAAGTTTTAATGGTTCTTGATTCACCCCCCTCTTAGTCACCTAGCCTTTGTAACATTTCCAACACTAAAATATTCTATAGGTATCAATCAAATGAGCACAAGGTCAAGTATTACCTTTAGGTTGTGCCTCAAAATAATTCTTCTCCCAAAGAGGCTCATGTTAAGCATGTTGAGTTTGATAAAAATATGAATGGACTATTCTGGCACACAAGGGTAAGTCATCCCCAATACCCATGTAAGTATTTTTTATTTATTTTTATCATCATTAGAACTTGCTCTTGCAGTTCTTATTTTGACTGCATTTATTTCCATGGTGCCTCTTCTACCACCACTAATTTTAGATCCTTCTTCATAGGGGGCAAAGGTGTTTGTGAGTGCTCCTTGACTTGATTGGGTGGTTTCCATGATAGTCTCTCAATCTTTATGATGGTCATAAAAACTAGATAGCAATGCTAAGGACCCAAATGGATGTTTGGAGAAGTGGAGAATAATCTCTATATTAGATTCTTCTACTAGCTTCATAACTAGTATCATCTCTAGCCACTTTCCAATTCTTGCCAATTTTCAAAACCTTTTATACCCTACATCTCATTGCAACCACAAATCATGAATTTCTTGAGATGGCATTGATGTTTAAGGATTGGAAATGATTTTAACCTTTCATAGTATTCTACATCAAATACTTTAAGCCATGATAGTGAATATAACATTGTCAATGTTTCCATTTTATCTCATTTTTGTACTCTATGATATTGAATTCTAGGACAAAACTTTCCAATAACTAGAAACTAAGTAATTTTATCTAATTTCCTAAAATATATGGTTTCGAGTCCAGAAAAATGGTTTCTTGTAGGAGCCTCCAAGCAAGCTAAATATCTTCCTTTTCTTATATGCAAATTTGAATCATTAGAAAAGATGCTAGTGTAGAGTTTTGTAGTTATGGTTGCATAGATCTAGTAAGGAACTTAAATATAATACTTGCAAAAGTGAAATATATAGAAGAAAAATAGATTTGTTCAATAATGAATTCTATTAATCATCTACTTTCTTACAAGGAACATATAAATCATGCTTTAGACAAACCAAACCACCACAAGAAAAGTAGTTATGATGAACATGCAATTTGTTAGCTAGTCATTAAGTCTCCTAAACAACTGAAAGTTCAATAAAGAAACAATAGGAAATCCACAAACTACAAAGGAAATTAATGCATAACTTGTATTTATCATATATAAGTTGGAACTAATGAAACACTAACACCCACCCCCCCCCCCCCCCCCCCCCCCACCCCCCCACCCCCCCCCCCCCCCCACCCCAATTCTAACTAAGAAAGGAATGAGGAAAGAGGGAAAACCTAGTACGAATAAAACAACCACTCAACATTTACAAGAGAAAATGTTTTTTGACATAAAAAAAGTGGAAATCTATAGAATCATAACTACAAAGGTTTTGAATAAAAGGACTCATCATAAACCAAGATGAATATCATGATGAATCTTTGTAAGTGCCCCCATAAACACTACTCAAAGAATGAATAGATAGGAAAAAAGGAAGAAAATATTTCAATTGAAGATACACAAGACAATAATATATTCTCTAAAAGAAGAATCAATGGAAAATAAATTCAAAAAATCTATTATTGAACAGTGTAGATGACATGTGAATCTATATATGAGTAACCATAATGACACTAGTTAATTAAAACCATACAAGAATAAATTGTTGATTGAAAATATAGGTGTCCATTGTCTATAAATCTAATCAAATATGGAAGCATGAAATAATTTTCACAAAGAAGGATGATAGATCCAAAAAAAAGTGTGTCACTCCAGAGAAAATAAAGGTAAGATCCATGCGAAGAGAGCATGACCTTGCTTTATATCTAATGTAAAGCTGGGTACAAAATCTAATGCCACAGCTTTTTGATGTGAGCCTTTCTTTGTTGGCCTAAACATAATTGTTGGCTTCCATTTGAAATAATCATATGACAGACGACATAAAAGGTTCAAAAATCCACTCTTTCATCCTCTAATCAATTTTATCTACAAAATATACTCTCTTTTCCCAAATCCTTCTCTAAAGCCATGCATAATTTTGCAACTATAGATCAATAGATCTAGTGATGAATTAAAATATAATACCGACAAAAACAAAAATATAGAAGAAAATTAAAGTTTTTGAATAATAGATTCTATTAATGATTAATGTCTTTGCATATATCATAGCAGTCATGCTTTATACTATTGAAAACTATAATTGGAGTAATTTTCATGTTGTCATGAATGTCAAACCTTATTGGTAAGACAAATTTCTATCTAATTTGAGTGTCATATCTAGATGATTGAAGAAGAGGATTTGAGATGTTGGGCATAAAAAAAGCACCCAAATTAAAGGTTGAGTTATGAGAAAACTACAATGGGAACATACTTAGTTAGATTGTGACAAGATAAAGTGATTGCCTACTAATCGTATAGGTTAAGAAGAAAGCTAAATTGAATTCATGAAGATGTGATAAAAAAATATCTAAATGCATAGGCTTGACCAAGCAAAAGAGAAGAAGATTAAGGAACTTGAATTTTGTGTCAAGTGATGGTAGTGTTAACTGAGTGCCAATATGTGCTTTAAACAAATAGTGGAATGAGCATTAGTATTGACTGAGTGCTAGTATATGTACCAGATAGAAACGATGCTAGTGACTAAGTAACCAAGTGATGACCAAGCATTAGAAGATAGTGTTGGTTGGGGGACAACATTTTAATAGTTTATGAGGAAATCATGATTTCAATAAGACATAGTTAATTTGTTGGAATATGTAAAGCATGTTGAAGATAACGATGGATGACTTGAAACATATAATGTAAGGAAAGGGTTTGGTAAGTGATCAATGGAGCTATTTGAAAGAGAAGTTTCTAGACAAGAAGGTGGATAGATTCATTTTATGTGTTTAGTCTAATTGAAAACCTAAGATCTACAGTGGTGTTTAAGTGGCAAAGGATAGGAACTACCTATTTAAGGAGCTACAAGGGCTAACCTAGTAAGGTTGGAGAAGTTGTTAATTCTATTGATTGAAAAACTTAAGAAGGAGGCTAAGAAGAATTGTGAAGAGGTGAAGAGGGATTTCTTTAAGGGTTTCCAAGAAGATCAAAGATAGGAATAAAAATGAAGGCTAATTAGTGGATCAACATGTGAACTGAAGTGTTATCTATATTTTCAAAGTGATTTTTATTTGTTAGATCAAAACCTATTGTTACTTTCTAACCATTGTATCAATATTGAAATCCTTTAATCAAGGTCACATTCTAATGAAATGTTCTAAAGTCCTCTAACAATGTCACTCCTAATAAGGTGGTTAAATCCTTTAACTAGGTCACACATAATAATATATTTACCTTTAACAAGGTTGACTCCTAACAAAGCTCACTTTAGAAGAGTGAAAAGATTAGTGATATGTTATTGGGTTTTTTTTTTTTCAAAATTTGGGTTTCACGTTAAATCCTAGTGTAAACTTGTGTGAAAAATATTTTTGATGATTTACTATAAATATTTTACATTCTGCAAATCTGTTATTATTGGAAAGTGGCCTACTAGTTGATGTTATTGATAATCTTATCTATATGCTAAGATAATGGATGCTTAGATCCAAAGTAGTAGAAGTGTTTTTTTTTTAATTGGTACTTCTAGACCTCGAATAATTTATTCACCCTACCTCCCCAACCCATCAAGTACTATAAACATTCCAACACATACACTTATAGTGAATATGCAATTAGTTAACTAGTCATTAAATTGACCTAACCTACTAAATTTCACTAAAGAAGCAATAGTTGATCCAAAATTATGGAAGAAATGAATACTTAACATGAAATGTCTAGCATGGAATAATGACATGTAAGTTAGAATTCATGAAACATTGGTATCTATCAATTGACCAAAATTTCAATGATCTAAGTGTACCAAGTTATTTAATTGATTCTAGGAGGGATGTTAAGTTGACCCTCTAAAAAGAATCCTCTATTTCGAGTTCTATAGGAGTAGAGCAAGTCTTTTGTCACCGATTATTTTTAGTACAAGATAATTAAGCCTAGTGAATGCCAAGAAGAGAGAGCATAGAGATGTTAAGTTATATGGAAGATGTTGAGTACAGTTAAGGCTAAGAAACAATAGAGATAATAGTTATAACCAAGCATTAAAAATAGTGAACATCAAGTAACACAAATAGAACATGAAAGTATGGAATGTTACAAATTTGAGGTAAACTATTTCAAGATGACATGGATACAACATTAATTATTGTAGAGTTTTTCACAGAGATTGTTATGCATTTTGTTGTGGATAGTTAATCCTTATGAGGAATGAACAGTTAATCAAATGAAGAGGCAAAACAAGAAGCATCTAGAAGACTCCATAGAAGTCTTTAAATAGGTAGATTCAAACAAAATTTTAATATAGAAGAGTGAGCTATCATAAAAGATATTGTGAAGTGTGTAAAGGAAGTAAAGAAGTTAAGTTTTGGATGTTGCATCCATGAGAGTTGAGAAGAATGTGTTAGAAATTTTTTTAGCGCTCCCCTTAGGATTCATGACAAGGGCTTAACCACCTCCTTTGCACTATAAAATGAGCGATTGTATCAGGGCAATGACAGATCAGTCTTTTGGTGCAATGACAACTCAATTATAACAAGTGGTATCAGAGCTTGATCATAGGTTTGAATCCTCAGACCCTCAGGTAACACTAAGGTGGAGATTGTTAGATTTTTGTTCAACACTCCCCTCAGGATTTGTAATAGATCAATTTTTTGGTGCAACAAAAACCCTATTCTAATAGAATAGAGGTTAGAAACCTTATGAATCAATAAAGGATAGATAAAAATTATCTCATATTAGAGGTATCATCTGAGATTGAAAGGAGGAGATCCATAATCAACAATTAAAGTGTAGACTAAAGAATTAGCTACTAAGACAGCTCTAATAGAGTGAATCAAGGAAAATATCTTAACATAGTGGTTTTAACAATCCTTTGTAAATCTCCTAATAGATTCTTTACTTTATTGTAAGTGAAAAATCATTTAACAAGGTAAGACCTAATAGTCTTAAATGCCTTTAGTAGGGTAGACCCCTCATAGGGTGGATCATTAGAAGTGATCAAAATTTTAATAGTAATAGATCAACTTTGTTACTATAATAGTGAAGAATTTTGGGTGTCATCCCAACCCTAGTTTTAGCTTCACCTTGGAGGATTTTTGAGTAACCAAATCTTTTTGTTGAGTGTTTACTTTTCATAGATGTGATTTTTAGTTAGATGTATTTATTACAACATTTGATTTACAAGTTAGGTTAAGCATAAAATAGATATTAGAAGGTCAATATGGTGAATGTAGTAAAGTTTTGAAGGATAATAGTTTTATAGATCTTAATTCAACCCTCGTCCCCTCAGTATCCAAGCTTCCCAGATTAACTTCCAATAAATATGATGAGATATAAAGATGAATTGTAAGAAACAATCAATAGTTATGCAAATATCATGCCATACCAAAAAGAAATATTATATAATAATATCATACCATAGAGGGATAGAGGAAAGAAAACATCATAGGATCTAGCAAAAACTAAGTATCATAATATTCTATGAGAATACATCACATATGATTTAAATAATAGATGATTAGGAAATGAGTAACATCGCTATCCAAGGTATAAAACGATATTTTCTAGGAAAGAGATTCACGATCTTGTATGTAAAAAATTTGGTACAAACCATTGCACCAAAACCCCAAGGTGGTAGTGAAGTACACTTACTAGGATCATAACATCCCACCATGCTCCCCAATCCAAGCTCTAGGCTAGATGTGCACCCATACAGTGGGCCCTCCCTTGGCCATATGAGCCCCAGATGAACACTACAATTCCAACATTTCCACTTCCTTTGAGACTCAAACTTGGATGGAGGCTTTGATACCACATGGTATGAACCATTGCACTAAAACCCTGAGGTGGTAATGAAGGCCGCTCACTAGGACCATAACAAAATCTTTTTGCAACCAAAGAGAAAAATGTACCATCAAAAAATGCAATCTATAGATAAATGAATATGAAAGGATGAAGTATACCATATTATGCTCACTATTTTATCATGAAATGAATAGCAATGAGATAATATAGCCTGGAGAGAAGAAAGAGAAAGAAAAATCCAATTTATTGCCTAAGTGAGAGATTCTTTATAATAAAGATGCACTTACAAACAAAAGATTTCCCTTAGGATTATAATCCATAACTAACCACAATAAATTAATGAGACTCCAAATTATAAGAGAATGCATGTTCACAAAGTGTATTGGAAATGAGAAGAGATGAAGAAACATGTTATGCCTCCCTGAGTGATTTCAAGCAAATATAATATTTCACTTGGTATGTTGGTTTGCAAGTAATCACAATAAATGAATACAAAAAAATATGTCATCATATAAGAGGAAAAAATGTCATAAAAGGGAGAAAAATGGATGTTAAGATATCGATAACAAGAGGTAATACAACCTTTCTCCCCAAGCATGGAGACAAGGGAAATGATTGTTATGTTAATCATAAAGTAGGACAACGAACCAACAAAAGATAGGCTATTAATTTCTCATATCTAGAAGAAACATAATGGGGATGTAGATGGATGAAGTAAAATGATCATGAAAAATATACCATTCAATATTGCAAGTTATATGAAATAGAGTACAGACAATGAGTTGAAAAGAATGATGAAGCATAGATAAAGAAGGTCTCTTAGGGTTAATTAGATGGAAATATAAAGAGAAGCACTCAATATGAATAAAAGTCAATGAAATAAAGGCGTTGGATGCACAAAGTCAAGAATGAGGAATGTTGGTGTGGAATCTAGGGTTTCCCAACCTTTAAGAGTTGAGAAACTACTCATAGAGTCAATTTGAGTAGGATCCATAGGATCTAATGCTATATTTCTGAAAATGAGTCCATTAATATGGTCATTTTCAATAAGAACTATATTTCATTAAAATATGTCATGAGAAGGAGGATCAAATGTGTGATCTTATATTTCTAAGGCACTTTTAGGAGAAGGGTGAACAAAAATCATAAAGGCATAATTGAATTCATAGAAATAGGTTGATCATTTAAATGTGTCTAATGTGGAAGGGAATAATCCATATCCTTATCTAAGGGTTCATCTCAAATAGGATAATAATCCAAGGAAGGAGGGAAAAACACATTAGAGTAATAAATTTTCATTAGGAAGACAATTGTCAATATTACTATCGAAGGGCTCATCCTAAATAGTAAAACTATCAAGGTTAGGAACATCATGAATCACTAAAAGTTGATGAACATCATCTTCCGGAAGTTGTGCCTCAATAAAAGAGCATATAAAAACATCATCATATGCATAACATGGAATATCTTAAATATAATGAATCAATCTTGAAAACAAGATAATAACGCAATTTAAATGAAATACAATAATAATAAATTGAAATGTAATCAAAGTATGAACTAGATGCAATTTTTTTAATTTTTTCAAAATGCAAATATATGAAAATGCAATCTATATGAAAATAATGCTAAACAATATCTAAATACCACCAATGAAAACAATAGTATATAAAGTAGATAGAGAAACACCAAAATAATACAAAGAGAGATAATGAACTCTAATTCCAAAAAGAAAGAGGTACAAATTTAGGTTCACCATAATGTTTAGTGGTAAAATAGAAGAACTTTAAATAAGATATTGACTTCCACTTTACTTGGTTGCTAAGCCATTCAAAAGTGTGTGTGAGAGAAGGAGGAGAATTTCTACGTATGATCCCACTTATGACCTCAATTAGATTAGCTAATACCCAATCAAAGAGGGGTGCTGATAATAAATTTGAGCTATAAAGAGGAATACAATACAAATAAATACACTCTCTTAGCCCCTTAATAGGATAATGTGAATCTGAAATTGCACTAATTACTCAGGAAACATAAATTTCTATATGCTATGTGAATAGAATTTGCCAAATTAAGATGCTAATCTAGGGTAAAGATATGAAAGGAAATAAAATATGAAAGACTCACCTTGAAGTGCATAGAGGAAGATGTATTTTCATTGAAGACCTTTCAGATTTGAATATTTTATTTTCTTCTTTTCGTGAATCTTGGAATGAAATGAAAAATGGAACAAAACCCATAAATCTCCTCGAAATATGAAACTCAAGGACTAGGCTGACTTGGAAGGATTTCCTACAATCAAGTTGACATAGTCCATAACTTCAAAACAAATGAGTCCAGAAAACTTTCGAACTATAGGTTCTAGATCTTTAATCCTTTCCATTCCCAAACAACAAATTAATTTAGAAAAGAAACATTTAGGGTTGGGGTTTGATGATTGATTTTCTTGGTCAAGCCCTAGGTTAAGGAATTAATTTTAAATGAGAAACATAAATGTAAATGAAGTACTTTAATGTAGTAGATCTAAATCAAGAGAAAGATATAATTACCTCCATAGATGCAATTGCCTTTAATATGTGATCAAGTATGTAAGTGTAATATCATTGACTAGAAGAAACCATAAGGAAACCAAAGAAGCCAAAACCTCATGTATGGAAATGTATGTGACATGCCATGGATGAATAATGGAAGAACTTAGGAATGAATATGATCTTCTCCTTAAAGCCAAACTCCACTATGACCTCAAAGGAAGATGCTTCATATAAGAAGGATATTCTTGTACTTGAATGCTTGAAAATGTGTGAAGAAGAATGTGTTGAATACTTTCTTTCTTGTGACAAGATAGCTTAAGAATGAGATATAAAAATTAATCCCCCAAGCCTCATTTTATACTATTTCTTGGGTGAGAAAGAAAATCAGACCGACTCGCTAATAATCACAAACTAATTAAACCCTACAGGTATTTCTTGCCTTGAGCTCTAAAAATTTAAGGGACTAGGTCATCCTAGGTCAACCTAGTCTACGACTATGTTGACCTTTGAGGAATAGGTCAACCTAAGTCAAACTAGGTTGACATGAGTCAAACTAATCTAGGAGGAAAGGTCATGAGTGCCACAAAAAGCTCCTAGATGTGGTGCAAATGAGGCATAGAGATAGTGAAGTAAACATGAGATATGGTCAAAAGAGTATCAAGATAGTACCTCAAGACCATGTCACAAAGAAAGAGATAATGAAGAAACATAAAATTGAAGAGGAGAGGAGATAAAGAGACTAAAACCACACTAAGGAGGGCTAAAATGTCTCAAAATGAGGTGCCTCCATTTAAAGATTTTATACAAGGTATACATGAGAAGGTTCTTAAAGAAAGGAGAAAATATAGTGGCTATTGATAAATTACATGGGTATGATAGATTTTATCTTTCCTCCTATACTTTAGACTATTGTTATGTGATGAAATATTACACCCTTGAGTGTTGATTAACTATTTTTCATTGTTACCATTTCCCAATTTTAAAATATATTACAAATGGAAAAATGGTTGATGTGTGCTTTTTGTCTCTTTCCTTTGTTACATGAACTATTATTGTTAAGGTGCCTCACCTTCTCTACTTTCATGCTTAATATATAGTTTATAATAGAATGAATTTGATAAGTCTCTTTTTGAAAAAAAAATTCCTTTCTTACCCTCAATAGGAGATGAACCAAAAATTTGATCACTCCCACAACTATGTCTACATCGAGCTCATTGAGAGAAACTTATTACATGAAAAGCCTAACCTGAGTGGTGAAGAAAAATATATAAATATTTTAAAAATAATGTTCCCAAAATTATTCTTCAAGGTACTCTATTAAAATAATTTGACCCCCCCCCCCCCACTTTTCAAGCCTAGCCCCACAAAACAATACAAAGTTGGTGAAGGAGCTGAGAAAAAAATGTCTTTGATTAAGATTGATAAGATTGATGATAAAAAATGAAAGTGATTTAGAAATAGGTGATAAGGTAAGATGTGAGCATGGGAGAAAGGATATTAGTTAGTCTATTAAAAAATCACAAAATTATAAGAAAATGAAGGAGGAAGTTGTACCTAGAATTGATTCTAAATATGAACTAGTAGAGGGTAATTCCACTACCAATTATGACGGTGACAACTATCATGGGGTGTGGGGAGGGACCAAAGGGGATTGATGGGAAGATTAAAACTAAAAATATATGGACCTAACAATTAATTATAATGATCTAGATAATTTAGGAAATAAGCCTTCTATTTTCCATATTCTAGAAAAAGAAGAAAATGTGGATAATTATTTCATTTAATTAGCCCAAATAGTAAAAATGATATCCATAACATGATTATTGATCATATAAAATATTCCAACATATAGTGAATTCCCTTAAGGATAACACTTCCTCTACATACACCAAATAATAGTTTAGTAATGTTGTCTCTTCTCTAGTCAAGGTCATGGATGGACTAATGAAGAAAGTTGTTTTGGATGTCGTTATTTATCAAAGACATAGATGAGCCTAAAGAGTATCAAAATAAATAAATAAAATGAATAGAGGAATGACAAGGAAAAAGAAAAAGAAAATGAGGAGAGGATGGGAAAGTTGAAGAATCTCTCAAGGAACTAGGAGATAATTACAAAGTCTAATGAAAACAAGGAGATTAATCCTTAAGGATTTTTGGCCTTTTATTATGCTTCTTTTTCTAGACAAAGCTAGTTATTTATTACCACTATTAGTCTTCTTCTTAATTACTACTTTATGGATTATGTTAGAATTAAGGATCACAATCAAAAAGGGGTTTTTTATACCCTACTATATAAATATTGATCTAGGTGGATCTAGAAAAGAAAACAATTATGTATTTTAATAATCTCTCAAAATTACCAGTATTATAAAAAGCTCATAAAAATGGACCCGATTTAATTTGAATGGAGTTAAAAGGAGATCATATGTAGAAGTTTTTCATGGTCAAAAATTTTTTGAAAATGGTAAACTAGAGGTTGATTGAGAAAAAAAGAGAAAATTCTACTCTCTCAAATGCAAAAAATAAAATAAAAAGCATAGAAAGTTGTATTGCTCATCACACTAATTTTAGAAGTATTTTTTGTTTAGAAATTCAAGTTCATGTAAATAAGTTATGATCAATAAACCTATGAAAAGGGTTAATGAGTCTAATGATGATATTAGCATGACATCTTGATGGAACAATAAAAAGGTGGGATGATGTTTTCGAAATATCTAGTGACATCTTTCATTGTGAACTATTAATATATTAATAGTTTGGTTGTCGAGAATAAGAATGCTTGAGGTTTAAACTTGGAGCCCTTCTTATACAAGAATTCCCATCAATTTCCATAGTGCATGAATCAATTTGATTTTGAAGTGTCACATACTCTACTAGACTACAACTGATAATTTTAACAAACCAAAAATACTACCATCAAGATTTTAACTCCTAACCACCAACATGCTATTTTATTTTCCAACAAACTATGCTAGTGCGATTTTAGTGATTGTATTTGGTGGATTATCTATTTAAAACATTTGGCCACTCATGTAGGAGCATAAAACCCTATCCTAACTAACCATAAATGTTCTCAAATTAATGTTAGTCATCTAAACATAATAAATCAAAAAATAAAAGGACTTTTTAAGGAAAAGATTACAAACTTGGTCATTAGGGGACTATCATAGTTTATTTTTAAAAGATTTGGTTGTAAATTTATTATTTTGTTTTTTAATCTAATATGGTAAAAATATTGTACAAAAGGGGGTAATTTCTCTTTGTAAAGAAAACTATCATTGGAGGAATTGTTTATAACTCTAAGGACCTGTTTGGTTGTAAGTATTATTAAATGTGACATTTAGCTATGCTGGAATAAGCCCACTACTAGAATTCAAGCATTCTTAAAATAATTTCTGGAATATCATTTGGACCTATTTAATTGACATACAAGATGAATTGAAAGATGCATATTCTATGTTTGGTTGCAAGAATTGAAATTGAAATTAGAATAATTTTTTTAATATTAATTTTAATAATTTCAGCATCTATCAAGCGACATTAATGAGTCTCTTTGGAACTGGGTTTTCTCAATACATTTTAGAAAAATATGTTTGAACTCTCCAACTATTCCCATGTCATCGTCTCTCTCACCAAATTTCAACAAAAAACAACTTCCCTTGGTCTTTAGTTCAACTTGGTTCTTCACACTTTGAATTTAATGCATCTAAATTTATGTTGATGTCATTTGAGTGTAGATGAAGCATGAGTGAGTTTAGCAGCTAGAATTGAAAACATAAACATTGAAACAAATAGAAAATGTTATTGTTTTGTATGTTTGTTTGTTGTAGGATCGATGAATGAAATTGGGCTTAACAAACTATTACACACGACTCCCTGCATTCTCTGTGGTCCTCAATAAAAGGTATATCATATCCTTTGGAGACTATGTAGTGAGTCACAATAGATGTGTAGAGTGACTTATTGCAATCGATAAAAATACTATTTGTTCCCTCCAAAAATTTGGTTTATGTGATTAGTGTCGAACCAAAAAAGATCTAAAATTTAGTTTTAAAAAATGGAATAGGAATAGGCTATTCCTATTCCACATTTTAAGTAGGAAGTTCTCTATGCTCATTTTGTGCTAAAATTAGAATTATTAAATTCTGATTCTACTTTTCCTATCTACACACAAATGCTAAATTTCTTAATTCTACCAATCAGATTTTCTTGTTCTCATCCAATTCCTACTACCAAATAGACCTTGAAGGAGGACTTCTTGGGAAATGTTTTGTGAGGAAATTATAAGTAAGGAGATTTTGTAAGCATGTAGAAATTACGCATTGTCTTGAAGTACATAGAAAAAAGATTGTGAAGGATTAGGTCTTGAATTCTATAACAAAGTAGCCTTGAAATTGAGAAGTGTACCTAGAGACATAGTCATGCCTAGATGAACTCTGATATCAAATTATTTGTGTCGCCTCTATTTCTTTAATAATCTCTTATTTGTTGATAACAACATGGATTTTTTTTAAAGAAACTTCGTTAATGTAATCTAATGAACAATTGTTGGAAAAAACTTTTTGAATGGAGCACTTCGCCAGAAATTTCAAAAACATATAAATATAATTACAATGTCTCATTGATACCTCATTGATCATACATAACGATAACAATAAGGAGGAAATGATTGACCTTCTCAACAATGGTAGGAATAGGCTTCTTGATAATTTTAGGTGATTAAAATGGATTTTTTATCAAATTTTGGACCTGAAGGGTTGGGTGACAAGTGTTGAGCAGAGGACTAGTGGTAATAAGACTCAAGATGTAAAAACCTTGGATAATCCCACCATTGGCTCCTTTTTAGATTAGGCCACTTTCTACATGATGAAATCTCAGGTATTGGTACCCTCAAAACTGGTGCAGAGCACCTCACTTTTTGGTTTTGTGAGTTGTTAAGTGTTATTTAAGATTCTTGTGTATTCTAATAGGTTCCAATGGTCCTTGGAACCCAACTTGTCCCTCTTTGTTTGTATATAGCCAAAATTTTTCACAAGGTCCTAAAATTGATAAGAGTTGTCAAAAGTTGTCAAATGGGTGAAAAGTTGCTCAGGTTGATAAATTAGGGTATTTGGCTACTTATAAGGTCCTAGAATAGGCCTAGAGACACTCATTTGCTCAAAACTTGAAAAAGAGCAAAATTTCTCAAAAGTTGCTTGACCAACTTTTGCAATTTTTGAAAGAAAGTTGCAAATGAAGGTTTTGGTAGTTTTAACCACCCATTATTAGGTATTTGAGCATGATATGAATATTTTTGAAGCTTAGAATGATTTTTAGTTGCATACCACACATGTGAGTAGACTGTATAGAATTTTCCTATAGTTTTGATTGTATTTGCAAAGTTTTTATGCCCTTGTACGACTGTGTATGGATTAGGATGCATGATCTGACTTCAAAAATTTATAGTGTGGTGTCTTAGATTTTTTTTTCATGCTTAAGATTGTTCTCAAGTTTCTAGGTTGAAAATTTATTGGATTTTTAGGTGACTAGTGTTTGGTTTCCATTCACAGGGCTACTAGGACAAAATGGCTCTAACCTAATCATCCATGGTTGAGAATGCATGAAACCTTGTGGGATGAAAGGTTAGACTTTTTATATTTTTTTTTTCATTTTTTTGACTTCTTCTAGGTGTGGAGTGATGCCCTGGGCTGACTACTAGGAGGAGGTGAGCTGAGCCAACAAGAAGATGTGTTTGTAGAGCACACCCGTGATTTGACATGGTCAATATAATGGAATAAATTGAATCAAATTAGGTATTATCTTCATGAATTTTTTTTTTTTCAGGTTAGCATGAAGGTTGAAGTTCTCTAGAGGTCTTTTGTGAAAACTGGTCCAAAGGCCTAAAAGATAGCCTAAAAATTAGGGCTTGAGAGTGGATAGGGTTGTGGGTGACTTCAGACTCTATAATTTAGGATTCTAGAAGTGCTAGGTGATAGATTTTAGAATGTTATAGTTTTCCATAGGTTTATGTAGAATAAACTGGAATAAATTATCTAAAAGGTAAGATTAGACCTAATGTAATTAGGCCTAATTAGCCTTATTTATGGACAATGACATTTTGGTGATTGCTAATGTGAGTAGATGTGTTAGTTAGATTTAAGAAGGATGTGTAGGATATCTACAACACTAGGAAGGGCCTAGGAATGGTGAGAGTAAGATCCTATGCAAGGGTTTATGGTTCTAAGGGAAGGAAGGGCTAGTAGGACTAGTTCCTTAAACAAGAAAGACTAAGTTCCAACATCAATCCAACTACACATAGTAGGCAAGTTGGGAAAGGGTTCTTGGAGGCCAAGATTTGTGGAAAGAACAATGAAGCCTTGAACCATTGGATGGTTCAGGGATTATTCCATAACTAGAATTACTTAACTATTAGAACCTTAAACCCTCTATATTAAAGTGGTATGAGATCCTGAACTACATTCAATTTGGTGTATGTCTGATGTGGAGGAGAGATAAGAGGTTGATAGTATGCCACCCAGGGAAATGAGAAAGGATGACTTAGTGGATTTGATTAAGGAACTATTGGAGAAAGAGTAAAAAGAAAGTCATAGAATGGGGAGATGAGAGAGAGGAACAAGATGAAAGCTAGACAAGGGAGATGTCTAATAGTGCCAAAGAAATAGGGATAGAGAATGATAGCAATGTGTTCTTGGATGCCTTCAAGTCTCTCGACAAGGATAGTATGGGACATATTTAGGCTATTATAGTGGGATTTTGAATGGAGAAGAGTTGTTAGATTATTTAGAGGCCATATATAATCAATTTGATTAAAAAGAAGTACAAGAGGAGAAGAGAGTTAGTTATGACAAGGCTAGATTTAAAGGGTCAACATTAGTATGGTGGAATATGATGCAGGATGGTAGGGTAACAACATGGGAGAAGAGGATAGTGTATTGGGATAGGATGAAGATTAGCTTGAAAGCACAATTCCTACCCATTGATCATATGATATAGATATATCAAAAGTTGTTGAACGTAAGGCAAAAGGATCTAATAATGAGTGCCAATACTAAAGAGTTCAACAAATTGAGTCTAAGGGAAAGGAGATAGGAAAAAGAAGTAGAAAGGGTAGCAATGTATCTCAATGGGTTGAGAAAAGGAATCTAAGATGAGATTAGCATGATTGACCCTAATAGTATGCACACGTGCTTCCAGTTATCCTTGAGAATAGAGTAGAAGGCTAGGAGAAGACATGATTTCCAACAAAGAGGAAGAGGTAATAGAGGATTCAGATGCAAGTGTATCTTTAGAAGAGAACAAAGCCTAAGTAGGCTAGAAGAATCTCAATCTCCATATAAAAAGGAAGGTAGTCAGAATAAGGGCACATTTCAGAGGTGAGGATACAGAGGAAGAGGACTAAATAGAGGTAGTATTTAGTCCCAAGGCAGAGGCAACTCAGTCTTCACTAGTGGATTCTATAATTACAATTAAGTGGGCCACACCATGAGAAGATATCCTAAAAAAGGTTCTACCTCATCCATGGAAAAGAGCAATTAGTTTAGAAAGAAGACACACAAAGTGTCACTTCACCAATTTCCAAGGTAAGGCAAGAATTGGATGGAGAGAATGTCATGCTAAGAGAAGTTGTTGATGGTTCCTAATGTTATAGAACCACCTCAAAGGAAGAGTTTGTCTAAAACCACTTGTAGGTCACACAAGAAAATTTGAATGGTGGTAGTAGACTCTGATTCCACATAAAACATAGTATCAACACAGATGGTGGAAAAGCTTGAGCTTAGGAGGATACCTCACACTACACCATATAAGGTGTCATGGTTAAGCAAGGGAGAAAAGATAGTCGTAGATGAACAAGCCTTGGTGAAATTTGAAATAAGGGAATATAAAAAAAAAAAATATGTGATATAATGCCTATGGATGACTCCCACCTCCTATTAGGACATCCATATCAATATGATGTAAAGGCTATTCATTTTAGGGAAAAGAATTGTTATGTAATCACTAATGTAGGAAATAAATATCAGATGGATCCTTTGACAAAACCTAGTGAAGAGAAGCATGTGGGATCTAGTGTGATGCTTCTAAGTAGACAGGAGTTCCTTAAGGTCATGAGGAAGGAGAAAGTGGTTTTTTGTGCAATCATAGAAAAACCTAGAGAAGAAACTAAGGAGAAGGTAAAGATGCTTCAAGAAGTACAACAATTATTGGAAAAGTATCATGAGGTAGTAGATAATGGACTACCGAATATCTTACCACCTATGAGGGATGTGAGTCATTAGATAGATCTCATATCGGGAGCTAATCTACCTAATAAGGTAGCATATAAAATGACTCCAAGTTAGAATGGTGAAATTTCTTAGCAAATAAAAGATTTAGTAGAGAAAGGCCTTATAAGTAAGAGCTTGGGCCATTGTGATGTATGTACTATCCTTGCACCTAAGAAGGATGGCAAATGGAAAATCTTTACTGACACCAGGCCTATCAACAAGATAAAAATCAGATATAGATTCCATATGCCCTGGATTGGGTATTTGTTCAATAATTTTTGGAGGATCTTGTTAATTCTCTAAGGTTGATTTAAAATTAGGTTATCACCAAATAAAAATTAGGCCTAGTGATTATTGTAAGACAACCTTCAAGACAAATTAAGGGATGTATTCACAAATTGTAATGTCCCTGCTGCAATCTGATCCCAAAATTCTGATAAAGGCTCAAGAGAACACTTTGCATACAAGGGTCATATAATTGATATAGTATTTTATTTTGCTTTAATGTCTCTTTTCTTCAATTTGCATCAATGAGAATCTTTTGCAAGAAGACTCAAAATTGATTACACAATACCATAACATGAATGTGCAACTTATTTTGACAATATTCAATGCATATATGTAACTAAAAACTACTTGCAATATGCTGTTATAGAAAATAGTAATTATGACAAACACTTTGGATGCAACCTATGATGGTGTTAATGCACTTATAACTAAGTGGAATTAATACAAACACTCGGTATGCATAATTATAACATTATTTATGCCAAAAAGAGAACCTATAGCCAATTGACATTTTGTTAAACAATTGGCATGCAAACTAATAATTTGATCATGAATGATAAATACATATTCAAGTACACTATATCAAACCAACAACTTATGTCTCCTTTATTGCACATAAAATGTCAACTACAATGCTAGTATGAAATGGCCAAGACTCTTGGTTTACATCCACAAGAATAATGCTGAAATCTATTACAAACTTTCACCTACAATCTTACCTTCTAATATGCATCTAAATGATAAGAAAAATGCATGAAATATCCAAAGGAACTTCATTGTAGATGATTGTAATGAATTTTACCAATGCTTCCTTTCCACTTTGCTTTTTTGGATTTTCTTTTTTGCTTTGCTTTCTCAGACTGCTTTTTTGGATCTACTTTTTTGGACTTCTTTTTTGGATCTTCTTTTTCAGACTACTTTTTTAGATTTTCTTTTTCGGATATACTTTTTTGGACTACTTTTTTAGATCTATTTTTTTCTCAATGTAGCACAAATAGAAGACTAAAGTATCTTCCTCCCAGCTACAATAATTCAAGTAATATTTCACACCCTCAAAATTGCTATCAATAGAAAGTTTTCATTTCCTATGACAAAGAAGTAATCTACAGAAACCCTAGGCTCCACAAACTGAAACAATAACAACAACAACATGAAACCTACCTACCCAGAATGAAGCCCAAGATACCTATTTATTCCTTTTTCTCCACTTTGTCCAAAAAATTCTAGAACATTATTTTATTTATTAAGTGACTTTATAAAATATTTAATAATTCAAGTCACTTTATTAAATTAATTAAATATAAAGTTACCTTTTAATATCTATTGATTTGATAACTTTATAAATAATTAACTTAATACCACTTATATATTTAATTAAAATAATTAATTAGTCATCTTCATAAAGTATTCGTTATTTTGGACAACTTAAATAATTAAATTAATTAAATCAAATTGCTTCCGAAAAGGGGATATGACAGTCTGCCCCCTGAAATTGCTTGTCCCCAAGAAATCTTAGCAATAAGTACCATTCTTCTCCACCTAGATTGCAAGTGAAATTTGATGTCCCAATCCTCACCATACTCCTATGAATAAATCATCAGCATCAATAGTAGAAAAATTAGCAACTGAGAAACTACACTCAACACCCAAACAACTGATATCATTGACCAAATCATTTGAAGACCAACTGGAGATGCTGATAGAAGAAACCACTCTATAGAACTAAAGCCAACGGAAACATCGACTCTATCAAAACTCAAGTCCCTATCTAACTGAAACTCACACCCAATTGCACTATGGATATGACAATAGCCATAGGTACCTTAGTCACTACCACCAAATCCAATCTCTGATAAACTGTCCTAGGTGTGTCGATATTATAGGCTATGTAACTTGCAACTGCCAATTCCATCAGCAAAAGATGGTGCCAATCCATCCCATAATGGATGGTAAGAAATTGGAGTTGATTGACACCTGCATGAAATCAAATCTTCCATCTCTAGGTCAAATGAAAAATGATGAGCGTACCCCACCGTATAACGCCAGTAGGAATCCCCAAACTCTGCTACTGGCTCACCATCACGAAACTAGGAATCAACAGATGGCTCGAATCTCTGACCCTAAGTGGTTGTAGGCTGAATAGGACCCTATGCAATCTGCTCAAAAAACCAAACCTCAAAATCCCTATGACGTAGCATATTATAGAAGATCACTATAATCTCCCCAACCAATCTGTGAATAGCACTAGTACCTCATATGAGAACACCTTTTGACACTTTATGCTGGTCCAGATGAATACCTGTACTATCCAACAAATACTCCATGAATGGTTTAGTGTAGTAAAAATTATAAAAGCATCAACATACTTCCCTGCACACCATAATTGATCCTTCTATAAAGGTGGCACACCACACTATCATCTTTGTGAGAAGAATTAATCTAAAGACTCGACTCCATTAGTATCCCAAACTCATCAGGACCAAGTACTCCCAAATCCTGAACATGTGTGTTAGCTCCAACATGTTTTGTAGTAACAACTGTAAGAGTGTACTCACCACCAACCACCTCAATATACAAGTGAACTAGGTCGAGGGCTGGTGTAGACCACAAATGCTCCAACTCCATGGTCACCTTCTCTAACTAGAACTATGACTCATGTAGCTCTTACTGTGTAACCTCCAAAACCTCAGTAGTCACTATGAGCTCCTGGGTAAGCTCACTCACCTCCTCCTCATGATCCAAGAGTGCCTCATAGGTTGTACTCCCCCAGTTAACTAGGTGATCATAGTTGGCTACTAGCTATAAGTAATCCTATCTTAAAACCCTAGACTCATCTGTAATAGCACCCCAACTAGTAATGACCAACAACTAATGAGTGATATCAAAATGCTCAAGAGCAGTAGTGATATCTCTCTCGCCAATTCTCAAATGGCCAGTCAAATGGTGACTGTACATTACAAGCCTCTTATGAACTATCTCAAATACGCTGTCCACACTATGAGATAAAACTAAACCAAATAAACTACCCTCATCCTCTACAACTAACTAAGAGTCAAGATGCTGACAAATATCATCATGGGTCACAGACAAAGTAACTCCCTCAACTAACAAGGTAGCCCTGGCTAAAACAAAGTCCTACCACTTAGACCCTACCTCATCCTCATTCATCTTTAGTTGGTTCCTCAAACTATGTAAACCATTAAGAGTATCTCTAGCTTCATCCTTGAAGTCCTCCTAAAGTATTGTGTGCCCAACATCTTCCTCCAAGCTGGTCTGATTTTTGTCCTCCCTAGATTCAGCTATATGCTGGTCACCAACTATTCCAAACTCCTTGTAGAGGTTTTTAGATACCTCACATGTAAAGACCTCTTGTTCCTATTTCTCTTTGTTCTATGATGTAGTCCTCTTAAACATGGAAATCATCAATTCATTTATCCTTTTCTAAATATCATTCAAGCTTTTCAAATTATGTTTAAGCTTCTTCATATCCCTATCGCACTAATTCTATGTACTTGATGTAAACATGATTAACTAACTAATTCAATGTCCAATCTACCCAATAGGATGATAGGTCAATAGCTTTGATACCACCATAATATCCTTGCTCCAATCTGATCCCAAAATGCTGATAAAGGCTCAAGAAAACACTTTGCATACAAGGGTCATATGACTGATATAGTATTTCAGTTTTCTTTAATGACTCTTTTCTTCAATTTGCATCAATGAGAATCTTGTGTAGGAAGACTCAAAATTGACTACACAATGACCTAACATGAATGTGCAACTTATTTTGACAATGTTTAATGCATATATGTAACTAAAAACTACTTGCAATATGTTGTTATAGAAAATAGTAATTATGAAAAACACTTTGGATGCAACCTATGATGGTGTTAATGCACTTATAGCCAAGTGGCATTAATACAAACACTTGGTATGAAGAATTATAATACTATTTATGCCAAAAAGAGAACCTACAGCCAATTGACATTTTGTCAAACAATTGGCATGCAAACTAATAAGCCGATCATGAATGATAAATACATATCCAATTACACTGTATCAGACCAACAACTTATGTCTCCTTTATTGCACATAAAATTTCAACTACAATGCTAGTATGAAATGGCCAAGACTATTGGCTTACATCTGCAAGAATAATGCTCAAATCTGTTATGAAATTTCACCTACAACCTTACCTTCTAATATCATCTAAATGATAAGAAAAATGCATGATATATCCAAAGGAACCTGATTGTAGATGGCTGTGATAATTTTCACCAATGCTGCTTTTCCACTTTGCTTTTTCTGGATCTGCTTTTTCGCTTTTCTTTTTTGGATTGCTTTTTGGGATCTGCTTTTTTGGATTGCTTTTTCAAATCTACTATTTCAAATTTTCTTTTTTGGACTACTTTTTTGAATCTATATTTTCTCAATGTAGCACAAATAGAAGATTGAAGTATCTTCCTCCCAGCTACAATAATTCAAGTGATATTTCACACCCTCAAAATTGCTATCAATAGGAAGTTTTTGTTTCCTATGACAAAGAAGTGATCTGCAAAAACCCTAGGCACCACAAAGTGAAACAACAACAACAACAACATCAAATCTACCTGCCCAGAAAGAAGCCCAGGATGCCTATTTATTCTTTTTTCTCCACTTTCTCCAGAAACTTCTAGAACATTATTTTATTTATTAAGTGACTTTATAAAATATTTTATAGTTCAAGTCACTTTATTAAATTAATTAAATATAAAGTTACTTTTTAATATTTGTTGATTTCATAACTTTATAAATAATTAACTTAATCCCTCGTATTTATTTAATTAAAATAATTAATTAGTCATCCTCATAAAACATTCATTATTTTGGACAACTGAATTAATTAAAATAATTAAATAAAATTACCTCCAAAAAAAGGACATGACACAAATGCACCTAGCACATTCATGAGACTCATGAATGAAGTGCTAGTAGATTTGTAATTGTTTATTTTAGATGACATTTTGATTTTTAGAATTTCTAAGGAGGAGCATGTGAAGATTTGGATATTTTTTTGAGGTGGCTACATCAAGAGAAGTTGATGATTAAAAAGGAAAAATGCAAGTTTTTGAAAATTGTACTAGTCTATCTTGGATTTGTGTTTTCTAATGGATGTACAAAGATGGATAATGATAAGGTCAAGAATATATTAGAATGGCCACAACCTAGATCCATAGAGGATGTAAGGATTTTTCATGGAATAGCCTCTTATTATAGGAGGTTTGTGAGGAATTTTTTTGTGTGTGTGTGCACCTATCTTAAATAGATTCAAAGGAGGGATTAGGTGTTATTTCAAGTTGATAGAGGTAGCAAGTAAGAGCTTTGACATGTTGAATAAAAAGATAGTAGAGCTACCCACTCTTAATTATCCTAACTGCAATCATTTATTTGTGGTGGAGTGTGATGCCAATAAACTAGGCATTGGGGTAGTGTTGAGTCAAGAGGGACATCATGTGCCATTCTTCTCAGAGAAGTTGAATGAAGTCAACCAAAGGTATTCCACCTATGATTTTGATTTATATGCAATGGTCCAAGCACTCAAAAAGTGGAGTCATTATCTTTTACCAAAGGAGTTTGTAGTCTACACATATAATCATGCTCTTAGCTTCTTGAATGGACAAGAGAAGTTGAACTAGAGACACCTAAAATGGATAGAGTATCTACAAGAATACACCTTTTTCATCAAACACAAGAAAAGAGTCAACAATAAAGTTGTAGATGTACTAAGTAAGAGAGTATTAGCTATTTAAGAAATATAGTTACAAAGTGTTTCAATAAATGACCTTAAAGACCTTTACAAGGAAGAGAAAGACTTCAAAAAGTATATCAAGTATGTGAGAAGTTCAAACAAGGCTTTAAGGTGGAGTTTACTAATTGCATGTTGTAGCAGGGACTAATGTTTAAGGGACACATGCTATGTATACCCCAAGGCTCCATGAGGGAGAATATAACCAAGGAGAAACAACAAGGTAGTTTGGGTGGTCACTTTCGAGTGGACAAGACACTTGAGTAGGTGAATAGGCACTATTATTGGCCTAAATTATAGATAGATTTGAGGAAATTTGTGGAGCATTTTCAAGTATTCCAAAGAGCCAAGGGACATAGTAGAAATATTGGTTGGTATCAACCTTTATCCCTACCCCAACAACCATGGGAGTTACTAAGCATGGACATTGTTTAAGGATTGCCTAAGACACTAAGGGGACATGATAGTGTGTTTGTAGTGGTTGATAGATTCATAAAGATGACACACTTTATTCCTTACAACCAAACCAATGATGCTTCACACATTGCAGGACTTTTCTTTAAATACATAGTGAGACTTCATGGATTGACATTCAACATAGTTAGTGATAGGGATAGCAAGTTTGTGGGCCACTTTTGGAGAAACCTTTGGAAAATGTTGGGGGAAAACTTGTCTTTCTCTTCAGCTTATCATCCTTAGTCAGATTACCAAGCTCAGGTGGTAAATAGGTCCCTTAGTAATCTATTGAGGTGCTTAACTAAGCAGCATGGACAATCATAGGACCACATAATAAGACATGCAAAATATTCCTACAATGAATCAATTAATAAGAGCACTGGCAAGAGACCATTTGAGATAGTTAATGGGGTAACTCCAAAGGGAGTAATGGAATTGAGAGACCTCAGCTTGGAGGATAAAATAAGTGTTCAAGGACAATCCTTCGTAGAAAACATGAAAAAACTTTATGAATAGGTTAGGAGGACCTTGCAACATCAAGTGGAGAAGTACAAAACTAGAGTGGATAAAGCAAGAAGGGGTTTGCAATTTAAAGTGGGAGAATCGGTGCTTGCTTATCTAAGGAAGGAGAGATTTTCAAAGGGGAAGCCAAACAAACTATTGATAAAGAAGATAGGACCTCTAAAGATCTTGTACAAGTTTTGGAATAAGGCATATGAAGTGGAACTTCCTGCTTATTCAAGGGAATCTCACCCATTTTCAATGTGTGTGGTATATTTCCTTACAAAGGACTTCCTTTTGATACTGGTAGCACACCATTTCAAACTTGGTTATAGCTGATTGGGTCAAGGATTTGCCCACTCCCAAAATTTGCAATTGGATAGCATAATGGATTCCAAGGTGAAATCGAGAGGGTTTCTAGATGCTAAAGCTACTTGGATGACTAAAGTAGATATTATGAAGCATGGTGTCACCAAAGAAGGCCTCCTAACTCAAGGGACTAGAGTTTTTTGTTCCAGGGGAGTATGTTGCAAACTACCCCCCTCCCTTTCCCTCCTCTTTGGATTTTTTAGTTGTTAAGGTGTTATTTTTAAGATTTTTGTGTGAGTCTAATAATTTCAAATGGTCCTTGGAATACAACTTGTCCCTATCTATTTGTAAACAACCAAAATTGCTCACAAGGTCCTAGAATTGTCAAGAGTTGTCTAAAGTTGTAAAATGGGTAAAAAGTTGCTAAGGTTGAGAATCTAGGGTATTTGGTCACTTATAAGGTCCTATGAATCCTAACTAAGGTCCTCGAATAGGCCTAGAGACACTTGTTTTCTCAAAACTTGAAAAAGAGTAAAATTGCTCAAAAGTTGCTTGAGCAACTTTTGTATTTTTTGGAAGAAAGTTGAAAATGAAGGTTTGGGCAGTTGTAACCACCCATCCTCATCTATTTTAGCATGGAATGCATATTTTTGAATGTTAGAATGATTTTAAGCTACATACCACACATGTGAGCAAATAGCACAAACTTTTCATGTGGTTTTCATTGCATTTGGAGAGTTTTTATGCCCTAATACGGTTGTGTACAAACTGGGATGCATGATCTAACTTCAAGAATTTGTAGTGTGGTTTCTTAGATTTCTTTTTCATACTCAAGCTTGTTCTCAAGTTTCCAAGTTGAATAGTTATTGAAGTGTTTAGGTGACTGTTCAGTGATTTCCATTCATAGGGTTGCTCAGACAAAAATGGGTCTAACCCGATCATCCATCATTGAGAATGCATGAAACCTTGTGGGATGATATCTTAGACCATGTACATATTATTTTTCCTTTTCTTTGAATATTTGTGTCTGATCTTCTAGGTGTGGAGTGATGCCCTAGGTTGACTGCTAAGATGGAGTAGGTGAACAAGCACAGTAAGAAGATGTGTTTGCAGAGCACACCCATGATCTAACATGGCCAATCTAATGGAATTTTTAGAAACCCTAGGGTTTTCTCTTCATGAAAAAAGTTCTTGTGGAGGTTTCTTTGAACTTTGAAGGGCTTTAGAGGTCTTTCTATGAAAACTTGTCTAGAGGCCTAAAAGATAGCCTAAAAACTTGGGCTTGAGAGTGAACATGGTTGTGGGTGACTTGAGACTCTATAATTTGGGATTCTAGAAGGTTAAGGTGATAGCTTTCAGAATCATATAGTCTTCCAAAGGGTTATGTGGAAGGGCCTAGGAATGGTAAGAGGAAGATCCTAAGCAAGGGTTTAGAGTTCTAAGAGAAAGAAGGGTATTTGGACTAGTTCCTTAAACAAGAAAGACTAAGTTCCAACATCAATCCTACAAGTTGGGAAAGGGGTTTTGGATGCCAAATTTGGTGGAAAGAATAGGGAAGTAAAGAACCATTGGATGGTTGAAGGATTAAACCATAATTAGAATTAGTTAAGTGTTAGAACCCTAGACCCTCTGCATCAAGGAATAGCTGAACAGAGCTATAAAATTCTCAAAGCCTCCAATGAAAAAATAAAGATTTTGATCACTAAGATGGAGGGCAGCCTAGGGGAGAAAGCTGAGGATCATGGACTTGCCATTGAAAACAAAGAAGGTATGGGAAGAGGTACCATGGTCACTACAAATAAAATCTCTAGCGAGGCCTCTTTTGAAATTAAATAGATCAAAGATGTTGTTGAGAAGATGAACGAGGTGGAGGAACAAGCATCAGAGATGATAAAGAAAATGGGTTAATGCCTAATTTCTGCCTTCCCCTCTAGTCTTTTCTATGTCTTTTTAGTTTCCTTGTTGTTTTGTGTTGTCTTTTGCTTGCTAGCTTTCTTGTGTTGGCTCTGTCTTTTGGTTAGATACCTAATATATTCACATATACATATAACTTTGTGTGTATATGTGTGTCTACATAAATGTGTGTGTGTGTGTGTGTGTGTGTACGTACACACACACACACACACACACACACACACACACACACACACACATATACATAACATATTAATGGAGTACTTTAGATACACAACAAAACAACATATGATTTTGAAATTATATTTCATGATTGTAATAATCAAACATTAATTGTAACTATAGAACTTGTTAAATAAGATGTTGTAAAAGAATAAAAGTAATTTGAAGTTGTCATACAAGATTTTAAGATCCACATAATTAAGATTCTTAATTTATCTTTCAGTACGTCTATATATAATCCTTACCACTAACAATACATGCAACAAAATTAAATTTATAAAAATATCACATCCATGAAATGAAATCCAAGTAGCTTTCATGGCTCAACATATGCAGTCATAAAAGAAATATTCAACTTGAAGATTATTAGATTTGGATAATTTTTATATCTATCACATGGGAGTCTCAATATTAGATTTAAAACGTTTTCAAGGCAACGGCTATCTAGGTAGTAGAATCGACTGCCTGGATTTTTGAGTTCGTCGAACGCCATGAATATTCCTGCTATGCCCTGCCCCTCCATTGACAGTGTCAGACCATAAATTATACCCAAACAAGAGCCACAATCCAATGCTAAAAACTAGAAGTACAATTTCACATTGTAAAGAATACCAAAAAAAAAAAAAAAAGATTTCTTCCATTTCTAAACTAATGGTTAATTTTTAAAATCTAATTTAATTTTAATCTAAATTTTAATATAAATTTAATATTGATAAATTATTTTTAATAATTAAAAATAATGTATTATAATATTATAATATTTATATTTTAACTTTTTAAATACATTCTTTACATCATTTAATAATTAAAATTTTTATTTATTTTTAAAGAGAAAAAAGTTATTTTAATAGTGAAGGTTACTTCAATGTTGAAAAGTAATTTCTTCCATTTCTAAACTAATGGTTAATTTTTAAAATCTAATTTAATTTTAATCTAAATTTTAATATAAATTTAATATTGATAAATTATTTTTAATAATTAAAAATAATGTATTATAATATTATAATATTTATATTTTAACTTTTTAAATAAATTCTTTACACCATTTAATAATTAAAATTTTTATTTATTTTTAAAGAGAAAAAAGTTATTTTAATAGTGAAGGTTACTTCAATGTTGATTTTGAAATATAAACGTAAAAATAAAAAAATAAAAAAACTTGTTTTGACTATTGGTGGTAAACACACACACACACACACACACACACACACACACACACACACACACACACACATGACACTCTTTGACATAGTCAATTAAGTCTATATTCAACAATTAGATTCTATATTTTTGACACTCTTTGAAATAATGTCTATACTCAACATTATTGAATTCATTTCTATAAAGATCCTTAATCAAAATATCAAACTGTATAAAATTTAAAAATAATCAAACCTTTCACAAAAATGAACCTTTGGAATATAACTCAATAGTGTTAATGTATTAATAATTAGGGTTTAAAAGTTAGGTTCGATGTTTAAGTTGTAGTAGCTATTTTATAATAGTTATTAAACTATTATATGACTACCTTATTTATGTAATGGATCTTGATGAATAGAGATAACAAAAGTTTTGATTGTTTTCAATATCAAATTTTTGGAAGTAATAGTGGTATCAGATTAGGCTATTGGTGACTGTGTGGAAATCAAGGGTACAACATTTGTAGGGATAATATAGACCCATTACCAGCCCCATCTATTTGCTTCAAAATTTCTAAAGGTTTTTTTATGCAATGATTTTGATTTTCCTACTATGCTAGAGTTGAAATATGTAATAAGTATGACTCTTGCTGACCGATATTAAATTGATTCACCATTTGGAAAACAATGGTATTTTGGTGTTTATAAAAGAATATTTGTTTCACCCACTATATTAATCTTCATATTGATTTGATGGAACAATCACGCAGTTTTTGAAAAGATGGTATTAGTCTTGGATAGTCATATGTTGACATCCAATTTATAATTTTTTCCTATTTCAAAGAGAGATTTCCATATTATTCCAGTCATGGCTTGATGCATATTATTTTTGGTATTAATTTAATTTTTTCAAGTCGGATTATGTTTCATGTTTATTGTTTGGTGGAGTTTTGGAAGAAATTGAGATTAAAGACAAATTAAGATTTTGTTTATTTATCAAATAATCAACCCAAGGTTCAGCTTGGATTGTACATAAAGACTCATTCCTTTACATATTATTGATTTTATTATCTTGGACTAAGTGTATCAATTCTTTTAAGGTTGACTAATTCAAATTTATGTTTTCAAAATTTAGTTATGGGTTTCTATTGTTGGTAGTTCAGTAGTGTCCCAAGTTGTTGGGCACTGATCTATTCAAGTCAAATGACAGGGTATCACACCATATTGAATATGCAAAAAAAATTGAGTTGGTGAAAGAAAATAGAAGACAACTCACAGTACTTTAACTTCCATAGTTCACTATGTTTGCATTAGGGCATTCACATGAAGAAGTGTGAGCATGCAATGTCAAGTGTCTGTAAATGAAATAAAAATAGCAATCTAGGGGCCCCGAGAATCAGTCAGGTGCTTAAGATATTGAAAGAAATATTGAATGTTTATTTTTCATAATATGTAGTGTTGGTAAACATTATTTCACCTTCATACAATCAATTATTTATCAATGTTAAATTTATATTAAAATTTAGATTAAAATTAAATTAGATTTGAAAAATTAACCATTAGTTTAGAAATGGAAGAAATTACTTTTCATTTAATTGAACCTAAATCCCATTAAAATAAATTATCATTTAATAAACTTAATTTTTAATTGAATAATTTAATCATAAACTAAAAATTAACATATTAGAGCTTTAAAAGCTATATTTAAAGGATGCATTCGCTGTTTTCTGTTAAATGCTTGCCACACCATCCATGAATAAATGTCACACAACACCGCAAACAATTCAATGACTAACATATGAGCACTGTGCAGAAGATGCTTAAATAAATCATTGCTAAACATAAACTAATTTTAAATTTAATTTCATTAGCTTTCATTCAACTAATTAACTTCTGGTTTTTAGCATTGGACTACAGCTCCTGTTTGGGTACGATTTATGGTCTGACACTGTCAGTGGAGGGGCAAGGCGTATCGGGAATATTCATGGTGTTCAAGGAACTCGGCGATCTAGGCAGTCGATTCTGGCAACGGCTACCCAGCCAGTTATTTCGACTAGCTGGGTATGACGTTGTTTCTCCTTTGTCTACTTCCTTCCGCCCCTCCCCATGCATGGACCCTGTGACAAACTGTCCCATACTGTCAGTCATGCACAGACCCCATGGTAGTACAATCTGACTAAATTTTTTTTATGATAAATTTAACAAGTTAAAAATATCAAATTGATTTGTGTTCTTTTAATATGTTCTTTTTATTACTTTTGATTAAATTTTTATTATAATATCTTATATATAAATAAATTTAAGGATTGTTTATGATCAACCAACAAGATATTTAGTTTAAATATTTATGTATGTACGTTAATGTTTTGAGTAATAAATTTTAAAAAATATTAAATTGTATGTTAAATGAACACCATATAATAATTTTTAATAACTTGTTGAAATTTTTTTATTTTAAGACCTTATTTCATTTATTTTAATTATTTGTATTTAAAATGAAAAGATAATTATATATTGCTGATACTTTTGTAAAAAATAGTTTGCATCTATTTACTTTATTTTTAAAATTATTTGATTAGAAATTAATATAAAGATATAAGCAAAGTTATCATATTTATAATCTATTATCAAATTTAAACTTATAAGTTATTAAAACATTAAATGAAATATAATGATAAATTTCATAAAATAATATAATTACTATGTAAAATGAAATGAGAAAGTTTATTGTATATTGTTGTATGTTAGTACGTTTGTAAAAAGTACCACCTAGTGGCTAGTATTTACTGTCATGTTTAAATTTAGTATTTTTTTAATATGATTTAAAACTTTTTAAAAAAACTATACAAGACATTAAAAGAACATATTAGAAATATCAAATTGATTTGTGTTCTTTTAATATGCTCTTTTTATTACTTAAATAAATTTATAATTTTTTATTGTAAGTAATCTCTTTTTTTTTTAATTAGTTATTTAATTTTATATTTTTAATATTATTTTAACTGTACAATATTATTACATTTCATCTACAATTTTGAATTTTAAAATTTAAAATTCCCCAAATAAGATTAAGATTAAACATAATATAATATCCACTTAAGATAAGACATTCTATTGATTATTTGATTTTATTTATTTTTTATTATATTTATATCATTTTAATGAAATGCATCATTATAATTTTTAGTATTTGGCCAAAGGCTACATACTGTAAATCATTTCCACCAATTACAATTTAGTATTTTTATTCTCTTATTTTTAAAAATATTCTTACAAAGTCTACATGCTAATTTTTTAAGTTGGATAATTTTGAAAATGATTTATTTTGACATTGATTGGATAATACATTTAATACACAAATTTGTTTGAAACAATGCAATATTTTAGGATCCACTAGGTGCATTTATAGAGCAAATATGTAAAACTATATTATAATTATTTATTAATATTATTAATGAATGCTTACAAAAAGTAATTTATAGTAAATTATAATGTATTAAAGTTTTTTGTCTTTTAATTCTTTTACTTATTACAAGAGTTGTTTTACTTGTAATTTCTAAATATTAACTTTCATTGTAAAATTTAATTTTTTTTATATACATCATTGAAACATAAATAGATATCAATTTGATATTTATAACTTGTTAAATTTATCATAAAAAAAAATTCAATCTAATCATAAAATACAATACATTTTTGTCAGATTGTACTACCGCAGGGTCGTGCATGACTATGGTATGAAACAGTCTGCCGCGGGGTCCGTGCATGGGGAGGGGTGGAAGGAAGCAGACGGAGGAGAAACGGTGTCATACCCAGCCAGTCAAAATAACTGGCTGGGTAGCCGCTGCCGTCGATTCTACTGCCCGAATAGCCATTGCCCATTTTCAATGGATGTATCGATCTTCAGGACAAAGAATACCATATATTTTTTAACTTCATCGATTACAACATTTCAATTGAAGAGTACATATTCAACTTGAAGATTATTAGATTTGAATAATTTTTATATCTATCACATGGGCGTCTCATTATTAGATATAAAACATTTTCAATGCGCGTGTCGATCTTCGGGACAAAGAATACTATATGTTTTTTAACTTCATCGATTAAAATATTTTAATTGAAGAGTACATATTCAACTTGAAGATTTATTAGATTTGGATAATTTTTATATCTATCACATGGGCGTCTCATTTCCACTATACAGAAGAATAGTCACTGACATATTCAATTAATAGAATAATCAAATTATGATTTCTATACATTTATTATAAACTTTGTTGAAATGGCTACATAAGAGTCTTTTGTTGCTTCTATAAGAATAGAATCCGAGGCAATTTATATAGCACCTAAATACTTTTCTTGAAACTTGTGGGCTTTTATCTCTCGTCTAGTCGAAGAAAGTTCACCTTCAGTTTAGTCTAAATTACTGCTATCTCCTACAAGATATTATTCTAGTTGGAGTAACTAATGGCAACTGAGCGTGAACAACCTAACGGAAGGATTGGAGCTGCATTAAACTTAAAAGTTGCAATAAATAGAGGAGATTCAGGTCATTGTGCTTCTCTCTGGTTATTCATTTGTTATAAAATATTTTACTGTAATTTATTGGACATTCCTCTAATTTAACGGATGTCTAACATACAGGTCAGCTTCGGCGTATTTTAGATTCATCAGATCCAGAAGAGCTACTCAATGTTAAGGACCAACATGGCAATACAGCCCTACATATGGCGGTTTGGAGAAACTATGTACATATAATTCGGCAGTTAATAAACTTTCAGCCTAAACTTTGTTGTTGTACTAATGAGCACAAAGAAACTCCAATTTGTATAGCAGCGAAACTGGGGCATCTCGAAGCAGTAAAAGAGTTGATAAAGAGCAGTCTAGACGCTGTTAACAAACCAAATGGCTGTGGAATGAATGTATTACACTTAGCTGCCCAAGTTAGTCAAGTGCGAATTGTTGATTACTTGAATAAAATTAAGACAGTAGATTTGTCAGCGTTGGTGAACCAAGGACTTGAGACGCCTCCAAATATAAGTGAGGGAGCTGAGGAACCTCATATCCCACTCAACCATCCTTCTTCAAAGATAGAGCTCTTCGAATCTGGAGACACACCTTTGCATATTGCAGTAAGGACCAAAAACTTCCATGTAAGTTTTTTTTTTTTTTTTTTTCTAACTTTCTTCCAGTTTCCTTCATTGTTCAAATGATAAGTAATAGATTGCAATATTGCTATCAGGATTTAACTATGTATTTTTAGAGTTAATCTCACACATGAATCCATCTCTCATAAGAATAAATGGAACACTTATGCTACTCATTGGATCTAGGTGATTCTCACATAGGTGAAGCACCCGGACTTCCCCAGACATCACCCATTCCAGTACTACTCCAACTTGAGAGCCGTTAACTATGAAGTTTCTTCTGTGTCTAAATCCACTTTGCTTGCAACCCAATTTGCTGCTATTTAAGTAGTAGATGTTTTCTACAATAATTTGAGTCGTAATATTGTTATGTAAAATTGAATGATACAGTTTTTTGAGTCAAACTTATTGAAGCTTGATGAGTAGTAGTTCACATGAATTCCTTATGAGAATGAATAGAACACTTAGAACTCATTGCATCTAAATGATGCAAGAACTTCGCACAATGTCATCCATCACAATATTACTTAAACTTCGTAACTACAGCGTTTTCTACATGATTGAACCTGCTTTACTTGTAATCCCATTTTCAAACCTCTTCAACAAGTGTTCTAGTACGTGATTGATTATTCAAATTTGTATCAAATTTTCTTTTATGCTATAACTTTTTACTCAAACTTCGTAACTACAATGTTTTCTACATGATTGAACCTGCTTTACTTGTAATCCCATTTTCAAACCTCTTCAACAAGTGTTTTAGTACGTGATTGATTATTCAAATTTGTATCAAAATTTCTTTTATGCCATAAGTTTTTATCTATGCATATTGTAGATGAGTACGTGATTGATTATTCAAATTCGTATCAAAATTTCTTTTATGCCATAAGTTTTTATCTATGCATATTGTAGATGGTGGTTTCGTTGCTGAATATAACGGGTATAGACAAAGAGACATTGAATGCGGTAGGCTTAACACCCCTGGACATTGCAAGAGAAAACACAGAGTACTACGAAAGCTACAGAATAATTGCACTGCTCGTTAATCATCCTCCCAAGATGAGGCCTTTCCTCTACAGTGCTCCAAAGGTGAGTGCCCTAAAATATGAGAATGCCATCAACATGGTGGATAAAACTTATGATGGCAGGCGCAACACAGAATTAGTGGTGGCAGTGCTGTTAGCCACAATGTCATTTACAGCGATCTTCACTGTTCCTGGCGGTTTCAAGACGAATGTGGAGAATGGGGAGACAAATAAAATGTTGGGCATGCCAATTCTGGTTGGAATCGATTCCTTCAAGCTGTTTCTCATTTTCGATTGCCTGGCATTTTTTGTGTCGCTGTTTGTGGTGCTGATGTGGCAGATGAGCACACCTCTTACCACTGGAGATAAGGTATTGTTTTTAATTATCACCAACTTGCTGGTTTGCGCATCCTTTGCCTTCACAGCGTACGGTTTCATGGCTGCTGTCTACACCATGGTTGTGCATAAGCATCAAAAGCTTGTTTGGGTGCTGTTTTTGGCATGCATCGTCGTCTGCTTCATTGGTAATGCTTTTTCCTTCTACTTGGCTGCAATGTTTTCTGTAAAGCTCGCCAGATTCAACTTTCTACGCGGTGTACACCCCTTTCTTCGTGATCGTGCATTGGAGTGTGTTTGGCTCAGATTGGAGAGTAATGGGGCTTTGGACTACTTGCGGTGGTGCAAAACCAGATACATTAATTGGCTTTATGGGTACAGTCTCAAAAAGGATGGGACAACCTTTTCTGTAGAGGAGAGTCAGTCAACAGGGCTCGTACCAGAGGGGATTCAATGCACCAGTTGTTTATCAACAAGTTCTCGTCAGAACAATCAGACCTTGTCAGAAGTATGAGATCTAATTATCTCGATGATGCTTATGTATTGGTCGATCTATTAACACCATGGGCCATCTATTGTTATCAGATGAGTTTTATTTGTACTATGATTCAATTATGTAGTTCTGGAGATGAAGTTATAGATCTATATTTTATGAGTTGTTGTTTTTTAAGTGAAATGGTTCGTATCAGACGATGTTCAAGAGGTGAAACTTTGAAATTTCTTAAAGATTAGTGGTCATTGTCACTATTCCAACTCATGTATTAAAAAAAAACTAAAAATTTATTTTATAAATTTTTTCTTAGAACAGAAATGAAAATACCGCATATTATGATGGTGTAGATCCTTATCAAAGGAGAAAAAATAATAGAATAATATAATAAACTAATTCAATAGATACTAAGTTTAACAAACAAAATAAAAAGTGAAAGTGTTGTTAGGTAATATCAAAGGTATTCATGTTTTATAGATTTGATTTATTTTACCATGCTATCAATATAGAGTTAATCATATGAGTAATTTACTCATATTTTTGAAATATATCATCTTCAATGAATTTAGGGGGATGCGAGAAATTTATAGTTTTATTAAAATAAGAAATTTGGGAAATGCAAATTATTGTCTATTCTACAATATATTAGTTTATATGTTGTTGGAGTGAACATGTATGAACTAACCTTAGAACATGTATGAATTAATTAATGTATCAAATTTCCACAATCCATGAGGTTAGTGCTCTCTCATCTTGATGATGTGTCATTGAGTATGATCCGAAATGTTGATGTTAATAATCTCACACACAATCTCACCGAGAAGCATAAATAAAATGTATAAACTAACCTCAACTTTGATAAGAGAGATTTCTTTAGTAGTTCATAAGATTTAACATTTCTTTCATTTTGGCAAGGATAAGTGATTTTATTTAACCGTCTAAAACTATTTTGGGATCTCTTTAGTTGTATTATAGTTGGAGTTCTCAAATTGTAGAATACTACTATTAAAAAGTTCTCCTATTTGTATATTTATTTCACATCTCAAGTACCTTTTTTGATGGTCACTAAAAGAAATAAATGAATGTAGGATCTATATTTTTTTTTTCAAAAAACATTCGAATATAAAGAAATCAAGAGTTGTACATGATGGACTTCAATATTGTATTATTAGAACTTTTATTCAGTTGTTTCTCTAAGAGCTTATGTGAGTGATTTGAAAGGTTGCACAATGGAGGTCTTTCATGAATGAAATTATCAAATAGACAAAATAGAAAAATAAAATGTCGTAGAAAAATGGAAATATAATTGAGTGGTGCATCTATATATCAAATTTTGGTTAAAATAAAGAGGTCATTGCGGTAAAGGCATACTTGTCCATATTCATGAATTTCAACACAAAATTCAAATCTTTGTCCTAAAACTATAAATTAAGCTCCCACCAAATTTAAACTAATTCCAGGAGGGCAATGGAACCACACAATTCCTTGCATTGGATTTTTCTATTAAAATTTAGATTGTGCTTCTTTCTTTGAGCCCTAAGTATATTTATGTCTTTCGTCTTTGTTAGGACTCGTAGAAAAAATTCTAAAATAAAATAATGTGTATGTGTGTGTGCGCATGTGTCTATATAGGTTTTTTTATTTATCGACCCTATATTTTGATTTTCTTCACCTTATCCATGAATATATAATATTAAAAATTAGAATAATGTGTATACTCTTGAATCTTCTTACAAATATTGCTACCAAATTAAGTGCATAAAACATAAACTAGACTCCTACTCAAATATGTTAGAGAGAAATCATAAATAATATATTGTAAATAGATTTTATGGTCCAATATCAAAAATGAAATTAATGCATAGATACAATTATATTATCAAATTATTTATAATGATAAATAATATTTTAAATTTACTCAACTTGGATTTGATAATCTATAGCATATAAAGCTCAAGCATAAGGCTCAAGAACTTGAGTGACAAAATGGTGATGTCCCTACGAAAGCCTACTGAAGCTCAATCCAAGGGTTTTTCAAATGTATATCATAGTTTTTTTGTATGCCAAATGCTTTTTTAGTTGTCCAATTTGTTATGTTAAGAAGAAGCTTGCATTATTACGACACTTTAAATTTTGAAATAAATTGTTGAAGAACGTAAGGAGATTATCCATGCAACAGTATGGGTGAACTCTAATAATATTGGCTAAAATAATTGAAAACTAATTTTTTAGATTATTTAGACTTTAAAGTAACTAGGACTAATCACATATTAACTGGCATTTCTTTAAAATTTGACTAGATGTTAATGTTTTGTTGTCATTATTAAAGAAATACATTTAGGACCCTAGTTAGAAATATAGGTAACTACATTTCAAACTCTAATACATTTGACTAGATCTTAATGTTTTGTTGTCTTTATTAAAGAAATACATTTAGGACCCCTATTTTGTTGTCTAGATTATGCAATAGTATGGATGAACTCTAATAATATTAGCTAGAATAATTGAAAAATAATTTTGTGGATTATTTGGACTTTAAATTAAGTAGGACTAATTGTATATTATCTGCCATTTCTTTAAAATTTGACTAGATCTTAATGTTTCTTTGTCTATATTAAAAAATACATTTATGATCCTAGTTAGAAATAATAGTGTTCCTTCTTGATGCCATATTGAAAAGATAATTATTCCAAACTAATGATAATATTAAGGAATTCATTATAAATCATTAGAATTGTGCCACCCCTCTAGTCAATGTCCAACATAAAGGCTTTTTGACCAAAGTATCAAATGAATCTTCTCAAGAAGTGAAAGAAGAAGATAATTATTCCAAGCCAATGTTCAAACATTAAAATACACATTATAAATCATTAGAATTGGGCTATCCCTCAATTAAGTGTCCAACATATTTACGCTTTGTATCAAAGTATCAAATAAAGCTTCTAAAGAAGAAAAAGAGAAAGATAATTATTCCAAGCCAATTTAAATCTTAAAAAACACATTATAAATCAATAGAATTAGGGTATTCCTCAAGTCAACATCCAACCTAAACACTTTAAATCAAATGAATCTACTTGGATAATAAAAGAGTAAATCAAGCACATTTTTGAATATATTTTCTATGAGGAAATTGCTACATTGAGGCAAAATATGTCTAATGGAATTTTTTTAGTCTATATTTTGATATGAATAAAGAAGATCAAATTGAACTAAAAGGCTTAAGTCCTATATAAATGATACCATGCATGCATTCATATATAAGTTGTAAGATTAAACATATGAATCTTTATTAAAATTCTAACTATTTTTCATTTGTATTATTAAATAAAAATGAAGTTGAATTAATGTTTTGACATAGTAATAATAGAAATCCAATTAAATTTATAGAGGTGAAGAAAAAATCCTTATTTACATGATGGTAGAAGTCTTGCTTTAATTTTGGCATTTTGAGATAACATTTTTTTTATGTTTAATAGATAATACAAGAGTGAATGTATAGTTTTTCATGCTTAGCCAACTGGCTAACCTAATTTAGCATTATGTTTATCAAATAGATTGTTGACCGAAAAAAATTCTAGTAATGAAAAAAAAAGTTGGTTATTTAATAAAAATAAAATAAATCTTAATAAGCCATTTTGCATTTAGGAAATTGATTCAAATCCATAATAGTTAATATTTACTAGAAATCTAAAAGAAAAAGATTGCATATTCAATTCAAAAATGATTGAAACTATCAAATATTGTCTAGTTTTTTAGTTCATACTTAAAAACTTTGATTGTGTAGTGAATACCATTCAAATTCAATTCTGTAATACAATAATATAAAGAGAAGGACCATGTTCACTAAAAATTCTACCTTGTCGTGACGATTATGAGCCCCTAGGGAGCCACTTTGATCATGTAGTCCTTTATCTTGGGGTTAACATGAGTGCCTTAAAATTATTTTCCCCTTCATTAAGAAATTTCTAGAACATTTACTTCTTTTCTATTTATTTTTTTAGATTCAGACTATCATCTTGTGTATAATTTATGCTATTGAAAAGATATGATTTTTTTCGAGGGATATTTTTAGCCACTTCGTTATTTTATGAAAAATAAAGTGCTATAATATGTATATAGCTTGAGGAAAAGAGTACCTAGATGAATGTAAGAACACATTTGTATGTATGGATAGAGTTTGTCACAATGATAAAAATAAATTGTTTTAAAAATAATATTGGCTTCAAGATTATGCAAAAAATTGGATTTAAAGGAACTAGATTAGGAAAACATGAGAAAGGCATGAAAGAGCACATCAAGCCAATTTAGAGGCAAAATTTTGAATGCCTAGAATTTGGTGAGAGTGAGAGAGAGAGATTTGATGTTTATATTATTGTGAGTTTGGAAAAATGAGTTCAAAGTAATGAATGTATTACATATTCTTTTTTCATAGAGAAAAACATAAAGAAGATAAATGTTGGGATCTTCACCCTTGTAAAAATTTTGGTTTGAAGAGTTACAATGGAAACACATGTTGGAATAAAGATAGTGATGAAAAATATATAAAAAATTATATGTGGATTGATTATGGATTTATTGATGGATCATGTTGGTAGAAGGTGCGAAAAAATATTGAAAAGGTTGAAAAAACCTCAAATTTTACATTTTAAAATTTATAATAGTAGATCAAGGTTTCAATGTTTGATTGAAGTAGTTGATGATTACTTGTTCTTATTTGCACATGGAAGTGTCATGAGTCTTCTCTATATTGGAGAAATGATGAAATATCAAACCTTGTGATATTTCATGAAAGAGAGAAATTCATAAACTATTAGTTTACAAGTGTATTATAAGTGTTTTTGTAAATTTATAAGATTCTAGTGATGAAGAGTTTCACTTGGAGATGGGGATTATGTGGATAATAGATGCTATTGTAAAAAATATATGATTTTTTGTGACATATTGGTATTAATAATTTTTTAATGCAAAAATAATGTACTAGAATAAGAATATATCTTTAGGATTTGGTTTTATTTATTTTTCTAATTTTATCTTAAGAGCTCTCTTTTTTTCAAATAAATGTAGTTATAAAACAAGACTTTGTTTCTAGACAATAATAAAATTATTATTGTTTCCTTAATTCCTTGAAAACTCAAAAAAAATATCACAATTTGATTTAAATACTTTTATTGTGTGAAAAAAGACCTTTAATGAAGTTGTGGTTCTTTGATATATGCATAAGCTACACATCTTAAAGATCATATAACAAGAAAATGTAATAAATGCTCCATTTATTAGACAACCTAAAGTGGTTTCAATTGGCATATATTTAACTATAGAAAATTTTTCCTATTTTAAGACATCTAAATAATAAAACCCAATAGGTTATATTTTAGATCATTGAGGAGAAATATTGTATAGATTATCTGAAAAAAGTTTCAACTATTTTTAACCAGTAAATACATTTGAATCTAGAAGTAGGTCTTAAAAAATAGACCATAGTTCTTATAATATGCTCAAATTGGAAAAAAAATTCTAAATAATTAGATGATGCATTTATCAAATAGAGAGTGACACAAAACAAGAAAAGGAAAAAAAAAGCCTCCTCATCAAACTTTTACTTTGATAAAATAAAGGAAACTAGGAGAATAATATAGTAATAAACTTAGTGTTGAAGTGCTACACATGTATTGAGCTAGGGACATGCATGATATAAGATGTTGGGAATGACTCGATACTATTTAGGATACTTGTTATGTAGAGTGAATTTCCATATGGACTACAATGATTTTGACAATGAATATGAAGTAGTGAGTTTGTGCATGTGATGCTCCCATAGTGTGTCTTTGAGATGTAAAGTAAAATATATTTTCAATGTTACAACAAAAAATATTGTATGGTGTTAGCTATCAATTCAAGATCCACCAGATGCTGAAGAGGTAAACCAATGACAAAGGGAGTATCCAAATCCAAAGGGATGGACATGATGCCAAAGGGAGTTTCTAAGACAGAAAGAATTGTCTAAAGACCAGAGGGAGTGCCTAATAGTAAAGGGAGTATCCTAGTGGCAAAGGGAGTATCGCAATTGTGAAGGGATTTTTTGAAGGAAGAAGGGACTATTCTGATGCCAAAAGAAATTACTACTTGAAGAAGTGACCATCAAAAAAATAAGCAACCATTGGTACTTTCAAATAGAGGTTTCCTAAGGCCACCAATAACCATTTTGTTTTTTGATAGTTAATGCACCAATTTCCATAACAAATTATAGAGTATATAAATATATGTAGGATTTATTAGGAATAGAAGACTAGAATGGTGGAGTATGAGGTTGATTATAACATAATCTAAGCGTATTAGCTCTATAAGAATCCATAGTTCATTGTATGTAATATTTATTACTGTAGTATAAAAATATATCTCAAGTTCTTGGGTGGTGGGTTCCTTTTCCCGAAAGGGTTTCCCATGTTAAATCTAGTATCTTGTGTTTATCTTGTGTGCATGGTATTTTATGTGTCCTTGTTTCTTCTTCTTATCTCAATTTTTTAAAGAAAATTGGATATATTTCTTATTTCCCTTGTAAATTGGCATTAAGCGGGCATTTTCATATGTGTCTTTCCTAATAGAAGATAACACAAACATAAAAGAAATAGCTTATGTTGCGAGCGAAAGACAAAAATGCAACCAATTAAATAGAAATCCACACAAAAGGACATTCATTTTATTCAAAAAGCTTACTAGTGAACTTGCTTTCTTATATATTGGATCATAAGAAAAGTAAGGAAGACATTGATATCTATCTATCTATCTATCTATCTATATATCTATCTATCTATTTATAGATAAGTCAGTGTGAATTTTGATGATATTCCTATGGGGGGAGTATCCCAACATTGCTAGAGATGTGTTTTAGAGGTTGTGTGTTGCATTTATGATACAGTTTGTCATTGATGTCAACATATTAGTTATTCTATGAAGACTGGTAGAACAAAAAACATAGCTTGGTTATGCAATGAACCTAGAGTGAAATTGAGATTATGTGGACTTGGGATAATATTCTATAGACTGTCATGATGTCATGGTTAAGAGTGCGTGCAAAAATATGAAGACAACACATAGTTATTTGAGATTAATTGACGATAGTGTTCAGACACTGTTTCTAGATAATAGTCACTATTGTTGGGAGTGTATCTCCTAATAGAGATAGAATCTAGTATTGTGAAATTTGAAAGAGGTAGAAGACATAATAAACATAGTTTGGTCAAATGCGCACATCCAGATGAGCATCGAACGAAGACTTATGAAGACTGTGAGTTGAGATTTCATGTGTAATTATAAAACAATGTGAAACGTTGAAATGTAACTTGTAAATGTATTATCTTAAGATGGTCTTTTATTATAATTATAAATTGGGAATTCCTCATGGGTCACTCAATAATTTAGTTTAGAACTTGTTATAAAGAAAAGATGATTTTGTCGTAATAGAGCATGACATTGTGGTTTTGTGTGAAATGTGAGTATGTGAACTTATATGTTCAAGATCCAATAAACTTGTTAAAGAATGTCTTTTGGTCAAAGAAGTGTATGGTGTAGTTAAGAAATAGTGAGTGAACAAAGTACTATATCTCGCAAAGACATAGTTTAAAACATAATATTTTGAGTGTTAGATAACTAGTGGACAAGGGATACCCATCATATCTTACTAGAAAAGATATGCATTATAAAAGATAAATATGGTAAGATGATTTGTACTAGTACAAGGACAAAAAATAATGATTTTCAATTGAATCCTACTAAGTTGACATGTTTAGGTGCTAAGGTAGATTACACCTAGTTATTACATAAGAGGTTTTCTCATATAATCTTTTATAACATGTTGAAGATCAATACTACATTATATGATAAAGGTTTTCTTTTATTGTGGAACCTACTAACATGGTATGCAAGGAATGTGTTATGGAAGGTAGAAGAAAAGTTTCTTTCCAAGAAAGAACTTTACCACATCAAAAATTTTGGAGATTGTAGACACATATTCTAGTGGTCCTACAAAGACAAGAACCTTCTACAATGAGAGGTATTCTATGATTATTTTTGATAATTTTTCAAGAATGATGTAGGTAGCATTTCTTAGAAAAAATGAAGACTTTCATATGTTTAATTTGTATAAGAATAGAGTTGAAAATGAATATGTATTAATGATTAAATGTTTGAGATCTGATAGAGTTTACTTCAAATGAGTTTAATATCTTTTGCGAAATAAATGACATCACTAAGAGATAGAAAGTTGTGGTTGATGAAGATATTTTGAGAATTGTATCGAACCTTAGACAAGTGTATGGGCAATACACTTTCTAGAGAAGGACTCTTGACAACTCTTCCTGAAAATGAGTATAGTGAGGTAAAATATTTAAAACCAACTCATAAAATTTGTAAATATTTGCAATCTACATTTGAAGGTGATAAGCATGGTAAAATGGTTTGACTATAGAATTGGACATGTTAATTTCAAGATCCTAAGATGATGGATGATGAATATATAAGAACTTACTTGGGAAGAATATCAGATATTGTTGAAGGAATTAAGGCTTTTAATAGAACAAAAGATGAAGATACAGTTGTTGAAAACTGATTGATACAAGTATGACAATGTGTTTCAATTAGTTATTTGTCACTAATGTAAAACCTTCTACTTGTTGGTAAGACAATTGCTTAGTTGATGTGAGTACTATCATTTGATTGATTAGTGAAGAGGATTTGATCAAATGAGATAACAAAGGCAACTAGATAAAAGGTAGAGTTATGGTACGAAAATGGAGTACAAAGATCAGTTAAGACAGTGATATTATAGTGCATTGATAATCTACTTAAGGTTGCAAAGGTTGGGTACATTGACAAAGTCTAGAAGAATAAGTAAGAAGAATTAAGTCTACCAAGCTTGATCAAGTGGATAGTAGGTGCCGAGCAAAGTCAGGGCAAGCTGAGAAAAAAATCACTTGGAGCCAAGAAAAGTCAAATTTTAGCATATGTCAAGTGATATAGTGTAAGCAGAGTAAAGTTTAGTTGATGTCGAGCACTAGTAAACTTTAGTGTTTACTGAGTTATCTAGTTGAAGCCAAGTGAAAGAACAGTATGGAAGCCGAGTGATAGCATATTGATTTCGAGTACCAATATTCAAGTTAAATGGTGGATTTGATGAATATGAGCTGAATATTTTTTTTCTTGAATTTTTTGAAGCATGTGAAAGATAATTGTGATGAGTCAGTGGCATAGAATTCATGGTAAACCATTTTGAGGTGAATTCAAAGAGCATTAAAGGAGAAGTTTCTAGAAGGGATTAAAATGGAAAGATGTTTAGATTCATTGAATCTTACCTAACCCTACCTAATCCTAAAATGGACAATAGAGGCTGATTAGTGAAAGATCTTAATTTTCTATTTATAGAGATGTTTTGTTAAAAGTAAGAGAGATCAATCTTAGAGAACCTAATTTAGATAAGAGGTTTAAGAAATTTCTTCATCAAAGACTAAATAGAAGAGACTACTATTGGAAAATAAAGCAAGAAGGCTTGAGGATATGGATGTTTGAAGGGTGAACAAGAAATTAGAGATGAAGTGTGTGAAAGCATAGAAGAATGGAGGATTGAAACATACATCTATAATCTGCAAGTGAGTTGTAAGTTGTTATCAGATCAAGCCTTACTATTACTTTCTAATAATTGCATGAGTCTAGGGTAAATCATTTTGATTAAGGTTGTCCTAACAATCATTTGTAAATACTTTGATTGGGTAACATTCCAAGTGAATGATCTAAAGTCCTCTAACAAGACTCACTCCTAAAAGGGTGATTGAAATCCTCTAACTAGGTTACATTTAATAGTGTGTATTCTAACCTTTAATAGGATTGGCCTTTGATAGGGTATCACTTCAAAAGTGTGAGAATGAGTATCATGTTACTGACTTGGTTTTTTCCAAATTGGGTTTGCATGTAAAATCATTTTGTAAAATCTATTATTGAATTTGGTATGTTTGATGCTTATATTTTGGCAAAGTTGATTTGACAATAGCCTACAAGTTTAAGTTAATGTATGATCTAATAGATGCATGCGTGTTGAATATGTTTTATGGTATGCATTCACTAAGTTGTGAAAATTTTTATTTGTACATCTAGAACTTGGATAACTAATTCACCCCCCCCTTAGTTATTCTGAAGAATTCCAACAATTGGTATCAAAGCCATCTACTTAAGAGGACTAGTTTGAAGGTAGCAAAAGAAAAAGGTCAAGATGTCAAAAAGAGAGGTACCATAGCTTAATAGAGATAACTTTCCTACATGGAAAAGTATGACGAAGATACACCTTGGAAGTCTTCGAGACCATGCACAATCTACCTTCATCATAGAACATGTTGATCCTGTTGGAGCCCTAAATGCTGAAGGACTAAAAAAGAAGAAAGAACACAATCAAGCAATGTTGGAGATTTCCTCTGCCCTAAGTTATGTAAAGTTTGATGACATCAAGGATTGTGATAGTGCAAAGAAGGCATGGGATACTCTTCACGCCATCTATGGAGGTGACACAAATGTATCGAGAGCCAAATTTGAAAGTCTTAAAGGTAAGATCAATGATATGAGAATGCAAGAAGATGAGAATGTTGCTAAGTATTGCTTTAGGATAAAAGATGTTGTTGATTCTATTAGAGGATCTACTGGTAATATAGAAGATGAGACTATATTAAGCAAATTTTTGAGAACACTACTGCAAGAATTGGTGAACAAGATGAGGTTGTGAGAAATAAAGTAAGACTAGTATGTAAAGGTTATTCAAAGAAAGAAGGTATTGACTATGAGTAAGTATTTTCACCATATCTAGAATAGAAGTAGTTAGAATGTTTTTGACATATGCAGTTAACAAGAAATTCAAATTATATTAGATGGGCATCAAATCAACATTTTTGAATGGTGAAATAGATGAAGAGTTATACATAGTGCAGCCTAATTGTTCTCCATTGGAAAATCAAGGAAATATGGTTTGTAAGTTGAAGAAGGAATTGTATTCATTGAAAAAATTTCCTATAGCCTGGTATGCGAGATTAAATAAGTATTCATAAAAATGGTGATTTTCTAAAGGTATTTCAGATAGTAATTTTTATTTAAAGGATATTGAAAATGACTTACTAATTATTGAATTGTTTGTTTGTGACACAATATTTGGAGATGATGACGAATCAAGCAAAGCATTTGTAACAAGACTTAATTTGAGATAAGTATGATTGATGAGATGAAATATTTCCTGGGATCGTAGATTGTTCAAAATGATGATAACATTTTCATATCACAAGCTAAGTATTTGAAAATATTTTGTTTGAAAAGTCATAAACCTATTGGAACACCTGTAGTTATTGGTCATAAATTGTCCATCAAAGATGAACCCCTACTTTTGAACAAAAAAGATATAGGTCTGATTAGTTCTTTGAAATATCTAACACACACTAGACTTGATATAGCTAATGAAATTGATATTGTGGAAATATTTCAAGATGGTCCCAAAGAGTAACATTATGTAGTAGTGAAAATATTTTAGATATATGATGGGTAAACTTGATTTTGGATTATGGTATGATAGATCAAATGAATATACCTTATGTGCATACACTGATGTAGATAAGACAAGTTGTGCGGATGATAGAAAAAGTAAAAGTGGTGAACTATTTTTCTTGGGAGGAAGATTGGTTTCTTGGCTTATAAAGAAAAAAGACTATATTTAATAGAGACTAAAATATAAGTAGAGTATGTAGCAGCAAAAAATAGTTGTAATCAAATAATTTGGATGAAAAAAATATTGAAGGATATTGTAATTGAGTTCACATAGCCTATTATCATACATTGTGATAACACAAGTACAATGAGTATGTCCAAGAATCCTAATTTATATTGAAAGAAAAAACATATATCTATCAAGTATCAATTTTTTGGAGAGAAGGTTGCAGAGAAAGAGATTAGATTAGAGTATGTGAGTAGAAAGGAGCAGATAAAAGACAAATTTACAAAAACTCTACCAAAGGATACCTTTGAGTACTTGAGAGGTATGCCTAGTGTTATGCACCAACCTGCTTTTGAATACTTGATGTAGAGATTGCATCAGTTTATTGGTACTACAACACTATTTATTTATTTGGACTGGATGCTTGATGCTTCCTCTATGAAGGAGTATCTCTGTTCGAGCTAAGTCATCAAGCAATCTTGGTAACTATTATTTAATAACATTTTTAGACACTTGATATTATCGACATATTTCTACAGTTGATGTTCATAATGATGCCTTTGAAATTAATGTCAATGGGGAAGAGATACACATGAAAAAATCCTTTGATATTTACATCTGGGGGAGAAATAGCCTTGTGTTTTAATTAAATGTCAATAGGAGAGATGTACTTGTGAGATAGAGATTCAAGATTGATTTAAATGATTTTAAAAGGATTAATGAAGATAATTAGAAAAGATGTTGATGTATGGGGGAAATTAACACCTTTCTTATGTATGTTTTTTTATAGTAGAGATGACATTCATGGACAACATGAATGAGGGAGTAGTTGCAATAGAGACATTTAGCATTCATGGAAATTAAATGTGTTTCATCTGTGTTTCCATCAATGCAAAAGGTGAAGATTATTAACATGAATACTTATGATTTTCCGATGGGGTAGTATACTATCATTTCTATAGACATGATTCAGAGGTTTTGTGTTGCATTCATGATAAGTTTGTCATTTATGTCAAGATATTGGTTATTCTGTGGAGATTGGAAGAATAGAAGACACAATTAGGTTTCACAAGGATTGATGAATAAATTTTAGATTATGAAGACTTGAGATAATATTCTATAGAGTTTCTTAATGTTATGGTTAAGAGTGTGCTCATAAATGTGAAGAAACTCAAGAGTTATTTGAGATTCATTAAGGACAATGCTTAAACCTAGTTTTTGGATAATGTTTCAATCAGTCTTGTTTGAATTGTACTTCCAAATAGAGATAGAATCTGGTCATGCATACTTGGATAGAGGTAGAAGACATTATAAAAAATTTGTACTCAAATATGCACATCCTTATTAGCACCAAGTGGAGAATCATGAATACTCTGACCTAATAGTTTATCTATAATTATGGAAAGATGTAATTTTGTTATGTAACATGTAAATGTAATATCTCAAGATGTTCCTATATTATAATTTTAATTTGGAAAATCCTTAAGGATAACTCAATAAATAAAATTTAGGAGTTGGTATAAAGGACAGATGATTTCCTTGTGGTAGAGTGTCGTATTGCATGGTTTTATGTGAAACATGAGTATGTGACCTTATATGTGAGATCCAACGAACCTATTAAAGAATATTTTTTGAATAGAGAAGTGTATCGTACAACTAATGAAAATTTAGTCAAGAAAGTATTATATCTAGAAAAAAAATTGAGGTATGTCTATATTATTCAGTGTGGATAGTGCAAAGACTATTTCGATAATGGGTCATTTTGTCTTCCCATAAACTCCTAACAAGGTTGACACAACTCCTAACAAGGTTGAAATCTTCTGACATGGATTCAAAGTATCCTAAAAAGGACTTATATGTACTAATTTTATTTCATTGACTCCTAATAATAGGATCCATCTTCTTACAAGGAGCTTATATATTAGTAAATCTTTTTTGTGCGTACCATTGATGTTTTCCTCCTAATCAAGGGTTTCCCTAGTGATGTAAGCATCATTATAAAACCACAAGAACCCCTAAATCAGTCATGGAGTTCCATAATAAATATAAATTATTCAATATCATAGAGGAATCAATACATATTTCCTAATACAATCATCCATCAAATCACCATTATCAAATATAAAATCAATCTTGAAAACATAGACTTCAATTTTGCCATTCGAAATAGCCCTGAATACAAAGATTCATAAATTTTTAATAATATATTATTTATTCAATTAAACCATCCACATTAGGTGAAATTAGGTTTCTAATAACATATCTAAAACTTAGAAACATCCCAAGAGTATGATCCAAAGTTATGGCCTATACACCGAGACCCATTTTCTGTGACTCTGTTGAGGATGGTTAAAAACCAAGTTTCACTAACATGGATATAACTTATACAAAAATTAACAAAAATGTACCAAATAAATTTTATTATAAATTTGATTCATTCCTTTGTCTAAAAATAAAAATTTCCTCCCTTCAAACAAAAATTAAACATTCGTACATGTTGCTTCAATATGACTGTAATTTGAAAATCCAAAAAAAAATGTCATCCATAGAGTGGTCTTGACTTTCTAAAATCTACATAAAATAAACTAAAACCAAAAGAAATTGAATGGTTACTCATTTTTCCACTCTACTATATCAATAATACATCATTTTCAAGTTGTGCATGCATGTACAAAGGCTAAAAACAATATGAGAATTAAAAAGCCAATCAAAACAACAAGTTAGAATCACTCTAAATTTGCTTCAAATGTTACTAATTTCTTCCATTCTGATTTGGTTCTACCTTAAAATGAATTTTATAGTTTCATGGTCATTTTATACCTTCCAAATACAAACCATAACCTTTGGCTTTCCTTTTTCAACTTTAATGTAATTTTACATTGCTGCATTTTTCGCAATTCTTCACCATCTTGAAAGCTTTTGAGACTTTTAAAAAATGTGATGCCATGACTTTAAATAAATATTTAAATTACCATTTAATAATTTTTTACATGGTTATTATCCTCTCAAGGGTCATTTTACAACTTTTGACATGTTAAACAAATTAGGACCTTAGCTATGACAATGTGGACAACATTACATTTTTGTGACAACTTTTCTTTTCAATTGGACTCTATTACATAGAATCACATTGAAACATATATGGATGAACATAAATAAGTAAAGGAAAAATTATGATATCATTTAATTATATGATGGCTAGGTGCTCTTGTACCATACTCTCAACCTTGAAATGTTTCCATGTCCCATGGAAATGTGGTGGTGATAACCTCCAAAAGAAGTTTTGCCTCTTTGCCTCCATCTACCTTTAATTTCTTTTATGTTCTTTATATCCAATAACTATGATTCTAATCAATGGAATTTAAATGGCTTCCTCTAAGGTACCATAAGTATCATAAGTTCACTCCTCCATGGTACACCAAACACAAACAACTTGCATAAACTAAGAGTCCTCTCTTTTCTCTCTCCCCAGGTATTTTGGCAACCAAAATGGAGCTTCTTCTATGGCCCTTAGACCATATCCTATAGCTCCTTAGGCAGACCTCCATGTCCTCCCCTTTGTAGCGAGTGAACATGCACCTGCAACCAAAACTCAATAAGAAGAAAAAAATATCCATCTTCTTTCCAACAAGGTCCTAGTATGAATCCTTCCCACTTTGAAGTGCTTCTATCTTTGATACAAATATGGTGTTATTATGCATAGTTATCTTCTTATGGTTTTTGCATAAATTTTGATTGAATGTTTCAGATTTAATAAGGTTAATAAGAGTAGTTTTGTGGACTTTGGGACCTTTATCTCTGTGGACTTTACATTCTAACAACACAACACAACACACACACACACACACACACACACACACACACAAAGTAAAAATAAAAGATTGTGAATTTCTTCCTTCAAAAGAATCTGGGTGCACCTATAAGCTTTTAGAATAAAATGAATTTTTTTTGCTATGGAAAATCATATTTTTATTATTTTTATTTTTTTCTTTCACTCACAATATAAGCTTTTTACTTTGTAATTGTGCTATCTTATGTTAGGAAGGTTGTATATGATCAATTATAATGCCAGAATTACATTTGTAATTTGAATCACAAAGTTCATTCATCGAGACCCATCTAGATAAAAAATGGAATAGTAAAGAATAAAGAAGAAAAGTTAAATAATTCTAGATTCATGTACAAATGTCTATAGAAGAATCCAATAAAAATTGGTGTTGCATAGCTTTCTTGGATAAAATGCCTAACCATTTAAAATTAACTATTCTGTAATTTTTCATTTTGTTTTGGATAAAATGCCTAACCAAATTAAATTAACATAAATATCAATAGTATATTTTGAAACATATGAGTCAAGCCTATAACCTAGTAGCAGAAATCACATGGAATTTAGCCTAGAATAGTAAAAATTAGCCAAGACTAGGAAAGGAACATTATCACATATCTAAGGTATATCTAGGAGAGGTGGAGGGTTTAATTCATTCTTCTTCTTGCTAATATGTTTAAGGTTCAGTTCTAGACCTTAGAAAGGTTGAACTATCTATAGTATCTTCTTTGGTCTCCTTCCCTTTACAACACACAGAAACAAACACATGGTGAAAAGTGGTATGATTGGGATCAATAATCAAAATGCCATATCAAGAAATTTCTCCATGACACCATCCTCGAGAAGAGGAGTTATCAAATAATGAAAAATCCTCTAAAGGAACCATTGCCTTAAAACTAGAAGTATTTCTCACATAAGAACAAGAATATGATATTATTGAATAGAAAAATAATATAGTTATAAAAATAACATCCCTAGAATCAATGGGATCATGCACATATGGATTATAAGAACAAGCTTTAGAACAATTGTGAAATTAGTATGTGTAGTATTTCTTTTTGGTTATGCATATTCACAATTCCAATAAGAAGAAATAAGAGAAAATTTCCATTAAGATAAGATATTTAGTTATATAAAAAAATTCAAGACTCATTATTGTTGATTTTGAGAAGAGAGAATATGGTTATATTATGAAATAGGATACAACGAATTGTGCTCAACAAGTTATTTCCAAAATAGCATAGGGATTAGCTACATTGAGTTCCTTGAGGACAACATCACATAAAAGGCTTAAGGGCATGATCTATAAACTATGAGAGAAACCCTACTAAAGATTGGCATTCAAGCAATCTGATTGCATCCAAGCATCCTTCCTAAATTTAATAATAAGATTAAATTGGATATCTTATTTAGTTTATAAATATTTATAAATAGTTATTGACCTAAATTATAATAATATGAATTAAAATAAATATATAGAATTCAATATAAATTAATAATGTAGGTTAATTTCTGTTGAAATAGTCTAGATTGCAAGGGCACGATATAATTTGTCAATCTCAAATTCAATTTTAATTCAAGCTTGAATCATCAATTTAAGGTCCATATTTATAAGGAAATTTTAATATCATCCCATGTAATATGGTGTAATATATATGGAAACTCAAAAGGAATTCAAATTAATATGTGTGAGTCGACAATCGATATTATTTAAGTGATATAGCTTATGACTTATGAGTTATCAATTGTGAAATGTGTTCTCAATTATGTACTTAAGTTTGTGTATTTTTAATAAAGTTTTGGGTGTAATATAACCATCAAAATGCAATAGAACCTAGGTGAACTCAAAGACATCCAAGCCTAGAACCAAAACCCATGCCAAATTCTATCTATATGGTGACATTTTCAAAAAAACCCTAGCAAATAAGCTCATAAAGAATGATAATAATGAAAATTTTGAACAACTTATTAACCACTTGAAATATTGTCAACAAGAATGTAGAAAGATGAAAAAAAAAGCTTCCATATGGTTTAGTTCACAACACTTTTGTTTAAATAACCTAAAGAACTTGATGGATTTAAAATAAATTCATACAATGGTTTTTTTTATCTTACCAATGATAATAGATGAACTAAGAATCTTAAAAACTAGTTTTTATTAACACTTACCTCAAGGGCTCTATGAATCATAAAAGAACCCATCACTTTCTCCTTGGATACAAGGTATGTTAAAATTTATCGCCACGTGTCAAAGTTACTTGTACAATATCTATGTGTGCAATAGGTAAGCTAAAGAGTTGTGGAACATCAATTTCTAAATTTTTTGGTTTCTTCTTTTGCATATATTAATGAAGTGCAATGATAAAATGAGAGGCTATAAAATGCATTAATGAAGTAGCTATCTATCTCTCTAACCTTATGAACATTCCTTTCTATGTCTCTCTACTTCCCCTATTTTTACTCTCCTATCTCCATTTCTCTTGCTTCCCATATTACTTTTATACATATCTATCTACCTATGTCTCTTTTAACATATTTGTTACACTTTGACCTCTCTCTCTCTCTCTCTCTCAAAATACATACATACATATATAGTTGCCCTCTTTCTTTCTAACTCTATGTTCATCTTTACCTATAGATATGCCTCCCTCTTGTTCCTCCTTTCCATGAATATCATGGTAGATATTGTACCATTTTATGGTTTTCATTTCATTAGTATGCATAATATTGTCTATGTTACTTATAGACAAATAATTTTTTTAAGGCCCAATACTTTATAACCTAGGCTTAGATGCTTTAAAATGGATATAACTTTTAGACCTATTATAAATAATTATATTTTAATTGGTATGCTAGATCTATTGGTGCTTATTTGTTTGGATTTTTTTTGGATGATGTGTTAACTAAGTAACCTTGTAAGTAGGATATTTGTGAGAATTACTTATAATATAGTCTTAAAAATAACAATATATACATCATACCACAAAACTTCTTAAATACATTGAAATCTTTTTACTTAGATAGATATCCACCAAAGGGACTTCTAGTTTCTTAAGTACAATCTTCTTCTATGATCTATAATACCATATTTTAGTGTCATTTTCTTTCTTATTTTACTTTCTTGCTATTATTGTAAAATATGGTAAAAATGAATAAAATAATTATAATTATAATATTACTATAAAATTAAAATTCATTCATATAAAATATAATATCTAATAATAATTTAAACTATACAATATTATTTGTTAAGAGAATTAAATTTAATTCTCTTACTTTTTATAGATTAATTTCAAATAATGTACTAGTTTACATATATTTGATTAAATTTAAATATATTATATGACCGTTAATTTTTTAATTAAATGACTATCCAATATTTTTGGTGTGCGCAAGGGAAAATGGTTAGTGGAACATCTGGCAATCAAATTCTCTTCTATCGTACACATTTTCTTTGACCCTTTCTTCTAATTTATTTTATTTTGAAACCTATTTAAAGCAACTCAAATGATGAGTTCAATGAGGATTTGGTTTCAATTTGAATAGATTCAAAAGAATCGTCACTACATGCTAGCTATGCAACCACCATTTTAAACTACACTATGATTTATTTCTAATAAATAATAAACCCCTAGAAGTTGGGTCCTCCCCTGTACTTGAATGTTTTATAAATTTTAAGCACTTATTTAAATTTTAATTTCACAAAAATTCTAAGCATTTTGGTTGATTTATAAGCATTTGATTACTTCAAATCTTATTAAAAAGGCATTGATCATGGAGAAAGAAGTCTTAAAATAAAAAGGATTTTTTTCAAATATATTTCTATAATTTAATTTTTTTACATATGAGATACTTTTGATAGAAATTCAATTTTTGATATTTATATCATGATTCAACCATGTATGTTTTAGTCAAACTCATTAACTTATGTGTACTTAAACAAGGAGCTTCCTCCAAGGTTAAGCCTAGTTTTCTTGAGAATGTTTTTGAAAAACCTTCAACAATTGTTGTGCCTTAGAAACCATTATTATAAATCTCCTTAAGTTCACTTGTTTATAAGTAGGATTTATTATCTACAACAAGTCAAATTTTAATATGGCTACTAGGATTCATTGTGTATTTTTTAGTCAAAATCATTGATGCATGTTTACCAAGTAATGGTTCACAAGAAGCCATATCCCATGAGAATGAATGCAATAATTAGTACTCATCAAATCTAGGTGATTCTCATGCCTACCTAGAGGTCAACCATCCTAATAGTATTCCAACTCAAGCATTCTTAACCACATAATTTTATCAAAGATTAAGCACACTTTTCTAGAAACCCCATTTGTAAAACCTTCAACAAGTGTTACACCTTATGAAATATTCTTTTTTTTTTTTTAATGGAGGTCAGCTTTATTCACCTAGCCTCTTTGGTTAAGAAAAAAAGAGTGATGGGTATCTATTCTCTGAAACTTGCCTAAGGCATGATCTCGAACTCATCTCTTTTAAGCATCGAGGGGCCTTGCACTCAACAAGACATGATTCTTCGTAAGCTCTTTGTGAGCCTTTCAACTTCACCAGTAGACCAAGGACACTTTGACATGAAATATTCATTCTAAATCTACATAAATGTATAATAATTTTGCTCCAATAGTTTATTATAGTCTACCAAACATTGAACTTATGAAATAATAATTTTTTAAGGAATTAAAGGACAAAAATATAAAGTAAATGAATAACCAATTCCATTTTTGAAAAGATTTAGTCACTTGAAGTCATGAATGGGTGAATGTACAAATTTGTGTCACCTTTCAGGTTGACTCATCGAAACTATTGAATTTGAGTATTTCTATCTAAAAACTAATTTTAGTAAAACATATGATCAAGATAAATTCATTCTAGCTAAGTTATATATGTTTGCAAACTTTTCCAATTTGGAATACTTATTAAATGCATGTTTTATACTATTTTGTGTCTAATTACTAAAGTAATAAAATTATTTTTTAAAATTGACTTTTTAATAACTTTTACTCTTTTAATGATATTTTTTTAATAACATATCAACATCATTTTACATAGCTCAATGTTAAGAATATTCTCATTTATATTTTATAGCATTTTACTTAGAAATAGTTTAATTTACTTTAAAAATACAAGTATGTATTATAACACTTGAGAAGATGTTGATTTTGAGAAAGATAAAAATAGTTAATCTTATCAAACCAATTTAAAATGAATATGACATTTTAGAGGAGAGAGTCCTCTTCCAAAATATATAAATTTTCTTTTCGTCAAAATAGATTTATTTTGAAAACTATGGTGGGAGATGAAAACTATCAATTTTAGGTGAGTTGAAATTTGAATTGTTATTAAAAAAAAAAAATATAGGTCAAAAACCAATTTTTGTTTTTGATTGTTCTAGCTATATATAATAGACCCCTAGAAGTTGGGTGCTCCCCTATACTTGAGTATTTTATAACTTTTAAACACTTATTTTGATTTATATTTCACAAAAATTATAAGAATTTTGGTTGATTTATAAACATTCAATTACTTCAAATCTAATTGAAAAAAAATTGATAATGGAGAAAGAAGTCTTAAAATAAAAAAAGGAATTTTTTTGAATATATTTCTTTGATTTAAAATTTGTATGTATGAGATAGTTGCTATATATTTTCTATAGCAACTCAAGTTTTGATATTTATATCATGATTCAACCATGTATGATTTAGTCAAACTCATTAACTTATGTGTTCTTAATCAAAGTGCTTTTTGTAAGGTTAAGCCTAGTTTTCTTGAGAATCTTTTTGAAAAAACTTCAACAACTATTGTGCCTTAGAAACCATTATTATAAATCTCCTTAAGTTCACATGTTTATAAGTAGGAGGTATTATCTACAACAAGTCAAATTCTAATATGGCTACTAGGATTCATTGTTTATTTTTTAAGTCAAAATCATTAATGCATATTTACCAAGTAATGGTTCACAGGAAGCCATATCCCATGAGAATGAATGCAATAATTAGTACTCATCAAATCTAGGTGATTCTCATGCTTACCTAGAGGTCAACCATCCAACTCAAGAATTCTTAACCACATAATTTTATCAAAGATTAAGCAAAATTTTCTAGAAACCCTATTTGCAGAACTTTCAACAAGTGTTAAACCTAATGAAATATTCATTCTAAATCTACCTAAACTTATAACAATTTTGCTCCAATAGTTTATTATAGTCTGTACCATACATTGACCTTATGAAATAAAGTGTTTAGGAAGTAAAGGACAAAAATATAAAATAAATGGACAAACAATTCCATTTTAATGAGATTTAGTTGCTTGAAGTCATGAATGGGTAAATGTACAAATTTGTGTCACCTTTCTGGTCGACTCGTCAAAACTGTTGAATTTTAGTATTTCTATCTAAAAATTAATTTTTTTCAAACATATGATCTAGATAAATTCATTCTAGCTAAGTTATATATGTTCGCAAAGTTTTTTAATTTGGAATACTTATTAAATGCATGTTTTATACTATTTTGTATATAATTACTAAAGCAATAAAATTATTTTTAAAAACATACTTTTTAATAACTTTTACTCTTTTAATATTTTTTTGATAACATATAGACACCATTTTATAGAGCTCAATGTTAAGAATATTCTCATTTATATTTTATAGTTTTTTAATTAGAAATAGTTTATTTACTTAAAAAATGCAACAAGTATGTATTTTAACACTTGAGAAGATATTGATTTTGAGAAAGATAAAAGTAGTTAATCTTATCAAACAAATTTAAAAAGAATATGACATTTTAGAGTAGAGAGTCTTATTCCAAAATATATAATTTTTCTTTTGGTTAGAATAGATTTGTTTTGAAAACTATGTTGGGATATGAAAACTATCAAGTTCAGGTGAGTTGAAATTTGAATTGTTATAAAAAAGAAAATATTGGTGAAAAACAAATTTTCATTTTTTATTGATCTAGCCATATATGTCATCTATAATATATTTTGAAATAAAAGGGAAAATTTTTTATTTCCAAATAGTATTATGGTGGGAGCTAGACCCTCATTTTCAGCTTTTTTAGCAACTAAAATACTATCCTTAAAAACTAGGAAAAAATATCAATTCTTATTCCAAATAATCATTAAAAATAATAATCTTTAAATTTGTCTATTTCTACACATTTGATTAGTTTATTAAATTTTTTAATTTGAAATAATAATACAAATTTTATGTCAATGAAGTTGAAGAGTTAATACTTGTGTTAACCTTTTCCTTTATAAAATGGTGACATAGGTTTGCACTTTTACCTAAATAACATTAAAATGTGTTCCATAGACATATGTCCATAAAACATTAGATTTGAGAAAAAGGATATCTTTTGCAATCATAAAGATTGTATTTTCTATGATTATTTTGGCATCAGAATTTCATCTTTCTTAGCCATTGATTCTAGAAATATACACCGATTTAGTATATGAAACAAAAAGAAATGGTATATAAATCCAAAAAATGAATACATTCAAGTTCTTTCCATTAAAGGTTAATATATTATTTGGGAATTTGAAACGTGTCAATGATATATTTTGGCAAATTGAGCAATAATTTATTGGCTTTCCAAGGTAATCATTTCCTTGGCCTATGCCTAGACATCTACCTCTATTGCATGTGATTTAATAAAGAAGTGGAGATGTAGATTGTGAGTTGATTTCAATTGTTATGAGTTTTTCCATATGTAAACTCATTACTTCCATACCCGTGAGAATTTACAAAATTATGTGCACCTAGACATTGATTTTTCTTCCCATTGATTAGCTAAGCTATCATATCTCCTAATTTGAAATCTTAATTAAACCATCAACTTTTGAAATAATATCTAAATATAATAAATCAATAATGTTCAAATTTAACAAGTCTAGATATAGACAATCATTTAAGATATTATAATATATAAATAAATTTATTGTAATAAAGAATTGTTTAAGTAAGTACATTATTGAAAATTTATTATTAATATAGAACTTGATGACAATAGAATTAACATAAGTATTATTATAATTATAATAAAATTTAAATATAAATAAATAATAAGATAACAACGTGTCATGGTAACCATGTAACTTAATTAACTATGTAATGAAGTGGTAATATTTAATTGATAAAGTAAATTATATATATGAAATACAATTAACAAAAATAATAATATATATGATATATATGGAACCTAATTATGACACATAGGATACTGAATGAAATAATTTTGGATGAGTAATAATTTTGAATGAGTATACAGTAAAAATTAGATAATGTTCTAAATGGGGACATTACAAATGGTATGGTATAGAGCATATTCCTAAGAACCTGAAGATAAAGAAAACATATACATCTATTATTAATTCTAATCAAAGTTCAAAAGTGTTTGAAGGAATTGACATTAAATAGTAGCAATAAGATATCATTTGCATTATACTGAAGGGCAGCTTAGAGAAATCAACTAGAAAGGCCCTCCGTTGCACAAAACCAAACCAGTATATTCCATAATTTCGGCGAGACTTTTAATACTCAATCATCATTTTCCTATGATAAGTCAGAAATCTTACAGGAATAAAAGCAAAGACGCATGCAAACACAGTGTACTATTCATTATACAATTTATACAATTTCACAAAGCATATCCATGCTCACTTGAGAAAGAGAATTTGATCAATCCACACAATCTAGAATAGAGTCTACGAGATCACCCTTATTACTACAAGAGAACTCATTAAATTATTTCTGCAATCCAATTATATACCAGTTTTACATGATCCCATACCATTGGTTCAGGTGATCTCCACAATTGACTTACTAGTAAGTCAGTTAAACAAAAATTATGTAGATAATTGTAGAATTTATCAGTATCTTTTTTAGGGTGATCATTCATCGAAAGCCATAATTGCTGGACTGAAATAATCATAGTGGTAATATTTTTTCCTTCAAACTCATACTGCCAGGATACATTGATGCATTTAGCGGCTTGTGTCTAAAGAGATCAATAATCAATAACATTGATGAATTCCTTGACGATCATGTTGTAGAAGGCTGAAGGATTAAGACAAAATGATCAGCCACTCCATAAATACTAGTCAAGAATTGTACATACAATCAATGGTCCATACATACTCAGTAGTATGGTCAATAATAGCTCTATGGGCTACCAATATGTCATTATATCGTCTTTTTATGTATCTAATCAAAACAACCAAGGAGATTACCAAAGCCACTAGAAAACAATTAGAAGGAATAATGGCAATTAAATATTGGAAAGGTTGCAAAAAATGTGTATCGTCCAATAATGTATACCTAAATTCAACTATTTAAACATATGAGTTTTGTTGTGGGAAGTCAAACCATTAGATGGAAATATATAATTTATATCCACCAATTTAAATGGGAGATTAAGTTGATACCAAAAAGTATCGCAGAAGACCAACAATCAATGTAAAGATCTATGAAAAGAACTAAGAAAAGGAAAAAGAAAGGAACATTAGATAAGATGAGAGACCACACATGGATAGTAATACATAAATTCATGAATCACCATTTCAAAAGAGAGGTACTTATTGTACTATCTTGTTTGAGTCAGTCATTAGTACTTATAAGATTTTGAATGAATAAGATTTCAGTAACTATATTTACTGAACCTTCTCATTTGTGACATAGTGAATTAAGAAATGAAATAATTTAAATGTATTTGTAAGAACAAATATATATAGTTGATAAAGATAATTATATAATCAATATATTAAGTACATATATATGAAGTTATGAGATTTCATCAATCTAAAATATAAATTTGGTTTATAGTTCTTTGTGATTATATATAATGTAATTCATACATGTGTTATTTTATGTTAGATAAAACATATATATTAAATAAAAAAGAATTAGATGGATACATTATATATTTAGTTTATATGGGAGAATGGTCTACTATATATTTATAATAATTATCATACATAAAATAATTCATGTAGGAATGACATCAAAATTATGCATCACTTATGTGATGCATGTTTATTAACATGGTTAGTTAATCCTCACTAATAAAAATAAGTGGGTAGGGAAATTGTGAATGAAAAATAAACTTATCTCTCAATACTCAATTGATAACATTTAACCAACAATTACTTATGAAAAAAGGTAACTTTTAATATGTAGACATTATATTGGCAACAAGAAGAGCATTGAATATTGATAAATTTGATAACCCTCAAGTTGGAAACTAATGTATGTTTGTATGTATGTATGTATGTATGTATGTATGTATGTATTTCATGTCTATAGATTGATATAAAAATAGAATGCTATTTTTATTACATTAAATCATAGTTTCAAAAGCTAGTTTAAGCCTTGTGGTGGAATGGACTATGTTGCATCATACAAAGGCACTAAGTAAGGTCTACGGTGGAATGAACTTGAGATACAACATACAAAGGCACTAGATAAAGCCTATGGTGGAATGAGCATGAGATACATCATACAAGGGTACTAGGTAAGGCTTGTGGCAGAATGGGCAAGTAAGTTATATCATATGAAGGAACTATCTTGGAAGTAATGATCATAGTGAGGTAATTATAATAAGGGGGAAGAATGAACTCCACTAGGCACACCACTTCATATGATATTGGGCCGAGGGAGTTAGAGGTTCTACCCTTGGGCCTAGGGTTGGGTAACAGGGCACCCTATTGTAGTTCTTTTTCTAAACTTAGAAGGACGTATTGATTATCTAAGTATACCACCTTGAAAGATTATTAACACTTGTCATAAAGGCCAAGGAGGTCAAAGTTCCACCCTTGGGCTTAGACTGAGATAGTGTAAAAATATTGAAGAAAACAAGCATGTTGTTAAGTAGGCCACCTCGTGTAGATGCCTAATACCTACCACCAAGACCAAGAGGGTCAAATTCCTACTCTTGGGCTTAGTATGCAATAATCTTGAACCTAATTTACCATGACACAACTATTTGAAATTTATATATGTATAAATAATTTTGTAGTTGCAGGGTTCATAATCAAGGAAGTATCCTAAAAAATTACAAATAATAGCTGTTAATTGAGAAAATTCATAACATATGTATTATGTGTTTATATTGTGTATGCTTCATGCCTTCATGTATTCATGTGTCTACATTGTATAGTTTGTGTCTTCATGCATTCGTATATTTACTTTTTGTACACTTTGTTCTTTCTAACACCCAAGTGCATACTCAATTTTTTTTATGTTGACTCTACATAGAAGGATTTATATAAACTATCATTGCTTGAGAACAAGCAATTTTGAGAGGGGGGGGCTTGTCATATCCCCTAATTTGAAATCTTTAGTAAACCGTCAACTTTTGAAATAAGATTTAAATATAATAAATTAATATCTTTCAAATATAATAAGTATAAATATTCATAATAATTTTAAATATTTTAATATATAGACATATAAAAGCACAAACCTATGCCACCCTTTAATAAAGGAAAAGGTTAACAAAAGTATAACTCTTCAACTTCATTGACATAAAACCTATATTATTATTTAGAATTTGAGAATGATAGAAACTAAAGAAATGTGGACAAATTGAGAAACTTTAGGAAGAAAAAATTTAATGATTATTTGGAATAAGAATTGATATATTTTCCTAATTTTTAAGGATAATTTTTGAGTTGCTTAAAAACATTGAAAATGAGGAGTCTAGTTCCCACCATAATACTATATGGAAATAAACCCTTTTCCTTTTATTTCAAATTATGTTATAGATGGTATATATATAGCTAGATGAATCAAAAACTAAAATTGGTTTTTGATCTATATTTTCTCTTTTATAACAATTAAAATTTCAACTCACCTAAAATTGATAGTTTTAATCTCCCACCATAGTTTTCAAAACAAATCTATTCTAACGGAAAGAAAAATTATATATTTTAGAAGAGGAATCTCACCTCTAGAACACCATATTATTTTTAAAAATATTTAATAAGATTTACTATTTTCTTCTTTTTTAAAATCAACATCTTCTCGAGTGTTAAAATACATACTTGTACTATTTTTAAATTACAATAAACTATTACTAAGGAAAACACTATAAAATCTATATGAGAATATTCTTAACATTGACCTCTATTAAATGGTGTTTATATGTTACTTAAAAAATATCTTTAAAATGAGTAAAAGTTATTAAAATTTTTGTTTTCTAAATAATTTTATTTCTTTAGTAATTAGATAGAAAATAGTATATAACATGAATTTAACAAACATTTCCAACTGTAACAGTGTGAGAACATATATAACTTAGCTAGAATGAATTTATCTAGATCATATGTTTGAACAAAATTGAATTTTAGATAGAAATGTTCAAATTCAATAGTTTTGTTGAGTCAACCTGAAAGGTGACACAACTTTGTACATTTACCCATAAATGACTATTACTTAATATAATAAATAATTTTTCTAGTAAATACATTATTGAGAATCTATAGTTAATATAAAATATGATGACAATAGGATTATGCAAGTATTATTATAATTATAATAAAATTAAAAAATATATATAAACAATAGTATATTATTAAATCATATAAATAAATAATAAGATAACATTGTGTGATGGTAACCATGTAACTTAATTGACTATGCAATGAAGTTGTAATATTTAACTGATAAACTAAATTATATATTCAAAGTAATATATTAATAGAAATAATAATTTATATGATATATTTAATCAAATAGTTCCAAAGACCATGACCCTTGTGATTACCACATATATAAAAAGGTGATGGAACCTATATTACGACACATAAGATATTGAATGAAATATTTTTAGATGAGTATATAATAAAAGTTAGATAATGTTCTAATTGGTGATATTACACAAACCCTCCACATTCATCAATGTTACTAGTAAGATAATCTAAAATACAATAAAATCTTACTTAAACCTCCATAAAGTGGAATACCATACTAGAGGCATGTTTTATAACATGTAGGAAACATTCCTTTGCCTCCATATTTGATCTTCATTCTTTATTTTCACCCACTCTGTCTATAGATATCTTCAATTTTTTTTTGTTGCATCTTACATTTTTTTTCAACATTTTCTATAGAATATCTTTTAATTTTTTTTCATACCCTTTTTTTTAAACATTTGCAGTTTTATAATCTTCATGAGGAATTGATCATGGTGTGTGATGTTATGGAATCTTGGCCTAAAGGATACAAAATAATATTAAACCACTATACTTTTACGCACCTTTATTCCAATATAATTGTGAAGGAAAATTGAAGTGAAATTTACCTCTAACTTTGCTAGACATTTGGTCTAAGGAATTGTGCTATATATCATTTGTAGGCATGAAATTTACTACTGGCTACACTGATTAATTCTATGCATATTCTTATTGTATTCTATGCATTTTTGCTTTATTTTTTAGGCATCTATTGCTGGATGCAATGAGATTTTCATCACTTCTAGAACATCTAAATCATTGAATTCAAACACCTAAGATCCCTTCTAGCACTTTGGTATATGAGTTAACATTATCAATGTAATAATTCTACTATAACCTAGTATTGAACCATTCTAATTATAAATATCTGAATTCAAATATTAGTTGGAGAATTGATGCATAGGGCTCTAAGATAACTAGTGATTAATCTTCTCTTCGATCACCAATCAGATTGCTTTATTATCGATATTCACATTACTTCTTTTCAATTGAAAGAAATAATAGATTCTTACTAGCACTATTCCTAGTATGTACGCTGGCACATTTCTTTGTCCCAAATAAATGCTCTCATTGGTTTCAATGTAGGAGAAGATGTGAAAATCAAAATAACTATTGGAGTTACCATTATTACAGGTGAAGGTAGCATGTTTCTGCATCAAGAGGTAGACTATCAAAGTTTTGGACTTATCATTTTGGTAGGTTCTCATCTTTGCATGGCGACAACACTTGACATGGTTGCATGTTACACATGTGTGTTGTTTTTGTTGTCACTATGCAATTTTATTTTAGAGACAGGGCATGATAAAAGAATGCTTAATCAAATGAAATATATTTAATAAATCACTCAACTTTCACAGTGAATGGTTCTAGAAGTGGAGGAAAGTAATTCATTATAGATTCAAATGAAGAAAAATACGCATTTCCATATGCACTATGGCTTTTCACACTAGGGAGGATAGAAGCATGGATGAAAAGCTCTTAGATATTCTGCATTTAGAGGGAGCTGAGTGGGTCAGCTACACTCTATATAAATGAGATATAATCTTTCAAGACAAATTATAACTTAAATGAATAGAGGTATGATGTATCTAATATAATTATTGTAAATGGTATAATGCATCTAAAACACATCTTTATTTTTATTGGGGAACAATTTCTATTTGTGTGCCAATATAACATTCTAAATCATATTATTCTGGCCTAATTCCATTTACTGGGAGCCTCTCTACCCATTCTCACAATTTTACATCTGTGCCCACTCATTTTCTTTTCTCGTTTTATGTTTGTCCAATCTTATATTTTTAAAGCATTTTTATTAAAAAAATAAAAAGAACAAGAAAAATCAAACTTGAATCTTCTCCATAGGCTTTGAAATTGCCCAAAAGATTTTGAAATGAATGGAATAGTAGCTCAGTAAAGATGAAACAAGAAGACTCCATATGCTTCAGGAATAAATGCTGACGACCATTCAAGGTTTGTATGAGGTTCTTACTTAAAATAGGACATGCCTCATTGTGAATGATTTAATACTATTATTCATTAGTATTTATTGTTTCTTATGATGATTTGTTTTTTTTAAAATATCAACAGGGTTTTCAAAATTCAAATTTTTGGGTTCGAGTCAATTTTAGGAACATTTTAAGATCAGTTTGGGAAACTTGATTGAGGTCATTATTTAAAAAAAATAGTTTTCTTGGAAAATATTTCTTACCAAAATGTTATGTTACTTTATTTTTATTATTGCCTATGTCATTTTGAGGGGGTGAGTGTCATTTTGAGGGGTTGAGTAGAAAAGATTTAATTTTTGTAATGCAGTAATGGACTCGACTAACAACATGGTTTCTAGGTTGCACAGAGACATGACACTGACTAGGAAGATTGTGGAAAATTTAGACAACTATTGCAAATGAATATTTGTTTTTATTGTTGAGAAGCAACTGGACCAAGCATTTTGTGATAGTGCATTGTATTATGCTCATGCATTACACTATTATGCTCCAAAATAATAACACACAACAATATACATGTCTATTTCTATCTCAACCACACCAAATTGTGTGGGACTGGAATTCATATAAGTGACCAACAAATATTTTCTTGAATGAGTTACAAAATGACCTTTAAAAGGATTTATTCTCCATTTCGTGTATGTTGGAAAAATTAGTGGTAGGTCAATCATCTTTGGCTTTGGACAATCTATAGTCCTAAACTATTAGGAAAATACATTGTGAGTGTCTTCCGCACAAAGTTCAATACTAACTATCATTTTATCTTTCCAATCATAATTGATGTAATTTGGAAACTAGGAAGAAACATTGATAGGTAAAATTATAAAAGTTTTTATACACTTTGTAACCTATTGGATCATTAGACAACTTTTAACATTCTATAAGATTTGGTGGAGGTAGAACTAGAATGAGTTATTAATAAAATATTCCTCAATTGAATATTGCACTTTTTCCCTAAATTGAAATATTAAATTTGATTTATTAATTAATTGAGATATCAATTCATTAAAATTAAAAATAATTGAGACTACTAAAAAATACATGCATCTTAAAATATTAACAATTTAATCTAAGTTGTACTCTTTTAAAATTCTATAACATTAGGTGGAGCCACAATTATGATGATTGATTCTTGAGATATTCCTAGATTGAATATTGTGCTTTTAATTAAGAAGAATGAAAAAACATGAATTTAATGAATTATTGATTTAATATAAGTTTGTATTGTTTTAAGTTTTATTATATAATTATTTTCTTATTATATTTTAATTTTAGAAAACTTAAGTTTAAGTTTTGTGACATCTAGATAAGACAACTTGTAACTTATATAGATATGAGAAGTGAGGGAAACTTTACTATTGCACAGAATGTTGACAGTACACTTTAGGGTAAGGACCTACAGAGTTGGTAGACTTACCTTTACAATAGTAGTTCTCCAAAGATTGACCTAATGTTAAGTAAAATTTTAGTTCATTATGTATGCCAAGTTTTGTAGTCAAGGTAGAGACATATGGATAGTGTTAGAAAATAATCATAAAATCTCAAAAAAAAGGCATATAAGCCTAGTTCAAGAAGTCTACCAACTTAAATGAATTCAATTTCAAACAATTTGTTGTTGATGGTAAATTCCAGAGGAAGAATATTGTGATGGAACTAATGTTGTGAACATAATCCAAATATAAAGAAATGCAAGTTGTTGGTTTGCATCCAACACTAAATTTTAAAGCCTTCACTAGAGACACACACAAGTGAATAAAGCCTTGTGGTTGTTTACCCACTAACAAAAAAATCCCTCATTCATACTAAATTTATTTTAATTCCTCTATTGTCAAAGGTATTTTTATGTACCCTTTATTTTCTCTCTAGATTAGGAATGCTCACATTTTCGTACTCACAACATTCCTCCTCCATTTTAAGACTCATTGCTTTTTTTTTTATTACCGCACAATTTATATATAATTTTTTTTTCATAGATGGAGAGCCCATACCTTGAACTAACACATTATTATTAATATTTGATATTTTTATTTTTAATGTTGTATAATTCTCCTTCTGAATCCATCTCATTATTTTGCATCTATCATACCATGTTTATTGTGGGATCACTAGGGGTTTTATTATGGCTCTAATATTTTTTTTGCAATAGTTAATGCTACTATTCAATTTTTTTTTGTTAATTTTAATGGTGCCTACTCTAAAAAAATACCATTTTACATTTTTTTAGAAAATTTTTCACAAGGCAAAGGCTCCCTTGATATTGTGCTTAATATTTGTGAGTTTGATAGATCCTATGACTGGGTAGAGAAGCATACTTTGATGGGATATTCTGTGAGTAGAAGTTGACATTAAAGCATGCTCAAATAATGCATTGATAAGGCCTAGACTCCTCATGGAGTTTTGAATGATAGTGAGGTCATTATTGGTTGCTTTCCAACACTACTATCAATATTCTACAGTCTCATATGACAAAAGGCTCATAGTGCCTATCTATGTTGACTTTTTTGGTCTTCTCCCACCTTGTTGACTATTTATTTAGGTAATTCCACAACACCTTGGCAAGGTGGTGTACATGGAGCTTGATAGGTTTTTCAACACTCGTCCTCAAAAGAGGCTTAATGTTGAGGTTGACCTTTCACAAACCTTAAAGAAATGGATGATATCTATATTTGATCCAACACCTTCATCGAGAAGGTTCTTTCTTTGAGTCTTCCTAACATTTTCTATAAGTGTAAATCAACCAAGCCCAAGGTCAAGTATTACCTATTGGTTGTGCTTCATAATAATTCTTCTCCCAAAGAGGCTCATGTTAAGCCTATTGAGTTTAGAAAAAAATTGAGTGGAATATTGTGGCATACAAGGGTAAGTCATCCCCAATACCCAAGTAAGTTATTTTTCTTCATCTCTATCATCATTGGAACTCACACTTGTTGTTCTTATTTTGACTCCATTTACTCCCATGGTATCTCTTCTACTATTACTCATTTTAGATCCTTCATCATAGGGGACAAAGGTATTTATGAGTGCTCCTTGACCCAGTTGTCTCCGCACACTATAGGTGGTTTCCATGAAAGTTTCTCAATGTTTTGTATGGTCCTCCACACCATATGACTATTCCAAGGACCCAAACGATAGTTTGGAGAAGTGGAGAATCATCTCTATAGGAGATTCTTCTCCTAGCTTCATACCTAGTAGCATCTCTAGCCCTTTTCCAATCCTTGCTCATTTTCAAAACCTTCTATACCCTACAACTTATCACAATAAAAAATCACGAATTTCTCCAAATGATGTTGATTTTTAAGACTTGAAAATGATTTTAACCCTTCATAATATTCTATATCAAATAGTTTAACCCATGATAGAGAATATAACACTGGCATTGTTTCCATTTTAGGTCATTTTTGTACTTTATGATATCGAAGTCTACAAAAAAATTCTTCAATAACTAGAAATTTTTAAATTTTATCTAATCCCCTAAAATATATGGTTTCAACTATAGCCATAGGATTTCATGTAGGAACCTCCAAACTAGCTTCCTTTTCTTATATTCAAATTTGAATCATTCAAAAAGATGTAGCTATAAAATTTTATAGTTATGGTTGCATAGATCTAGTGAAGATTTGAAAAATAATACTTCTAGAAATAAAAACATATAGAAGAAAATTAGAGTTCCTCAATAATAAATTCTATTAATCATCTATTTTCTAAGAAACATAGAAATCATGCTTTACACAAACCAAACCACCACAAGAAAAGTAGTTATGATGAACATGTCATTATTTAACTAGTCATGAAATGACCTAAACAACTAAAGTTCATTAAAGAACAATTGGAAATTTAAAAATTAGAAAGGAAATTAATGCATAACATGAACTTAACATATATAAGTTGGAACTAATCAAACACTCCCCAATTCTGTCTAACAAAGTAATGAGGAAGGAGGGAAATCCCTTAAAATATTTTCAAATGATTGGAATAATAGCTTGGTAAAGATGAAACAAGAAGACTCGAGATGATTCAATAATAAATGTCCATGCTAATTAAAGGTTTATATGAGGTTCTTAGTTAAAACTAGAATTACCTCTTGTGAATGATTTTATAATATTATTAATTAGTACTCATTTTTAGTCTCTGTCATAAGGTAGGAGACTAAAGTTTTTGGTTGCATTTTGTGTATTAGTTTAGATTTTGAAAGTCATGCAACAAGAATTTAACCTAAGCTTCTTTTCTATGATTTTACTAAAATGAATTTTGATTCTTTTATTTCTATTTTTTGATTGGCTAAGCTTATTTTTCTAGTGGTATTTTTATTTTCTCCACTATGAAATTAAAGAAAAAGATAGAAATGACAAATGTCTTAAATAGTTGCAACTCTAAGAAACATGTATACAAGCATAGGTGAAATTGAAATACTAAGCAACGTATAAGCAAAGACACATGCTTGGAGTGTGTTGTGCCATCCATATAAGAAGGAATAGATGGAGGATTTTAACAATTCTAGAATGATATACTTTTTAGTTTGTCTTACTGTTATGGACAATTTCTCATCAAGAAAGAGGCGACTTGCCTCTCTAGTAGGTGTGTTTGGTGGGAAGAGGCTTTCTATGCTACATATATAGGTTCAATGTATTCATTTGTTAAATTTTAGAAGAAACACTTTTATTGCTTTGCTACTCTTGTAGGTATTTCCCATGGTCTTATTTTTTTGCTTTAACTAGGAGTTTTCCAAATAGACACATGAGAATTAGTAGTTGTAAAGCCACCAAAATATTTTCCTCTTTGATAGGAATTCCTCTTCCTTCTCCTCAAAATACTTTCTACGTCATTTTTATTCAAAGTTGAGATTTTGTACTTTCAAACATATTTTTTTGTTTAAAAAATATTATTACTTCTTTCAATACATTTAACTTTTTTGAAAATGGTGTGTAGAAGTCATAGAACATCTATAATTTATTGTCAATAGTAGAAAATTCTTAGTCTTCTTTTAGTGGATTGTTCTATGATAGTGAATAGAACTATAACTACATCTATAAAGTGGCATTGACCTCTCAGCAAGGTATTATTGAAGACAAATTTTTCAGGTTTTGATCTTTTAGATTTGTAATATTTTGGTTGTGCATCTCTTTGAAACATATAGTTTTAACTACTTGTAAGTAGTAGATTCTTTAAAAATGTTTTAGGGTTTGTTGGCTTTCATTTTTAGAGTTAAAGCCTTATGTCTGGTTCCACAAAAAAATACAAGAATGATGTAGTTCTACACAAACACTGAAGACAGAGTAAAAACACACAATATCTACAACTAAAAGAGAAGTTCAATCATGTCCAATAACTAGTGGAATGGAGGATGGTTAAAATCAGTTGTAAAAATGAAATTCATTGCAATCATTCCCTAAATAGACAAGAATGTGATCCTTTCAACATCTCTAGGAATTTCTTCTCTAGCTTCTTCAAATTAATAACTAGACTAGGGTAGATAATTTCATTCAAAAGAATATTTTTAAGTTGTTATAATATTTTGGTACTGGTTTTAATACACTTCCAACATAGTGTGGGTTGTAACTTAGTACATCAACAGGTATTGGAGCATCATGAATGGGATGGCCTCCATTAAATAATATAGCTAGAAACAAGAAAATATACATGTGAAGTTACAACACACATACAAGTTATAATAATAGTTTGATTAGATGCCATAGAGAGATGGAGTATCATAGGAGAAATTCATAAGTACTATAGACTATGAATGTGTTGATAACAACAATTAAAACTCATAAAAAATACAATTTCCATGTGTATCTTATTTGTCAGTGCCAAAATGGAAGCCTCAAAACATAGAATGGCACATCTAATTAAGGCATTCTTGTCAAATATTATGGTTCAAAATGCTTTAGATATGTGCACCCAAAATGAAGATTAATAGATAATACACAAAAAGCTTTAACAATGTGGAAGATTTTGAAATTAGTTTTAAAGATCCCAAAACCAAATAAATTCCAGGCAAAAAAAATGATGGAAATAAAATGAAAAAATGGAAACTCAAAATGCTACTAAATCCTCAAATTGAAATTGTATACTAAGATTTATTTATTTTCAAGTTTGATTTAGCTTTGTCCTACTTTATGATGAATCAAGTGATTAAGAATTCTTCAAACCTTTAAACATAGAAGAAATTCCTCATCCAAAGGTCAACAATATTTGTATTTTGACAGACAAAAGAGCCAAATATTTAGAGTGAGTCTCTAAAATTGAAGAAATAGAGGAGCAAAATCTTTGAAGGTGGAAAGTATGTAAGACACTCAAATTTTACCTTATTGCAACATAAAGGTGTGTGATGAGGCACTACAAGCATGTCAATTAGTATAAAAATATATTTGTTAGCTGTATGGACAAAACCATGTGCTTGGGCAGCTAACTGCCAATTCTAAAAATAAAATCATGATATTTTCCTATATTATGCACTAGCTCTCTCAAGACCTCAACAAATGTAAATCATATTTTGGTTGTATTCAAAATAAAACTACGAAAAAATGAATCAATTAATTCTTGATTATATTTAGTAGGATTTTTGTGTTATGGTACTATTTATGAGTTGTTTTCCATACAAGAGTTCCCTAACTAATTTAGAGTTTGCATATTCCTTAGTGTCCTAGAGTATACAAATCTTATTTTCCACTGTTTTATGTGTATATCAAACATGGCGATTCCTTTTTATTTCTTAATTATCTATTGAGTTTTATATGTTTATGGTGCTATTTATGATTTTTTTTATTCATTTGTGTATATTCTACATTAATTCCCTTTTGTATTGATCTACGTATTAGGGGTCTACATGGAGGTTGTCACTTTAATCCATGCTAAATAAATTTGGATTGTTAACTTGGCAACAAGAATGATGCAAAAGTCATCTATAAATTTGAGTCCCAACCATAATTTTGGTAGTAAACTATGTTCCCACATTACCAAATCTATAGCTCTTCTTTTGATATCCCCTTTTTCCTAAAGAATACTTCTTTATGCAACTAACTTAATTTACTAAAATTCATTTTTGGAACTATCAATTTTGCACTTCTATCAAACTTAATTTTCCCATCTACTTATTCATTATTCCATTTCTTAGTAGCAATCTGATCCACTTCTAGTTTTTATCCTCAGCCCATGGAAGGCAAGGACTGGAGCTGCATGCAACACTTGTTTCTAATGATTTCATTCTTTTTTCTTTTTTTATATATATCACTAGGGTTTTCAAAATTAAAGTTCTCAGGTTGTTGTCAATTTAAGGGACAATTTACAATTAGTTAGAGAAACCTAATTGTGTTCATAGTTTTCAAACATTAGTTTTCTTAGCAAATATTTCTTAGTCAAGGGTGCACAAAATGAGACATTATTTTCATAATTTTGGTCAGTAGAGGCGTAAGCATACAATATTGTGTCACCTTTTAGGTTGACTCATCAAAATTGTTGAATTTGTGTATTTCTATGTAAATATCAATTTAGTTCAAACATGTGATCTATATAAATTCATTCTAGCTAAGTTATATATGTTCTCACACTTTCCTAATTGGAAATGTTTATTAAATTCATGCTTTATACTATTTTGTGTCTAATTACTAAAGAAATAAAACTATTTTAGAAAACTAACATTTAAATAACTTTTACTCTTTTTACTAATTTTCTTTAATAACATATAAATAACATTTTATAGAGCTCAATGTTAAGAATATTCTCATATAGATTTTATAGTGTTTTACTTAGAAATAGTCTACTGCAATTAAGGAATACTACAAGTATGTATTTTAACACTCAAGAAGATGTTGATTTTGAGAAAGAAAAGAATATTAAATCTTATCAAACAAATTTAAAAGGAATACTAAATTTGAGAGGAGAGAGTCCTCTTCCAAAATATACAATTTTTTCTTTTGGTTAGAATAGCTTTGTTCTGAAAATTCTGGTGGGAGATGAACAATTAATGATTTTACATGAGTTAAAATTTGAATTGTTATAAAAGAGAAAATATAGGTCAAAAACTAATTTTAATTTTTTTTGATCTAGCTATATATTCCATCTATTACATATTTGAACCAAAATGGAAAAGGTTTACTTCCATATAGTAATATTGTGAGAACTAGACCACTCATTTAAAGCATTTTTTAGCAACTAAAAAATTATCCTTAAAACGAGGAAAATATATCAATTCTTATTCCAAATAATCAATAAGATTAGTAATCTTTAAAAAAAATCAATTTTTACACATTTCATTAGTTTATGTCATTTTCAAATTGTAAACAATAATATTGGTTTTATGTCAATGAATTTGAAGAGATATACTTTTGTTAGCTTTTTCCTTTATAAAAGGGTGACATAGGGTTGTGGTTTCACCTAGAGATTATTTTAGGTTTACTTTTGGCACTAAATTTGAGAGAAGGGTTAGATGGGTTTGCTTCAGTCTTGATGAGCTCTAGTCTAAAAGTGTTTGAATTCACTGCCAATGTGTTGTTTGTCTCATATCTCTACCCACCTTGTCATTAATTCATATCCCCTAAGGTTTTTTTTGGAATTTTAAAGGAAAAACATTTTGAACCAAATCATTTGTTACAATACTTTAAATTTATCAACGCCTATGTTATTTTTAGGGGTTTCAACTACAAAGGATTTAATTTTTTCAATGCAATAATGGAGTTGACTCACAACATGGTTTCTAAGTTGTGCAAAGACATGATAGTGAATAGGCAGATTGTCTTGGCATGGAAAGGAAATATTTAGACATTTATTGTAAATGAATGTTTGTTTTTATTCTGGAAACACAATTGGAGTAAGCATTTTGTGACAATGCATTAGATTATGCTTGTGCATGTAGTGCCTCTCCCATTTGACTTTTGTAAGTCATCCTGATGGATGCAATCTTGTTGATCTTTCGTTCTGATTGATCATGATTGAGATCATGAGTGATCTACACCCTTGAGGTGATTTAGATTTATGTTACTATATTAGCTTATTTGATTGTGCTTTGGCTGATTTTTGAGATTATGATGTGATTTATGGTTCACTGAGATTTGTGCCAATGGCTACCAAGATCGATGTGGTATCATGAAGTTTCCTCGTAATTACCTTGAGATGTGTTCAGAGATTGCATTGTGTACTATTATTGTGCTACATTGGACTACGTTTCTGTAGCAGTGGTTAGTCATGATTATGACTGTTGTTACTTATATGTCGTAAATGGCTTTTTCATGTTGTGTAAACAAGCATTATTAAATGCTTAAATAATTAGAAATGGATTGTCCATGTTGGATTCATTGGTTATGTGCTACGGATGTTTACCTTGTTATATTTTGATCTAAGAGATATTTGTTACCTAGGTTATGTTTTACTTTTGAGATGACCTAAAGGTCAGATGTCATACCTTGATTTAGTATGATAGATACTATACTACTATACTGTTTGCTTTATCATATTTGCATGATGATGTCATTTTGAGATGACATTATGTTTTGTGTTGATATCTAGTTAACTGTATTAGGAAATATTTCTAATTATATTAGATATGGATTTAATGCTATGGTTATTTATATCATTCTTGCATTGATATGCTTTGTGCAAATGTGAGTGATGTAAATAGATTATTTTAGTATAATTAAAAAAAAGGTTAAATTAGGTAAGTTAGTGTATTTATTGCTTTGGCTATTTTATTATATGTAATTTTAATTGATTATGTTGTTTAGTGTGTAGGATTTATATCCCTAGTAGTGGCACATGGAGTTAATGATTTAGTTATTCATATTTTACCAATGTATTCCCTATATGGTTGATGTATCCTTATTGTAATTATTTAATTAAATCTTTTGGTGATTATTAAATCTAAATTCATTAGCATTATGTGATTATACTAGTGAGTGAGTCTGTGCATTTAAAATTTCACATTTTTGTGAGAGTTGTTGAGGAAATTTCTATGTTTTTCGATTTTTGGGCTTTTTAATTGATTTATTTTAATTTTTGGCAGCTTTGCCATAGGTGAATTCCTATTTCTAGGAATTGCCTATTTTTTCTTGGGTCAATTTTCAGTTTAACTAGGTTGGCTTGTTATTTGCCCTAATCAATTATTCACTCGAAAAGTGAATAAATATCCAAAAAGGAATTTAATTCCTTACTTCTCACTTTTGAATTAGAAAGTTTGAGAGTAAAACCCAAAATTCTCTTCATGAGGATTTACTATTTTTTTTTTGTTGGGAGGGCCATGGACATGAGATCATTGCAAGGTTGGTCTTATTGGATCCAACTCAGGGAGACCTTGGATTGCCATGGCTTCTAGGTACTTCTGCAAGATTTTTACTTTCTAGTTCAGATTCATGTTTTTCCCTTTTGACTGTGAGGTAAGGCTCTCCCTTTTTATTGTTTCTACTTCATTTTAGTTTCTTTTTTTGGTAGCCATTTGTTAGGAGAGTGAGAACTAGTGTTCCCCTGCATTTCTATTTGTTGGTTTTTCCCAATTGGTCAAGTATGAGAATTTCCTTGATTTTTGGGATGAGGGTTTGGGGTTTTGCACCATTATGCTAGCCATTTTTCATACGGTGTTCAAACTTAATTATTTTTGGATTTTTGGGGTTTTTGTACCCAAAGGTCAAATGAGTTTTAATTTTGAAGTTTTCTAAAATTTAGGGGTTTTACCCCATTTTGTGTGCCACCCTATTTTCTTGAGATTTCTTGGTATGAGTTGGGTCGTGGACCTAGGCTATCTATTTGGATGTCAGTCAGACCTTTAATTGCACTTATATGTTTGCACTGGGATGCATGCCACTTTCATACTCCTAACTTTGGGTTTAGTTTAGTGATTTTATACCTGCTATTATGGTTTCTCTTAGACCCTTGTTATTGTTTCATGGACACTAGGTTTATGTAGAATGCATGCTCCCAAATTGAGGCCGGTTAAGCGAGTTCGTGTTGTTTGGTCCTGTTGCATCATTGGGATTCATTTAGAATCCATACTTCTAGATTGAGGTTGGTCAATTGATTTCATGATGTATGGTTTTATTATTCTTTGCGGATTCATGAATAATCCATCCTCCCAAATTGTTTTTGGTTGAGTGATACTTTTCTTGTGTTCTCATCTAGTCCTTATGTTATGATCTTTGTGATGGTGGTGTGCCACACATGAGTATGTGCATATGCATTTATCAAGTGACTTGCGAGGCTTGATCTTCTGTGGTACTTCTGGAAGTTATGATCATTGGGGTTGGGTTGGGAATGTGCATGCCCATGGGCACTTGTTTTAGGATGAGCATGGGTAGGGTAGCATATGGAGGATTCTTCTATCTCCCAACTCGGTGATCATGGTGTTAGACATTGGCAGATAAAGCTTTATATAAGTGATAACTAAATAAAACACCAGGTGGTAATAAAACTTAAGATAATAAAAACATGTTCTATGCTAGAGCCTTTCCATTGTGGGACTTGAATCTACACGATTCAAGCTTGGGATTTTTGATGTCAAGTGACTCTCCATGATGTTAGCCCATACTTAGAAGCCTTTTGAGTGTCTAACAAGGACTTGTACTACTTGCAATCTCTTAGGTTCTCTATTACAGCCATCATATTGCCTAACATGAGTGTTAGCCATGGATGTTTTCTTTTTGTGTTTTTGTGGTTGGATCATTATCTCCATCAACATAATGGGTGTGGACCTATGGGTGCCACATGGTTGGGAGGCGCAGATACCTACACCACTATTAGGGACCAATGTATAGAGATAGTCTTTTATCCTAGTGTGACCATTGTTGGATGTTTTCACTAGATACTTCAGGTTTTGGAGTATGCTTTCTTGTTGTTTATGCTTTCATTGGAATGCTTAGATATCATGTTTAGATGATGTTAGTTTATTTGATGCATTCTCATACTATGATGTTTAGCATATAATAGGTGATGTTATCTAATTTGTAGGATTATTTTATGTTTTTCTTGTAGCACATTAGATTTCCTTATGCTTATGTTGTAGCATGTTTTAGTAGTGATGTCCCTATTATGATAGTACCAATGATCTGATTGATGGCTTGGGATGTTACACATAGAGGATGGCTAAGGCCCATGATGGTCTTATGATGCTATTGACATTTGGGAGGAACTGTGTACTTAGTTTGGTTGTTCAGTTATTGGGATGTTGTTTATGTACATTACTATGTTTCTTTTGTTCATTGCGATGTTGCTTTTAGTACATTAATTTACTACTTTAGTTTAGATGGATAAATGTTCATGTATCTATTTTCATGGCATCTTGTTGTTATTGCACTCAAGTGTTTGTTCCTTTATCTATGTGGATCTGATACTCCCCAATGTAAAGGAAATCTATTTCCTAACTTTTTACCTAAATGTTTCTAGTTTTTTGATTGGTATCTTCACACAAAATTGTGTTTTCTCATGCAAGAAGGAAATTGTTCATGTGCTGTGTTGGGATTCTTCATGCAGCTTGGTGAATCCTCATGTGGAAGTTGATACCAATTTGAGTGTTTTGGTTGTATGGACAAACACTTCGACACACCATTGTGCACATCTTCATGTGGAAGGGTATCTCTTTACATGGCATGTGGCACTTCTTTCTTCTATTCGTCCTTGCACAAAAAAAATGGGGTGTCTACATTGGTTTTTGAGTATAAAATTTTGGTGATTCTAGTACCCATTGGGTTTACTTAATTTTCCATGTTTTGACAAATCTTAGATTTTTAGTATTTTTGATATTTTAGATTTTTTTTTCTTGTTGTGAGTGTGTCAGTTTAGGTAGTCACATTCAGAGATTCATTAGTTGTTGGGATGGTGGTTAAGTCTTCCATTGCAATCTTTGTGATCCTTGTATGATGTTGACATGTGCATTCATACATCTTTGGATGAGGCATTATATCTGGTATCACAACCCATGTTCAAAAAATGGGATCTCTATGTGTATGTTGCCCATGTGGTTGATGCTTCATGTGTGAGTGTGGGTGTCTAGGTGAGAGCTCATGATCTTTGCTTATTTGGTATCTACTTGTGATGGACTTGCTTGTCTAGTAGATGTGACTAGATTAGTGTGAGGGGAAGGAAGTGAGTCTTCCTAGTTTTTTTGATGGAATTGATGTGCCTTTTTTTGGTTTGTTGTGAGTGTGATATTATTGGATGGAACCACTGATTGATCTCCATGTATTGCCTTTGAGTGCCTCTTTTTTCCTCCTTGTGGAGTAAGGTGAATTGTTTCCCTATTTTCTCCTAGTTGTAAGTAAATAAATGGATCTTATTTGTGATTTTGTATTTTGTCATTATAGTAATGAAATGGTTCCCTTCATTGAGAAATGAATGTTATTATGAATTGTTGCAAAGAAGTAGGTGTTGTATTAAGACCTTTTTGGGTAATGACTTAAGTCCCCAAAACTAATTACTTCATCAGATTATAGAAATTTGGATTGAATTGATGAATATTTAAATATTGCATTGCCTAGAAAAATAATTAAGGAAATTATTGTTGTCTGCATATCCATGAGGTTACGAATAGTATATTGCTTGATGTGTAAGAGTGTGTTCTCTAACATTACTAGGATAATGTATTCCTTAACACTGTGTCATGGTTTATCCCTCTTGTGTGACTGTCCTCAATCATCACATGTAATGTGATTTGATTGATGCCTTATTTTATTTTGCTAGAGATACTTTCCTCATGTTTTTGGGCTAGCATTGGCTTTTATTATTTTCCTCTCTTGGAATAGTCATAAAATTTTATTGATTACTCTCTCTATGATAGTTGTCACATTTGAATTATTGTTAAAATGTGCACTTTTTGATATTTACTATTGGAATTGACAATCCCCCATTTGGACTTTTTGTTTTGGTTCATAATGAATATTCTAAATGTGCTTTAACTATTGCCTAGTTGTGTGTTGTGACTCTAACATGTTCATCTGAAACCTCTAGTAGTACATATAAGGGATAATATCATGGAGAGCATGCTAGTGTGTACTTGATAGATTTAAAGTTGTTAATGTAATTGCATAGTTTAAAATATGAGTAAACATAATGTTATTCTTAAAAGAAAATGAAAGATATGTACTTTTTTATCATGACTCTTGAACCCTTGCTTTCAAAACCTTTCAGTTTCATTTTGCATTAGTACTTGTGTTAGGTTTAACTAATGAAATTATGAAAGATAAATATTGAAGGATTTTAGTGTATGAACTACCTTTCATTCCATGTCTTACATTGTTTTGGGCATGTGTGTTCTTAAGTGGTTTTGGATGTTTCATCTATTGCTTATCTTGGTAAGCGAGACTATTGATTTTCTCTATGTTGTGTTGTCTTTAGTGGTCTTTCAAACTCTTAGGACTTAGGACTCTCTTAACTCCATAATATTGTAGACCTTGTCAATATCTTTTTGAACAAACTCAATTGGATTCCAAACATGAAAGTTATGGCCTCTAGAGGGCAGGCAATTTTTGTGCTGATTTAAAATTTCATGCAAGAAATTGGTGGTCATGCACATTCTCACCTAGTTCATTACACTTTCTCACCTAGTTTAGTAAGAAACTTCATGCGAGATTGTGCTAATACAAAATTTTGCCTCAAGAACAACAAGCATCTTGTTCACACTTCTGGAGTTGCAGATTGATGTTCTGAGTATGCTTTATTGAGTAGAGGCCAATTTAGTCATGATATATCAAATTTATGACCATTGGAGATGTTTATATCTTCATGTTATTCTTAATGGAAGAGTTATCTAGCATTCATAATCTACTAGCTACATGTTGGGATTTTTGCTTGGGATTGTGTGTTTCCTATAACATGGAACCACCCTTGTGTGGTGAAGTGTATCTTGTAAGTGTATCTTGCTTGAGGTTGATGTTACCTACTCATTTGGGAGTGACTTACTTCATTGAGTGAGTTTTGATTCTCCTTTTTTGATGTTGAATTTGGCGCATCTGTGCATTCTTTTCTCTCTTAAGGAAGTAGGCTAGTGAGGTTATGCTACAAGCTCAATTAGTGTTTTCAAATGAGTATGTTGGTGGCTGGTGGAATTGTGAGTTTTCCCTAAATCATCTTAGGCTAAATTAGTGCAGAGGTTGATAGAGAGACTCCCTCTCAGTCATATTACTCTATAGTTTCTTTCTCCCTAACCTTGTATCTTCAAGAGAATTGTCTCAGTCAAGTTTCTTAGTTATAGTTAAATTGAGGATGGAGATTGAGTTTAGCAGAATGTTGGGTGTAGTATATGTTTCTAGAGGGACGTGTTATCGTTGGACACATGTTACCATCTTGTGAGTTGGTATGAAGTTTTACATGATTTTTTCTAGTAATGAATTTCCTTATAACCTTGTAGAAAGGTGATATCTTGTCTAGTTGGATTGTGTAACCCTAGTTCTCGGTGGTAGTTGACTTTTTGTACTTTGGAGAGGCATTGTGTCCTATGCTTGGTGGTTAGTAGTGGTGAGTAGCCTTTTTGAGTGTGAAATTTTGTTTGTAAATTATCATCCTCTATGTCCTAAGGGTGAGTTTACATGGATTCAAGGATGGTCATGTGTGACATGATGGTATTCTTGGGAATTTGGCATGGTTATTCAGCATGATTCCAACACTTGTTGGAATTTTTTAATGTTTTGACCTTATTTTGCGGTCATGTGTTAGGTGCATTTCATACTTGGGCAATATGGATGAGGTAGAGTGACCTTTTCTTTACATTGTAGTGTTGACTTTATGGCTAGATGGGTTTTCCTAGAAAATAGGATGTTCCTTGTTGGAGGACATTGTGTCTATGTGATTCCTATTCTCTTGTAATGGACCTATTTGGGGGTTTAGGTGATGGTTTGAGAATATTGGAGTGATTCAGGTTTAACTTGTGGAGAGTTGTTGACTCATTCCTATTGCTCGCTTTTGATTTTTCTCTTGGTGTGTTGGGTTTCTATTCTTGGATTGTAGGCTTCCAGGAGTAAGCCTAGTCTTTGGGGGAGCTGTTGTAGTGCCTCTCCCACTTGACTTCTGTAAGTCATCCTGATGGATGCAACCTTGTTGATCTTAAATTACGATCAATCATGATTGGGACCATGAGTGATCTACACATTTGAGGTGATTTAAATTTATGTTACTATATCTGTTGATTTGATTATATTTTGGCTAATTTCTGAGATAATGATGTGATCTATGGTTCACTAAGGTTTATGCCAATGGTTATCAAATTGATGTGGTTTCATGAAGTTTTACTGTAATTACCATGCTACACTAGACTAGCTTTTTGTAGCAGTGGTTTGTCATGATTATGATTGTGGTTGGTTATATGTCATAAATGCCTTTTTCATGTTGTGTGAAAAACTATTATGAAATTCTTAAATAATTAGAAATAGATTGTATATGTTGGATTCATTGGTTATGTGTTGTGGATATTTACCTTGTTATATTTTGATCTAAGAGATATTTGTTACCTATATTATGTTTTACTTTTGAGATGACCTGAGGGTTAGATGTTATACCTTGATTCAGTATCATAGATCCTATACTACTATATTATTTATTTTATTATATTTGCATGATGATGCCATTTTGACATGATAATATGTTTTGTGATGATATCTAGACCAGTATTTGGATAGATCTCTAATTATATTAGATATAGATTTAATGCTATGGTTATTTACTTCATTCCTATGTTGTTATGCTTTATGTAAACATGAGTGATGTAAATAGATTATTTTAGTATAATTAAATAAATGGCTAAATTAGGTAATTTAATGCATTTATTACTTCAACTATGTTATTATATGCAATTGCACTTGATCGTGTTGTATAGCATGCATGGTTTATATCCCTAGTAGTGGTACATGGAGTTAGTGATTCAACTATTCATAATTTACCAATTTCATCCTTGTATGGGTGATGTACCCTTATTGTAATTGTTTAATTAAACCTTTTGGTGATTATTAAATCCAAATTCATTTGCATTATGTGATTAGACAAGTGAACATGTCTATGCATTTAGAGTTTAGCATTGTCATGAAAGTTGTTAAGCAAATTTCTATGTTTTTGTGTTTTTTGGGGTTTTTAATTGATTTATTTCAATTTTTGGAAGCTTTGCCATAGATTACTCACTCAAAAAGTGAATGAAAATCCAAAAAGGAATTTAATTCCTCGCTTCTGACTTTTGAATTAGAAATTTTGAGAGTAAAACCCAAAATCCTCTTCATGAGGATTTACTATTTTCTTCATTGTGGGAGCTATAGGCGTGGGATCATTTTGAGGTTGGTCTCGTTGGATCTAGCTCAGAGAGACCTTAGATTTCCATAGTTTCTAGCTACTTCTGCAGGATTTTTATTTTCTAGTTTAGTTTCTAGTTCTACCCTTTGATTGTGAGGTAGGGCTCTCCCGTTTTATTATTTATACTCTATTTTAGCTTCTATTTTTTGTAGCCATTTGTTAGGAGGCCGAGAACTAGTATTCCCCTAGGTTTCTATTTGTTGGTTCTACCCAGTTGCTTGGGTATGAGCATTCCCATTTTTTAGGATGAGGATTTGGGGTTTTATGCCATTATGTTAGCCATTTTTACATATAGTGTCCGAACTTAATTATATATACATATTTTGAGTTTTTTTATCCAAAGGCCAAATGGGTTTTAATTTTGATGTTTTTCCAAAATTTGGAGGTTTTATCTTATTTTGGGTACCACCCTATTTTGTAAGGTTTTCTTGGCATGAGTTGGCTCATGGACTTGGATTATCTCGTTGGATGTTAGTTAGACCTTTAATTTCACTTTGATGTTTGCATTGGGATGCATATCTCATTTGTACTCCTAACTTTCAGATTGGTTGAGTGATTTTATGCTTGCTGATATGGTTTCTCTTAGACCCTTGTTATTGTTTCATGGACATTAGGATTTGTGAACAATCCATGCTCCTAGATTGAGGTTAGTTGAGTGAGTTCATGATGTTTTGTCTTGTTGCATCATTGGGATTCATGTAGAATCCATATTCCTAGATTGAGGCCAGTTGATTAATTTCATGATTGATGTAGGAGCATCCTAGGCTTTCTTGGAATCATACATGTTTGGAGTTATTTTGGTCAGATGTTGAGGAGCATTGAGCTTGGATATTGGTCAAGTTATATTTTCATGGTTAGTTATGTGTTGGAGACACATTGGAGATCCTTTACTCATGATTTCATAGAGATTGAATGGATTGAGTTGAAATTTGAACTGTTTTTACCTTGCTGCTAGAACTGTGTTTTTCAGGTTTCTAGGTGCCTGTTGTGAGAGGCGTAACTAATTATAATTAAAGAATGAGAGGCTATTAAATTTTGATATTGAAGAGGTCCTAGATTAATTCTCTATTTCAAGATCTCAATTCTTAATTCACTATAGGTTGGGAGATATGGTAATTCTCCCACAGTATCAATTTTGGCAGTTTCACACGATAGTCTGTTGTGTGTGAATTTCAGGATGGATGTGTACTTTTCCTTTGAAAATAAGCCTATGAAAATTTAAGGGGTCATATAGGACCTAGATTTATACCTATGGTTAAAACCATGAGTTATAATTCAATCAGAGCTAGGAGATTTCACAATTTTACTCAGATATCAATTTCTAGATATTTAATTGTTGCTGCAGGTCAACTTGTGGCATTTAATTTATGTATTTTTATTTTATTTATGTTCTGGGCTGATTTTTTGTCTTAGGTTAGTATATGTAGGGGTATTATGGGGTCTTTTAGTCATCAATTTAGGATAGAAGGAAGGATAGATGAAAATCTGAGGAGCTAGAGTTGCAACTTAGGAACTAGAGGATCTCTTGGTGGACCTGCGAATACAAGTGTGGATTCTTCTTGGTGTTCTTATCCAGTTGTGTGTTTGGATTAGCTAAGATTGGTTGTAAGTTATATCTTGTTGTATCTTGCATAATTTATTTTATTTTATAATTTCTATCTATATTTTGCCCTAACCTGGAAGGCCTTACAGCCAGGCATATTGCATGTAATCAATTATATATCTATGAATCAAGAATTATAATTTGGTATCAGATCTTGCATTGTTGTTACTTGGTATCGTGTTTCTACTATGTGATTGTATAGTTGGGGGATAGGACATATCCTTTGGGGATCCTCCTACCATGCACTATGTTAGGTGGTATCAGAATGAAGGTTGTTCCTAAGTGTGTAGATAGATCATCAAAGATGAGGCAATTTTCACCAAGATTTGGGTTGAAGATGGTTGATCTTGCATTTGACTGATCTTCTAAATTAGTGGATTTTTTGCTTAGGGTTTTTTAAAATTTTGGAAGATGCCTACAAGAATATTGAACCCTATGGAAATTACTGATCTTAGTGATATTGTAGAAGAACAAATCTCATAGAAGATGAGAGAAGAGTTTAGATCTGAGATTGCATTGATGAAGAGTGTCATGATTGCTGAAATTGTAAGTTCTTTAGGTGGTGTACCTAGACGTGTGGGTACTAAATATGGTTATGAGGAAGTTTCTAGAGACTTTGAACTTGCTGAATCAAGTGGTGAGGCCAGAATTGGTCGTATGGAGAGACCTATGGGAAATAGGGTTGCTCGACCTGGATCTCAGTTGAAGTTGAAACATAAGATGGAAGTTTCTAATTTTTTAGGTACTTTGAATTTTGAAGACTTGATTGATTGGATTGGTGAACTGAAAGACTACTTTGAGCTTGAGGATATTGAGGATCTATTTAGAGTAAGGTTTGTACAAACTAAGTTGAAGGCACATGCTGCTCTTTGGTGGAATGAACTACAAAGAGACATAGAAGAGGCAGGCAAAATGAAGATCACTAGATGGAAATTAATGGTGACTAAGTTGAATGCTAAGTTCATTTTTGATGATTATGAACTTGAGTTGTTTAAAAGGTTACAGAATCTAACACAAAAGGATATTACTATGAAAGATTATATTATAGAGGAGTTCAACAAGTTGAATATTCCATTTGGGCATAGAGAATTGTCAAAAGAGAAGATAGCTTGATATATTAATGGTCTAAGATTCAATATTCATGATGAGGTTAGTATGCTAAATATTTTTTCAGTTGAGGATTCTTATTATTATTCTTTGAGAACATAGGAGAAGCTAAAAAGGAAGAATCAAGGTAGTTCTCAAGGGAAGGAGAAGCAGGATAGTTCGACACAAGCTAAACAAAAAGTAGAAGGTGAATCAAAACCTATTGAACAAAAAAGAAGGATAGGTGGAGGTGGGTTCAGAGGTAATTGTTTCAAGTGTGGTCAAGAAGGGCATAGATCTTTTGAATGTGTAATTGGAAGGACAACTACTATTGTGAATGAGGGTGTAGTCCAGGATAGTTAGCCTGAGCAAAGAGAGATTTTTTTTGGCTCAGTGAGTATTGATTGGTGAGAGGACATTGGATTCTTTTCAGAGAATTAGTTTGTTCAAGACTTGTTGTGAGTCTAGTGGTAAATTTTGTAAGGTGATTGTGGATGGTGCTAGTATTGATAACCTTGTTGTTGAAGAGATAGTTTAGAAACTTGGTTTGGAGAGAATGAGACATCTTTATCCTTATATGATTGGCTGATCACAAGGTGAGCATACTTTGGAAGTGAGAAAGAAATGCCTTATTGATTTCTAAATTTGGAAATATAAGGATCACGTTTTGTGTGATATTGTGGATATCAACAATTGTCATGTCTTTCTTGGTAGACCTTGGTAGTGTGATTGTAGGGTTGTGTATGATTGTGTTATGAATGTGTTTACTATTGAGAAAGGTGGTAGGAAGTTTTCCCTTATTTATTTGTATAATGAAGAGCTTAATAGTAGAATCCTAAGTATTGGTAGCCATGTTAAGTTTATAGATTCTGAGAAGGTTAGGGATCAGCATGGAAAGCTGACTTATGGAGCACCTGTGGTGGATGTGAAGAAGAAGGAAAAAACAAGAGAAAAAATGTACAAGTTGAAGACTTGGAGGACATGTATGTTAAGAACCAATTTGGGATTTATATGTTTAATCTTAGAAGATCTCATTCTAGTTACTAGAACATCTTTCCAAACCTAGCATGTCTGATGCAGGAGCATCCTAGACTTTCTGCCAATCCTACATGTTTGGAGGGATTTTGGTCAAGTGTTGAGGAGAATTGAGCTTGGATTTTGGTGTAGTTATGTTTTCATAGTTAGGGATGTGTTGGAGACACATTGGGGAGCCTTTCCTCATGATTTCATAGATATTGGATGAATTGAGTTCAAATTTGAACTGCTTTTACCTTGCTGCTCTAATTGTGTTTTTTTGGTTTCTAGGTGCCTATTGAAAGAGGTGTAACTAACTATCCTTAATGAATAAGAATATATGAACTTCAATTATTGAAGAGGGCCTAGATTAATTCCTTTAACCAACTACAAAAATCCTACTTCATTAGTTTTTGGGATTTATGGAAATTCTCCCAGAGTATCAATTTCTAGTAGTTTCACATGATAGTATATTGTGTGTGACTTTCAAGATGGATGAACACTTTTCCTTGAGGAATCAGCCTTTCAACATTTAAGGGGTGTGTAGAGGACATAGATTTATACCTATGGTTTGAAGCATGAGTTCTAATTCAATCGGAGCTATGAGATATCACAATTTTACTTGGATATCAATTTCTAGACATTTAATTGTTATTGCAGGCTGACTTGTGGCATTTAATTTATTTATTTTTATTTAATTTTTGTTATGTGCCAAATTTTATCTTAGATTGGTATAAGTAGGGTTCTTATGGAGTCTTTTGTTCATTGATTTGGGATAGAAGGAAGCATAGATGCAAATTTGAGGAGCTAGAGCTATGGCTTAGGAACTAGAGGATCTCTTGGTGGACCTGTGGGTATAATTGTGGATTCTTCTTGGTGTTCTTATCTAGTTGAGTATCTAGTCTAGCTGAGACAGGTTGTAACTTCAATTTTTTTAGATCTTGTAGAACTGATTGCATTTTGTAATTGCTATTTGTATTTTTCCCTTACCCAAAATGCCTTACAACCAAGCATATTGCATGTAATTAGTTATATGTCTATGAATCAAGAATTATAATTTGGTATCTAATCTTGCATTGTTGTTTCTTCATATTGTGTTTCCATTGTGTGGTTTTATAGCTATGGGTTAGGACATCTCCTTTGGGGATATTCTTACCTTGCACTACATCAATGATGTATGGTTTTATGGTTATTTTGGGATTCTTGGAGAATTTGTCCTCATGAGTTTTTTTCAATTGAGTGATATTTTACTTGTATTCTCATCCAGTCCTTCTATTATGATCTTCATGATGGTGGTGTGCCACACATGAGTACATACAGGTACATTTTTTGGGTGACTTGTGAGACCTAATGTATTATGGTACTTTTGGAAGTTATTATCATTGGGGTAGGGTTGGGAATATGCATGTGCACAGGCACTTGTCATAGGATGAGCATGGGTAGGGTACAGTAGCATAAGGAGGGGGCTTCTATCTTCAAGCTCGACAATCAAGGCACCAAATTTTGGTAGAGGAAGCTTTATATAAGTGATAACTAAATTAAACACTAGGTGGTAATAAAACATAAGAAAATAAAAAATGTTTTGTGCTAGAGCCTTTTGTTTAGGGAGATAAATTGACACAATCTGAGATTAGGCTTGTTAATGTCAAGTGACTCTCGATGATGTCAACCCCTACTTAGTAGCCTTTTTAGTGTCTGACCAGGACCTATACTACTTGCATTGTCTTAGGTTCTTGGTTACAACCATCATACTACCTAGCATGAGTGTTAGCCATGGATGTTTGCTTTGTGTGTGTTTGTAGTTTGATCATTATCTCCATCAGCATGATAGGTGTGGACCTACGGGTGCCACATGGTTGGGAGGCACAACTACCTACATCACTACTAGGGACCAGTGTATAGTGATGGTCTTTTATCCTAGTATAACCAATGTTGAATGTTTTCACTAGATACTTTGGGTTCCAGAGTATACTTTCTTGTGATTTATGCTTTCATTGGAATGCTCAGATATCATGTTTAGATGATGTTAGTTTATTTATAACATTCTCATATTATGATGTTTAGCATATGATAGGTGATGTTATCTACTTTGTAGGATTATCTTATGTTTTTCTTCTACCATGGTAGATTTCCTTATGCTTATGTTGTAACAGTTTTAGTAGTGACATCCCTATTATGATAGTATCGATGATCTGATCAATGGCTTGGGATGTTACACACGGGGGATGGCTAGGGCGATGGTCTTATGATGCTATTGACAGTTGGGAGGAATCGTGTATTTAGTTTGGTTGTTTAGTCATTGAGATATTGTTTATGTACATTGCAATGTTGCTTTTGTTTACTGTAATTTTTCTTTTATTACATTAATTTACTACTTTGGTTTAGATGGATAGATGTTCTTTCATCTTGTTTCATGGTATCTTGTTTTTATTGCACTCAAGTGTTTGTTCCTTGATCTACATGGATTTGATACTCCCTAGTGTGGAGGAAATCTATTTCCTAACTTTTTTACCTTTATGTTTTTTGGTTTGCTAATTGGTATGTGTTGTGACCACCTGTCACACCATGCCCATGCCTGGGACCCCCTTCTATTTTAAAATTTTTTTTGCCATTTGTTTCCTTCTTCTGCGGAGTGCAAGAGTGAAGAAGTCAGGAAATGAATCAATTCCTTCACTCCATAAGAATCCCGCTTTCCATAACGCGTGGAGCACAAGCCAGCAAGAGTGGAGGAATATGGAAAAATCCTCCAATCCTCGAAAACCCTGACCTATGAAGGCATGGGGCACAGTTTTAAAGGAGTCAAGAAAAGTTGCAAAATCCTTCACTCCATAAGAATCCCGCTTTCCATAAAGCGTGGAGCACAAGTCAACAGGAGTGGAGGAATATGGGAAAATCCTCTATTCACAAAAACTTGATCTCATAAATTGATTGGAGCACTAGAATTTGTTCAGAAATCGTGAAAAGCAGAAAAAAAAATTTAGAAAAAAAATCTGAAAATTTAGAGGAAGAATTAATTTTCTTATGAAGTGAAAGTTGGATTCAGAGAGGAAAAGCGAAAAAATGATTTTCCTTCAAAAGATTTTTTTTGGATTTACATTAAAAAAAAAAAATATTAGTTTACTAATATTTAATTTGATTTTTTTTGAATAATAATCTAAAAAATAAAAATGGAGAAAAAGTTGCAAATAAATTTGATTTTTCATTTAAAAATGGAAATTAATTAAATATTGATTGTTTTAAATTGATATTTAATTAATAAAACAAAAAAAAAATCAAAATAGAAGAATACTCAGCTTCATCATGAAGCTAAGAGCATTAAAGATAGCAACTTTTTGAATCAAGTAGCAAAAAAGTGACAAGTGGCAAAAAAAATGGAAACCTTAATGGTTAAGTAAAGCAGCTGCCTAATTTTAGTCTGCAACTTTAAAGTCATCCTTTTTGAAGGATGATTTCTATAAGAAACCCTCTCATTCATTCATGCTCACACAGAAATTTGAAGAGCAAATAAAGAATAGGAGTAAGATTTGAGGAGTTCAAGGAAGCAAATTTTTTGAGAAATTTTCTGAAATTGTTGAGGAGTTTTCTGGGAATTCACGTCAGAAGATTTTGAATCCTATCAGAAAGGAATTTTCTTTGTAGTGAGTTGTGGAATTTCATATTTCTCGCGAAAGTGTTAAAAAGTGAATCTTGAAAGGAGTATGGAAATTTTGGCAAAAATTCAAAATCTTTGTCTTATGGACAAGTCATATCTATTGTTTTTAATGCTTTCCTTACATAGTCTTATGTATCTATGTTTTCTATTTTGCAAGAAAGGAAAATGGCAGAGCCCAAGGGAATAGGAGAAACACGAGGACAATTGATAAAGAATGAAAGGAGAGGATTCTATCTTGAATCCAAAATCATGTCAAAGTGGACAAAAATTGGAGATACAAGTCTTGGCAGCCTTGATTTGAAAGATTTTAACTGAAGAATGGTCGAATATAACAACTATCACCCAACACACCTAGCTACAAAAATTGTGAGAAGTGGAATTTTTGTTGCAGCTAGTTTTCCTCCTTCTCTTCAGCATCTAGAGTTAATCGTGGAATGTACCAAGCATTACAAACCTAGAGACAGAACCATCCAGGATTCTGAATGAAGTATTCTGGTAGATTTTTCTCCGACATTCATGTTTGAAGCATTTGGAATTCCTTCAAATCCAAGGATGGTCACAAAAACACAAGAGCAACCACTGAGAATCTATACATCTGGAATAAATTTTTGTGAAGAAATAATCAACAAAAGATGGTTGAAAAAGAATAGACCATATCATTCCTAGATTCCTAAAGAAATAGTATGGCTCGACTTGCAGAGGGAATATAGTGATATGGTCATGATGTTGAGTTGCATATTTGGCATGCCTTATTCTTATAGGTTTGAATCTTGGATGTGGTATTGTGTTAAGAAGGTAATGGAGGAAGGTGATAGAATAGATTGGGTTGGGCTCATAAGTGATAACCTAAATGAGCAGTTGATGAATCTAGAGCATACAAGGAAATTTTACATGAGCTCCTATCTCATCTACATGCTAGCACAAAGGACAAATTATGATGGACTATGATGCAAAGGACCAATTGGAAGTGGAAGATAACACCTCAAAGTCCACAAATGTTACCTACAGTTGCATTTGTATTCAAAGGATGATTACATGAGGGTTAATGATATATTTTCCATGCGCATAGTAAGAACACTACAAAACACGCCACATATAAGAATGTTAATGGGTGCAATGAAGTTGGTTGAGGAATATGGCACATGGTTCATTCAGTTTCCTACCTTTTCATACATTCAAGTTCAAGGATTCTCCACAAAGCCATACAAACTTCCTAGGTATCCAACGGATAAGATGGTCTTGTTAGAGCTTACTCGGCAACTTACTGCCTATGACAAGATTCAGAAAGGGAAGAAGAAGTTGGGATTGCAGTTTCCAATTTCCATAGGAGAAGGGAAAACTAAGGTATGCCCATGTCTAAAAGCTACAGAGAAATCATCAGATGAGCTCCACTTCTTTTGCTTTTTGCTTTATCCAAAGAGGAATGATTTTGATCCTTTCAACAAGATCTCATTAGCAAGAGGGTCAAAGTACCAACACAAGGTTCACCTTGAAGACTTTTAGGAAAATGCAGTAGATGAGAACGAGATTAGAAAAAGATTGCATTCAAGACTACCATTGAACATTATTAGAACATGCAACATATTCAAGGTTCCTGATCAAATGGAGGAGGACCCAAATGTGATGCGAAAAGGATTCAATCCAAAAATGACAGCTTAACTATTTGATTGGAAGAAGAAATAAATTACAGATCTTGAAACTCTTTCAAAACCAATCTTAGATTTTATAAAGTGGTGGATCGAGTGTAAGCTTTAAAAATTAGTTGCACTAGCTAATGGATTCACATATAGGTTACTTAGCCACAAACTACTTAGGGATGAAAGATCAAGACAAATATCTAAAGGGATTGTTGAAGAAAGGGGAACTCCATCTGAAGATGTAGGAACCAAGAAAGGGAAGGAGGTACCTCGAGAAAAGCATCCTATGATTGAGGAAGTCATCTAGGAATCTCAAAATAATATGGAGAAGCATGGAGATGCTCCCTCTTCTCCAAGTTGAATCCAAGTGTCCAAGAGATAGAAACTTTTGAAAGGCAGGATGTAGAGACAAGTATAAGGAGATTTGAGCAAGAAGAGAATTTGTTTAGGCCAATTCATGATAGGTTGAGTATAAATGCTTATGAAAAATCCACGCAAGAAAGAGTGATAGATCAAGATATTGCTATAGAAGAAAGTCTTGCTACAATCTTAGAGTGAGAAATGATTAATGATGGAGATGGTCCACTAGAGGAAGAAACTCTAGGGGTAGCAATACATCTTCCAAGTGCCGAAGCTATAGTTCCTGAGGTTACAATGGATAGTCTAGGAGGTGAAGAAGAGATTGACATTCGAGCGGTCCAAAGGAAAGAACAATTGGTAATTTTGAGGGACCAAAGTATACCCATTATAGAATGGTTGAGGTAATGAATTCAATTGCATCAACAATAGGAGGTTGATCTAGCAATTGAATTACAGTAAATTTTGGACTGATCAAACCGATCAGAAGAACAAGGGAAAGCAAAAAGATATACTAAATTCATTAGAGGAGAATTAGGATCCATAATCTTGCAAATTGTGACGCCCACAGTTGACAAAGGGAAAAATCAGATTGCTCCAGATGAATATCATGTTACAGAAGTAAATCTTGGTCAGGCCTCCCGAGAGCAAATATTGGAAGAATTTGATGACTCCACACAGGCTTTTAAGGATAGGTTGAAGAAAGTAGAAGAAGGGTATGAAAAGAAGAAAAGAGAAATTGGGGCCTTATGTTAGTACATCAATAATTGCCTAATCCAGTAAGAGAGGAAGGTCCATCATTTGCCCCTCCAACAGGTGTTTCCAGTGAAGTGGTAGGTGATATTGATAGAATCAAGCGCATTGCTCATGGTGCAAAGATTTGGATCGAAGGAATTTAAGAGGTAGCCTTCAAACATGCAGAAGACTTAGTGCAAGTGCAAAATAGGGTATTGGTTGTAGTCTCTAGGATTCAGTGGATGGAGGAATGATGGGCGGATGAGCATATTTACCAAGAAGAGGTGATTGCCGAAATTCAAAGTTTAATGGATACCCCAAAGCAAGAACTGATTGATGGTCAAGTTATCAGCGAGGGGGATTTCTATGATTTTATTCGATGGTACAGTGCAGTGATCATGGCTAAGGAAATGTTTGAGAGCTTTACTAATGAATCTAGTCAATGCCCAAAAGATTGTTGATAACATCAAGCAAGGACTATCAAATGCAGTTGCATCCTTGTTATCACAAAGATTGGGGGAAGAGAAAATGACAACTGATAATCTGAAAGTCAAGTTAGAGGAATTCTTTCAGCTAAACATATATCGAAGAGATGATTTTGAGAACTTCTCCATCTTCTCAAATACAATGCACACTACTAAGGACTTACAACCGGATTGGGATGAAAGCTTGGGAAAAGTAGAAAGAGCAATTGCAGTTCTAGAATTCAAGCAAGAATCTACATCAAGCATCAATACAGAGGAGTTGGAAACAATGTTAGATCGATTTTGATCTTTTAGGCAAAGAAATCAAGGATAGATGCATTAAATGTAGAGTGGGTGTGCATAGGGATCATTTATTACACCCCACTCCTTAAATTAGCATGCATGGTGGGCATTTATTACCCACTACAGTAGTGGATTCCTTATGGCATTAATGTAGATTCCCTTTCATTGCCCTAACCCTAATTAGGGTTGATGTGGCATGATCTCAGCCATCAGTTATTGTGATCATCCGGGCCTCCCATTGTAATCGAGGACCTATATAAAGGCCTTATTTCTCATTTGTAAGTGAAGATTTTTATGAGATTGTTGCTATGAGCTACTGAGATAATAAAGTTTTCATTGGAGTTTGGTGAATACTTGACGTGTCTTAGTGCTTCCTTGTTCTCCTAAATTTCTTCATGTAGATTGAGTTTAGCATAGTCAATGTGTGGTGATTACAATGGAGAATATGATGGTGTATTGATGAATTCCTTTGGTTCATACTTTTGATGTTTTAGTGATTCTAATTCATTGTGTAAAGTTAGCCTGAACCCCTTTCATGCATATGCCCAACGTCTATCATTTGTATACATTGTTCTTTATGATGGTGTATGCGGTGATATGAAAATCTTTGGCATAAACCTTGAAGATTGCACTAGTTCATGCTTAGTTGTAGTATAACTTGGCGAAGCAGAATTTAGTAAATTGAGGAATTTGTCCACTAGAATACTATTTGTTGTTATCACTAGCCTTAGGATTAGAATAGAATTCTTGAACCCCGTCCTATTTAATTTCTACATATTCTGTAAAAAATCCAAAAAAAAAAAAAGTGCTTCATTGCAAAACCTTAAGATAGCTCCCTCATCCAGTATGGCTTGAAATGAATATGAATAAACATGTAAGGCCACTTGTGATCATCAGCAAATCACATCAACCACCGATCTTATCTATAGTCAAGACCTGGCATTAAAGGAACCTTGAAGTCATTGTATGATCTTCTAGCAATCTTAGCATACGCAAGACTTTATTCAAGAGAGGATAAGATATTTCGGCATTTTGTTCTACTATTTGGTGAGTCATAAAACACACATCAATAGAAACTGGCGCTAGAAGGAGGGCTTGACTAAAATATTTCATAGCAGTTTCACATACTGGAGAACATTAATTCATCCTCACCCAAGGTACATCGAAGATCCTTGAGATTCACCCTGAGAGTGCACGAATTACAAGAGTTGAGTTTTGATCCAAAGCCTAGGCGAGGAAATAAAGAAGCATCTACGAGTCAGAATTCACCAAGTGTAGATGATCTCACAATGATATTCCAAACTCCACCACCTCAACATCAAGCACAAGGATCAATCCAAGGAGGAGTTCCACCAGGAGCTACACAAGTTCAATAGTTATTTGTGCAAATACCTATACAAGTTGTTTCACCTGCAACTATCCAATAACAAGTTCCAGCAATGGTGTCCACAGAATGCATCACCCCTTGCAACATTTTCCACATACAATAATATGCCAAAGAATCCTAAACACTTTTGTTCTAAATTCTTTGTGAATGATGTGAACCGCACTGCTGATGAACACATTAAAATTTTTGAGGATGTCCTCCAAAATAGAAACGTGCAAGATGAGCATGTTGCATGTAGGCTATTCCCTTATTCATTGGGTGAGGAATCATTTTACTGGTATATCAACCTACCTTCAAATTCAATATAGACTTGGCAATAGTTGAAGGAGGCATTCCTTGGGAAGTTTAGATTGCCTATCACCCCTACAGAATTGTATAGGTAGTTTATTGAGATAAGGAGACAAGAACGTGAATCAATTAGTGCTTTCAATAATCAATTTCAAAGGGCTTATTCGAGATTGTGTGACCCATATCGCATAGGAGATGATGTAGCATGACCTATCTACTATGCAGCCCTAGACTTTTTCACATCTATGTTTGTTCAAAAAACTCATCTGGCTCCTGCAAGTTTGATCCAAGCATATGCTAAGGTAGAGAAAGTTAGTTTACAATCACCGGCAACTATGAATGGAGCACCTAGCTATTTTGGAAATGCAAATGCATTGAATCAAGGAGCTTTTAATTATGCTCTAACTACCAATCCAGTTCATGCCCCTCCGAGCCAGTTGGTGTTACACCCTGGAGCACCTATGTCGCAGGCAATGCCCACACAACCAATTTATCTTTAGAACATGAAAAATTCTACAAGGAACAAAGAGGAAAAAGATGAGATGAGAGATCTGATTAAACAAGTGAAAAAGTTTTCCACTGAGGTCACTTAACTTAGAAATCAAAATAATCAGTTGCAAAATGCACAAAGGAATTATCAGTCATATTAAGGTAGCAACCGAGGTTATCAAGGGAATACCCCTCCACATCACGATAGTAATCAACGACACAACCAAGGATTCAATGAAGGTAATCAAGGATGTTTTAATAATAACCAAGGTCATCAAAGAAGATCATGGAACACTAATCCAAATAATGGAGGCATACCATGATCATTGGATAATCCTCCATCTGAGAATCGCCCAGCTGATAAAGTTTTCTTAGTAGAAGTTGCACTATCTGGATGGTGTAGATTACATGAGACTAGTCAACATTCTGAATTACAGTGTCATGAATTTCAAAGAGCAGAAGATATTTTCAAGGGAGAAGTGAGGAACACTACCACATCTAAGAATCCTCCTCCTATGGGATATGAGATAGTACGCTCACCAAGATATGATGAAGCATTGGTTTTTGATGATTTTAAGTTTCCTCCTCCTGATTCTCAAGATTACATGCCAATACAAGCTAATCAAAAATTCCCACCAACTTCAGCAAATGGTCCTATAGAGATGCCACGTTATCAAGTCCCACCAGAAAATCAACCTCCACCAATATCCCCAAATGAACCATTACATAAGGATGGATTTTTATTTCCTCCTCTATATAATAGTGTCTTGGTGGAAGGAACAAGTGAAGTGCAGGCCTTTCAACAAACATCGGGTAATACTCCAATAAAGACATATCAGAGGAATTATAGGAACCATTAGCCATTAACATCATCAGTTCCTCCAAATAACTTTTCAACTCCCCTGCATCCAAATGCAAACAATAATCCTAAGTCTCTCATAGACTCCCCTGAATATCGACAACTCATGAGCTCTCAAGAAGATAGAGGCCAATCTCCCATGACAAATTCTTCACAAAGTGATAAAGGAAGGAATAATCTTCAATCCTCGGCTCGACAAGGAGAACAAAGGCAATGCGAAAATCTAGGACAAACACAGAAAGGAAGTCCTTCTAGAGAGGAATTGAAGAGCTTGAGTTCTTATGTACTAGAGGAATTCAAGAAAATTAAAGTGAGTCTTCCACTATATGAATTGATGAAGATTTCAGAAATTAGAGATACATTATTGGAAAGTTTCAATGACGCCCCAACAAAGATTGTTTCTTAAAATGTATCACATCCTCCAAGAGGGGTATCCAATGTCCAAAAATATAATTTTGTGCAAAACACCAATGTTGCAGATGATGTATCACCATATGCATCTAAGCTTGCTGAGAATCCTTCAAGTTTCATTGGAATGGTGCAAAACTCTCAGGATGATCAGAAGGTTACATCAAATGGACAAGTATCTTCAAAGAATCCATCACTAGAAATGATCAAAGATAATTCTCCTATAGTGGAAAGTTCCATGACAACTCAAAATAGGAGAAATTCTATACATAACAATGAGACATTTGATTCAAAAGGGAAAAATCCAGTGGTTTTTTATCAAGGGAAGGAGGAACCTGGACCTTTGCTAGTATCTGTTAGAATTTTTGGAAAAATGTTACATAATTGTTTAATTGACTCTAGTGCATCAAATAATGTAATGCCATTGGACATATGTAGAAAGTTGGGATTGATTCCACTTCAAACTGACAAGAAAGTCACACAATTGGATAAAACTGAAGTCCCAATCGTGGGAGATTTGAATAATATTCACATGCAATTGGCCTCCGATCCATGTGTTCAAAGTTGTATTGACATATCTATTGTGGATATTCCTGAAGGGTATGGCATGCTTCTTAGTAGAGATTGGGCAAGGAAATCGAATGGTTATATTGCAATGGAATTTTCACACATGTGGCTCCCATGGAAGGGAATTCCCAATCAAATGAGGATAGAGAGCACTCCAAGGCTCTGGTTGTTGATCACTGAGTATGGTGAACACAATGAGATCTTGTTTATGGAAACCACTTTGGGATCACATATTCCCAAAACTGGAGAGGTTTTAATGTTGCAAGGTTACAATCAAGGGGGATGTCATGATGTGACTCCAACTTTCGCTAAGGTACCAGTTATGGATAATTCAGAACCATCGCTTAATGAAGGAATGTTTGAGAATTTTAGGAATTTTTTCCTAAAAAGCATTAAGCAGGAAGTTGAACTAGGAAAAGGTGCATCTATTCAAAATCTGTTGTTACCCAACTGGTGTAGAATACATGATGCTTTTCATTCTGAGATGTCATGCACCATGTGCAAAGAAGCAATTGTACAAGTTTCCAAAATGGTTCCACAAGCATGGATAGTAAAAAATGTGGTCAAAATGAACTCATCGTGTATGAAAATTTTAGACCCACAACAAGAAAGAATTCGGGAAGGTGAAATAGGACAAGAAGAACATCAAAAAGAATCCAAGGATTCAAAGGTAAGATAACCCATGGAATATGAAAATGATCAAGTGTGGACCCTATCCTTTGATGGATCCAAATCAAAGAAAGGTAGTGGAGCTGGTGTTGAACTCATCAGCCCAACTGGAGAAACATATTTGGCAGCGCATAGGTTGCAATTCCCTTGTACTAATAATGTGGCTGAGTATGAATCATTGGTCATTGGATTGCTCCTCGCTATCCAAAAGGGTGCCAAAATCCTACATGTATGTGGAGATTCAGACATAGTCATTGGACAAGTATGCAAGAAATATACATGCCTTGATAAAAGATTGAGCCGATATCGCAATAGAGTTTGGGACCTAATCGAAAGCTTTGATGCTTTCAATATTAAAAGGATAAGTTGAACAAGCAATCCAAAAGAAAAGTCTTTGGCTCAATCTGCAAGTTTGTTAGAACCATTAGCCATGGATTGTGTTAAGAAATTTACTATTGAGTTGACTTCAGTACCATCAGTCCCTGACAACATCACAAATTTTCAAGTGTTTGAAGATGACAAGCATATTCCTAATTTTTTGACAAGCTTGAGGGTATCTAAAGCACAAGTCATAGATGAAGAAGAACAACAACAAGATCAATTTGAAATTGATGAGATTATGAATTTAAGGAAAAATACCATTCCAAAAGGAATGATTGAGCTAGAGAGAATTTTTGATGCAGACAAACTGAGTTCCCTCAAGTACCAAAGTACTGAAGGAGGGGAATGTGAAAAGGTGAACTTGGGAATGAGAGAAAATGTCAAGAATGTATTTATTGGGAAAGTTTGTACCCCCACAGAAAAGGAAGAAATATTGAAGCTTATGAAGGAATTTCCTGACGTGATTGCTTGGGGGTATGAAGATCTAAAGACATATGATACGTCTCTCATTACACATACTATTCCACTAAAGCCAAAAAGTAAACCATTTAGACAAAGATAGAGACCAATAAATCCATTGTTAGAACCACTAATACATCAAGAAGTGAAGAAGTTATTATCAGCAAGGATTATATTCCCAGTTTGACACTCAACGTGGGTCACCAACCTTGTACCTATTAGAAAGAAGAATGGAGAGATAAGGTTGTGTGTGGATTTTAGAAATCTCAATAGAGCTTCAGAGAAGGATAATTATCCAGTACCGTCATTAGATGAAGTGATACAAGTTGTTAATGGTTCTAAAAGGATGTCATTTTTAGATGGTTATTCTGGATATAACCAAGTGATGGTAGAAGAAGAAGATAGACTAAAGACGGTATTCACAACTAAGTGGGGTACATTTGCTTATTGAAGAATGCCTTTTGGTTTGATCAATGCAGGAGCCACTTTTCAAAGGGCCATGGATTATGCTTTCAAAGACTTGGTAAAGAAGTGCATCATCATTTACATGGATGATCTCATAGTATTCTCTCGACGTAGGGAAGATCACATCAGTGATTTGAGGAGAATCTTCCAAAGATGTAGAAGATATGGGATTTCCTTGAATCCAAAGAAATAAATGTTCACTGTCACTAAAGGGAAATTGTTAGGACATGTAATATTAGAGCGAGGAATCTCAATTTATCTTGAGCACATTGAGGCAATATCAAAGATAAGATTGCTGGCTACTCAGAAAGAATTAAAGTCATTCTTTGGGAAAATTAGCATTGTAAGGAAGCTCATTATTGGATTCGCAGAGATAGTAAGGCCATTAAATGACATGCTAAAGAAAGAAACAAGGATAGATTGGACACCTATAGAAAAAAAGACATTCGAAGAAATCAAGCAAGAAATTGTGGATGCTCCTGTTTTGTTGAGTCCTGACTACACCAAGCCTTTTTATATATATTCTTTTGCCTCAGAACACACTTGTGCAGCTATCCTCACCCAGAAGGCAGATGATTATGATGAAAATCCTATTGCATTCATGAGTTCACCCATGAAAGATGTAGAATTGAGATATCTGAGCATTGAAAAACAAGCTTATGCTTTGGTGAAAGCAATAAAGAAATTCTGACACTGCATCCTAAGAAGCAAGGTTTATGCAATAGTTCTTGATGCATCAGTAAAGACTTTGCTAATGCAGAATGAATTGGGAGAAAGAAGAGGAAAGTGGATGTCAATTATTCAAGAATATGACATGGAGATACAACCAATGAAGTTGGTACGAGGAAAAGCTCTAGCCCAAACCCTGTCTACAATTGGTCTCGAGTTAGTACAACAAGTATATGTGTTAGAAGAAGTATCCCCAGATGAATGGTATGATGACATTGTTCATTATTTGCTAAACCATAAGTCTCCATCACACTTGAATTTTGTTCAAAGGCGTTCATTGAGAATGAAGAGTCAAAATTTTATGCTTCAAGGATCTGTGCTATATAGAAATAATTATGATGGGGTTTATTTGAGATGTGTTGGAAAGGAAGAGGCTGGACACATCATTGAGCATTTTCATAGTAAATATGGAACCAGTCATGGAAGTGGTTTGGCTATGGCTCATCAAATATCAAGAGCAGGGTATTATTGGCCAACCTTGTTTAAAGACACTTATGAACATGTGAAGACTTGTCACACATGTCAGATAGCTGTGACACGTAAAAGAAATCCTGCAATGCCATTACAACTTGTTATTGAAGTAAAATCATTCCCAAAATGGGGGTTAGATTTCATCGGTCCCATCAATCCACCATCATCAGGACACCACCAGTATATCCTAACTGCTACAGACTATTGCACCAGATGGACCGAGGCTCAATCACTAAAATATTGTACAACGAAGGTTGTTGTCAAATTTCTTGAAGAAAATATCATTACCAGGTTTGGATTTCCCCATGCATTTGTATGTGATAATGGGCCAGCATTTAGATCGTTGAAGTTCTCAAATTGGGCATTTGAATACGGGATCACACTAACCTTTTCATCAAACTGCTATCCACAAGGGAATGGATTGGAAAAATCAACAAACAAAAATCTATTGAGTACAATGAAGAAGCTATTAGACAATAACCCTAAAGATTGCCATACATAGTTGAGATTCACACTTTGGGCAGATAGGATCAGAATAAAGAGTTCTTTGGGGACATCTCCATATCATTTCATCTACGAACAAGATCTAGTTTTTCCTATCCAATTGAGGATTCCAACACTACGACTCATGCAAGATTTTATGGAAGGAGAAGATAGAGTGCAGACACGTTTGACCCAATTATTGCACTTGGAAGAGAAGAGGGACGAAGCATTGGAAAAGTTTGCTAAACATCAAGGAGTTTTTAAGAGATGGTTTGACAAAATGGCAAAGGTTAAAGAATTTCAAATTTTAGATCTGGTATTTTGCTGGGATAAGGCACATGAAAAGAAAGGTGGACATGACAAGTTTGATAATCTATGGAAATGTCCTTATCAGATTTTTGAAAATTTGGGAGATAATGCATTCAAGCTTAAGACTCTAATAGGAAAAGAAGTCCAATTGCCTATCAATGGGCAATTCCTCAAGCATTATTTCTACCCTTAGGTTTTCTTTGTGAAGCCTAACCTGTACATAGTTAGTTTAGGTTTTCCTTTGTGGTGTGTTTTTGTTTTTGTTTTTTCCTTTTTTTAGTTAGGTGGGGGTTTTGGTTTGTCTCCCCTCTCCTGGTTAGGAGGTTTGGCTTTGCGTAGTTTAGGTTTCTTTCCCTTATTTGTTTTATTTTGTTGAACCCTAGGTTGTCTTCCTTGGGTGTTTCTATTTTCTCTCTTCTTTTGGTTTGGCTTCAGTTTTGGCTTTTGCTAGGTGGCTCATAGCTATGAGAATCTCCTTTTTGTAAGTGGAGTAGTGTCATGATTTGGTTACTTCATCTGAACACTTCACCAAGTTTTGTTTATTTCATTTCTTGGATATTTTTTATGAAGAGCATTAAAATCTTGGCTATCCTTCATATATTTTCAGTAGGTTAGAAAACATACTTGACTCGGAAGGTTAATCATTCATTATGTCTTGACGCATGAACTCTTAGGTTGCCACATATTTCACACTCTTAACTATTGCTCTAAGTCCATTTATGTGTCTTTGGAAAGGTCATGACTTGTGAAAATTTTGAAAATCTTGTTTCAGTGCCACTGTAACTCCTAAACCCATGGTAAGCTTCATTGCTTACAAGACAAGAGAAAAGAGAGAAATGAAATACAAATTCAAGAGGAAAAAAAAAGAAAAAGAGAAAAATGATGAAATAATGAGATTGGCTTTGGGGGCATGCAAAAATCTCCATAGGTGCTCTAAAGAATAATTCACTGGAAGTGGAGCAATCTCCGTTGGTTTTACAGTGACAACTCCGTCGGGACTATGGACACCTAATTGGCAGCAGGGCAATGTCCAGGATGCTTTTGAAGTTAAGAGGAATCAATAACTTGTCATGATTAATCCTAGGATTTCTGAGTGGTCTTGTTGAGATGGAATTAATATAAATTGCACACACTCATGTTGTCATAGAGTAAATGTGTTTTTGATCCAATATATGATTATTCTCCCCTTTTGAACTTGTTTTCTCTCTTATTGATGACATAAGATAGAGAAACTAGAGATTCTAAGTTCAGATTAAGTCTTATCCTTGAAATGCTTGTAACATTTCCCTGTGGAGTCGCCAGATGTTGTGACCACCTATCACACCATGCCCATGCCTGGGACCCCCTTCCATTTAAAAAATGTTTTTGCCAGCTATTTCCTTCTTCTACGGAGCGCAAGAGTGAAGAAGTCAGGAAATGAATAAATCCTTTAACTCCATAAGAATCTCGCTTTCCATAACACGTGGAGCACAAGCCAGCAGGAGTGGAGGAATATGGAAAAATTCTCCAATCCTCGAAAACCTCAACCTATTAAGGCATGGAGTGCAGTTTTAAAGGAGTCAAAAAAAGTTGCAAAATCCTTCACTCCATAAGAATCTCGCTTTCCATAAACCATGGAGCGCAAGTCAGCAGGAGTGGAGGAATATGGAAAAATCATCCATTTACGAAAACCCACTGTCATAAATTGATTGGAGCACTAGAATTTGTTCAAAAATCATGAAAAGCAGAAAAAAAAATTTAGAAAAAAAATCAGAAAATTGAGAGGAAGAATGAATTTTCTTATGAAGTGAAAGTTGGATTCAGAGAGGAAAAGCGAAAAAATGATTTTCCTTCAAAATATTTTTTTTGGATTTACATTAAAAAATTAAATATTAGTTTACTAATATTTAATTTGATTCTTTTGAATAATAATCCAAAAAATAAAAATGGAGAAAAAGTTGCAAATGAATTTGATTTTTCATTTAAAAATGGAAGTTAATTAAATATTAATTTTTTTCAATTGATATTTAATTAATAAGACAAAAAAAAATCAAAATAGAAGAATACTTGGCTTGATCATGAAGCTAAGAGCATTAAAGATAGCAACTTTTTGAATCAAGTAGCAAAAAAGCGACAAGTGGCACAAAAAATGGAAACCTTAATGGTTAAGTAAAGCAGTTGGCTAATTTTAGTCTGCAGCTTTAAAGGCATCTTTTTTGAAGGATGATTTCTATAAGAAACCCTCTCATTCATTCAATCTCACATAGAAATTTGAAGAGCAAATAGAGAATAGGAGTAAGATTTGAGCAGTTCAAGGAAGCAAATTTTTTGATATATTTTCTGAAATTGTTGAGGAGTTTTCTGGGAATTCATGTCAAAAGATTTTGAATCGTATCAAAAAGGATTTTTCTTTGCAGTGAGTTGTGGAATTTCATATTTCTCGCGGAAGTGTTAAAAAGTGAATCTTGAAAGGAGTATGGAAATTTTGGCAAAAATTCAAAATCTTTGTCTTATGGACAAGTCATATCTGTTGTTTTTAATGCTTTCCTTGCATATGTATGTTTTCTATTTTGCAGGAAAGGAAAATGGTAGAGCCTAGGGGAACAGGAGAAATGCAAGGACAATTGATAAAGAATGAAAGGAGAGGATTCTATCCTGAATCCAAAATCATGTCAAAGTGGACAAAAATTGGAGATACAAGTCTTGGTGGCCTTGATTTGAAAGATTTTAACCGGAGAATGCTTGGATATAACGACTATCACCCAACACACCTAGCTACAAAAATTGTGAGAAGTGGAATTTTTGCTACAACTGGTTTCCCTCCTTCTCTTCAGAATCCAGACTTAATCGTGGAATGTACCAAGCATTACAGTCCTAGAGATAGAACCATCCGAGATGTACCAAGCATTATTAGCAGGAGGGTCAAAGTACCAACACAAGGTTCACCTTGAAGACTTTTGGGCAAATGCAGTAGATGAGAACGAGATTAGAAAAAGATTGCATTCAAGACTACCGTCAAACATTATTAGAACATGCAACATATTCAAGGTTCTTGATCAAATGGAGGAGGACCCAAATGTGATGTGAAAAGGATTCAATCTAGGAATGACAGCTCAACCATTTGATTGGAAGAAGAAAGAAATTACAGATCTCGAATCCCTTTCAAAACTAGTCTTAGATTTTACAAAGTGGTGGATCGAGTATAAGCTTGAAAAATTAGTTGCACTAGCTAATGGATTCACATATAGGTTGCTTGGCCATAGACTACTCAGGGATGAAAGATCAAGACAAATATCTGAAGGGACTATTGGAGAAAGGGGAACTCCATTTGAAGATGTAGTAACCAAGAAAGGGAAGGAGGTACATCGAGAAAAGCATCCTAGGATTGAGGACGTCATCCAAGAATCCCAAAATAAGATGCAAAAACACGGAGATGCTCCCTCTTCTCCAAGTCAAACTCCAAGTGTCCAAGAGATAGAAACTTTTGAGAGGCAGGATGTAGGGACAAGTATAAGGAGATTTGAGCAAGAAGAGAATTTGGATAGGCCAATTCATGATAGGTTGAGTATAAATGCTTATGAAAAGTAAATGCAAGAAAGAGGGAGAGATCAAGATATTGCTACAGAAGAAAGTCTTGCTACAATATTAGAGCGAGAAATGATTAATAATGGAGATGGTCCACTAGAGGAAGAAACTCCAGCGGTAGCAATACATCTTCCAAGTGTCAAAGCTATAGTTCCTGCGGTTACAATGGATAGTCTAGGAGGTGAAGAAGAGATTGACATTTGAGCGGTCCAAAGGAAAGAGAAATTGGTAATTTTGGGGGACCAAAGTATACCCATTCCAGAATGGTTGAGGCAACGAATTCAATTGCATCAAAAAAAGGAGGTTGATCTAGCAATTGAATTACAGGAAATTTTGGACCGATCAAACTGATTAGAAGGACAAGGGAAAGAAGAAAGATATACTAAATTCATCAGAGGAGAATCAGGATCCAGAATCTTGTAGATTGCAACTCCCATAGTTGACAAAGGGAAAAATCAGATTGCTCCAGATGAATATCATGTTATAGAAGTAAATCTTGGTCGGGCCTCCCGAGAGCAAATATTGGAAGAATTTGATGACTGCACATAGGCTTTGAAGGATAGGCTGAAGAATGTAGAAGAAGGGTATGAAAAGCAAAAAAGAGAAATTTGAGACTTATGTTAGTACATCAATATCTTCCCTCATCTTGTAAGAGAGGAAGGTCCAACATTTGTCCCTCCAACAGGTGTTTCTAGTGAAGTGGTAGGTGATATTGACAGAATCAAGCGGATTGCTTAGGGTGCAAAGATTTGGATCGAAGGAATTCAGGAGGTAGCCTTCAAACATGTAGAAGAATTAGTGTAAGTGCACAATAGGGCATTGGTTGCAGTCTCTAGGATTCAATGGATGGAGGAATCATGGGCGGATGAGCATATTTACCAAGAAGAGGTGATTTCCAACATTCAAAGTCTAATGGATACCCCAAAGCAAGAATTGATTGATGGTCGAGTTATCAGTAAGGGGGATTTCTATGATTTTATTCGATGGTACAATGCAGTGATCATGGCTAAGGAAATGTTCAAGAGCTTTACTAGGGAATCCAGTCGATGGAAAAAGATTGTTGATAATATCAAGCAAGGACTATCAAATGAAGTTGCATCCTTGTTATCACAAAGATTGGGGGAAGAGAAAATGACAACTGATAATTTGAAAGTCAAGTTAGAGGAATTATTTCAGCTAAACGTATATGGAAGAGATGATTTTGAGAAATTCTCCATCTTCTCAAATACAATGCACACTACTAAGGACTTACAACCAGATTGGGATGAAACCTTGGGAAAAGTAGAAAGAGAAATTGTAGTTCTAGAATTCAAGCAAGAATCTGCATCAAGAATCAGTACAGAGGAGTTGGAAATAGTGTTAGATCAATTTCGATCTTTCAGGTGAAGAAATTAAGGATAGATGCATTAAATGCAGAGTGGGTGTGCATAGGGATCATTTATTACACCCCACTCCTTCTTAAATTAGCATGCATGGTGGGCATTTATTACCCACTACAGTAGTAGATTCCTAATGGCATTAATGTAGATTCCCTTTCATTGCCCTAACCCTAATTAGGGCTGATGTGGTATGATCTCAACCATTGGTTATTGTAATCATCCGGGCCACCCATTGTAATCGAGGACCTATATAAAGGCCTCATTTCTCATTTGTAAGCAAAGATTTTTATGAGATTGTTGCTATGAGCTACTGAGATAATAAAGTTTTCATTGGAGTTTGGTGAATACTTGACATGTCTTAGTGCTTGCTTGTTCTCCTAAATTTCTTCAAGTAGATTAAGTTTAGCATAGTCAATGTGTGGTTATTACAATGGACAATATGATGGTGTATTGATGAATTCCTTTGGTTCATACTTTTGACATTTTAGTGATTCTAATTCGTTGTGTAAAGTTAGCCTGAACTCCTTTCATGCATATGCTCAACTTCTATCATTTGTATACATTGTTCTTTATGATGGTGTATGCGGTGATATGAAAATCTTTGGCATAACCCTTAAGATTGTACTGGTTCATGCTTAGTTGTAGTAGAACTTGGCGAAGTGAAATTCAGTAAATTGAGGAATTTATCCACTAGAATACTATTTGTTGTTATCACTACCCTTAGGATTTTAATAGAATTCCTTAACCCTATCCTATTTAATTTCTGCATATTCTATAAAAAATCCAAAAAAATAAAAGCGCTTCATTGCAAAACTTTAAGATAGCTCCCTCATCTAGTATGGCTTGAAATGAATATGAATAAACACGTAAGGCCCCTTTTGATCATCAGCAAATCACATCAACCACCGATCTTATCCACAGTCAAGACCTGGCATTAAAGGAACCTTGAATTCATTGTATGATCTTCTAGCAATCTTAGCATACACAAGACTTTATTCAAGAGAGGATAAAATATTTCAGAATTTTATTCTACTGTATTGTGAGTCATAAAACACACATCAATAGTATGTTCATGCGAAATTGTGCTTTCTCGTGCAAGAAGGAAATTCTTCACGTGGTGTGCTAGGATTCTTCACATAGCTTGGTGAATCCTTGTGTGGAACCCCATACCGATTTGGGTGTTTTGTTTGTATGGCCAAACACTTCCTCGCACCATTGTGCACATCTTCACGTGGAAGAATATCTCTTCACGTGGCATGTACCACTTCTTTATGTGAAAATCTATCTTCTATTGGTCCTCACATGAAAAATAGGGGGCATTTCCATTAGTTTTTGAGGATCAATTTTTGGTGATTCTAATACCCATTGGGTTTACATAATTTTCCATGTCTTGAAAAATCTTATATTTTTAGTATTGCTGACATTTTGGATTTCTATTTCCTGTTGTGAGTGTGCTAGTATAGGTAGTGGCATATAGAGATTCATCGATTGTCAAGATGGTGGTTGAGTCTTTCATTGTGATCTTTGTGATTCCTAAATGATGTTGACATGTACATTCATACTTGTTAAAAAAAAAATCTTGTCTTGAAATGAATTCTTTTCCCAAGGATCTCTGGGTGAGGCATTATACATGCATTAAACTGTTATGCTCCCAAATAATAACATACAACAATCTATATGTCTATTTCTATCTTGAAAGCATACCAAATTGTGTAGGATTGGAATTCATATAAGTTATCGAAAAATATTTTCTTAAATTAGTTACAAAATTACCTATATTAAGGCCATATTGTCCATTTCTATATGTTGAAAAAATTAGTGGCAAGACAGTCATCTTTCACTTTGGACAATCTATAGTAGTAAACAATTAGGAAAACTTGTTTTGAGTGTGTTCCACACAAAGTTCAATACCGATTGCTATTTTTTTTTTCCAATTAGAATTGATGTAATTTAGAAATTGGAAAAAAATATTGGTATTTCAAATTATAATAGATTTTATACACTTGGTAATATATTGGTGTTAGATAGGGTAGAGTTGTCATTGCACCAATATATCAACTTGAGAAGCTCAATACAACCAATAGACTTATAGAATCACAAAAGGCCATTAATCCATGTCGTGAACTCAATGAAGGACCCTAGCCCATTGCCAACAACCCCACTCCTAATGTCAGTTGTTGTGGCTTGTAGCATTCAAACTTGTGATCAAGCTCTAATACCAATTGTTAGAAAGGCTAGAGTTATCGTTGCACTGAAAGATTAACCTATTAATGCCTGATACAAATAGTATTATAGAACCATAGGAAGTGGTTAAGTCATGTCACAAGCCTTGGAAAGGATGCTAGCCCACTGCCAACAATTGGATCATTCAACAACTTTTAACATTCTCTGACATTTGGTGAAGGTAAAAGTACAATGATTTATTACTAAAATATTCCTAAACTGAATATTGTACTTTTTCCATGAAATGAAACCTTAAATTTGATTTATTTATTAATTTAGATTTGAATATGTTAAACTTAAAAATATTTGAGACTATTGAAAAACACATGCATCTTAAAAAATTAATAATTTAATCTAAGTTTGTACCCTTTTAATATTCTATAACATTTCATGGAGTCACAATTATGATGATTTATTCTTGAAATACTCCTATATGAAATATTGTGCTTTTAATTGAGACTAATAAAAAACACACAAATCTTAATGAGTTATTTGATTTAATATAAGTTTGTATTGTTTTAAATTTTATTATATAATGATTTTCTTATTGTATTTTAATTTTAGAAAACTTAACTTCAAGTTTTGTGACATCTGGATAAGACAACTTGTAACTTATATAGATTTGACAAGTTGGGGAAACATTATTGTTGTAAGAACTGTTAACAGTATGCTTTAGGGCAAGGACCTATTTTCCAAGGATTGGTGTAATGTTAAGTAAAATTCTGGTTCACTTTATATGCCAAGTTTTATAATGAGGGTGAGAGACATATGGATGGTGTTAGAATTTATAGTAATAAAATCTTAAAACAAAGTCATATAAGCCTAGTTCAAGAGGGCTACCAACTTAAATGGATTCAATTTTAAACAATTTGTTGTTGATGGTAAATGATGGAGGAAGAATATTGTGATGGAACTAATGTTGTGAATATAATCCAAATACATAGTCATGGAACTAATGTTGTTGTGAATATTGTGATGGAACTAATGTTGTTGGCTTGCCTCCAGCACCCAAGCTTTAAACTTCTAGGAATCAGTCCAATAGAAGAGATTCTTAAATTGTTTGAGTTTCTCATGGGTTCTTATTGCTAATGATACTTTTGTAACGATTGATTTGTAAAGGAGGAAATGTCCATATATCGTGTTGAACTCGAACTCTGAACCATTAAGCTTAAGGTTCAAAGTTCAAAACCACGTTCAAGGTTCAAGTTTAAGTATTGAGCATGCAAGGTTCAAAGTTTAGATTCAAAGATTTACGTCCAAGGTTTTGAAATACAAGTTAGGGTTCACTACTAAATTCTGGTGATGCAGAGTCCAATAAACTGGCCGTCATTTCCCAAATCCAGAGCTTGATTCAGGTGCACAATTCAAGTTCCAGATTCAATTCAAAATCTAAGTATTTAGGTTCAAGGATCACAATTTAAAGTTTAGGTTCGAGGATCGAAGGTGCTAGTGCAAGTCCGGTGATTCAAAGGTGTAGATTCATATCAAAATCACAAAAAAACACCAAGTTCCAGATTCAAGATGGGGAAAGTATATATTCTGGAAAGTACAGATTCAAACAGGCCAGGTCCAAGTTCAGAGTTCAAAAGATCAAAGTTTTAAATGTTGAATCGACAATTCATATTTAAAAATGAAATTCACAACCTCAAGGATGTAGATTCAGATTGAGGGTTGCAATGTTTGTTGACTCCACAACATGCAATAACAAACCCTTGGGCATCATTCACATATCTCCATAGGGAGACTGGTTAATGAAGATGAGGATATGGTTTCAAATGAGCCACTTATAACAAGTCCAGTGATGAATTGTAGTATCACTCCTATGAAGCATCCAAACGTGGTAAATAGAACAAGATGCATACGAATATAGAGGGTGCAAGTTTCTCATGAGGTTTGTATATATAAAAGTTCCATAGGCTTGGCTATTGACCGCGTATCCATACCGAGGAAAGCTGAGAAGAATTATATCGACATTACCCCAAGAAGCTACTTCATCCTATGCTCATGGTCTCGGTACAAATGGGTTAATGCGTATTATTTGACAAAATGTTTAATGTAAACGCGACACCATAAGATTATCATACGAAAATTATGCAATATGGTTTGTTGGAAAAGCTTCGAAAGCTTTAAAACTTGGTCAAAGGTGTCGATAAAGTATATATATATATAATGCAAAGATGGAGGCTCGATGCCAAAATTCATAGATCTTGGTAATAGTTGTATTGCTATAGAATATCACTGTTGAACTGTGCAGAACCGATAGCCTTCACTATGATCCTAGATCTCGACATATTTTGCTACCATATGTCAAGGAGACTAAGCCTGAATCTAGTTTGTCAACGATTAAGCAACGAAATTGTTCCCAATCATGCAAAAAAGGAGCACCACAATCTTGAGGATTGTGCGAGGAATCTTGGCATAGTAGGGGAATTTGTGAATCCGTTAAACTGATACTAAACCTCAAAGAATTCAAGGCATATAGATGATAGAGCTTGATGACATGAATATATTTCTAATATTCAATGTTGCTGATTTACACAAGTATCATGAGTTAAATGATGAAGTTGTTGTATCTTATGATTAACCTAAGAAGCAGATTGAAGAGATTGAACAAATATTGGATCAAAGAGTTGGTAGAAGCACAAGTGGAAAGGATAACTACGAATACTTGGTAAATTGGAAAAGCATACTAGTTGAAGATGCTACATGGATTTTTCAATTTGAGTTGGATTTAGCTTAGGTTGTGAAATGATTCATGAGAATTATTTCTTTCAAGCCCAATTGTCTGATGTAGAAGCATCCTCAGTTGTCTTGCTATCCTGCTTATCTTCTTTCATTTTTCCTATTGGAATAGAGTGCCAATGGTTTTTGCTGAGCTGTTCAATGTTGGTTGAGTTATTGTAGCAAGTGTTGGCTAAGTTACTATAGCTAGTGTTGGTTGAGTTACTATAGTTGTCGAGTTCTAGTTACTGCCAAGTTATCCTATGTCAGTTGAGTGTTCCTTCATGTGTTGAGTGAAGCTATTATTTGTTGATAATCTATTCCTTCTTTCACCAAGTTAGTATGTGATTGGTTCTTCATTTGAGCTGATTTGTGTGATTAATTTGGATCATGAATTTAATGTCTAGATGTTGTCTTGGGATATGTGCAAACCATTTTAAAGTTGACCTTTCTATTATGTAATGATCTAGAATTTTCTAAAAGAAATTTTGGCATGTATAAATAAGGATGTTTACCTATTCAGGTTAGGTATAACGAGAGAAGATGCTCCTAGAATAGAGAATTGGAAGTTGGATTATGGATTTTGAAGTTGAGTTTTATTGGTCATAATCTAGAAGGCCTTACATTTGGGCATGGATGGAAATAAGTTGATGAATTAATAAAGCAATTTGGAGTTCCTTCTCTCCTTGGTGTTGTCTCTCTATTGTTTTCTTTCATTGTGTTACTCAACAAGGTGATTGGATAGCTAGGTGTGCCTATGGCCCTAGATTTTCATAACCCTCCTTAAGTCATTATCCCTACTACTCTTTATAATAGTAACTTGATCTTTACAAGATTTTCATAGAGTGAAACATTATTTACTTTATTGACTTTATTGCTACTCATTCATCTTTGTCAATTTTTTGGAAAAAGGTTGAAGTCCATTATCATACACTTCTTCCTATTTATCAAAATGATATGATCTTCGAGCTTCATTTTCCAAAAGTACCACTTCCTACAGACATTGGAGAAAACTATTTCCACTTGTTAACCCAAGATTTTGACAATGTTTTACACTTTCTATACCTAGACTCCTTTCCTTTCTATATTACTATGTTCATTAATTATTGTTTTGTCATTAATGATCACAACCTTATTGAATTTTATTCAACTATTTTCTATACATTTTAAAAGGTTGCATCTTCTTTTTATGACAATGACATTGTACAAATTTTTTTAATGGACATGGACATCAACAAAGCATGAGGGACAAAGCTTTTTCCCCTTCTATTTACTCAATCTTTTCATGAATATGGTAAGCCATTTACAAGCACTAACAATTATTTATAAGTCATCTCAAACCTATATTATGTTTTAAATAAATAATGTGGGTAGGGCTTGAACCCATACAAAAATGAACCAACAAGCTCATAAAAGTAACATCAAATTAAAACAAGAGGTAAGAAGGAATTCAGGAGAAATAAATTCAAACCCTTATATTTTGTTACTAGATTCATGGATTCATTTTTCTTATGATAGAATATTTGATGATATTCATTAGAAGGGTGAAAAATAATACTTTTAATGTGGCATATTTTCATAGTCTACACTTGATGGTTTATAATTTGTTAGAAGAATGAATAGTACTATTTTCATATGTTGTTTATAATGATACTCTACATTTGTTGGTCATATCCATTTGAAAATCTTAGCAATGAACATCAAGATTTTTCATATGAAATTTTTTTGTATACTTTCCTTTGAAGACTAATTTTCATTGAAATTATGAGTCTAGTATGATATTGGAGACACCTCACATTGATTAAAAAATTATAACTTTGTAAGATTTTCATTAAGATTGTACTATTTAAAAAAATTTAAACTCAATTGAGTGTAGGATACTATCTTTCAACTCCATTATTCCTAAAAATATAAGTTCTTGGACACTTTCATAAAATGTTCTATCTTTCTCAAACATATAATTTTTTATTGGTGTTCGATTCTTAATTCATCCATTAGAGTAATCCTTTTCAATCAATAAGTTATGCTTTAAAAAAATATTATGATGGATTCCAATCCCATGAAATGTACTAATTTAAAAAGATAATAGAAATCTAAAATAGTAAAACTTGTTAGAACAAAGTAATAGTGCAAAAAATCATTCGTGGTTACAAAATCAAGATTTTTTAAACTTATTTTGATGGAAAAATATAGAACTTAGAAGTTCATCACCATATTTTTTTACTTATGGCTAATTTGGAGATTTTGTCCCAAACCATACTTATTCATTAAATGACAGTATTCTTATTCTCTTAACAAAGACAATAAGTAGCATTAAAGATATTCTATAGAGACATTTTAGTCTTAATTATAGCTTTCATGTCTTTTGAGACAAAGATAAAATTGTCTCGAGAGACAATAATCCTAGTGTTTATTATTTTCTTTATAAGTCATTTTCTTAAGACAAAAATTTGAGATACATACTTAAAGACAACATTCAAGACCATGCACACATTTTATATTGTCTTAGGTTTAGATAATGACATCAATTTTTTTCTCAAGCATTGTCCTAAAATCTACATTTCTATAGTAATGGCAATTTTCTTTATGCTATCCAATTTCATTAGGTACAAAGTTTCTAAATTCTTACCTAAAAATGTTTTGCATGCATATTAATTATATATCGAATAACTTATATACCTTTTCAAAGCTCATATTGTAATGCCTACCCCTACTTGACTTTACTAATTTGTTTTGACTGGATTCTTTTAGGCATGTACTATGATTATCTTCGATGATGATATATATGTTCATGTATTAACTTTCAGTTATTGAATGATGTTAGCTACATGAATGATTTTTATACAGTTTCTATGGATACTTACCCCATACTTGCATGTGAATGGTGTGTGTGGATGTTTACTTTATGTTTGACATTTTTGATGTGGTTGAGGAAGGGAGTCATAGTCACCTACTAGTTAGGATCTATAGGATGCACCACTTCCTACCATTTCCTATTTAGTTTACAATATTGTGTTTGTACATGTGTGGATTTTATGCAGATTGCAGGTACTAAGCATTGACTTCCCTGAATTGCAAAGATGAGTGAACCCTATTGCAGTATTTCAATGGTATAAGTAGTGAGATAACTCTTGTGCTAAATTCCTTAACCCTAAGAAAATTCTCGTATAAAATAGGACAAGTATCTTAGTTAGTTTCACCTTTCCAAAATTTTCAACTGACATGATCTTGTGATTTTGACGTTGGAATTTGATTTTGTTATATGTCTTTGGTTGAGTTGTCGTATTTGGTTTTGCAGGTCTATTGTGATTTTCTATTATAATTAAATAAAATTAAAAGATAATTTAATGATTTAATTTAATGGAAATTTTATAAAGAAATTTGAGAAACTAATTAAATGGAAGAATTAAATTTAAAGATTTCATTAAAGTTCTATTTTTGATGCATTTATATATATTTTTCTATTAAATATAAGAGTTCAAGAAAATACAAAGCAACCAAAGTACCACCACAGAAATCAACAAGAAGGCCAAGCCTCACTAAGGAAGTACAAACTCAGTTGTACAACATAACAAAAGGAGGAGGACTATCTAGCTAAGAACATCAAACTAATTGACCACCCAAGCAGTCCAACCTAAGGGACCCTCCAACCAAATGACACTTTTACATTCTTGAATCTGCATCATCCTAAATAAATCTTCTTTTCTAGCATTCACTTTCTTAATGATTTCTTTGTTTAGCCTAATGCAAGCTTGCTCAAAAGCTTGCAGATCATCTAGGGTTCTATGCCATAAGTATCCATGCTCCAACTCATAGTAGAAAAAAGTAGCATGCCCAACATGAAAGAACCTTCTCATCTTGTCTCGCTCAATCAACATAGTAGCCTGCACCTGCACAAAAAATTTAAAATGAGTTTTCAAAAAAACTCAATAAGATCCCTTGGCTTACCTTGGTACCTTTCCTCGTTCCTACACTTCCAGATCTGTTAGAGAATGCTAGAAGACAATATATTCCAAAATAAATAGGTATCTTTCGGAAGACCATTAATATGACCAGTGATAATATCAAGAATATTAACATCAATAGGATAAACAATGCCAAACATTCTCCATATTTCTTTAGCAAAAGTACAATCTAAAAGAATGTGTCTACCAGTTTTAGGAACTCTGCACAAATTTAAAAAATTATAATTAGATAAATCTCTCTTAATAGGCAGCTTGTCCAACATGACTAACCATATGAAGCATCTAATTTTAGGCCCAATAGAATTCTTCCACAAGATATCAAAGTATTTTTTTCCAAACATCAGTATCATAAGAAGAGTACCAAAAAACATTGACATGATCAATAATATCAGTATTACTATCAAGGATTTTGTATATATTCTTGGCCTTAAGAAGATTCATGACAACTCCACCAGGCCATTTACAATTAAGGTGCCTTTGAGAATCAACATGGCATATAGTGGGAAGACCATTAAAAGCTTGCACAATCATGTTATAAGTTCTTTTATGGGAATTAGGGATATCATATTTATTTTTAAGCTCATCCCAAGGAATGATATGATTCTAGTCAAAGAGATCTATGAACTATTTAATACCTTTCTTAGCCCATAGTCTGGCTGAACACACTTGGATAAGGGCCAAAGGTTTACCATTTAGGTGAAGATTCCACCAAATGGATCTCTCATCATGGAGTTGATCATTACAATGAAAATCCTTGTTAGCGATGAATTTCCTAACATGGTCCCAAGCCTTCCAAATAGATCTAAAAATCATGGAACCTTGGACCATCACAGGAAAATTACCAACAATGAGGTTGCAAAAGGGGAGATTAGTCCAAGATTTGGCTTTCTTAGGCACACCCCTCTTAATGTTGTTTCTAACCAACACTTTCCAAGGATAGTCACCCTCCACGGATTGAAAAATCCATTTCCCAGATAGGGAAATACCCTGAATTCTTAAGTCCTTCAGCGCAAGTTCCCCAAGGGTCTTGTCAATGTGGCACCAAGCCCACTTATAGAAATGAATTTTAATATTACCCTTGCCATCAAACCAAAGAAATTGTCTGATGGAATTCTAAATTTTTGCAATCTAATAATTGTTAAAAAATTAGGCAGAGGAATAGTAAGTGGAGTAGGAGGACAACATCTTCTAGCAAACTTGAATTCTGCCTACTAGAGATAACGCCCTATTATGTCATTTTTTAAGCTTCTTATCAATCTTCTCTTTAACCCATGATGACATGTCCTTGAGGGCAGGTTCCATTGAGAAAGGGATACCAAGATATGTAGTGATCTTATTGGGGCCTCCCCGTTGAAAATTGTATTGAGAATACCAATCTGGGGGATACACAGCCCACCCCAAACAAACTGATTTGCCTTGAGATATTTTAGCCCTAGATATAGAACAAAAAAAATTGAGTTTATATTGCAAAGACTTAAAATTACTTTTTGAAAGCTCAAAGAACATCATAAGAATAAACCTCCATTCAACCCTATCATAAGCCTTCTCAAAATCCAAAAGAAGCATGGCAGAGTTTTGGTGTGAGCATTTAGAACACTCCATGGCTACCCAACTAGTTATGAGATTCTCAAGAATATGTCTACCCTTGATGAAACCAGTTTGGGTAGAGTTAAGAAATTTAGGAAGAATATTGACTAACCTAAGAGCCATAATTTTAGCCAAAATATTATATGACACATTAAGAAGGGTAATCAGCCTCCAATTCCTAATGAGATTCTTATCTCCATCCTTGGGAGGAGCTTAATGATCCCTTTATTAACATCCTATCCCAAGGAGGCAATAGAGAAAGCTTCAGAGTATAAGTCATGGAGATCCTTACATATCCAACTAATATTGGATTTATAGAACTCAACAGGAAAACCATCAGGGCCCAGGGCCTTATCATTATTGGGAGCCTTGATGGCTCCCTCGATCTTCTCAATAGAGATATCTTCAACAAGCACAACAATATCATCTGAGTTCAACTTTTTAGGAATAATAATTTTGCATTTATTTCTTAAAGACTCAGCCTTAGAGGAGTCCTCTGAAGTAAAAAGAGTCTTGTAATAATCAGCAAAAGCCTAAATAATAATCTCAGGGTTTGAAATGTCTTGATTATCAATCGAGAGTCTATCAATGGACTCTTTAATATGTTTATGTTTATGAAGATTGAAGAAAAAAATTGAACCCCTGTCCCCATGTTGGAGCTAGTGGGCTCTAGATCTAATCCTGGCTCCATGAATCCTAACATGTTGATGCTTCCTAAGAGCATCTTTGGCAGCCATAGCCTGGGAGAGAAGATCCATATTGGAGGAATCTCTTTGGATGTTGTTCTCCGATATTTACAATTCAGAAGATAATTATTCTTCAACAAACCTGTAATCCTTAGCCTTTTTTTGACCAATGATTTGAAGAAAAAAATCCATGAAGAAAGGTTAGTTTTCCACCTATCAAGATGGGATAGGTGTTGAAGGTTAATTTTATTGATACCTCTAATAATCTGTACAGCAACAAGAACATCCCTATTCATGAGGACTTGTGTTGAAGGGGACTACTATTAAAACTAACCTTAGTCAAAATAGGGTGATGATTAGACAAAGTGGTGGCAATAACCCAAACAATATTTCTAGAGATGTGAGGAGGAAAAGAGACAAAATACTTATTAGCATAAAACTTGTCAAGCTTGGAATAAATGCTAGCATTGCCTTGCTAAAAGTTGCACCAAGTGTGCCATAATCCAAGGTTGGTTTTCATGTTACCAGCAATAGGACAAAAGGATAGTAAGAATTTAAAAATCTATTCCAATAGAATTTTTCATTATCCTTCCAATGAAGGGGAATGCCCCTTGATTTGTCATCCTGAGATTCAATCATGTTGAAATCTCCATCAAAAAGCCAAGGCATATCTGGGAGGTCTATAAGACATTCCAAGAGCTCAATTCTTTCCTTTGGGTCATTTGAAGCATAAATAGCACAGACCCTGAAGATCCTGTCAGCATAGTGCAAAGTAACCCACACTGCTCTCTGACAAGGATAACATCCATTATTAGTTATTTGTTTTTTCCATTTATTATTAATAAGCAGGGCAATTCCTCCTCTACCTCTCTCATGGTTAGTGCAAAACTTAATAGCATCTTTCCAAATAAAATTGAGATTGGAATCCAAATTGAATCCCATAGACTTAACTTCCTACATCATAAAAAAGTCTATAGAATGTAGAGAATTTAACAATCACTTGATAACAAATTTTCTATCAGGAGACTCTAAACCCTTCACATTCCAAGATAGGCAATTCATTGAGACAAAATGTTATAGGTGGAGCATGCATTACCCTCTTGATCAGCTAGGGCCAAAAATTTATATGAAGACTCCCCTAGTTTAGGCACAAATGGATTGTTTTTTGAACCAGGTGGTCTTCCTCTTCACCTGGAAGTAGCAGAGTTGGTGTTAACAGCGTCTTCAATTTCTATTAGAGAATCCACATCCATGCACTTCCCATTATTAGACTTTGGGGAAATGGGAGTAGCCAAAATAATTTCAAATTCATAATCCTCCCCAATCTCTTGGAAGATTTTCTAGGGGAATTTTTAAGAGGACTCAGTGGTTTGCAACTTACAGTTGATAACATCATTCTGACTGATAGTATTCATGTTAGTCAAAGTAGGACCAGTTAACAATTTAACTTGTTGATTATTACTGGTGTTGGGGTAAAAAGTGTTAGGCATGAAGATACTATTTCCCTTTTTCTTTTTTTAATATCCTAAACAACAATAAAACCATCATCTGTATTAAGATCAATAGCTAAATCAAGATTGGGGAGCATCTTAAGACCTCCAGATGTAAGAGTGGTATCACACAAAACATTCTCAGGCTGAACAATAATAGTAGAGAGAGGGTTAGGCACAATTTTAGTTGAAAGATTCTCAGGTTGAACAATGTTAGGAACAACATTAGTCGAAATATTAGTGGGGTTATGGGTTTCGGTGGGAGGCTACGGGATGAAGAAGAAGCAAGGATTGTACGAAATAGAGCATTCTCAAGGGGAGGATTACTGGTGATGGGAGGATTAACCATATTTTTAGTTGAATCATTGGAGGGATTAGGATTTTTCCTTATGACTGGACAATCCTTACGGAGGTGGCCTTCTTTGCGGCAGAGAAAATAGGCATTCAACCCCCCCCCCCCCCCCCCCAAAAAAAAAAATATCTCTATAGGATAGATGTAAGCATCATTAAGGATGTTAATGGAAATATTAGTAGGAAGGTCCTTACAAGACAAGAGAGAGATAAGAATCCTAGTGTCCATATGTAGGATGAGTCTCATAGTTTCATCCATTCGAATAATTTTACCAATAGGCTCAAGCAAATGCGGCAAAAAATGCCACAAAAAAGGGGGAATCTTTTTTACCAATATCCATCTTGGAGCTAAAAGTGTGAGAACCTCTCATGGACGACCTCTAGCAACCAAGCAATAGCCCTAAAAGATGTTGAACCTACATTCCAATATTGTTTTTTAAGAACCTCTATTTGAGCATCATGATTCACAAAGAAAATCACATATAAACCCTTTTGTATTTGCCTACATAATGAAATATGCAACCCAAGTTTGTTATTCCAATAATGATGGAACCTGTCATCCATAAATTTCCTTGATGGACATTTATAAATTTCAATAGTTGAGAAAAAAATAGCAGTATCTCTTAATCTATCTTTGTCCTTAACAATATCTTCCAACATTTAAGGATTAGGAATAATGGCCAAAGGAGATAGAGAAGACGAAGGGGTCTTACTGGATTTAGAGGCATCATTGTTACCCGCACTTGCAAACTAAAACCTTGTCCTATCGTTAATGATCAATGATCGAACCACAGCCTCAGAAAAAGACCTAGGTCGATCGCTACTATGGGAAATAGGGTTACTAATGCCATTACCTAGAGCAAATTTAGTTGCCATCCGAAATGTTTTACCTGGTACTTTCTCAATGGTCTTTCCATTCTACTCACCTCAGACATTTTAAAGTCTTAAATGCTAGATGTAGAGAGGGATACACCTAGATCGAGGAGCTGCATGGAAGAGCTATGTTGTCCCCTGCCATCAGCATTGACATTGCTAGAGGTTGCCACATTGACAAAGCCCTAGGCTGATTGAAAATCATAAGTAGATCAAAAGGAACAGATTTGATCAGAAAGTGTCGCACAAAAAAACCCTAGTTTTTCATTCGCAATTGTAATCACAGCCAAAGGTTCAAATTTTGCTCATATCTTTCTCTGAAAACTTCGCATTCACAGTCTGATTAATTCACAATTGCCTCTTCAACCAAATAATTAAAAAAGTGGGAAACCAAAAATATAATAATTCCTAAAATTTGAAAGAGAAAAGTTATCTTTGAAGCATTGCCAGCTTGAGATTCCAAAGATCACTAAATAGTTAGATAAATAATTCAAATAAAGTAGTCACTAAATCCCCGCTAACTTTAACAAGAGGAGCTTCCACAAATTCTCTATCACTCCTGCATTTATCTTTATTTAAAATTTAAAGATAGTTATTTAGAAGGTTTATTTTAATTATAAAATCTAAATAATATTTTTAATGAAGTTAATAATATATTATTAGAAATGTCCTATGAATTACTTAAATAAAAGAATAAAATTTAAAGATAAATTTATAGTTCTAATTTTAGCATATTTATAATTGTTAATTTTAATAATTATTTATTTAGGAGTTTTATTAATAAACTCTAAATAATAGTACTAGCTAAATTAATAAATATAATATTAAAAACATCTCATCGTTAATTAAAGTGAGAAATAAATTTATTTATTTTTATATTGAAGCCTAGAATAATAATAATAATTTGTTGAAATTAATTATTATTATATGTTAAGCAAAGGTAGATTCAAACACAAGACATCCCACATGAGAGGCTTGCAAGTTACTATTGTGTTGTAGGCCTTTACCTAAACTGAGAAATAAAATTAATTTAATAAAGATATTTTAATTTTAATTTCATAAAGATGTTGCATGAAAATTGTATATAGAAAATTCAATATTTAATCAATTGAAAATTTAATTAAATAAAAGAATTAAATTTAAAAGATTAAATTAAAGTTTTAATTTTAGCATATTTATAGTTATTTAATTCAATAATAATTATTTAAGAGTTTTATTTTGATAATAAACTCTAAATAATATTATTAGTTGAGTAATAAATATTATTTTATTAAAAAGAAAATATTAAAATATGTGAATATTTGTTTAATTAGAAACTAATTAAATTTATGCATTAAATAAAAAGTCTAAATTTAGAAGTCTATATTTAGACATCTAAATTTAAAGGTATAAATTTAGAAAATCAATTAAAGAAATATTAGAATATTATGTTACTTAATTAATTATAAATTAATTAAATATTTACTTTAGTTTAAGTTATTTTAAAAGTCTATTTTAAGAAGTTTTTTATATTAGAAATAAGAGTTTCAGAACCAAAAGAAAAAAAAAAAAAAAAACACTAGAGTATCAATATGAATATACACAAGGAGGCCAAGCCTCACCCAAAAGAGAAGTTGAATAAAAATATAATTAAAATATTAAAAGATTAAAGATTTCATATTATTTTATTATTTAATTAATGTTTATTAAATTAGAGTTGCATTTAAATAATGAGCTTTAATTATTCATATTAGTCTAAATAATAAACTATGCTTTATACAGTGCTTACACTAATTAATAAGTGGACGAAAAGAATATATAAAAGAATACTCTAATTAAAAAATTCTTTAAATGTGCAAGAAAGAATTAAGTTTAAAAGATTGGATTAAAGTTATAATTTAGCTGTATTTATATTAATTTAATTTAATAATAATTTGTTTAGGAGTTTTATTTTTAATAAAATCTAAATAATATTATTAGTAAATTAATAAATATTATATTAAAAATATCACATGATTTAATAAGGTAGAGAAAGCTTTAATTTAATATAGTTTATTTTCATTAAATTACAAAAAGTGTGTGCATGTAAATTAAAATATAGTAATTAAAGACAAAGGGTTTGCACATGATTGCATGATCAAAGCCTTGATTTGGGGGGAAAGATCTTTATTAAGGAAATTAGAGCTCATTTCTAGATACCCAGGTTTGGAGGAGCCAATTTCCAAAAAAAGAGTTTTCGAATGAAAAGGAAGATTCTTGCATAAATTTGTGCATTCATTATTTGACCATTGAATCTGTTGGTCTAACTTTTTGTGTAGTAGAAGTTTTCAGTTAAATCATAGAAAAGTCAAATGTTCTATTCCTAAGTGAAGCATAGGGTTTTGGATAAATCATCCATAAGAAATAATCGTCATATAAACCCTATATCATCTCTATTCATAAATTGTCGGGCGCAAAATTTTGAATTTTCAAAAGAGACGAATATGATGTTACATTCCTTTTCTTTTCTCCCGGGTTACCTTTATTCCTATTTGTCCCAACCGTTAGAACTGACTAGATCTACCGTTGGCGTTACCTCGCTATGACAAGTTGCATGCTTATTACGTATAGCAAGGTAACGAGTATTGAGTATTTTAAGCGGTGGGACCGTAAAGTGAAGATACGGTGATCAGAGATTTGTTTATTAAATGATTTATTGTGCAGGTACATTTTGCAAGTTACCATCCAAAAAGGATAGGGACCCACTAGAATATCTGACATCAGAGCCGAAATGATGGTTTTTCCGGACGTTCTGCCACCTCACTATCGGAAAATTCAGGCACTTCACCGTTAGCGAAGTAGCGAGGCCACGTGAAAATCTGAAGATGATGACATTGCATCTTGCTTGTATCATAATTACACCAGGTGGCATGACCAGTCATAAATACCGTTGTCAGAATCAGTTTTAATTGACAGAAGTGATTGCTGGGTAACCCTTGCATTTTCTAGCACGGAATCCTTTTAAGTGCCGGAGCTCGCTACCTCACTATCGGAAAATTCAGGTGCTTCACTGTTAGCAAGTTAGCGAGTCCTCGTAAATTGGTAAAAGATCGGCAAGATCTTTGGTGACGTGGAATGACAGATGACTATGATAAATTTTGACATGTGCCAACTATGCAGAGATCTAGTTCTCATTAATGCCTATCTAACTGAATGTACAAAAAATCTTGAACGTCAACTTGAAGTGGATCAACGGAGCTCGCTACCTCGCTATGACAAGTTGCATGCTTGTTAATCCATGCGACATAGCAAATATAAATCAGGTGATCTTGTGTTGCTTCTTCAGCTTTGATTTGGTAAGTGATCAACAGCTGTCGTCTCCTCGCTATGAAGAGTTGCAAGGGAGATAATTATAGCGACATAGCGAGTTGGACCCGCCACCTTCTTTCTTAAGAAGCCCTGTAGCATATCTTTCGATCATTTCTTGATCTGATCAACGATTGTCCCCGCTTCGCCATGGCAAGGTGCTTTTTCTTTATGCATAATGAAGTAGCGACATGCTGACACGTGCAATAAACTACTTGGATAGAAATGTGCATGATGATTTTCTTGAGTTACATCCTGAGTCTACTGTAGAAATGGTGCAAGTTAAGAGGTTAACCTCACTGAACCCTAGGCTAAGGATAGCTGATGGATTGTACGATAAGGGTAATTGGGTTCAGGATGCTCAAACTTCTCAAATTGGTTTGAGTTTATTCAAAAAATGGTTTGCGGAAAGGAAGTTATATGCCCCTCATGCCAATATATGGAATTTTGATCTTGGAAAGCTTGTTGTCCCCAGTGTGTTTATGGATTTTGACCTGCTTGAAGCTATAGCGAAAAATTATGACCAAGCCACTAAGGTAGTGAGAAGAGTGGATGGTGAGGCTTTAGTTACCATTAGTCCCGAGGAGATTAGGAAGGTTTTCAGTCTGGGACATCTCACCATGTATCATGTGCCCATTAATTTGATAGAGTTAGAAAAAGAATATATATCCAAAAGGGATGTAGTTAGACAGGGTGCACTGAAAGCCCACATAGGCCAGATTGGAGGCCTCCCAACCATAACATCGTCTTCTAAAGAACCATTCAAGAAATCATGCTTTAATGCCAGGGCAGTAGAGATATATAGGACCCTGTGCAAAGTCTTCGGAGAGGGCGAAGAAGATTTTATTCTAGTGAGCTTCATGTATTTGATCACCCAAATCTCCTCTTTTGGTGTGGAAATAATTTTTAATTTTGCATCTTACTTGGCTAATGAGATTCACCAGGGATTGGTGGGGATTGCAAAGGGCAAGGTGGAAAAGGTTTGGGGTCAGTACTCCCTATTGATGCATATGTTTCTTTTTAAAGGGGCCACTTATTTTGGTAAAGAAATGGTTTTAAATAGGGAACAAGAGGGGGAGGCACTGCTAGTCCAATTATGGAGTGCAGACATGACTTGGGAAGCAAAAAATGCTAGCTTTGTTAGATTTGATAGGTACTTTGCCTCCAAACTAAGATCCCTCATATTGAGTGATAATCCCAGAATTCCTAAGGCATTAATGCATCTTTTTAGGCCTATGGACAAACCCCATAATCTAAAAGTTTCACATAATTGGGGAGATATTATCCCATATTCAGTCTCAACTGTCATCAGGGTCTATGGATTCAAAGGAACACCCCATGTACTACCCTATTAGGTACCTTTAAAGTTAGGGATAGCTGAATTTTTGTGGCAGTTGGGAGGAGTGGAGGAGGCTTTTTTGCACAAAAGGGGGACAAGATCAATTTTTCCTACTTGCACTATAGCCCACCAGTTTGTGATAACTAAAGAAGGGTGGATTTTTCTCCACAAAATTTTGGATCAATATAAGATGGCAGTGTCTCATGCTCTTTTTTGTGATACAGAAGGTTTCTTTAACTCTACTCTTAGACTTAGAATCAAGCTTCGTCTAGTTCAGCATGAATTCCATTTTCCTAAAGATGTAATAAGAAATGAATATTCTCTCCATTAGCAAGAAATAAAGAAAGAAAAATGGAGAGTCTTTTCAAAAGTTTTGGAATTCATTAATTGTTTTGACAAAGATTACAGTCCTCTTAGTAATGCTACAACCAATGCAGATCAGATAAATAAGCTCATGAGTACTTTCTCTGAGATAATGGAAGTAATGAATGAGAAGAAACAACATTTTATTGATTCTTTTCCAGATAAAGCCAGAGAGGTCATGAGAAAATTGGGTTTCACCCCCAACATTGGAATGGGTCCACTGGTGGTATGAAAGAAGACAGGATATACTATTGTTCGACAGCAAGTGCCCATTGTACACAAAGAAAAATAGGTAGTTGAATCCACCAGTACTGTCCTGGAAGAAAGACCCCCTGAACCTTCTCCCAAAAGAAGAAAAATAATAAGGGAGGAAGAATCCCCTGATGAAGGTTACTCACCTTCTCAAACCCCAATGAGAATTGAGGAAGAGTAGCTCACCAATGAGCAATTCGAACAAATGGGGTCACAAGGAGAAATTATTGTTACACAAGCAGAAATTGATGAAGGGAACCCCTAGGAACCTCCTGTGCCAAGTTTTGAATTAACTATAGAAGATTTCAGAGGAAGGGAATTGGACCCTGTTTTGGAACAAGCGAGTCAACATTTTTTGTCTGATAATAGTTTTGTAAGATCTAGGGCTTTCCATCAGTTTGCATGGAGGGTAAACATGCACATTTTTGAGCAAAGGTGTAAGAATATGAAAACATAACATCTAGAAATGGATGAGGCCTCCATTCAAAATCAAATAAAGGAACAAATGATGCAAGAGTTCCAAAATATAACCCCTGATGAGGGTAGACAGATGGTAAAAAATGCTAATGTTTTATTATTGCCCAATTGGGATATTGCTGATGCATTAATTTTTAATTCTATATCAAATAATTTAGGACTCTAGGATCCAAATAAAGAGGTATTCTTGGGTACAACATTCAGCAATGATCAAGCTTCCTTTGTTATGTGGTCTCTGAGAAGAGGATCCAGGACTACTTCATCACAGCCTGATGATTCAGGACTAACAGGGAGTATCATTGTAAGGAGACTTGCTGATAATTCAAATGTACAGGCAGCCCACATGAATGTGGATTATTCTAAATTTTCCTTGGCTACTACAGAAAGAGAAGAGAAGGAAATGATTGATATGCACAATAAATATGAAATAGTGGTGGATACTTATAATCAAGAGGTAAAAAGGAGAATTGAGCTGGAAAACAGGGTATCTCAATTGGAGAAGATACTTGGAAAGAGGAAAGTGGGAGAATCCAGTACACTGAGAATTGCATATACTCCACAGTCATCTGTTGGATTAATCCCTATTATTGAGATACCTGACACCCCTGACAGACCCCAATTCTATACTGCAGAGGAATTTGAAGCAAAAAAAATCAAATTACATGAGTGGCAGATAGAATTTAGAAATCAGTAGGAAGAGAAATGGAAGCAGGGTGTGACATATTTGAGGGATAAAATACAATGGTCAACCTTTTATGATTAGTTGACAAGGATTGTAACCCTCATGGATGAGTTGAATAAAGAAAAGGATGGACTAGATCCTCTTGCACAGAAATGGAGACAGAGAAATAATGATGTTACAATTATATGTATATCTACAGTCCAAATGCCTTATCATCAGGTTGAAAAGATTTTTGATTTATTGAATAAGTTAAAAAAATTTGAAAATGAAAGAGATTCTTTACAAAGAAGATTAATACTCTGTTTTTCAAAATATCTTGCTAAAAAATTCACCCTATTTCCTTGTGCTTTAGAATCTATTGATACAGTAAAGGAAAAAGAAAAATGGAAAAGGGAAATGGATGATTTATTTGATAACAGAATAATAAACATCATCATTGAGACTGGCCATTGGTTTTGGGTAAAGACAAACGAGGAGCTGGTAAAAGTACAATTTTACTATACTGCTATGATAAAAGAATTTGATGATTTAGAGAAAAATGCAAATTCTTTAATAAAGATACAAAGAGAAACTCTAAGTTTTGATTGGCCAGATGATGATACTTTTAATAAGTGGAAAAATCAGTTTACTGAATAGATGTCAGGAGACAATGAAGAAGAAGATACAAAAGTAATAGTTACCCTTGTAATGAGCAATGATGACATGGAAAATCCCCAGGTTAAAGTGAGTTTGCAGGTAACAGAAGAGGATACATCACTTACACACCTCGTGGGTATGTACTCCGAAAGTGAAGAATGATTGTAAGGTCAAATCGTGCTCTTGTCTCAACAATTTAGAATCATAACAGAAAGGAACCCGCCAAGAAATGTTGTTAATTTTTCTGTTATTTTGTTCTGTCTTTCTTTTGAAAGGACACCTATCACCTTCTTTAGCCTGAAGCTTGTTGCATCTCACACTATTTAAGTGAGATCCCAAGGCTAAAGAATGGTCCGATTTCTATTTTTACTAAGTATTGGGCTTAGTTCTATTTTTGGTCAAAACATTTGGAAAGCAAGTTTGTAGTATACTTTTCTGTCAAAATTTCTGAGATATAGATGAATGTAGAAAGAACTGTGCTTCTTTTTTGAATGTCTTTATGGGTCTATTGTAAAGGATATACCATTTTCAAAGGAAATGAATACAATTTATGAACTCTCCCCATATCAGTTCTTTCTGAATTTTGTCTCCTTTTAAATACTTAGCTACCTTGATGTTGCGTGAGTAAAAGCTTATGCAATTGATTGCAATATAGTAATGTTGTACATCCATTTGTTATTACTCTTAATTCAATGGATTAAATAAAGGGTCTGATGAATGTGATGAGGTTGCTTAGGTGTTAAAAAGGATTTTTGAATGATAAATTCTGGTAAGAATTGCTGATAATAATTTGTTGCAAAGCAACAACTTAGATCTAAGAATTCACTATAGACTCTGAATCCCCAATGGATTAGGCACTGATCGAAAGTATTTCAGCCAAAAGAGAAGTATATTATGACTGGTTTTTTCAAAGTACATCATAAAATCAATTTTTACTTTTATTTCCTGTAAGATATTCGAAGTTGGCCAGCAGTTGCCTGCATGAATCGTTTTAGCTTCATTTAGCCATTGCTGTTGAAAACATCTGCAAAGCTATAGAAGATTTCTTGGCCATATCTGTTCAAGGGATGTGTTTACCAATTCGGTAAGAGTTACGTATATGTTTGAGGATTTAGAAATGAGAATCAAAATGAAACTAAGAATAATTCTCATACAATTGTTCCATTTTTGAACCATCCTCGGGTACACCCGCCCTAGTTTTTACAGAGCCAAAAGAGTAGAAAACCATCTAAAGTTTTGTTGAAGTTGGGTCCTAGTACTTTGCATATGCAAGTGATAATGAGAATTGGCTATTCTTTAGGTTGTGTATGTACTGATATCTAGGTATTAAGCCTTTTGTCGCTTAGTAGTTTTAGCACTGTTTTAACATCATAATAAAACACCAACAAAATGGCGACTTTGCTGGGGAGACAAGATGGCAATCCATTTTGTTGAAAGGACAAGAATCTCTAGTGTTCATTGAAAATTTCAGTCCTACTCTCAGTTGGATTTTGCCCATCCGAGTCACCAACAAAATGGCGACTCTACTGGGGAGCTGTCTAACACATCTGTAAAAAGTACTGCAGTTGTCTTTAGTCTTACGATGTACGTGTGTGTCGTGTGATCTTTATTTTTCCCGTGGCTATAAGGGAATCTTTAGTGCCAAACCTTGAGGATTTAAAGGAGATATAACCCAAGTACCATTGCTACACACTGACGCATCCAACTTATCCAAGTGTCTTATCTAACAAGCAAGAGTTGCAGTTTTACAACATCAGTGATTGGTCTGTGTGTGCCGTATTTTGTTCCTACTTGTGTATTGTTTTCTTTCTGTCAGTAAAAGTGTTATTATATTTTTCCCGAAAGAGGGTGACAACTCAGTCAAGGTTTTGAAGCTAGTGCTTATTGTAACAAAAGAAGAATATGGCTGACAAGAGAAAAAACACAAGGGCTTACATGAGAGCCAATCCCGATGTATCAATGTATACTGATCTAGCCCAAGGTGGTAGGAAGAACCAAAATAAGAAAAGAACAGATCCAAATCCTACTTGGAAGCCTAGACATAATGCCTCTGTAAATTCCCATTATCAACCAATAATAGCAAGAGAGTCATCTTCGCTTAGCTCTGAATCCAAAAATACAAGACTCTTAGGAGGTATTTTCAGTACCCCATTACCAAATGAGAGAGTTTTTCAAGACAAAGACGTATCTACTATGGGAATTTCTTCATTAAGACCAGAGCCTATAGCAGATATAAATTGTAGGCTAGGATTTAGGAGTTCATCTGATAATCCTTTTAATCCCAGAGTAGCCCCTTATATGGAACCAAACCTTATAGATCTAGATGACCCTGCTGATTCTGACGCAACCTCTGCTGAATCTAAAGAAGTGCAATTTGAAATAGGATTTTTGAAGAAATGGATTGCTGAGGAAGAAGCTAAATGCATCTGTCTTGAAAAGGAGAGGGAGGGAGCCACTTTGGATGCAATAATAGAAAGAGATACTCTGCTAAGAAGGATGGCTACTTTGAAAGAGAAAAATAAAAAATTAGAAGAGAATACCCCCACTCTCCATCAGGACATCTTTGGAGATGTTGATAATCTAAGAGCTAAAGTTCAACAATAGGAGAAATACCTAAATCAAAGGCAAGAACCAATTATTGCTCAAGTTCAAACTTATAAACCCATTCAAGTTGATCCGATAGAACCCACTGGAACAGTTCCAGATAAAGGGAAAGGCAAGGCTATATGAATCCAAATAAATGAGCCTCAAGCCATACCAAGCAAACCTATACAACCCTCCATATCTAAATTAGATCTAGATCTAGAGAAGGCTTGAAAAGAGAGGGAATACCTTGCAAAAGAACTTGAGAAGGTTGAAAATGAAGCTCAGGCTGCAGAAATCAGAAGGAAAATCCAATTCATAAAGTCTAATTCTGCATTGAATTCATGGCCTAGTTTGTCTATCCCACCTACAAATCCTGCACCAGTTACTGGTCCCATAATCCCGACTCAGAGAGTACCCCAATCTGCTCCTACTTCATCTTCCAATATTGGCACTCAAGTCCCATTTGTCCCACCACAGCTATCCCAAGCTGCTCCCCTGAGTCAAGCTAATATAGCTAGTACTTCTAATGTTGCTGGTTTCCAGAAGAAACCTATATACCTCAAAAAATATAGACAAATATCATTTGCCAGTATTCTTGGTGCCCCCCATCCCATATCTTTTGATTTAAGGGATAAAGTGGTTAAGTTTTCTGGAAATAATGCTGTTACTGGTGAGGGACATTTGAGAATTTTCATTGACATGTGAACGATTATGAAGTTGAACATGAGGACATGGCAATGAAATTATTTGTGCATTCACTCACAGACAATGCAAGGGATTGGTTCAGGAGGTTGTCTGATGATAGTATTACTTCATGGAGTGATTTGGAGAAATTTTTCAAAGAGCAATATGGGGACAATACTAATGCAGGATTCATGTTGAATGAGTTCAACAATATCAAGAAGAATCCAAATGAATCCACATTCGATTTCAATGTGAGATTTCAAAAGGGGATGTACAAACTTTTTTAGCTTATGAGGTTAAATGAAGACGTCTATCTCACAACCTATTTCAATGCTTTTGATAGCAAAATGGCCTACCAACTGAGAGATAAGGATCCTAAAACTTTAAGAGATGCCTATAGAGTTGCAGTGAATATAGAAAATAATAGAAAGGCATCTGGAAAACTAGGGAGGAGGGATGATCCTAAGCTTTTCAATCCTAAGAATAATAATAAAAGGGAGGGTGACAAAACTCCCATAGGAAAAAAGCCTGAAGAACCTACTATAGGCCATGTTTTAGAAATGCTCAAGAAGACAAATCCCACTATTTTCAATAAGCCAAATGTTACTGAGAGAACCCCTGTGAATAACAACAATTTCAATAGATAGCCTAGGATGCAGAATTACCCTTACACCACTCAGTGGAAAGAAGGTAAACCAGTTCCCAACCAGACCCAAAATATGAAAGATAAGGGTACTCCAGACCCCCTGCAAAGGAACACTGTAAATATGAATGATGATGTACCATGGTGCATTATATGCCAATCACCTCATTCTGCTGATTATTGTGTTGTTGCCAATCATTCGCCCAAGCTCAAGGAGTGCAAGAAAAAGAAGAAATTGAAGAGAAAAACCATGATGATATAAGCTGCAATATGGTGAACACATGTGATGATTTGATAGATTCTGATTCAGAATAACCTGAGAATGATGTTACTAGCCAGAGAATTGCTTACCAGTTACATCATCAGCAAATATTTTCAGATGATGAAGAGAATGATACAGATAAGGTATGCAATACATTTTCTGACATAGGTCTCACAAATCTAAGAATCCCCTCCAGGGAGGAAATTGATAGAATTACAGCCGAAATGATTTCACAAGTCCATAGTAATTATAATTTGAGAAATAGAGCAATAAATAACGATGCAAGAAGGCCATCTAGTGTGTTCATTAAAGACACCACTCATAAGACAAATGATCAACACAAGAAAGTCAGTATAGATGTGCCTAAGATCAAGGAGAACAAGGGTCAAAAATTGGAACCAAAGAATAAGGTTCAATTTCAGATAGGTGAAGCAACAAAGACAGTAGTGCAACCAAAGAAATTAGAACTGGATGTTGTCAAGCAAAAAGTGGTGCTTACTACTCAAAAGACTCTGATTCCAAGTACTATTGTAAAACCTACTGTGGTTGAACCTGTTGATATGATTGCCATGTTATCTCAAATTACTGTGAAAGTGCCCTTGTCTGAGCTTTTTAGAATTGAAGAGCATAAGAATAAGGCTTTGTCATGGTTGGGTGGAATAGCAAACAACAATAGTATTGATGATCAAGCTTTAGCCCAACAGACCCCATTAATAATAGAGGACAATGGTATTATATCCTAGATTCCTCAGATGTTTTTAGATGATTCATCAGTTGCATTCATAGAAGATATTGATCATTTTTTCCTTAGTCTAATCATAAAAGGGAAAACCTTAAAAAATTGTATGATAGACTCTGGAGCTTCCAACACTATAATGCCTTTCAAAGTAATGGAAGCCCTAGGATTGAAGGTGGATACTAAGCAAGGTAGATGCCGAGGGATGGATGCTAGAGAGGTTCCAGTAATAGGTACTATAAATGCCTTACCATTCAAACTAGCTGCATTTCCTAAGGTAGAATTAACCATGTCTGTCCTTGTGGTGGATATACCTCCACACTACGGGATACTACTTTCCAAAAAAAAAAGTGATGCCATGGGGGGAAGCCTACAATGTGACCTTACTTATGCCACCTTCCATATAGGGGACAAAGCTGTCAGGGTAAATAGGGAACCAAGGGTTAACCACATCTTAGGTGAAGAAATTGACAAAGATACCACTTGTTTCCTAGACACTGGGATTAATGCTTTCAGGGCTGAATTAATTATTCAGGAAGTGGAAAACTTACCTGCTATCATTGAAAATGAGGTTGAATGTTGCATGAATTCGCCAAAATTGTGGACAATGTTCTTTGATGGGGCTAGTTCTAAAGAGGGTGCAGGGGCAGGTGTAGTCTTTGTGTCCCCTGAAAACAACACCTTCAGGTATTCATTCACCTTGAAGTTTTTCTGCACTAATAACATTGCTGAATATGAAGCATTACTGCTAGGACTCAAAATGGCCACACACCACAAAATAAAGAAATTGTGTGTCATAGGGGATTCTGAACTGATCATCTCTCAGATCAAAGGAACTTACTCCTCAAAAAATAGGAGATCAAAACAATATAGAAATGCAGTCTGGGATCAAATAGAATTCTTTGATGCATATGGGATCTCATGGAGAGATAGAACCTAGAATAAGATGGCTGGTCTTCTGGCAAATGTAGCCATCAAACCAAAAGAAATATCATTTGCAGGAATCTCCCAGATTGAGGTCCAAAACAGACCTTCTATACCTGACAACATTGAAAATTGGCAAGTGTTTGAAGATGACTAAGATATTACAAATTTTTTGCTAAATGAAGACAAGTACCATGGTCAGGAGATGGACTGCAATGGGTTGATTGAAACCATAAATGGGAAAGAATCCATTTTTAGTCAAGAAATAATACAATTAAAAACAAATAAAATGCCGAAGGGGTTGGTAGTCTTGGAAAATATTTTTGATAGCCAAGACAGAGTAAAATCGGGAGTAAATGACCCCAAACCCTAGGAGCTAGAAGAAATCAATTTGGGTACGGATGAAGTTCCTAAAAGGGTTTACATTGGCCAAGGTTTGCCTGTTGAAATCAGAAAAGCATTGATTGACCTACTTAGAAAGTACAGGCATGTTTTTGCTTGGTCATATGATGACCTTAAGTTTTATAGGGAGGATCTTTTCCAGCATGTTATACCGTTGAAGGAAAATGTAAGACCTTTTAGGCAAAAATAGAGCCCAATTAATCCTACCCTTGCCCCAAAAATGCAAGAAGAACTGACAAAGCTGAGAGATGGTGGAATAATCAAATCAATTAGGCATTCCACTTGGGTTTCAAACCTGGTTCTTGTGAGAAAAAAGAATGGAGATATTAGGCTTTGTGTTGATTTTAGAAATCTAAACATTGCATCTCTAAAAGATAATTATGGCTTACCTAATATGGAAGCCATGTTACAACAAGTGACCGGCTCTGAATTGATGTCAATGATGGATGGATTTTTTTGATATAATCAAGTTCTGGTAAAAGAAAGTGAACAGTTCAAAACAACCTTCACAACCCCTTGGGGAACATATGTGTATGTGAGGATGCCTTTTGGCTTGATTAATGCAGGAGCTACTTTCCAAAGAGCCATGGATGTAGCATTTCATGAGTATATTAAAAAATTTATGGTTGTGTACTAGGATGATCTTATAGCGTATTCTAACAAGGCTGAAGATCACTGCAAACACTTGAAATTTTTTTTTATAAAAGCCCTGGAATATGGGGTATCTTTAAACTCAAAGAAATGCTCATTTGGGGTCACAGAAGGAAAGTTATTAGCACACATAGTGTCTAAGGATGGGGTAAAAATAGACCCAGAAAGGGTAATAGCTATTGATAAAGTCCCCAAACCTAAAAATGTGAAAGGTATACAGTTCTTTTTTGGCCAGGTTAATTTTCTGAGGAGGTTTGTTACCAATTTCTCTAAAATTAGTAGACCCATTTCAAAAATGCTCAAGAAAGGAGCTATTATAGATTGGAATGGTGAACCTTCACAAGCATTCCAGGATATAAAAAATGCAATAAAGAATGCTCCAGTGTTGAGGACCCCAGATTATGCGAAACCCATGCATATTTTTTCTTTTGCATCATTCCATACTGTAACTGCAGTTTTATTACAGAAAAATCAAGAAGGATACGAGCAGCCTATTGCCTTTTTCAGAAAATCCCTGCAGCATGCTGAGCTGAAGTATGAAATAAATGAAAAACAAGCATATGCTTTGGTAAAGGCTGTAAAAGCATTTAGAAGTTATTTGGTAGGTGCTACTATTATTACTTTTGTACCTAGTGCTGCAGTTAAAGATATATTCTCTTAGCAGGAAGTGTCAGGAAGGAGATGTAGATGGATCAATAGAATCCAAGAATTTAACATTGATATGCAGATAACTAAGTTAGTAAGAGGTCAAGTTTTGGCCAAAATCATGGCCGAAACTAACCTAGAAGCTAATTAGATAAACCTGGTAAATGATGATCATAGAGCTGATTTCTGCGACATGGACCAGTGTGACTGGTACACCAATGTTATACATTACTTGCAACATATGGAAGTTTCTCCCCATCTGCTTGATAATGAAAAAAGGAATATTAAATTGCAAGCCATCAGGTATGTAATTGTTCAAAATAACTTATGGTGGAGAAACTTTGAGGGAGTTCCATTGAAATGTGTTGACAAAGTAAGGGCAAAAGAGATTTTGAAAGAAATGCATGCTGGAGTATGTGGAGGACATTACATGGCCAAAACTACTGCGCATAAGATAATGAGGGCTGGATTCTGGTGGCCTACTTTGTTCAAAGATGCTCAAGTTATGGTTAAGAAATGTGATCCTTGTCAGAGATTTTCTAGAAAGCTGAAATCCTCAAGAAATACTCCACTGAAGCCAGTTGAAACTCAAGCACCTTTTCAACAATGGGGTCTGGACTTCATAGGAGAAATTTTCCCCAAATCTAGCACTGGCTATTCTTGGATTCTGGTTGCTACTGACTACTTTACAAAATGGGTAGAGGATATCCCTACCAGAAATGCAACAAGTAAAGTGGTAAATAATTTCCTATTGAATAATATTATTTCTAGATTTGGATGTCCACAGAGAATTGTCACAGATAATGCTATGTCTTTTAGGTCTGAGGAGTTCATCAAGTTTTGTGATAAATATGGAATGACAAAAAAATCATCTGCTCCATATCATCCACAAGGGAATGGACAAGCTGAGTCCACAAATAAAAGCCTGTTGAAAATCATTAAGAGAACCTTGGATGATAATAAAAGGGCATCGGATTCCATGTTACAGTTGGCAATATGGGCTGATAGAGTAACTGTAAAGAAGGCAATTGGGGTAGCTCCATTTGATTTAGTGTATGGAATTCAAGCTAGAATGGCCCAGAACAACTTGATGGGACTATACAATTACATCCAGTCATATGATGAAGATACTACTGATGAAATGAAAGAAAGAATGGATGAATTGGTAGGATTGACCAAAGCCAGAAAAGAAGCATCTCTGAGGAACCAAAAGTTGCAATTGCAAGTCAAAACACTCTATGATAAAAGAACTGTAAACAAGAAATCTGAAAATGGAGACCTAGTCTTAATGTGGAATGCCAGAATTGAAGATAAAGGAAAACATGGCAAATTTGATCCCATTTGGTTAGGCCCATATCTCATTGAGAATGCTTGGGGTGAAGATTCTTACATAATCAAAGATATATTTGAATATATTCTTGAATTACCAGTTCATGGACAGTTCTTGAAGAGGTATTTTTCTTGAAAAAATACTTATTTTCTTCCATGAACAATAGTTTTAGGGTTTCCTGTCGTCCCGTTTTCTATAAATCCTTGTACAGTCTGGATTTTTTTTTTTGTGTGTTGCTTTGTGCTCTCTGAAGAAGTTGTCACCTTACCGGATGTGTGGTCTACTCTCCCATAGATTCTAAATCCTTGCATAGACTCAAGTAGTCTATCATCCCTAGACAGAGCCACTGTTGGTCTGACTTTTTGTGTAGTAGAAATTTTTAGTTAAATCATAGAAAAGTCAAATGTTCTATTCCTAAGTGAAGCATAGGGTTTTGGATAAATCATCCATAAGAAATAATCGTCATATAAACCCTATATCATCTCTATTCATAAATTGTCGGGCGCTAAATTTTGAATTTTCAAAAGAGACGAATATGCTGTTACATTCCTTTTCTTTTCTCCTAGGTTACCTTTCTTCCTATTTGTCCCAACCGTCAGATCTGACTAGATCTACCGTTGGCATTACCTCGCTATGACAAGTTGCATGCTTATTAAGTATAGTGAGGTAACGAGTATTGAGTATTTTAAGTGGTGGGACCGTAAAGTGAAGATACGGCGATCGGAGATTTGCTTATTAAATGATTTATTGTGCAGGTAGACTTTGCAAGTTACCGTCCAAAAAGGATAGGGACCCACTAGAATATCTGACATCAGAGTTGGAATGATGGTTTTTTCAGACGTTCTGCCACCTCGCTATCGGAAAATTCAGGCACTTCGCCGTTAGCAAAGTAGCGAGGCCACGTGAAAATCTGAAGATGATGACATTGCATCTTGCTTGTATCATAATTACACCAGGTGGCATGACTATTCATAAATACCATTGTCAAAATCAATTTTAATTGACAGAAGTGATTGCTGGGTAACCCTTGCATTTTTTGGCACGGAATCCTTTTAAGTGTCAGAGCTCACTACCTCACTATCGAAAAATTCAGGTGCTTCACCGTTAGCGAGTTAGCGAGGCCTCGTAAAGTGGTAAAATATCAGCAAGATCTTTGGTGATGTGGAATGATAGATGACTATGATAAATTTTGACATGTGCCAACTATGCAGAGATCCGGTTCTCATTAATGCCTATCTGACTGAATGTACAAAAAATCATGAACGTCAGCTTGAAGTGGATCAATGGAGCTCGCTACCTCGCTATGACAAGTTGCATGCTTGTTAAGCCATGCGACATAGCAAATATAAATCCGGAGATCTTGTGTTGCTTCTTCACCTTTGATTTGGTAAGTGATCAACGACTGTCGTCTCCTTGCTATGAAGAGTTGCAAGGGAGATAATTATAGCGACATAGCGAGTTGGGCCCGCCGCCTTCTTTCTTAAGAAGCTCTATAGCATATCTTTTGATCATTTCTTGATCTGATCAATGATTGTCGCCGCTTCGCCATGGCAAGGTGCTTGTTCTTTATGCATAATGAAGTAGCGACATGCTGACACGTGTTCTCCATCGTCAGTGGGTCCAAATATAAGCGCCATCAAAGAAAGAATTCTGTACGTGGAAAGTTCTCATTGGGTAAAATAACTGACATGGCAAATATAACTCCTAGTTGTTCTCTCTATACCACATGATCGTATAATCTTTGAAGATCGACGATGCAGTTTTAAATGAAAAATGTAGTGCCACTCTCTGTATTAATTAGACAAGAAAGCTTCGTCTATGAGGAAAAACAGAGTATAATACAGAGAGATTTCATCAGTTTCATTTCACGCGAGAAAAGATTTGGAGCCATTCTTGTGCAGAAGCCATTACTGAAAGAAAAGCATGCCAAGGTTTGATAAAAATTGTCAAGTTGTCTATTCACGGAAAATTTCTAGGAATACAGAGGAAAACAGAGACAGAATTCAAGTAAGTAAAACTACCATCATCTTCGTGAGTTTTTAAGTTCTAAGAGATAGCCCAAGATGCCTCCAAAGAAGGGATTTTCAGGTGCAATAAACTACTTGGATAGAAATGTGCATGATGATTTGCTTGAGTTACTTCCTGAGTCTACTGTAGAAATGGTGCAAGTTAAGAGGTTAACCTCACTAAACCCTAGGCTAAGGATAGCTGATGGATTGTATGATAAGGGTAATTGGGTTTAGGATGCTCAAACTTCTCAAACTGGTTTGAGTTTATTCAAAAAATGGTTTGCAGAAAGGAAGTTATATGCCCCTCATGCCAATATATGGAATTTTGATCTTGGAAAGCTTGTTGTCCCCAGTGTGTTTATGGATTTTGACCTGCTTGAAGCTATAGCAAAAAATTATGACCAAGCCACTAAGGTAGTGAGAAGAATGGATGGTGAGGCTTTAGTTACCATCAGTCCCGAGGAGATTAGGAAGGTTTTCAGTTTGGGACCTCTCACCATGTATCATGTGCCCATTAATTTGATAGAGTTAGAAAAAGAATATATATCCAAAAGGGATGTAGTTAGACAGGGTGCACTGAAAGCCCACATAGGCCAGATTGGAGGCCTCCCAACCATAACATCGTCTTCTAAAGAACCATTCAAGAAATCATGCTTTAATGCCAGGGCAGTAGAGATATATAGGACCCTGTGCAGAGTCTTCGGAGAGGGCGAAGAAGATTTTATTCTGGTTAGCTTCATGTATTTGATCACCCAAATCTCCTCTTTTGGTGTGGAAATAATTTTTGATTTTGCATCTTACTTGGCTAATGAGATTCACCAGGGATTGGTGGGGATTGCAAAGGGCAAGGTGAAAAAGGTTTGGGGTCAGTACTCCCTATTGATGCATATGTTTCTTTTTAAAGGGGCCACTTATTTTGGTAAAGAAATGGTTTTAAATAGGGAAAAAGAGGGGGAGGCACTGCTAGTCCAATTATGGAGTGCAGACATGACTTGGGAAGCAGAAAATGCTAGCTTTGTTAGATTTGATAGGCACTTTGCCTCCAAACTAAGATGCCTCATATTGAGTGATAATCCTAGAATTCCTAAGGCATTAATGCATCTTGTTAGGCCTATGGACAAACCGCATAATCTAAAAGTTTCACATAATTGGGGAGATATTATCCCATATTCAGTCTCAACTGTCATCAGGGTCTATGGATTCAAAGGAACACCCCATGTACTACCCTATCAGGTACCTTTAAAGGTAGGGATAGCTGAATTTTTGTGGCAGTTGGGAGGAGTGGAGGAGGCCTTTTTGCACAAAAGGGGGACAGGATCAATTTTTCCTACTTGCACTATAGCCCACCAGTTTGTGATAACTAAAGAAGGGTGGATTTTTCTCCACAAAATTTTGGATCAATATAAGATGGCAGTGTCTCATGCTCTTTTTTGTGATACAGAAGGTTTCTTTAACTCTGCTCTTAGACTTAGAATCAAGCTTCGTCCAGTTCAGCATGAATTCTATTTTCCTGAAGATGTAATAAGAAATGAATATTCTCTCCATGAGAAAGAAATAAAGAAAGAAAAATGGAGAGTCTATTCAAAATTTTTGGAATTCATTAATTATTTTGACAAACATTACAGTCCTCTTAGTAATGCTGCAACCAATACAAATAAGATAAATAAGCTCATGAGTACTTTCTTTGAGATAATGGAAGTAATGAATGAGAAGAAACAACATTTTATTGATTCTTTTCCAGATAAAGCCAGAGAGGTCATGAGAAAATTGGGTTTCACCCCCAACATTGGAATGGGTCCACTGGTGGTACGAAAAAAGACGGGATATACTATTGTTTGGCAGCAAGTGCCCATTCTACACAAAGAAAAATAGGTAGTTGAATCCACCAGTACTGTCCTGGAAGAAAGACCCCCGGAACCTTCTCCCAAAAGAAGAAAAATAATAAGGGACGAAGAATCCCCTAATGAAGGTTACTCACCTTCTCAAACCCCAATGAGAATTGAGGAAGAGCAGCTCACCAATGAGCAATTCGAACAAATGGGGTCACAAGGAGAAATTTTTGTCACACAAGCAGAAATTGATGAAGGGAACCCCCAAGAACCTCCTGTGCCAAGTTTTGAATTAACTATAGCAGATTTCAGAGGAAGGGAATTGGACCATGTTTTGGAACAAGCCAGTCAACATTTTTTGTCTTATAACAGTTTTGTAAGATCTAGGGCTTTCCATCAGTTTGCATGGAGGGTAACACATGCACATTTTTTAGCAAAGGTGCAAGAATATGAAAATAGAACATCCAGAAATGGATGAGGCCTCCATTCAAAATCAAATAAAGGAACAAATGATGCAAGAGTTCCAAAATATAACCCCTGATGAGGGTAGACAGATGGTAAAAAATGCTACTGTTTTATTATTTCCCAATTGGGATATTGTTGATGCATTAATTTTTAATTCTGTATCAAATAATTTAGGATTCCAGGATCCAAATAAAGAGGAATTCTTGGGTACAACATTCAGCAATGATCAAGCTGCCCTTGTTATGTGGTCCCTGAGAAGAGGATCCAGGACTACTTCATCACAGCCTGATGATTCAAGACTAATCGGGAGTATCATTGTAAGGAGAGTTGTTGATACATCAAATGTACAAGCAGCCCACATAAATGTGGATTATTCTAAATTTTCCTTGGCTACTACAGAAAGAGAAGAGAAGGAAATTATTGATATGCACAATAAATATGAAATAGTGGTGGATGCTTATAATTAAGAGGTAAAAAGGATAATTGAGCTGGAAAACAGGGTATCTCAATTGGAGAAGATACTTGGAAAGAGGAAAGTGGGAGAGTCCAGTACACTGAGAATTGCATATCCTCCACAGTCATCTGTTGGATTAACCCCTATTATTGAGATACCTGACACCCCTGAAAGACCCCAATTCTATACTGCAGAGGAATTTGAAGCAGAAAAAACCAAATTACATGAGTGGCAGATAGAATTTAGAAATCAGCAGGAAGAGAAATGGAAGTAGGGTGTGACATATTTGAGGGATAAAATACAATGGTCAACCTTTTATGATCAGTTGACATGGATTGTAACCCTCATGGATGAGTTGAATAAAGAAAAGGATGGACTAGATCCTCTTGCATAGAAATGGAGACAGAGAAATAATGATGTTACAATTATATGTATATCTACAGTCCAAATGCCTTATCTTGATGGTTGAAAAGATTTTTGATTTACTGAATAAGTTAGAAAATTTTGAAAATGAAAGAAATTCTTTACAGAGAAGATTAATACTCTGTTTTTCAAAATATCTTGCTGAAAAATTCACCCTATTTCCTTGTGCTTTAGAATCTGTTGATACAGTAAAGGAAAAAGAAAAATCTAAAAGGGAAATGGATGATTTATTCAATAACAGAATAATAAACATCATCATTGAGACTGGCCATTGGTTTTGGGTAAAGACAATTGAGGAGCTGGTAAAAATACAATTTTACTATACTGCTATGATAAAAGAATTTAATGATTTAGAGAAAAATGCAAATTCTTTAATAAAGATACAAAGAGAAACTCTAAGTTTTGATTGGCCAGATGATGATACTTTTAATAAGTGGAAAAATCAGTTTACTGAACAGATGTCAGGAGACAATGAAGAAGAAGATACAAAATTAATAGTTACCCTTGTAATCAGCAATGATGACATGGAAAATCCCCAGGTTAAAGTGTGTTTGTAGGTAATAGAAGAGGATACATCACTTACAGACCTCATGGGTGTACTCTGAAAGTGAAGAATGATTGTAAGGTCAGATCGTGCTCTTGTCTCAACAATTCAGAATCATAACAGAAAGGAACCCGCCAAGAAATGTTGTTAATTTTTCTGTTATTTTGTTTTGTCTTTCTTTTGAAAGGACACCTGTCACCTTGTTTAGCCTGAAGCTTGTTGCATCTCACACTATTTAAGTGAGATCCCAAGGCTAAAGAATGGTCCAATTTTTGTTTTTACTAAGTATTGTGCTTAGTTCTATTTTTGGTCAAAACATTTGGAAAGCAAGTTTGTAGTATACTTTTCTGTCAAAATTTCTGAGATATAGATGAATGTAGAAAGAACTGTGCTTCTTTTCTGAAGGTCTTTCTGGGTCTATTGTAAAGGATATACCATTTTCAAAGGAAATGAATACAATTTATGAACTCTCCCCATATCAGTTCTTTCTGAATTTTGTCTCCTTTTAAATACTTAGCTACCTTGATGTTGCGTGAGTAAAAGCTTATGCAATTGATTTCAATATAGTAAGGTTATACATCCATTTGTTATTGTTGTTAATTCAATGGATTAACTAAATGCTCTGATGAATGCGATGAGGTTGCTTAGGTGTTAAAAAGGACTTTTGAATGATAAATTCTGGTAAGAATTGCTGATAAGAATTTGTTGCAAAGCAACAAATTAGATCTAAGAATTTACTCTAAGAATTTACTATTGACTCTGAATCCCCAATGGATTAGGCACTGATCGAAAGTATTTCAGCCAAAAGAGAAGTATATTATGACTATTTTTTTCAAAGTACATCATAAAATCAATTTTTACTTTTATTTCCTGTAAGATATTCGAAGTTGGCCAGCACTTGCCTGCATGAATCGTTTTAGCTTCATTTAGCCATTGCTGTTGAAAACATCTGCAGAGCTATAGAAGATTTCTTGGCCATATCTGTTCAAGGGATGTGTTTACCAATTCGGTAAGAGTTACGTATATGTTTGAGGATTTAGAAATGAGAATCAAAATGAAACTAAGAATAATTCTCATACAATTGTTCCATTTTTGAACCATCCTCGGGTACACCCGCCCTAGTTTTTACAGAGCCAAAAGAGTAGAAAACCGTCTAAGGTTTTGTTGAAGTTGGGTCCTAGTACTTTGCATATGCAAGTGATAATGAGAATTGGCTATTCTTTAGGTTGTGTATGTACTGATATCTAGGTATTAAGCCTTTTGTCACTTAGTAGTTTTAGCACTTTTTTAACATCATAATAAAACACCAACAGAATATAGGTAGGATTTTATGGGTTTGTGCAACAGTTGCTCGTTCATCAAATTTTTGTCTTCTTTATGTTTATTGTGTTTCTATTTTCATAACTTCTCCAAGTTAAAACTCTTGTTTGAGAAAATTGATTTCCATTATAGAATTGTGTGATTTAATTTGAAATTTTTTAGTAAATATGAACTTTAGGGTTTTCAAAACCTAATCAATTATGAAATTTACTTTTGTATGTGCTTTATGTGAAATGTGATTTACTAGTGTTGGGGTTTTGGGGGTTTGTCTTAGCTCTGGCTAGTCAAGATGTTTACCAGAGGTTTGGGGGTTTGTTATGTGATATCATGATGATGTTTGTATAAGATATTTTATACTCAGCCATGATAATGTGTCTGGTATGCTCTATGAGATGTTTTGATGCATTGATTTTTATTCTTTTTTAGTGTTCTTATGTGAAACTAAGGTGAATGGTGTGACCTATCTGATATAACCTTTGAGTCTTCGATTAGTTCTGTTTGGATTGCTTTCTAGTTACTTTTACTGGACTGAGGTGTTTGTATGTTTTGTTCTTGGTGATGTCATATTATGATATAGATTGGTTTATGTATACTTGATTTTGGGATCAGTCCTATTAGGATGATTGTATTGGTAGAATCTATGATTATGATCAATAATTTTTAGTACTCATTAGTTGCTTGTTTAAGAACTGATATGTGGTATGTGGTCTTTTGTGATCTTTCAATTTTATTGATCTTAGGGTGGGTTATCTATAAGTAATGTTAGGAAGTGGCTTGCAATGGAGGTTGAGGCCTAAAGTGGATGGAAGGGTAACCCATTGTAAGTTGCTTAATAATTGAAAACACTAAACTAAATGGGGATAAAATGAATGTAATAAGAGTACTTCTATGTTCTTTTGCATGCCTCAAGTGCTAGAATAGACTAGGATAGGAGTAGAGAGAACACTTGGTCGCAACCATGCATCATTAATATGCCTTGTCTACACAAAAGGATACTAGTGCAACATAGAATCACTAGGGGCTTGGGGTCAAGTTAGACTAGCAGGGAACTCTAGTGTTGATTTGTGTGGTCATACTTACTCTCTTGCATAAGAGATTCCCTACATGTAGACCTGTGTTTGGCTCTGGGTCTCGATGTCAATTTATGTTGGAACCTTTGAGGTAGATTACTTTTAGGGTTTCCTTGACTTAGATATTACTTTTGATTTTGGGATTGATATCATGTTTGGGAATTGAGACTATCTCCTCAGCATGGTGGGAGTGGACTTTTTTGGGTTCCATAAGGTCGAGTGGTAGTTCTTTTATCTTATACCATGTACATCTTACCATTGGGTGTCATTGTTGTATGTGTTTTTGTAGATGTTCCTTTCTATCTATTCCTATATTTTAATAATGGATGTTTATATCTATGTGATGGATGATTTTAGTTATTGTATTGTATCTTGTTTCATGGATCCTAAAAGGATGATTTAATCTATTTTATAAATGTATATTCTTTCAGTCTTTCATACCATGTGACATGTACAGTGGATGAACGTTCAATCTAAATTCTATTGCTAAGTGGCATTCAGAACAAATGTATATTATTGGAATGGATTCATAGTAGTATATTATTATTTGAAGTGGATTTATTATTTATTAGATTTATTATTAATTAAACTTAAATTTAATTCAACGTCATGGGACCCTTAATAATTGTAATCTATTTTATGATATGTGTTTATGTGAATGTTAATTGCTTCCACTATGTTATAACTATTGTTAAGTTATTATCTTTAACTTTAAAAAAATTGTTTGAAAAACTTAGTAGAACTTTCGGTTAACTTATTTTTGGTCACATGGCTTGGCATTACATTTGGTATCAGAGCTTGAGTTTCTACATTGGGAGCTCTGGGTATATTGGAACACCACTAGTTGATAACTAGTTTAATAGAAAGAAAACTTAAAACTGTTGTGTGTCTATTACAAACTTGAACACTTCAATTAGTTGAACTGAACTGAAATGTAAACAATGTTATGTATCCTTTGCAACTTGAACAATTGGAAACTTCAAACATGAAACTTGAAACCTTAGACTTGATACTTAAAACATAGAGAAAGGTAGAACATGGATAACTCTTGACTTTATTTTTAGACATATTTTCCTAATATTATGCTTTAAGATAGTATGCCTTTGATTGTTTTTATAAATATTATGTTGATCTTTTGTTTGGAGTGTTTTAGGGGATCTATTTTAGTATTTTTAAAAAAGATAAATGTTGGATCAATATGGTTTTCTATTCATTATTAAACTAGAATCATATTACTTTAATTGATTAAAAGTGTATACATAGTTAGCTTATTTGTATTAGCTTCTTAAATGATATTTTTGGTTTGACATTATAGATAGTACTCTTTGACTTTTATTTATCCTAGTAATTATAGTGGGCTTCCAAGAGTAAGCCTAAGTCTAGGGGGAGTAGATGTAATGCCTACCCCTAATTTTGTTTATCTTTCTTGTAGGCTTCTAGGAGTAAGCCTAATTCTAGGGGGAGTGGATGTAATGCCCACCCCTTCTTGACAATTCTGATTTGTTTTGACTAGATTCTTTTAGGCATGTGCTATGATTATGTTCGATAATGATATATATGTTGGGGAGTAGATGTAATGCCTACCCCTAGTTTAGTTTATCTTTCTTGTAGGCTTCTAGGAGTAAGCCTAATTCTAGGGGGAGTGGATATAATGCCTACCCCTACCTGACATTTCTAATTTTTTTTACAAGATTCTTTTAGACATGCGCTATGATTATGTTTGATAATGATATATATGTTTATGTATTGACTTTCAATTATTGAATGATGGTAATTAGATGAATGATTCTTATGCAGTTTCTATGGATACTTACCCCATGGATACATACTTGCATGTGTATGGTGTGCGTGTATATTTTCTTTATGTTTGACATTTTTGATGTGGTTGAGGAAGGGAGTCATAGTCACATGCTAGTGGGGATCTACACGATGCACCACTTCTTGCAATTACCTATTCAATGCAAACTATTGTGTTTCTACATGTGTAGATTTTACGTAGATTGTAGGTACCAAGTATCAACTTCCCTGAATTGCCAAGATGAGTGTACCTTATTGTAGTATTTCAATGGTATAAGTAGGGAGATAACTCTTGATTCCAAATCCTAAACCCTAAGCCAATTTTCCTAGAAAATAGGACAACTATCTCAGTTAGTTTCACCTTTCTGAATTCATCAAGTGATGTGAATTCATGATTTTAACCCTGGAATTTGATTTTTGTCTTGTGTCTTCAATTGAGTTGTTGTATTTGCTTTTATGGGTCTATTGTGAATTTTTGTTTTAGTTAAATCAAATTAAAAGATAATTTAATGATTTAATTTAATAGAATTTTTAAAATAAATTTGATATGTAATTATATTTTATTAATTGAGAAATTAATTAAATAAAAGGATTAAGTTTAATGATTTTATTAAAGTTCTATTTCTGACGTATTTATATTAATTTAGTTTAATTTAATGATAAATGTTTAGGAGTTTTATTTTAATAATAAACTCTAAATAATGATATTAATTAAGTTTATAAATATATTATTAAAAATATCTCGTGAATTACTTAAATAAAAGAAAAATAAATAAAGATAAAGTTATAGTTCTAATTTTGGCATATTTATAATTATTTAATTTAATAATAATTTATTTAAGATTTTTATTAAAAAACTCCAAATAATATTATTAGTTAAATTTAAAAATATGATATTAAAAATGTCTCATCATTAATTAAAGTGAGAAAGAAATTAAATTTAATAACGATATTTCAAGTTTAAGTACATAAAGTTGTTCCATGAAAATTGTATATAGAAAATTCAATATTTAAATATATATAATTAATTGAAAAATTAATTAAACAAATGAATTAAATTTAAAAGATTAAATTAAAGTTCTAATTTTAAAGTATTTATATTTATTTAATATTATAATAATTATTTGAAATTTTATTTTAATAATAAACCCTAAATAATATTATTAGTTGAGTAATAAATATTATTTGATTAAAAAGAAAATATGTAAATATGTATATATTTGCTTAATTAAAAACTAATTAAATTTATGCTGTAAATAAAAAGTCCAAATTTAGAAGTCTAAATTAGAGGTCTAAATTTAGAAAATTGGTTAAGGAAAGATTAGAATATGATGTTATTTAATTAATTAAATATGCACTTCAGTTTAAAATATTTATTTTAAAATTCTATTTTAGGAAGTTGAATAAAAATGGAATTAAAATATTAAAAGATTAAAGATTTAATGTTGTTTTATTATTTAATTAATAATTATCAAATTAGAGTTGCATTTAAATAACGAGCTTTAATTATTCTTATTAATTTAAATAATAAATTATGCTTTAAATAGTGCTTACACTAATTAATAAGTCGAGTAAAAGAAAATATAAAAGTATTTCAATTAAAAAGTTCTTTAAATATGGATGAAAGAATTAAATTTAAAAGATATAGTTAAAGTTATAATTTAGGCATATTTATATTTATTTAAAATTTAATAATAATTTTTTTAGGAGTTTTATTTTTAATAAACTCTAAATAATATTATTAGTTAAATTAATCAATATTATATTAAAAAAGTTGCATGATTTAATAAGGGAGAGAAAGCTTTAGTTTAATAAAGTTTATTTTAATTAAATTGCATAAAGTGTGTGCATGAAAATTAAACTATAGTAATTGTAGACAAAGGGTTTTCACATGATTGCACGATCAAAGCCTTGATTTTGAGGAAAAACTCTTTATTAAGGAAATTAGAGCTCATTTCTAGATACACAAGTTTGGGGGAGCCAATTTCTAAAAAAAAGAGTTTCCAAAGAAGAATGAATATTCTTGTGTGTTTGTGTGTTCATTGTTTTAACATCAGATCTAGGTAGGATCTTATGGGTTTGTGCAATAGTTGCTCATTCTTTGAATTATTGTCTTCTTCATGTCTATTGTGTTTCTATTTTCAAAAGTTCTCTAGGTTGAAACTCTTGTTTGAGAAAATTGATTTTCTTATAGAATTGTCTATGATTTAATCTAAAAACTTTTAGTAAATATTGAACTTTAGGGTTTTCAAAACCTAATGAGTTATAAAGTTCATTTTTGTATGTGCTTTATGTGACATGTGATTTACTGATGTTGGGGTTTTTGGGGTTTGTCTAAGCTTCGGCCAGTCAAGATGTTTACCAGAGGCTTGGGGGTTTGTTCTTTGATGTTAAGATGATGTTTGTATGTGATCTTTTATACTCAACTATAATAATGTGTCTGGTATGCTCTATGAGATGTTTTGATTCATTGATTGTTATTAATTTCTAGTGTTCTTGTGTGAAACTGAGGTGAATGGTGTGACCTATCTAATATAACCTTTGAGTCTTTGATCAATTGTATTTGAATTTCTTTCTAATCACTTTTATAGGACTAAGGTGTTTGTATGATTTGTTCTTGGTGATGTCATGTCATGACATGGATTGGTTTATGTATAAGTGATTTTGGGATCAGTCCTATTAGGATGATCATTTTGGTGGAATATGTGATTATGATTAGTGATTTTCACTACTCATTAGTTTCTTATTTAAGAACTAATGTATGGTATGTAGTTTTTTATGATCTTTTGATTTTACTAAGCTTAGGGTAGGTTATCTATATGTAATGTTGGGAAGGTGGCTTGCAATGGAGGTTGGGGCCCAAAGTGGCTGCTAGGGTAACCCATTGTAATTTTCTTAATAAGTGAAAACACTACACTAAATGGGAATAAAATGAACCTAATAAGATTCCTTGTATGTTCTTTCACATGCCTCAAGTTCTAGTACAAACTAGGATGGGAGTAGAGAGAACACTTAATTACAACAATGCATCGTTAGCATGCCTTGTTAGTACAAAAGGATATTGGTACCACATAGAGTCACTAGAGGGTTGGGATCACGTTAGACTAACAGGGTAACCCTAACATTGATTTGTGCAATTACACTTGCCTACTTGCATAGTAGGTTCCCTTCCTATCTATGTTTGCCTCTAGGTCTAGTTGTCGATTTATCTTGGAACCTTTTAGTTAGATTACTTTTAGGTTTTCCTTGACTTAGATATTACTTTTGATTTTTGGATTGATATCCTATTTGGGACTTGAGACTATCTCCTTAGCATGGTGGAAGTTGACCTTTTTGTGTTCCATGAGGTCAAGTGGTAGTATTTTTTTCTTATACCATTGAGATATGACCATTAGATATCATTGTTGGATGTGTTTGTGTACATTTTCCTTTCTATCTATTCTTGTACTTTTATGATGGATGGCTACATCTATTTGATAGATGATTTTACTTAATATTTTGTATCTTGTTTCATCAATTTGAAAGGGATGATATAATCCTTTTTATAAATGTATATCCTTTTAGCCTTTCATGCCTTGTGACATGTACAATGGATGAATGTGCAATCCAAATTTTATTGCCAAGTGGCATTCAAAAAAAATGTATATTATTTAAATGGATTCATATTGGTATATTATTATTTGATGTCAATTTATTATTTATTAGATTTATTATTAATTAAAATTAAATGTGATTCAACATCATGGGGAGCCTTAAGAATTGTAATCTATTTTATGGTATGTGTTTATGTGAATTTTAATTGTTTCTACTATGTTATAACTGTTGTTGTTAAGTTATTATCATTATCTTAAAAAAAAAAGTTTGACAAACTTAGTAAAACTTTAGGTTATCTTCTTTTGGGTCACATGGTGGGGCATTACACATATTTTCATCTATATCTAAAACTCAGCGACCCTTAAACATCACACACTAAGGAAAGAATTAAGCTTTAAAAAAAAGTAAACTTTGATTATGTAACACTTTTGATCTAGGAGTTAAGCTTAGTGTGTGATGTTTAAGCCATTCCCTAAAACTCTAGTAGCATTTGAAACATTTTAAAGAGTGATTTTCCCTTCAGTAGAGACACACAAGAGTGAATAAACCCTTCTAGTTGTTTACCCACTAACAAAAAATCCCTCATTTACCCTCTATTTTCATTGATTCCTCTATTGTCAAAGTGATTTCTATACTCTTTGTTTTCTCTCTAGATTAGGAATGCTCACATTTCTCACTCACAAAATTCCTCCTCCATTATAATATTTATGAAATCCATTGCTTCTCCTTTTTATTACCACACAAGTTATTAAAAAAAAAAATTCATAGATGGAGAGCCCATACCTCTAAATGACACTTTATTATTAATACTTGACATTGTCATTTTTAATATTGTATGACTCTTATTTTGAGTCCATCTAATTATTTGCATCTATCATTGTTGGATTATCTTATTGGAAAGAATGCTTCTGAGAAGGGGGGGTGAATCAGAAGTACTAGCCTTTTTAACTATTTCAAATCCTTAATAACATATTTTTGAAATGAACATGCATGCATATAAACATTAAGCAATCACAAGAAACAAATATGAATCATCACATAACACTTAAGATTTGGTAACTCAGAAACCCTCCAGAAATAAGACGGTAAAATTGGGGTGGGAATGATACCCACAAAATCACTACAGTAATAATGTTTAACCACTTCTGATGGTCTTCCCTATTAAAGGCCTACCCTATCAAAGGCTTTACACTGTATCAATAGTGACTTGATTTAAACGATTTACAAACACTTTACATGAAGTGTCACCCTGTCAAAGGATTTAGTCAGCTAGTTATAGGATCTATAAAATAGCTGCTAAGCTAACCTATCATCGTAGGATTTCCTTTCTAATACAAAGGTTAAAGAGTATTAGGTATTATAAACTTGATGGCTTGCAATCCTTCGATTGCTGAATACAGGCACTTGATCTGCTCTCTCTGATCTTGATCCTCTATGATCTGATTCTCTTCTCTCAAATATTAGACTTCCTTATACACCTTTTTTCATGCTCTCTTTCTTTCACTCTGATTTCATCTTCCTTATAAAGACACTCAAAGACTTAGGGTTAGGTATGGATCTATGATTAGTATTTAATCTCTGATTTTTACTTATTCCTTGCACATCTCTTATTGGTTGCATGCCTTCTCCATTTTTCTTATTGGCTGCATGTAGATTGCATAGGAAATATAATTGGTTTGATCTTATCACTTAAATCTTCCAAGATTTGTCTTATGTCAGCTAGGAAAATGGTTTACATCTGAGTTTGTGAATTTTCAAACTCATATGCTAATTCTGAGTTTACTCGACACTTACTGCTTCCTGATGCTTGGGACCTACTGTAACTTAGCTTCTATATATGCTCCTATCTTGCTCGGTATCTTTTAAGACTCGGCACCTGAATAATGCTTGGTACCTAGATCATGCTTGGAACATGTACTCACTCAGCACCTAAAGACTGCTCGGCACCTGAAAATCACTCGACACTTGTTGGATTTTTTGACTCAACACACGCTGTGGCTCGGCATACATGGTCTACTCAGCTTCAATGTGGAAAGTGGTTAAGTGTGTTGGCACTCAAGTGCCAAAACCATTTTTAGACTAACAATCTCCCCCTTTGACATGAGTGTCGAAAACACTTAACTAAGTAATATTTATCTGATCTTATGAGTACGTTTTCTGATCTGCTTGGTGTGTATACAAAGGTTTATCAAAAATGTGTAACTTACAATATATATGCCTCAAAATTATTATAACTCTTATAACTCCCCTTGAGTTGATCATGTCAACGTCTTGTGCTATTATGCCTAATATTCTCTTTAATATATCTTCACAATATTATCTCCCCCTTTTTGATACTTATGTCAAAGGGTCCTAGATAGTAATGCCATGTTTGGCCAAAAATGTCTTGTTTACCTCAAGGAGTATTTGGAGAGCTGCATCTCAATTATTTAAGGCAATATCCAATGACTTTTGTTAGATTACAAGCTCTGCTGCGAGATCAACCAGTCCTTCATGTGTAGAAATATTAGGATCCTTCTTTAGGAATTTTTCTACATACATTTTCTCCTTGTGCAATAATTCTATGTGGGGAGTAATGGAGGCTTGAATTTGCATCAACTTTTCTTTGATAGTGGCCTCTTTTGCTGATAATGTAGCTAATTCCCTCTGAGTGTGTAATGTATGAGTAAATTGTTTTTCACTCTGTGCAGGATTTGAGGGTAGTTGTGTGCTAGAGAGTTTTAATTTACTCTCAAGGTTCAAATTTTTTTGATTTATTTCATTTGTGAACCTAGAAAAATCACACAATTTACTGTAAAGGGAAAATATGTTGCCTAATACACTTTTTACATTTTTGAATTTTTTGGCTAGTTCAACTTGTCCCAAAATTATGTTATTAGCTATTTTCTAGTTGACTCTACCTATAAACTTCTTTTCTGACCATTCCATTAGTTTTACATTAGTATCATGGTCTTCATTATTTACTTGGTCAACTATATCAGATAATTGCTCAAGTATTGGCTTGTTTACATCTGAAGGTTGAAGGCTAAAAGCATCCATCAATATATCTTTTATCTTAGTCATTGCCTACTTGTATTTGTAGTCTTTTCTCATTACCTCTTGTCTCCTCCTATTATCCAATGCACTCTATATTCCATTCATCTTTCCTCATTTAGAGTGCTTGAATCATAATAGGGTATTTTGATTTCTTCATCAAGCTCAAGAATAACATAATGGATGGTCTTGGCTACCCTTGTAGAACTTGAACTTGGTGTACTAACATGTAAAATTATCTTTTCAATACTCTTCTCATGAGTGGGTTTGGTGGGAGTTGCTATTTTTGGTAATTCAACTAAAGTTTGTATTGTAGACTCCTCTTTATTTTGGGTTTCTTCCTTCTCCTCTTCTTCTTGTTGTGTTACTATTGTTGGAGGTGTACTCGTTGTCTTAACTGTTGTCCCTGTGATTACCTCTATTTTTGTGCTTGCCTCTTGATGAGTTTGAGTGACTAATCTTGGTGGTGACGGAGGTGGTAGAAGTGTAAGCCCAGCAGTTTGAATGATTTGAGGTGGTTGTTGTGATGGTACCTTAACTTCTTTGAGTTTATCTACTAACTTTTGAAGATTATCCACACTGACCAATATGGGACTTGTACACAATTGTGCTTGTAGAGTTGTTTGCTCAAGGATCTTAGTAAGATCCACTACAATTAATGGATTGATGTTTTGACATGTAGTGTCAACAACATCCTTAATCTTTATGATTTCTGCAGGTGTGGTAGGTGAATGAGGAGAGCCAAGAGGTGAAAGATGTGTGCCTTGCACATTTTGTTGTTCTTCAGTTCCTTTGTCTTCATCTTTTCTTTCCTCCTCTCTTTCTGTCTTATTTTCCTCTTTTTCAACCTTTTTCTCTTCTTTTGTTTTCTCTTCTCTCCTCTTACTTCTTTCTTTGAGTTTAGCAACAACTTCTTCTTTGTATATTCCTTCAATAACATCTTCAAACATCTTGTACAAGATTTTCCAAACTTTTGTTGTTCTTGGCACAACTTCTTCAATTTTATTTTGCAGGATGGAGAATGCCCTATATTTAGGTGAAAACCTTTTGTTATGCCTTTTGACTACTTGAGTTACTTGTTATTTTGTTAAATCAGGCACTAGGTTTGCTAGGGTTGATTCCCTCATCTCTTTTTCCATCATTAGGCAGAAATGCCATCTATCTTCTATAGTTTTAGACAATTCCTTTGGGAATTGTCCATCTAGTTCAAGAGGTGTATACTTGAACTGTGCCATTAATGCATAGACTAATTCTTCTATGCTTTTTTTTTCCTCTTTACTAAACTTATTGAAATCAATCTTTTTCATTTCATTTAAGTCTCCATTCCTAATCTTCTTACATAATATATCAATTGAAGATTTAGGAGGACTTACCTCTTCAGTTTGATCTTCTTCATCAGTATCAAGTTGGGCCACATATCTTTTCCTTTTCTTTGGTTCTTCCTGTGCCTTTGTGTTTTTCTTCTTTATGGCTTCCTCTTTAGCCTTTTGGGTAGAGGCCCTTGTTGTAGCTTTGGTTGTTGGCTTCTTTGGTGTTTTCATGGTAGCTTTCTTTGGTGAGGGCTGAGAAGCAGGAGAGGTCTTTGTTTTCCTTTTAATGGCTCTGCCTCTGATTGGTGCTTCCTTGGTTTTTGTTTCCTCGACAGTCTCATCTTTCTTTTCACCTTGACTTTGAGGCAATTCAAGTGGCTCTTGTTCTGGGTCGCCTTCTTCTTCTCCTTCACTAATCTCTTCTTCTTCACCTACTGCACTTGATTCTTGAACACCAAATTTCTTCTTTATCTGCTTTACCAATTTGTCCTTTTTCTTTACTGCTAAAGCTGTCTTGAGTTCTATAACAACTCTTGATTTTACAGTGTCATATGTCCCAAATCCCTTGGCAGATTTGTCCATTTCCTCTGTAAGTAAAGTTGTGATGGCTGCAGAAGCTTGGTCAATATCAAGCTCATATCCTAATGGTCTAATCCATCTTGTCCTTGGAAATACTGCTTGAATGTAAGTGTAATCAATGTCAACAAGAAAACATATGTCATTTATATGCTTTTCTACTAGTGAGACTGGTATTCTCATTCTGTTCTTCATTGCATTTTTGAAATCCTCAAAATAGATAGACACTTGATCATCAAAGCTATCTCCCATTTGTGCAATGAAATCATTAATTTGATCAACAATGGTTTTATTTTGACTCTAGTTAACTTTTCCAAATGAAGGAAATTCCTTCATTACATAGAAGAACATACAAACCAACACTGAACCAAATTTGCACTGTGCTCCCTTGGATTTTCTAATAGCTCCAAGATTTTCATTAATCTATTACAAAAAGATCTCTGCAATATCATAAGTGTGTTCTTTCTTTACAAGTTTATGTGTCACATCTATTGCTATGTAGGGTACACTATTTAACCTACTTGATTGGTAAAACTTATGTGATATGACCCTTACAAAAAAATCTAAAAGGGGATCAGTTATGGCATCTATAGTCATGCCTCTATTGTTTTACTTTGCTCCCGTGTTCTTCTCAATTGTTTCCTTCCTTTTGCTTCTCAAGGTTTTTGGCCGATCTAGGGTTGGAAAGCCAGTAACCCTATGAACCATCTTATTAGTAAATCTTGACTTGTCCTTGTTCTAACCAGAATGATCCATCATGGATTCTGGTAAGTATAATGCATATCCACTCATTTTTTAATATGATTGGAAAAATGAGGTCTTTGGTTAAACCCTGCCTTTTTATGATAGAAAACTCATCTTTCAGAATACCATTATCACAAAGTTTATCATAGGCATTAAAGATTTCCAAATCTCCTATGGCTCCTATTTTACAATTATAGCATTTTCGCACATCCTGAACCATAACAACTTTTTCAAGGATGGCGGATAGGGCACTAGCGGGATCATTTTTGTATGCAACCTTTAGTATTGGTCTAAACTTAGATTGCTTAACTTCATTGCTGACAAGTTGAATTTCATGACTCATTTTCTCTTGGGTCATTTTTGAGCTTGTCACCATTTATATCCAAACTAGGGTTTTCACAATTTAAAGAAAAACATTTGAAACTGTAAAACTCGGCACTTGAAGGAAATACCTGGATAGATACTTTGATTGCTTGGGTAGATGCTGAATTGCTGCAAATCACTGGTTGAAAGCTTGAAAATTTCTCAGATGTGCTCAAAATAATCACTCTTCGTTTGAATGAATCAAGAATGAATCAAATTTTACTTTAAACAATAGAAGAAACTTTTTCATTTAATGCATTTTAGTACCTACACTTGTCACTCAGCTTCCAAATGTTTCTCAACTCAACATCCATTCGGTAGCTATGCTAACTGGACATCTACTTACTTTGTTGATAACTCGACATCCAAAGTAATTTTACTCGGCATTCGAAGATGAATCGACATCATTGTTTGAATTTTAGTCTTAGCGTCTTATCTTATGCTTAATTCTTCTTTTCAGTGCTTCTTTGTCTTGGGATTGATGTATGATATAACTTTGTATATCAGTCCCATACATCTCCCTTATGCTTAGTTTGATGAAGTGTAATAACTTGACCCATTAGGTGAAGTGATCCCTTTGCTTGATGTACTGCACTCATCTTTCTTCTTCCAAGTTTTATTCATTTGTCCTCTTATGACATCAATCTTTTCTTTTCCTTTGTTAGTTTCAGTATTTGGTGCTTTGGACCTTGTAGGACAGTTCTTGCTAGTATGACCAGTCTTCAAACAACTGAAACATGTAGTTTGGCTCAACCATCTTTTATAGTTTCCCTTGAAATGTGTTCTTATGCAATTTTGGGGTGCATGTCCATATTCCTCACAATAGTGACAACTATAACTGGTGTTATAATCCCAATGGTAGTGGCTTTCATTCCCTTTTACTGGTTGATTTGATGTCCACATGGGCTTTGATCAGCATTCAAATGCCCTATTTCCATATTTCTTTCAATTATGACAATGTCCATCAAATCTTTCTGTTCTTGGAATTTTGGATCTACAGTCTTGTGTCATATGTCCTTGTATTTTGCACTTGTGACAGTAACTCTTGCTTTTATGTGTGTTTGGCTAATTGATTCTTCTACTTCTACAAATGTTAGCAATATGTCCCCTTTTATTACAATAATGACAAGTGGGTTTAGAATCCTTACCTTTGTCACTTCTTTGCTCAACACTCTTTGATGATTCACCAACTTCGATGCTATTGTATCCAAGTCTTGATGTATCATGGTTTGATCTTGGGCATTTCAACAACTTTTCAAAGTACTTTATGGCTTCACTTGACTTGTTGAGATTCTCTACTATTTCCTTTTCTCTGCTCAATTCATTATGTAATTGTTCATTCTGCATCCTTAGAGTAGAGCTCTCAATATCTTTCATATTAAGTTCATGATGAAGGTTCATCATTTAAGCAAGTGTATCCATCTACATAGAGATCCTTGTTAATTCAGTACTCTTTTCTTCCAGTCTATTTGCAAGATTTCTTTTGTCATCTTCCATCATGACTCTGTCCCCAACTGATCTTTTCTTTTGTTCAGTGATTTCACATAACATTATGGCCTGTGATTCATGTTCCATCTTGAGAGATCTTATCTCATTTGCTTGAGCTTTATTTTTCTCCATTAGTTCTGTTATTGCTACATCAAATTCTTTAGTATCTCCATTAGCAAACACTTGTGTGGTATCAATCTCCTTGTAGTGTATGTCATTTTCAGCTATGGCTATCTCCTTTCTTATTTTTAAAGATTTTCTTAATTCCACTCTAGGTTCCTCTACCTTTTGTAGAGCGAGATGCACATCTATCACCTAGTTTTCAATGATCTTTCCAAGTTTGAAAACTTCCATCCTTAGATCTTTTCCTCCAATCTATTAGGTTTCTCTTTGAGAGAAACTTGGCTCTAATACCAATTATTGGATTATCTTATTGGAAAGAATGATTCTGAGAGGGGGGGTGAATCAGGAGTACTAGCCTTTTTAATTGTTTCAAAATCCTTAATAACATATTTTTGAAATGAACATGCATGCATATAAACATTAAGCAATCATAAGAAACAAATATGCATCATTACATAACACTTAAGATTTGGTAACCCAGAAACCCTCCAGAAATAAGAAGGTAAAACTGGGGTGGGGATGATACCCACAAAATCACTGCAGTAATAATGTTTAACCACTTTTGATGGTCTGCCCTGTCAAAGGCTTTACACTGTATCAATAGTGACCTAATTTAAAAGATTTACAAACACTTTATATGAAGTGTCACCCTGTCAAAGGATTTAGTCACCTAGTTAAAGTATCTATAAAATAGCTACTAAGATAACCTATCATCATATGATTTCCTTTCTAATATAATGGTTAAGGAGTATTAGGTATTATAAACTTGATGGCTTACAATCCTTCGATTGTTGAATATAGGCACTTGATCTGCTCTCTCTGATCTTGATCCTCTGTGAGCTAATTCTCTTCTCTCTGATATTAGACTTCCTTATACACCTTTTTTCATGCTCTCTTTCTTTCACTCTGATTTCATCTTCCTTATAAAGACACTCAAAGACTTAGGGTTAGGTATGGATCTATGATCCATATTTAATCTCTGATTTTTGCTTACTCCTTGCACATCTCTTATTGGTTGCATACCTTCTCCATTTTTCTTATTGGCTGCATGTAGATTTCATAGGAAATATAATTAATTTGATCTTATCATTTAAATCTTTTGAGATTTGTCTTATGTCAGCCATGAAAATGGTTTACATATGAGTTTGTGAAGTTTCAAACTCATATGTTGATTCTAAGTTTACTCAGCACTTACTACTTCTTGATGCTTGGCACCTACTATAACTCAGCTTTTGTATATGCTCCTATCTTTCTCGGCATCCTTTAAGACTCGGGACCTGAATAATGCTCAGTACTTAGATCATGCTTGACACCTGTAATCACTCAACACCTAATCTTCACTCGGCACCTGAAGACTACTCGGCACCTGAAGATCACTTGGCACTTGTTGAATTTCCTGACTCGGCACACATTATGGCTTGGCATACACAGTGTACTTGAATTCAATGTGGAAAGCTGTTAAGTGTGTTGGCACTCAAGTGTCAAAACCATTTTTAGACTAGCATATCATATGATATTTATTGTGGGATCGCTAGGGGTTTTATTATGGCTCCAATAAAAAAATTCTTAGTAGTTGATGCTAGTGTTGGAGTTTCTATAGTTGATGCTCATGGTGCCTTCTCTAAAAAAATACCTTTATAATTTATTTTTTGAAAGTGTTTCACAAGGTAAACACTCCCTTGATATTGTGCTTGATATTTGGGAGTTTGATAGCTCCTATAAAGGGCTAGATAAGCTTACTTTGATGGGATATTTTGTGGGTAGAACTTGACCTAAAAGCATGCCCAAATAATGGGATGATAAGGCCTGGAATCCTCATGAAGTTTCTTTTGATTGTGTTAAAATCCTCACCAAGGGAATTTTTTGTTTCATTTTATAAACCCTACTCAAGATGATATAGATTTAAATTGTAGGCCAAGTTAGATAGTTAGGTCATCATTGGTTGCTTTCCAACATTGATATCAAGGCTTTATAGTCTTAGATGACAAAAGAATTATAGTTCCTATCTAGGTTAAGTTTTTTGGTCTTACCTTAGCTTTTTGGTTGTTTGTTTAGGTAATTTCACAATATCTTGGTAAGGTGGTGTGCATGGAGCTTGACTAGTTTTTCAACACTCATCTTCAAAAGAGGCATAATGATGAGGTTTACCTTTCACAAACCTTAAAGAAATGGATGATATCTATATTGGATCCAACAACTTCACCTAGAAGGTTCTTTCTTTGAGTCTTCCTTATTATTGACTTTCTCATCAAATAATTTGTCTATTAGTGACTTAACACTTAGTCAGTTGCTTACATTGCTACTAAGCTCCATATGTAGAAATAAGAGGCTCCCAAGCACTAGTATCTATCAAGCATCTGAGATAGAATGTAGTGTAAGTCATGCTTCATAATGTCTACCGAGCATCTGAGATAGAATGTACTATAAGTCATGCTTCATAGTGTCTACCAAGAATTTGAGACATAATGTAGTGTAAGTCATGCTTCATGTTGCTACTAAGCTAGTCATTCAAATTGCACAGTTTGTGAAGCTTTAAAGAGTCTTTTGAACTTCACAAAGTCTACCAAGTTCATTAATGCAAACCATATAGGATAGAATGTTAACTAAGCTTACCATTTTTTATAGATCTAGCAGTGTTAATGAAGTGAATGAGGGTAGGGTTGACCGATCTATGTAGTTTCAACCATATTTTTTACTATCTACCAAGTTCTTTAGTATTAACCAAATCATCAAGTGCTAAATGAGTTTTCACTACTCTCGAGTGACCAATGTGAACTAACACTAACATAAACCAAGTGCTAGAGCTTGCTGAGTGTTTAAAAGGGTTGTTGAGTGTGAGAACATCACTTGAGTGGTCCTCAAAACTCAGGTTCCAGCAGTGAGCTAACTTAGTGGAGATTATTGAATTTGGTATTGTAGGTGACTCCAGAAGGTAATTTATTAGATTGATATATATGGAATATATCTTATCATATCCAAAGAATTGAAGCGAGTCAAGTAAGAAGCAACATGAGTGTGAATTTAGGAGGCTATGAGTAGTATAATGAAAAGAAGAATCTTATCTATCATAATAAGGTGATCATTGTATTTCAAATGAATCTCATTCAGCAAACTGAGTTGCAGATAAGAGATCAACCACTAATTCATCCTAACAAGTGCATCAATCGAATCCTCTAACAAGGTAGACTTAACATTCTTATCCAAATCTCCCAATATAATGCATACGTCATTGTATGTTATAAATCCTTTCACAAGGTGGATATAATAGTCATTATTGCTCTTAATAGGGTAGATCACCATAAGTGATAATTTGTAAGCATCAGTAGGCTAACTTTATAATGAAATAATAAAGCTTGTGGGCATCATCCCCACCCTAGTTTTAGTTTCTATTTGGAATGTATAGGATTACCAAATATTGTGTCAAGTGTTATGAATATTTTATCATTTTTAGGCTTGCATGCAATTATATTAGATTATATTGTGAAGTTTTAATTGGTGAATTAAAGTATAAGTTTTATTGGTTCTTGATTCACCCTCACTCCTTACTCATCTAATCTATATTATATTTTCAAAAATTGGTATTAGAGTATTGGTTCTCACATCAAAAGTTTAGCACCTTGAGAAAAGATCAAAGTTAGTGGAAGTATATAAACTAAATAAAGCTATTGAAAATGAAAAGTTAGGTATACAATTGGCAATGGAACAATTCAATAAGACGAAGGAGCATCTCTCTCAATCCATGAAAAGAAGAAAAGAACTTGCAAAATAGATGAATGAAAATCACTACATTGAAGAAAGAATTGAAGACATTTATCAAGATAGAAATTTAGATGAAGATGATGCATCAATCAAAGATCTACTTGAAAAGAATCTTACTCTTCATGAAGAAGTTTGGAAGATAAAAAGAGAACAATAAATTCAATTACTTGGCATGTGTGAATTCATGGAGCAAAAGGACAAACCCAGAGAAGAAATAGAATAAAACGATAATGAAATTCATCAACTATCTCTTTAGCAAACATATCTGATTGATCAACTCAATGATGCAAATCAAAAGAAAGTATCAACTTGAGGATATACAATGAAATATTGCATAGTGATCTCAGCATAGAAAAGAAAAGTAATGAGAAGATGATGAAATTCATGAAAGCATGAATCAAATAGATAAGAAAACTAAATTTAGACACAAAGGTAAAGAAGGTTTAGGATACACAAAAAAAAGGTGAATCATCTTAGCAAGGAGCTCAAAAGAATAAAAGACCTACTTGTAATCATTGTTAAAAGATGTGTAATACATCAAAAAATTGTTGCAACAATGTGAAAATCAAAATTTAGTGGAACGTGTTATAGTTGCAACAAACTACGACATAGAGCAAGTGAATGCACATAGAAACCTAAGTTTGAAGGAAAATGTTTGAATTGCAACAAACAAGGAAATAAATCATTAGAATGAAAGGCCAAGAAATGGAACTCAACTAAACAAATTTTCAAAGCTATGTTTGGTTGGGATTACAACACATGGTCTAGATGCCACTATTGTGGTGAGCATGGACATATTGGAGAAATTTGCATAAAACATCACATTAGAAAGAAACACACTCCAAAAATAAGTTTTGTATGTACAAAACTTGGACATCTTGCCAAAAACTATATGAATTGGGGAAGAGTTGAAGATGAAAAGAAAGCATAGAATACCAATATTAGAATTCAAATAAGTTAACAATGGGTAAAGAAGTCTCTAGAGAATGCAAGGTAGAGTAATTAAAGTGTTGACACCCAAATAAATGAGTTGGGTAACTGAGCAATGTCAAACTAGTTATTTATGGAGATTAATGGATCTATGATTGAGAAGAAAGCATCACATATTAGTTCTAGATAATATACAAGAAGATAAAAATTAGTATCTCAGAGACACTAGGTTCACAAAGTCAAATGATAGCTAAAGTAAAATCTTAGATCTTACCGAGGAAAGTCAGGTTTCATGACCTAATTGAGCTTGGATATATATGGCAAGATCAAATTTCTTGCCGAGTTGAAGAATTTACTGAGTTGAAGACCCTACCAAGATGAAGAATTTACCTAGTTGAAGCTATCTTCTGAGTATTGAGGTCATAGTTGAGTTGGACAGCCTCTCACAGAGCTAACTATTGTATGATACATTAATGATGACTTGAAGAAATTTTTTTGTTAAAAATAAGAAATTGAACGATTAGTTTTACCATGAAATTTCACAGGAAAGAGTGAAGAATATTCTAGAGCCCCCAAGAAATTTAGATCAATTTCATCAAAGTTTATTCTTTCATTTGAAGTATTACCAAATATTATGGCATCTTTGAGAGGAAAAGTAAAGAAAGCTTTTGAAATGTTGGTTTGAGGTATTGATTGTAGAGCCCCAACATTCAAATTGAGTTGAGAAATTTTGGAAGAACTTGACCCAATTGAATATTAGTTGGAGATTCCTCTTAAGGTAATTCTAATGCATGATATTTGGTCATTCTATCACTATTCTATCCAAGATATAAGATCCCTAGAAATGAACTAGGTGTATAATGAACCATGTGTGGATGGCAATTTTTTTAATCTCAGATTAGTTTTGATATATGAGTGACAATACACTTAATTCATTTACAAATCATTTATTTAGTTCATGCCGAACAAGTAACACATGTCAAGCATAAGTTGCAAGATAGTATATTTCAAGCGAGAGATATACAGTAAGAGTTTAGTAACTAGTAAGTTCCAAGTGACTCAAGTGTCGAGAAAATAGTAAGTGTTGAGTCATTCACATGTGAAGTCATTCAAAGGTCAAGTTATAGCATTGAAGTTTCAATTGATGCTGAGCATCAAGGACTTCAAATGTGGAGTAACATAGTTTTGACATAGTTGTTTGGAACAGTACAAACTACCATATAAACCATTTTGGAGTTAACGTGGGGATTTTTAAGGTGATCCTAGATGATAAGAATGAATCATTATCATGGATCCCTATGCATAACATGTAGCCAATCAAAAAAAGTGAAGGATTAAATGACAATGTGGGTGAATCACAATCATTGACTCATACCTAATCCTAAATCACCTAGGTCTTCTTAAGTATGACAAATGCTAAACATTTTATGGGATAAAAGAATAAGAATGTATCACCTTTTATACTGACTTATTAGAATGATTGAAATTGAGTATTTCTATCTAAAAATCAATTTTTCAAACATATGATCTAGATAAATTCACTATAGCTAAGCTATATATGGTTTAACACTTTTCCAATTGGAAATGTCTATTAAATGCATGCTTTATACTAGTTTGTATCCAATTACTAAAGAAACAAAATTATTTTAGAAAAGTGGCATTTCAATAAATCTTACTATCTTTTATTATTTTTTTAATAACATATAAACAACATTTTATAGAGCTCAAAGACAAGAATATTCTCATATATAATTTATAGTATTTTAATTAAATATAGTTTATTGTAATTAAAAACTTCTAAAAGAACATATTTTAAGACTCTAAAAGATGTCAATTTTGAGAAAGAAAAAATATTATTTCCATATCAGAATTTTAAAAAATTTATATGATGTTCTAGAGGAGAGAGTCCTCTTCTAGAATGCATAATTTTTCTTTTTTTTAGAATAAATTTGTTTTGAAAAATGTGGTGGGAGATGAAAACTATTGAGTTCAGGTGAGTTTAAATTTGAATCATTATAAAAGAGAAAATATAGATATAAAGCCAATTTTTATTTTTGATTGTTCTATCTATATATGTTATATACAAAATAGGCTAGAGGAAAATAAGCTTATTTCCATGTAGTTTTGTGGTGGGAATTAGGCCCCATGCTTTTAGTGTTTTTCAATAGCTAAACAGTTATCTATAAAAATTAGGAAAATATATTAATTCTTATTCCAAATAATTATTAAAAATAATAATCCTAAACTTGATCCATTTCTACACATTTTGTTAGTTTAATTCATTTTCAAATTCAGAATAATAATAATAGTTTTGTGTCATTGAAGGTGAATAATTGAACTTTTGTTAACCTTTTCCTTTACAAAAGGGTGACATGGGTTTGTGCTTTGACCCTATGAATGTAGAAGGAGAAAAGAGAGAAGTTTTCATGTGCTAAAAAAGCATTTATGGTGACTAAGGTATTGTAATTTGAGATACATTACAAAACTAGTTAGAAGAGAATAGAGGAAAGGAATTAGATGATAGAAGAGATACATCTGATTAGTAGGATCAAGAATACATACAAAGAGGTGATATGCTATCTAGTAGTAGAGTGCTAACTGCAAAATCATTATTGATACATTCTAGTAGGTGAATCACTTAAATCTCTTAATAGAGTAGTCTTAACAAGCTATTGTAAATCCTTTAATAGGGTTCTTAAATGATTGTAAGTTTAAGTCCTTTTCTAGGCACACTTCTAATAAGGTGTTCAAATCCTTTAATAGGGTAAGATCTAACAATCTTGTAAGCCTTTAACAAGGAAAATCTTTCATAGGATAAATCATATTTCATGATCAAACATTATAACCTTCATTCGATAGATTTTATTTTTGTAGTAGTGGAGATTTGTGGCTGTCATCTCCAACTTAGTTTTAGCTTCTAATTGGAGGGTTTCTAGGTAACCAAATATCTTGTGTCATACTTGTGTTGAATTTTTAGTTACTTTCATGTTATGGATGTATATGCTTAGGTTGGTATTTTAGTTTATATGCATCGATCATGAGATGGTTGTGTGGTGAATGATTTTAAGGTTAAAGTTTTAAGTGTCGATTCAATCCCCCTCTCACAAATTTTACTTTTCCCATTGTATTTCCAACAATTGGTATTAGAAATTTTATCTTTGGAATGTAATTCTTTTTAGCTTTGAGGAAAGATCTTGAGATGGAAGTCTACAAGTTGGAAAAGAATATTGAGAACTAAAAGATTGAAATAAAACTTGCCCTATATTAGTTGAATGAACTAAGAGATAATCTAAAGAATTCACTCAAAAGAAGGAAAGATATAGCCATTGAGGAGAATGGCATACAATATCAAGAGATTGACACTAGTAGACTATTTACTAAAGGAAATACAAGTGAATATGATATAGTAGTTGTAGATCTGATGGAAAAGAATGGAGCCCTAACTGAAGAGGTTAGAAATTTCAAGATGGAAAAAGAAATCCAATCACTATTACTATGTGAGGTGATTGGGAAAAAGAAGAAAGCTAAGGAAGATAAAGCCATGATTAGAGATGACAAGAGGATACTGACCAACATATTGGAGGATAAGACATTAGAGGTGAATAGGATTGCTCACATGCAACTAGAAACATTGAATCAAATGATGATTGCAAATCATGAATTAAATGGAAAATATATTGAGATCACAATAATGAAGTTATAGAATGAACAACTGTTAAATATTGAAAAAGAGAAAAAGAGTTTGTTGAAAGCTTTAATAGACCTAGTGAAGCTATCAAGTATTTTGAGCAATTGTTGAGATCTCCTAGATCCAACAATGATACTAGTACTAGATTAGCTTACAGTAGTACTGATGAAAGAGAACCATTCAAAAGTGTTGAACAAAGGAATATAAATTATAAGAACTCCAAACCTACTTGTCATAATTGTGTTAAGATAGGTCATCCTACCAATTTTTATAGGAGCAAGATTGCAAATTAGAATCCTAAGTAGAAGTTCATGGGTCACTACCACAAATGCAACAAATAAAGACATTAGGCAAATGAATGTAAAACCAAGACCTTGACCAAACAAACATTTGAAGGATACTACTATAACTATTAGAAGTATGGACATAGAGCATATGAATACAAATCTAATCCCAAATGGTCATCAAACAAGCAGACAAATGTTAAGCACAATGGAAACTCTTATAATTGGGATTATAATACTAGGTGTAATTATCACTATTGTCAAGAGTATAGACATGTTCCTAAGAACTACATAAGAAAACATTTAAGAAGTGACTACAAAAGTTGGTTTAGTCAAGCTACATTTTTTAGTTTCTTAAAAATTAGGCACATAAGCAAGGATTGTCCAATAAGGTCAAGAGCACCAAGTAGTGAGTTCTACAAAGGAAAAGGCAACAAAAATGTTCCTTGAATGTTAGAGATGAGACGAACAAGACACGGGAGAGAAAGGAAGATTGTAGCATATCAAGTTCACATGGGATCACTTCACCCAATGGATTAAGTGATCACACCACCTCCAATTAAGAAATCGAGAGGTATGTGTGGGACTGATATTCAAAAGATATAGTATACATCAATTCCAAGGGTTTAGCTCTAAAAATATATATATATTTGCATGAAGAAAGATGCAAAGTGTTGTGTAGAATCTAGAAGAAATCTTTAATCTTTGTCAGTTTTCATATTACTTATAAGCATGAAAAGTTTCACTTAAGCTACCAAGTGTTAATGGTGAGCTATCATAAGTGATAGTGTTGACTAAGCTCATATTGGTTGTTGAGCCTAAATAAAACTACATGGAAGTTAAGCTTACAACTATATAAATGCAGAAGATTAATTGTGAAGTTTTAAGGTCTATATGATCAATTTTTGAATCATTGGACATCATTCAAATTTAAAGAGAGTATGAAGAGATAAAGGTGAATTGAAGAAATTATTACAAGCATTTTAAGAGTGAAGTCAACCACTATTTGACACCATTCATCAGATTTGTGAAGGTATTTATCATGTGTCGAGCTATGTTGTTTGAATTTGTGTAAACCCTAGGTATTAAATATGGAATCTAGTTCTTCTACTACTAAGGTAAAAAAGAGAAATGAAGTTTTCAATGTTCAATTAATCAGAAATGAGATTAGACAACCAAATTTCAAAGCAATTTCTCACATTTCTTATAAACAAGACTCATTCAGTGTGTTATCCATGATACCACCACAAGTCTTAATGATTCAGGATGTGAGATGCTTTTACACATGTGAGGTAGGTAGCATAAGTGACATGGAATTCAAAGACCTATATGGAAAACTATGTGAAAATAAAATACTAAAGGAGGAATACAATATTGTAGAAAGGAAAGGGTTATCTCATTCCCTAGATTTCCCTAACATTTTAAAGAGAGAATGGATAAAGATTATTTTGAGCAGAATTCATGACAATTATGTATGGTTAGAAGATGGACCTATCAAGATTACTAAGAATATTTTACAGAGGTTAACATGGTATCTAACCCTAGATAGATCCAAAACCATCAAAAGTGATGCAAAATAGGTTATTGAGAAAAACATAAGGGGAGTGTGGAACAAGAGAGTCCAATGATGGTTCATACCATCACAAATCCCCTAATTTCTTTTGTAGTAAGGATCATTTCACACAAATTATTTTAATCAAGCAGGTTAAATAGGGTACCTTGTATTTTTGTTGACATAGGCTACATGATAGTGAAGAAAGATCATTTTTATGACCTTGTTGAGATACAATTGCAAAAATTATCATAAAACTTGGGAGCTACAAGGAAAATGAAGAATACACAATGCAAGTTTGGATCAATACTTGTATGTATTTTTTTCTATGCATAGAACACATTTTCTTCCTTTGGTAAAGTTGTATGGAAGACAAACAGATCTGTTGAAGTACAAATAGGTGAATTCATTGAGAAAATGGCTCCAATAGTGAGCAAACCAAAGAAGGTTGTAAAACCTAAGCCTATAGTTCTAGCTACTAGAACAAACAAAAGAGCTACTTCTAAGAAAGTTGAAGAAGTAGCAAAGCCAAAAGAAAATAAGGCTAGGAAAGTTATAGAAGATAATGAGTCTAAGAAGAGACAAAAGATAAAGTACATTGCTCTAGCTGAATTCAATGAGGAGAGGATAAAATCTAATGATAATTTCCAATTCAAAGTAGTAAGTCACAATCCTTCTTCTAATATGGATAATATAAGAAAAAATATAAAAAATAATGCAGATTTGTGTGGATTTTCACATCTTGAATTTGAGAATCTTGGAAAGCTAGAAATGGATAAAGTAGAAGAGTTAGTATATGCCATGATGGCAACATTTAAGATGACTCCAACTGAGGTTGTTAACTCTCTACCAAAGAGCTTATATGATAGAGTTGAGAAAAGAAGGAAATATAGTCTCATAATAGAGAGAAATATAAGAGAAGCTACACTTGCAAGAGTGATGCTAGATTTAGATAAATCTAAGATGAAAAAGGCCACTAAGAAGTACATGTTGAAATTTGATTAAAAATATCCTTATTGAAGAAGGGAGATTGTTGATAAAGCATATTTTCAATCATTTTTTTCTCACTAATGTCGAACCTGCTATTTGCTAGAATGAAAATTGCTTATAAGATCTAAGTACTATCACTTAGTTGATTGATGAAGAGGATTTAATCAATAAGATGTAAAAAAAGCACCTAAGGGAAAGGCTGAGTTATGATTTTGTAATGAATCACAAGGATTACTTAAGACAATGGTAAAGTGATGGATTGACAATACACTTGAAGATACAGAGGTTGGCCACACTTAGAAACTCTAGAAGAATAAGTTATAAAAAAACTATCTACAAAGCTTGACTAAATTCATCACTAGGTGCTGACCAAGTTAGTTCATGTCAAGAAAATGTAAAATCTAGAATGTGCCGAGTGAAACAGTAGGTGTCGAGCAAGTTTAGGTGCCAAGGTACATAAACTGTAATAGGTGTTGAGTATCAATAAAACTTAGTTGATGCCAATTGAATCCATAGTAGGTGTTGAGTAACACAATATGTGTCGAGCATCAAAAAGTAAATAGTGCCAAGCTAATGCATTATTTGAAAAGTCAAAGATTCACCATATCTAAGCTAATAAGTGTGTTAGCTTGAATTTTGTGAATTGTATGGCAAATAAAGATGTTGAGTTGGTGGTGTAGAATTCTACGTTAACCATTTTTAGGAAAATATAGGCGGATTCCACATGATATTTCTAGAAGAAACAAGATAAGGGGAAGATACATCATATCTTACCTAATCCATTCAAACCCAAAATAAGGGCATGAAGATTAGAGTAGGAAAAGTATTCCAAACTCCTGCTTAAGGAGTTACAAGTAAAGAAGCAAAAAGAGAAATTAGAGAGAGTGCATGGTGTCAAGGATAAGGCATTGAGAGGGAAGAATAGAGTACAAAGACTCTACTTCAATAGGTGACCATAGAGATGATTGCATTGGCACAATGCGCATAGAGACTTAAGGAGACAAAGCTTGAAAGGAGGACAAGCTATCAAAGCTGCAAAGAATGAAAGCTAAGAAAATTTGTGAACTAAATTAAGATCTAAAATCTGCTAGTTATGTTGTGAGTTATATCAAATCAAAAGCCCTTATTGTTACTCTCTAGCAATTGTATCAATTAGGGAAAAATCCTTTAATAGGGTGACATTCCAAGTGAGTATTCTAAAGTCTTTTAACCAGGCTCACTTCTAATAGGGTGGTTGAAATCCCTTAACTGGGTCACATTTAATAGTGTTTTTTCTAACCTTTAACAAGATAGGTCTTTCATAGGGCATCACTTCAAAAGAGTGAGAAACAAGGTAGCATGTTACTAGTGGTTTTTCAAAAATTGGGTTTCCATGTAAATCACTATGTCATGTGTTGATTTTTCATGCCTTATTCATGCATGTTAGTTTATCAGTAACTTTCTAAGAAGAATGTTTAGCTTGAATCCATGGTTAGTTTGAATGGGCCCACTATACTTAGTGAAAAACTTTTATCAGGACATTTGGACCTTGAATAATTGATTCACACCCCACCCCCCGCCCTCCCTTCTCAGATATTCTAAAGAATTTCTAACAATACATAAGAAGATTTGATCCAAAGTACCAAGAATTCCATTTTTTTAGGAATAAAATTGAAGATGTTGTTTAATAGAGTACCCAAATATGGAGGGTAATTTATGGGCTGACAACACCTAAGGAAATTGGGTAGACACTTATTGAGGTAGGTGACAAAAAAGGTGAACAAGAAGTAACTAAGGTTTCTAAAGTTGATACTAGGAAAGATGCACATGTGGAAGGCCCTAAGACAAATGCAAATACATAGGCAATAGCTAAAGTTGAGCAACAAACAAAGTAGAGTATATCAAATATATAGATGTCAAGTGCCATTCCACAACATGTGACAAAAGAAGATACTAAAATTATATAGCTTAAGGATATTTTTGACAATGTCCCTCAGAAAATCAATCCCCTAACAAAGGAGGATATGAAAAAAATATTGCTAGATACCATCACCAAGGCACAACTATGTAGTCATCCTATATTGGTGAGTGTAGATGAACTAAGTAGAGAAGGCATTTGCAAAGGTGGAAGCACAAGACATATCAAAAACCCCTCAATTTATTGTGATATAACCTAGGTTACCCATTGTAGTGTATCAAAGAAAAGAAACATTCATGAACAACATCAATAAATTGGTGCATATTGTGTTAGTACTAGAAGTTTCTACAGAACCACATGATGGAAGAAAAGTTCAAATAGGTAAACTAGATACTCATGCACCTACAACACAAGTTTAAGGTGCAATTGAAATTAGAAGGCAACAAGAGGAGAGGACTAAAGAGTCAGACTTGGCTAGCAAGACTAAGAAGCAATTAGCAATACAAATACTGGTTACTTTTCCAACAACTACTACTCCTCCAACTCAAGCACTTTATAGGCCAAGTGTAGAAGCTAGATGGCTGCAATCATCAAGGCCTAGTCGTAGTACATGCAAGGTAGATGAGGTTATGTCATTTGGTGATGTCAACTTGGATGAAGTTATTTTTTTACCAAATCTTGACCTTGCAATAATCGCTAGTAAATAAATGATGAAATCCCAAGTAGACATGAATCAACTAAATGAAAAAAGTCATTATAGAGAAAAAGGGAAAGTAGAAATTGGATACACTTGTAAAAGAACGCGAATCATTCAAAGAAGGAGCTCAAAAGAATAAACCTACTTGTAGTTGTTGTGGCAAGATAGGTCATACATCAAACAAATATTAGAGCAATCAGAAAGCAAAATTCAATGGAGAATGTTACAACTATAATCAACATGGTCATAGAGATAATAAATGCAAAGATAAACCAAGATTTGAAGGAAAATGTCACAAATGTAAGAAGCATTGACACAAATAATTAGAATGTAAGATTAAGATATTGAATCCAGTAGAACATATTGTAAAAGCTATATTTGGTTGGGACTATAACACTTGGTGTGATGTCATTACTATGGAGAATTTGGACACATTGGAATGAATTATGTAAAACATCACACGAGGAAAAGAAATACTACCAAAAAATGTTGCATTTATATAGAACTTGGTCATCTTTCCAAGAACTATATGAATGCTGAAAGAATTGAAGATGAAAAGAAGGCAAAAGTTGACAACATAAAAACTCAAATGAGACAACAATGGGTTTCAAAGTCTACTGAGAATGCAAGTCAGAGCAATGATGATCAAGTCACTCAAGAATTGGGTGACTCCACCATTTCCACTTGATTTATCAAAGAAAAACCAAAGCTAGGCTACTAAAGAAGACATCTAAATCAATTACAAGAAATAGGAAAAAAGACCCATATCAACATTCAAGATGCAAAGGGATCACTGAGTAAGAGGTACTAGTTACTACTAAGTTACATTCCTTATCAAGTGAGGTCAAGATACAGACTCTACCAAGCAAGGTCAGGAGCAACTAAAGTTTTGTATGGCTATCATGTCATGAAAGATTCTATTGAGCATTCGATGCTAGTAAAGTGGATGATAGTCCATCAATTTGATCTAACATTCATACAAGGAATTTATGGAAAAATTTGATAAAAAGAAGTGAAATCAAAGTCATTTCTCACCATGGATTTTTGAGAGCTATTTGTGTAGAGAAATTTTTGACCACTGAAGCAATTTGAGTTAACTATTGAAAGATTTTTGAGGCATATCAAGCACAGATGACAGCTACCAGTAGTAAGGAAAAAAGAGGTATAGACATGTTGGTTCGAGGTGTGGAATGGAAAACACTAGATTTAAAGCTTACTCCTATTGTTGTAGAAACCCTAGATATGAGCAAAGTGTTATCTCAAATCCCTCCAAAGGTGGTCTTAATCAATGACATCCATTCTCATTTCAAATTTGCAATTTAGGATCTTGGTACTTTGGAAATGGATGAGACCCTAGAGAAGATATGTGTTAATGGTGTATTAAAACTAGAACACAAACATCTGGAAGTGAAAGGTTTAACACATATTCCACATATGCCATGAGACTTTCAAATTAAGCGGATAAGATACATCATCAGTTATGTGCATAGTGGTTAGTTGTGGTTGAAGCAACTAGTTTTGATCACAAAGAAGATGATCCATAGGATCACTAGTCCCCCCATGTTAACAAAAGCCAAAATGACCAAAACCATAAATTTGGTTGAACTAGAAAAGAAAACCTTAGCCAAGTGGGATGGAAGTGGAATGAAAATAAATAGTGTTACTAACATGGAATTGAAGTTTGGCATTCACATTATTACACACAAGATATATAGCTCTAGTGGGTTGAACAATGTCTCTTGTGAAGCTATTGATTTGGTGAATAAGGTAATCAAGAATAATAATTCAATTGAACTCGCCAAGCTACTGTTGAACTAATTCAACAAAATCATGGAGAGCGTCAAGACTTCAAAGAAAAATCCATGTAAGTTTGGTTCACTCTTGACATGTTTATTTTTTTATGTTCATAAATTCTTCCCATCAAAAGGTACTATTGCTTGGAGAAAAGATGTGTTAGTGCTTTATTATATTAATGAATACATTGTTGAAATGGGATAGAATTATGCAAGTATTATGGACAATTATTTTGATGTATTTAAGGAGAAAATGAATAACAGATTTTGTATTCCAAGGAAATTAGTTGAATATTATAAAGATGATGTTTGTTTTATGGTAGATAGAGATAAAATGTATATTCAGCTAGTAAGGCCAAGAATTGCATGGGTAAAACCTCTAAGATATGAGGTGAATATTGATGAAACAAAAGACATAATTAAGGAATTAATAAATGAGCTAGTTGATCCCAAAGATGCTTTCTTTGGCATCTATGATGAGGCAAAGGCTAGGATAGAATTGGAGATCAAGCTTCCTTAGGAAGTTAACAAGGGCAAAAAGAGAATTGTGAAACTAAAAAACTAGTTCTACTATTCTATTAACTAAAGGAAAAGGTGAGGATTAAGAAGTAGAGGATGAAGAAGAATTAGAGGAAGAAGAGCCACTAAAGAAGAAGGGTAAGGTAATCATTATGAAACTTGGCAAGACATCCACTATTGTGTTCACTAGGAAATCCTCCAATTAGAAATTAGATAAAGGAGGAGACATAACTTTCAAGAGGTCTCCACCCACATTTAAGGAAAGAATAAAAGAGTTGGAATTAGGACCTGGCATCACAAACTTCAAGGAACTTAAATATGAGACTAGGACTATTGATGAGTAAAATTTGATTGAAGATATATTGATATCCAAAATGGGTAAGTGGAAATAATCACCTGACCAAGTTACTCAGCAGATTCCCAATGCTTTAATGGACAAAATTAAGCCAAGATGGGAGCATTCCATTGAAACTACAAAAGATATACATGAATAGACACTAAGGAAACTTATGCCAAATTTGATTGACAAGGAGGTGAAAGAATCTTTGTAGAAAAATGAAGAAAAGTTAACTTTAAGATTCAATACTTGTCTTAATTTACTAAATGAAATAAAAGATGTTGTGAAGAACACTACAAATACATGGAATAATATCTATCCTCTTCACAAACTTAGTGATTTTTTTTTAAGTATGAGGATGATGATGATGATTAGGAGGAGAATGATGAAGATAAAGATGATGAAGAGGAATAGGAGCAAGAGGCTACCGAGGAAGATGCACAAGATGTTCAGGAGACTGACCCACTAAAGATTGTTGTAGTGGTCATAAACTCACTTCCTCATTCTCCTAGGAAAATATTGATAAAATCAAGCACAAAGACAACCTCAATAGGATTGATTGTGACTAGCACTCTAAGCACAAGCACTCAATCAATTTTTGCACTAGTCTAGCTCAGTACTTCACTAATAGTAGTGCCCAACACTTCATATATCAAGGAGAAAGTTCTACCCTCTAAATCAATTTTGGCCATATCATTTATTCCTACCACTAGTATTTAATGAGTGTAGTATCCATTTTTGCAATGAGTCCTACCATATCAACAATTATTTCCATTCCTAGTATGCAAATAATAAGTGCAAGGGTAGTTGAGACCAAGCCACAACCAAGCACACAATTTTTGGGTAAAGTAAAAGAAAAGGAAGAGGATATAAATCTTGATGAGGAGATTATAATTCCTAAATGGGACATCTCAAATCTAAATTTTGATCAGATGCAAGCTTTTGTGAACTACTTCAAAAGAAATTTAACCAACAAAGGCTAAGAGAGGAAAGAAAAAAAGATTTTAAAACCATTGAGGGTGCTAAGAACATTCTAGCAGAGGCTCTAGATTTAGAGGTTGACACTTCTCAACCAATTTTGTATCGTTTGTAGACACAGTCTAGAAATATAATGAAGATTTGGATGGACATGAAAAATTATTGTAGAAAGTTGAGAAAAAGTTTGAAATTAAATTTTTAGAACTTATTACTCAACAAATTGTCATTCATCAAGTAGAATTATCTACTATTTTAGGCTCTTTAGAAACTTCTTATATTAATGTATCCTTACTTTTTGGTAAGTTATGTGATACATCAATTTTCACAAAAGAAATAAGAGATAAATTATCAAAAATTGATGAAGATCTAAAGGCAAGTGCACAATAATTGTAGCTTGACCCAAGTTCTATCTCTACTCACTTTAGTAAGATCAAATTTTTGATAGATATGTAGGCATAACTACTCAAAGAAGAGGCAACAATCATATCAACTTTGATAGATATTTAGCATATGATTCTCCGTAACATGGTGCACTATAGAAGCACATTGCACACTCAATAATGCTCATCCATGACAATAATTTCTCTATTGTAGACCACATGATTGAATTGTCAATAGAACTGTAGGATGCATTGCACATATGCAAGGTCTTGCAAGAGAATTGGGACAATACTTTGGCACTTATTTTGAAGATACAATCAGACTTCTTGTCACATTTTGGCATTACTATGTAAATATAGCATAAATATTTGGCATTAATGTCAAAAAGGGGGAGAAACTATAAGATGATATAAAGATGGAGAAGATTGTATAAGATGTAAAAAGAGAAAGGGGGAGAAAATTGAAAGAAAATTGTAGAATGCAGAAAAAATATATATTGTATGTATAGTATACTATAAATCATGTATGGGGAAGCATTACCATACACAAAAATGTATCCTTTACAAAACCAAGTTTGAAAAATCTCAAAAATAGTATACTCTGCCAAGTTGGAGACATAAGGTGATAGATAAATATGTTTCTAAAAATTCTTGAATTTCTTTTTGACTAATAAGTCTTTTTCTCACTAATGCCAAATGGGGAGATTGTTGACATTGTAGTCATATTTTTTATTAGTGACATACACTTATTCAGATTGTAAGTTTGAATATTGAGCATATTCCACAGTTAATATTATTAACCAAGAATTTTAGTTACTAGTGACTTCTATGGTTGCTATTGAGCCCTTTTGATACATTTCAATTTGCATCGAGAAACTACTACAAAGTTGATGATCAACAGTGTAAACCGAGCATCTTGATGTATGCCAAGTTTACCCATGCAAATTGAGTTATGCAGTGCTAACCAAGTTTAAAATTAATGTGATGCAAGTCTAGTGTTAACCAAGCTACTCAATGTTAACCAAGTTACTTAGTTTACACTGAGCTTGAGGTGATAGTATTGACAAAGCTATGCAATGTGAATCAAGTGATTCAGTTTATATGTTGATTTTTATTGTATTCATCGAGTCACTAGTGTAGACAAAGTTCAAGACTACTTGGAAGTGATCAGTATGGACTGAGCTTCTATGTCTATCAAGTGCATGATGATGTCAAGTATCATATCCTCATTAAGTCAGTCTTCAGAACCCAAGTTTCTACACTTTGGCTAACTTTGTAACATTTGTATAAACTTGTATTATGGCTAACTTTATAAGTATGTAATTAGATTGCTATATATGTAATGTATTGTATCACATCCAAATAATAGAATCAAAGTAATGTAATCATTAGAGAAGAGAAAATGAGCTAATTACAAAGTCTACAATAGTATAAGAAGCAACAAATATTTATCTATCACAAGAAGGTGATTAGTACACTCAGAGGAATCTCATTTAGCAAACCTAGTTGTAGATCAGAGATTAGCTATTGCTTCATCCTAACACATGGATTAGTCAAATCTTTTAACAAGGTAGACCTAACAGTCTTATGTAAATTTATTTACCAAGTGCATACACCCTTGTATGTTTGTAAATCCTTTTGCAAGGTGGTTCTAGTAGTCCTTATTAGTCCTAACAGGGAAAATTATCATAAGTGATCATTGTAAGCCTTAATAGACCAATTTTATATTTTAGTACTAAAGCTTGTTAGTATCATCCTCACTATAGTTTTACTTTCTATTTGGAAGGTTTTTGGGTCACCAAATCTTGTGTGTTAAAGTGTTGTGTATGCTTTCATATTTTTAGTTTCTCGTGCATGTAATTAGGTTAGAATATCTATAAAGGATTAATTACTAATCAAGGATAAAGTTTTATAAGTTACTGATTCACCTCTCCCCTCTTAGTAACCTAGTCTATCATAATATTTTGAACATGTTGGTAGCCTTGCATGCTGAAGATGAAAATTCTCAGGCTACACTGAACAACATCCAATCCATGTTGACCCCACACATGGAAATATTTCACAAGTACCTAGCCTTTGTGGAGACATTAATGAAAAAAGACCCTCAGATTTCTACACTTGAAGGCTTAGATCATCTTCCTATCGAGTTAGCCATTATACATGTATAACCCTTTGACAACAGTGTTAAAAAGGGAGAGAGAAATAAGCAAGAGGGAGCACTAAGTTTTTGAGAGTGACAATGACTCCAAGGAAAGAATAGATATAGTTTTTGGGAGACCAACCAAAGGGGGAGTCAAAGACAAAAAAAAAAGCCCGATACAATTCAACATATGTATATTTACTCACCAGGAATATTGGTTCAAGTTTAGAATAGCACAATCAACTTAGGGGGAGTTATAATATTTTGAGGTATCACAACTAAGTCAAGTTTTTGCAAAATTTTGACACTTTGAAGTTTTATACATATGTCGAACATAGATAGTGAGTATTTGAGTTATGCTCATAAGTTAAGATCATTCATGCATGACCAAGTGTTTTTTCTACTCATGTCAAAAGGGGATATTTTTAATCTCTAAATGGTTTTGACATATGAGTGGCAATACACTTAAGTCATTTACATGTCATTTACTTAGTTCATGTTGAACAAGTAATACATGTTGAGCAAGAGATATGCAGTAAGTGTCAAGTCATTTTGAGGTTGAGTTACAACATTAAGGTTTTAGTTGATGCTAAGTATTAGGGACTTCAACTTTTGAGTAATATAGTTTTGACATAGTTTTTCTGTAATGGCACAAACTACTATGTAAACCATTTTGGAGCCAACTTGAGGATTGTTTTGTGATCCTAGATGATAAGAATGAATCTTTATTGTGGATCCCTATGCATAACATCCAACCAATTAGAGAAAGGGAACGATTAAGAGACAATGTGGGTGAATCACAATCCTTGATTCATACCTAACCCTACATAACCTAGGTCTTCTTAAGGAGGAAAAACCCTAAACTTTTATGAATGTAGAAGGAGAAAAGAGAGAAGTTTGCACACATGAACAGAGAATTCATGGTCACTAAGGTATTATGAATTGAGATACATTGCAAAATGAGTTAGAGGAGAGAAAAGGAAATGAATTAGAGGATATAATAAATACATCTAACAAAAAGGATCAAGAGTACATGCAAAGAGGTGATCTATTATCTAGCAATAGTGTATGAACCACATGATTATTGTTGATACATTCTAGCAAGTGAATCAATTAAATCTCTTAACAAAGTAGTCTTAATAGGATGTTGTAAATATTTTAACAAGGAGCCTACAACATTGTAAGTTAAAGTCCTTTTACTAGGAATACTTCTAACAAGGTGTTGAAATACTTTAATAGGGTAAGATCTAACAATCTTGTAAGCCTTTAATATGGTAGATCTTTCATAGGGTAGATCATATTTAATGATCAAACATTGTAACCTTCATTGAATACACTTTGTTATTGTAGTAGTGGAGATTTGTGGGTGTCATCCCCACCCAATTTTTACCTTCTTAGTGGAGGGTTTTTGGGTATCTAAGTATCTTGCCTCATACATGTGTTGAATGTTTAGTTACTTTCAAGTTATAGATGTTGATGCTTAATTTGGTATTTTAGTTTACATGGATAGATTTTGAGATTGATATGTGGTGAATGATTTTAAGGCTAAAGTTTTAAGTTATGCTTCACACCCCCACCCTATCACTCTTACAGTTTACTTTTCCCATTGTATTTCGATCAAATCTAAAATCTAAGAACAAACTTTTCGAAATGAAAGGTTTGGCACATATCCTAAATATGCCAAGATATTTTAAAGGGAAGTTGATTAGGTTTATTCTAAGTCAAGTTCATGACATACGCATTTGGCCTCATCTTCCTATTTAGATCACTAAGAAGATGATTCATAGAATAATAGGGCTACCTATGTTAAACAAAGTGAAAACCACCAAAACCCTAAGTTGGGTTGAACTTGTGAATAAAAATTTTGTTGAATGGGATTGTAGAGGCATGAAATTGAATGGTGTTATAGTGATGGAGATCAAATTTGGTATACATGTAATTTCTCACAAGATTGATAGTTCGAGCCCTCTGGACAAAATCCCTTGCAAAGCTATTGACCTAGCTTACAAAGTTGTGAAGAAAAATTTATCTTTTTACCTTGCCAAGTTGCAACAAAATCAACTTATCAAAAATATGGAGAGCGTTCTATTATCAAAGAATAATTTGTGTAAGTTTGGATCTCTTTTGACCTACTTATTCTTTTGTATTCAAATTTTTTTCCCTTCTAAAAAAAAATTTTCATGGAAGAATGATATACCCATAGTATATTAGATAAATGAGTTCATGGTTATGAATGGGAGATCATTTTGAGAGTGTCATGGATGCATATTTTGAGACTTTTAAGGAGAATATGTACAGTAGATATAGGATTCCCTAGAGGCTAGTTAAAGACTATGAGCAAGATATATGTTTCCTTATGGATTGTGACAAAGTACATATATTGGTAGTAAGACCAAGGATAGAATGGGTGAAGCCTCTTGGATATGAGTTTAATATTGGTAATACAAAAGATATAATTGAAGCTCTTGTAAATGAGCCAATGGACCCAAAGGCACCATATTTGTATACCTATGAAGAAGCCAAGGATATGATTTCTTTGGAAATCAAGCTCCCTCAGGCTATCAAAAGAGGATGAAATAAAGTGTAGGAAATTCTAGGGACATCAAATCATCTAGCTCCCCTCTTCTATTGACAGAGGTAAAAGAGGATGAGATTGAGGAAGAAGATGAAGAAGAGGAGCATGTAGAGGAAGAAGAATCTAAGGAGGAAGAGCCTCCCAAGAAGAAAGGAAGGGTTATCATAACTAGACCAAAAAATTCCTCTCTTGCTGTGTTCACTAGATAATTTGTAAAATCTAGGAAGAAGCTCTAATTGGGTGATGATGATGATGAAGAAGAAGATCAACAAGTGACATTCAAAATATCAACCCTCACCTTTGAAAAAACTCTAAAAAGGATACAAGATGGTGGAGTTATGTCTAATTTCATGTTTTTGAAGTATGAAACAAGAACCAAGGAAGAGAAGGAACTAATTGAAGTAGCCTTAGTTGCTAAAATAGCTAAGTTGAAGTACTCCCTAGAGGAACAGACAAACAAAGTTCTTGATATCCTACTGAATGTTGTTACACATTATTGGGATAATGCATTAAATGTTGTTAGGGACATCATAGAATGAACCTTGAGATAACTTGTGCCAAATATTTCTAACATCAAAATGAAGGAATCATTGAAGGAGAATGAAGAAAAGCTAACCCCTAGATTCAATGCATTCTTGATTCTATCCAAAGATATTGAACCATTTGTGAAGTCAAACACAATTGCATGGAAGAACATCTATGGGTTACGCAAGCCTACTGAATAGGTTGTGTAAATAGATGATGTTGAAACAATTGAGGAAAAGATAAATGATGATGAAATTAATGAAATTGATAATGTGGATGAAGAGTTCAAAAATGAAGAGGATGAGGAGGATCAAACTACAAGCAGAGATCTTCCTAACATTTAGAAAATTGAAGACTCAAATCTTAAGAAGATAGTAGTAGAGAAAATGGCCTCTCTCCCAATATCTTAGAGTAAAGATTTAGTGCAATACAACTTAGATAAGGCTACACCAAGTCAGCTAAATTAAAAACTCTTTTATGAAATATCCAATTGACTATTGGAGAAAATCTACTGAGTGTAATGATGAGTTTTGTTTTGGTCAGATCATCTAGTGAGAAACAAGACAAAATAAGTCTCAGCAAGGTACTACAAGTATTCCTACTATTAGTACCATTTCTCCTACAATTAATACTATCTCTACTATCATTTCTATTATGGCAAGTGTAATGAGAGTTTAGTTTAGGCCTCAACTAAACACTAAAGTCTTGAGAAAAGGAAAGGAAATCTTTCCTTCTACTATACATAAAGAAAGGGGTAAAGATGTTGAAGCCTCTACTAAGGAAATTGATCTAGAGGAAGATATTGTAATACTAGATTAGGATCTTTCCAATCTAACCCTTGATCAAATGGATGCCCTAGGTGAGCTATGGAAGAGAAGGGCTAGGTAACAAAATCTCGGAGAAGAGAAGAAAAAGAAAAATTAGGTTCTTGAAGATATTAAGAGCATATTTCTTGATGCATTGAGTATTGAGGTTGATGAAAAGTAACCAATATTGGATCAACTTTTTGAAATTGTACATAAGTTTAATGAGGAATTGAGTGGAGAAGGAAAAATTCTATAGAGGATAGAAAGGAGATTTGAACATAGAGTTTTGGAGAAGGTGGCTCAGAAAGTATCCATTGATCAAGTAGAATTATCTACCATTCTTGCTACAATTGAAGATTCTATAAACAATGTTATTTTATTTATAAAGTTGAGTGACACATAAAATTTTACTAAGGAAATAAAGGATAAGTTTTCTAAGATAGATATTGATATGAAGGCAAGTGAACATCAGTTGTTACTTGATCCTACTAGTAGTTCTGTACATTATGTGAAAATCAGATATCTGATAGATCTACAAGCATAATTTTTGAGGGAAGAAGCTAGGATAAGGGCCACACTAGAATAAATGGAGGGTATGATACTTGTTAACATGGATGCAATGAAAAATCATATTACACATGCAAAAACATTGATCTAGGACAATAATTTCACTATAGTTCATCACATGATGGAACTATCAATAGAGGTGCAGATGGATTTGCATAGTTCAAAATATTTGCAAGAGAATTGGGACAAGAAAATATCAATAATTTTGAAGGTACATAGTGATTTCCTTTCATATTTTGGTGTTACCTTATAGTTAGGAAATTTTGACATTTGTGTCAAAAAGGGGGAGAATAGTATTATCATACACAAGATATATGTATAAAAGGAAATATATAGTATGAAACATGTATATCTAAAGCATTAAATATGTTTAAAAAAATAATTTTGAATAATAAAAACAATAGAATTAGAGGTTACCAAGCAGCAGTAGTAAACAATAGTAAAAATTGAGTTACAGACCTTGACATGTTGACAGGGGGAGTTTTGACTAGTATTTTGAGTATTCAAATTTTTTGTATGATAAGTGTTATTGTCACTAATTCCAAAGGGGGAGATTTTTGACCTTATGGTCAAATCATTTTTCTATTAGTGACTTAACACTTAGAACTTGTTTACATTGCTACCAAGATCCATATACAAAAAGAAGAGTCTCTCGAGCACTAGTGTCTACTGAACATCTGAGACAAAATGTAGTGTAATTCATACTTCACAGTGTCTACCAAGAATCTAAGATAGAATGTAGTGTAATTGATGATTCATAGTATCTAATGAGCATCTGAGACAAAATGTAGTCCAAGTCATGTTTCACAATTGCTACTAAGCTAGTCATTTAGATTGAAAATTTTTACTAAGCTTTACAGAGTCTGGCAAGCTTCGCAAACTCTACCAATTTCATCAGTGCAAATCACACATGATACAATGTTAACTAAGCTCTATATTGTTAACCAAGCTTATCCATGTCTATTGAGATGGTAGATTTAACAAAGTTAATGAAGGTAGTATTAATCAAACCATACAATGCTAATTGAGTATTTTAGTATCTACTGAGTTCTTTAGTGTTCACCAAGTCATCAAGTGCTAACTAAGTTCTCACTACTCCTAAGTGATCAGTGTGAACTAGCACCAACATCAACTGAGTGCCTGAGCTTTCTGAGTGTTGACAAGTGTTGCCAAGTGTTAGAACATCACTTGAGTGGTCTTTAGAACTCGAGTTCTAGCAATGAGTTGGCTTAGTGAAGATTATTGAATTTGGTATTGTAGGCAACTCCAGTAGGTAATTTTTTGGATTGGTATATATGTAATACATCTTATCATATCTGAATAATCAAAGTGAGTCAAACAAGAAGCAATATGACTACTAATTAAGAAGGCTACAAGAAGTGTAAGGAAAAGAAGAGTCTTATCTAATACATCAAGGTGGTCATTGTGTTTCAAAGGAATCAAATTTAGGAAACCAAGTTGTAGATCAATGATCAGTCATTGATTCATCCTAATAGATGCATTAGTCAAATCCTCTAACAAGGTGGACTTAATAGTCTTTTCCAAATCTCATAATGGACTGCATACTTCCTTGTAAGATATAAATACTTTCACAAGGTGGACCTAATAGTCCTTATTGCTTCTAAAAGGGTAGATCACCAGAAGTGATCATTTGTAAACTTTAACAAGATAACTTTATAATATGGTAATAAAGTTTGTGGGTATCGTCTCCACTCGAGTTTTACTTTCTATTTGGAATACCAAGTATAGTGTCAAGTGTTATGAATTTTTCCTTTCTTTCTGTCTTTTATGCACATAATTAGGTCAAATCATATTGTGATGGTTTAATTGGTGATTTAAAGTATAAGTTTTAATGGTTCTTGATTCACCCCCCTCTTAGTCACCTAGCCTTTGTAACATTTCCAACACTAAAATATTCTATAGGTATCAATCAAATGAGCACAAGGTCAAGTATTACCTTTTGGTTGTGCCTCAAAATAATTCTTCTCCCAAAGAGGCCCATGTTAAGCATGTTGAGTTTGATAAAAATATGAATGGACTATTCTGGCACACAAGGGCAAGTCATCCCCAATACCCAAGTAAGTATTTTTTCTTCATTTTTATCATCCTTAGAACTTTCTATTGTGGTTCTTATTTTGACTGCATTTATTTCCATGGTGCCTCTTCTACCGCCACTAATTTTAGATCCTTCTTCATACGGGGCAAAGGTGTTTGTGAGTGCTCCTTGACTCGGTTGGGTGGTTTCCATGATAGTCTCTCAATCTTTGTGATGGTCATAAAAACTAGATAGCAATGCTAAGGACCCAAATGGATGTTTGGAGAAGTGGAGAATAATCTCTATATGAGATTCTTCTACTAGCATCATAACTAGTATCATCTCTAGCCACTTTCCAATTCTTGTCAATTTTCAAAACCTTTTATACCCTACATCAAATACTTTAAGCCATGATAGCGAATATAACATTGTCATTGTTTCCATTTTATCTCATTTCTATACTCTATGATATTGAATTCTAGGACAAAACTCCCCAATAACTATAAATTAAGTAATTTTATCTAATTCCCTAAAATATATGGTTTCAATTCCACCCAAATAGTTTCTTGTAGGAGCCTCCAAACTAGCTAAATATCTTCCTTTTCTTATATTCAAATTTGAATAATTAGAAAAGATGCTATTGTAGAGTTTTGTAGTTATGGTTGCATAGATCTAGCAAGGAACTTAAATATAATACTTTCAAAAGAGAAATATATTGAAGAAAAAAATATTTTTTCAATAATGAATTCTATTAATCATCTACTTTCTTACGAGGAACATATAAATCACGCTTTACACAAACAAAACCACCACAAGAAAAGTAGTTATGATGAACATGCAATTTGTGGATAGTCTTTAAGTCTTCTAAACAACCAAAGTTCACTAAAGAAACAATAGGAAATCCACAAACTACAAAGGAAATTAATGCATAACTTGTATTTATCATATATAAGTTGAAACTAATGAAACAGTAACACACCCACCCCCCCTGCCCCAATTCTAACTAAGAAAGGAATGAGGAAAGAGGGAAAACCTAGTACGAATAAAAAAACCACTCAACATTTACAAGAGAAAATGTTTTTTGACATAAAAAAATGTGGACATCTATAGAATCATAACTACAAAGGTGTTGAATAAAAGGACTCATCATAAACCAAGATGAAGATCATGATGAATCTATGTAAGTGCCCCCATAAACACTACTCAAAGAATGAATAGATAGAAAAAAAAGGAAGAAAATATTTCAATTGAAGATACACAAGACAATAATATATTCTCTAAAAGAGGAATCAATGGAAAATAAAGTCAAAAAATCTATTATTGAACAGTGTAGATGACATGTGAATCTATATATCAGTAACCGTAATGACACTAGTTAATTAAAACCACACAAGAATAAATTGTTGATTGAAAATATAGGTGTCCATTGTCTATAAATCTAATCAAATATGGAAGCATGAAATAATTTGCACAAATAAGGATGATAGATCCAAAAAAAAGTGTGTCACTACAGAGAAAATAAAGGTAAGATCCATGCGAAGAGAACATGACCTTGCTTTATGTCTTATGTAAAGCTAGGTACAAAATCTAATGCCACAACTTTTTGATGTGAGCCTTTCTTTGTTGCCCTAAACATAATTGTTGGCTTCCATTTGAAATAATCATATGACATAGGAGATAAAAGGTTCAAAAATCCACTCTTTCATGCTCTAGTCAATTTTACCTACAAAATATACTCTCTTTTCCCAAATCCTTCTCTAAAGCCATGCATAATTTTGTAACTATGGATGCATAGATCTAGTGATGAATTAAAAAATAATACCTACAAAAACAAAAATATAGAAGAAAATTAAAGTTTTTGAATAATAGATTCTATTAATTATTAATGTCTTTGCATATATTGTATCAGTCATGATTTATACTATTGAAAACTATAATTGGAGCAATTTTCATGTTGTCATGAATGTCAAACCTTATTGGTAAGAAAAATTTCTATTTAATTTGAGTGTCATATCTAGATGATTGAAGAAGAGGATTTGAGAAGTTGGACATAAAAAAAGCACTCAGATTAAAGGTTGAGCTATGAGAAAACTACAATGGGAACATACTTAGTTAGATTGTGACAAGATAAAGTTATTGCTTAATAATGGTATAGGTTAAGAAGAAAGTTAAATTGAATTCATGAAGATGTGATAAAAAAATAACTAAATGCATAGGCTCGACCAAGCAAAAGAGAAGAAGATTAAGGAACTTGAATTTTGTGTCAAGTGATGGTAGTGTTAACCGAGTGCCAATATGTGCTTTAAAAAAATAGTGGAATGAGCATTAGTATTGACTGAGTGCTAGTATATATACCAGATAGAAATGATGGTAGTGACTAAGTAACCAAGTGATGACCAAGCATTAGAAGATAGTGTTAGTTGGGGGACAACATTTTTAATAGTCTATGAGGAAATCATGATTTCAATAAGGCATAGTTAATTTGTTGGAATATGTAAAGCATGTTGAAGATAAGGATGGATGACTTGAAATATATAATGTAAGGAAAGGTTTTGGTAAGTGATCAATGGAGCTATTTGAAAGAGAAGTTTCTAGACAAGAAGGTGGATAGATTCATTGTATGTGTTTAGTCTAATTGAAAACCTAAGATCTATAGTGGTGTTTAAGTGGAAAAGGATAAGAACTACCTATTTAAGGAGGTACAAGGGCTAACCTAGTAAGGTTGGAGAAGTAGTTAATTCTATTGATTGAAAAACTTAAGAAGAAGGCTAAGAAGAATTGTGAAGAGGTGAAGAGGGATTTCTTTAAGGGTTTCCAAGAAGATCAAAGATAGGGATAAAAATGAAGGCTAATTAGTGGATCAACATGTGAACTGAAGTGTTATCTATATTTTCAAAGTGATTTTTATTTGTTAGATCAAAACCTATTGTTACATTCTAACCATTGTATCAATATTGAAATCCTTTAATCAAGGTTTACCTATTAGCCATATGTAAATCCTTTAATCAAGGTCACATTCTAATGAAATTTTCTAAAGTCCTCTAACAATGTCACTCCTAATTAGGTGGTTAAATCCTTTAACTAGGTCACACATAACAATATATTTACCTTTAACAAGGTTGACTCCTAACAAAGCTCACTTTAGAAGAGTGAAAAGATTAGTGATATGTTATTGGTTTTTTTTTTTTTTTTTTTCCAAAATTGGGGTTTCACATTAAATCCTAGTGTAAACTTGTGTGAAAAATATTTTTGATGTTTTACTATAAATATTTTACATTCTGCAAGTCTGTTATTATTGGAAAGTGGCCTGCTAGTTGATTTTATTGATAATCTTATCTATAGGCTGAGATAATGGATGCTTAGATCTAAAGTAGTAGAAGTGTTTAATTTTTTAATTGGTACTTCTAGACCTCGAATAATTTATTCACCCTACCCCCCCACCCCATCAAGTACTATAAACATTCCAACATATACACTTATAGTGAATATGCAATTAGTTAACTAGTCATTAAATTGACCTAACCTACTAAATTTCACTAAAGAAGCAATAGTTGATCCAAAAATTATGAAAGAAATGAATACTTAACATGAAATGTCTAGCATGCAATAATGACATGTAAGTTAGAATTCATGAAACATTGGTATCTATCAATTGACCAAAATTTCAATGATCTAAGTGTACCAAGTTATTTAATTGATTCTAGGAGGGATGTTAAGTTGACCCTCTAAAAGGAATCCTCTATTTCGAGTACTATAGGAGTAGAGAAAATCTTTTATCACTGAGTATTTTTAATACAAGCTAATTAAGCCTAGTGAATGCCAAGAAGAGAGAGCATAGAGATGTTGAGTTATATGGAAGGTGTTGAGTACAAGTTAGGCTAAGAAACAATAGAGATAATAGTTATAACCAAGCATTAAAAATAGTGAGCATCAAGTAACACAAAGAGAACATGAAAGTATGGAATGTTACAAACTTTTAGGTAAACTATTTCAAGATGACATGAATACAACATTAATGATTGTAGAGTTTTTCACAGAGATTGTTATGCATTTTGTTGTGGATAGTTAATGCTTATGAGGAATGAACAGTTACTCAAATGAAGAGGCAAAACAAGAAGCATCTAGAAAAATCCAAAGAAGTCTTTAAATACGTAGATTCAAACAAAATTTTAATATAGAAGAGTGAGCTATCATAAAATATATTGTGAAGCGTGTAAAGGAAGTAAAGAAGTTAAGTTTTGGATGTTGCATCCATGAGAGCGTTGAGAAGAATATGTTAGAAATTTTTTTAGCACTCCCCTTAGGATTCATGACAAGGGCTTAACCACCTCCTGTGCACTATAAAATGAGTGATTGTATTAGGGCAATGACAGATCAGTATTTTGGTGCAATGACAACTCAATTCTAACAAGAGGTATCAGAGCTTGGTCATAGGTTCGAATCCTTAGACCCTCAAGTAACATTGAGGTGGAGATTGTTAGATTTTTGTTCAACACTCCCCTCAAGATTTGTAATAGATCAATTTTTTGGTGCTACAAAAACCCTATTCTAATAGAATAGACATTAGAAACCTTATGAATTAGTAAAGGATTGATAAAAATTATATCATATTAGAGGTATCATCTGAGATTGAAAGGAGGAGATCCATAATCAAAAATTAAAGTGTAGATTAAAGAAGTAGCTACTAAGACAGTTCTAATAGAGTGAATCAAGGAAAATATCTTAACATAGTGGTTTTAACAATCCTTTGTAAATCTCCTAATAGAGTCTTTACTTTATTGTAAGTGAAAAATCCTTTAACAAGGTAAGACCTAATAGTCTTGAATGCCTTTAGCAGGGTAGACCCCTCATAGGGTGGATCATTAGAAGTGATCAAAATTGTAATAGTAATAGATCAACTTTGTTACTATAATAGTGAAGATTTTTGGGTGTCATCCCAACCCTAGTTTTACCTTCACCTTGGAGGATTTTTGAGTAACCAAATCTTTGTGTTGATTATTTACTTTTCATGGATGTGATTGTTAGTTAGATCTATTTATTACAAAATTTTATTTACAAGTTATGTTAAGCATAAAATAGATATTAGAAGGTCAATATGGTGAATGTAGTAAAGTTTTTTTAAAGGATAATAGTTTTATAGATCTTAATTCAACCCCTATCCCCTCAGTATCCAAGCTTCCCAGTTTAACTTCCAATAAATATGATGAGATATAAAGATGAATTGTAAGAAACAATCAATAGTTATGCAAAAATCATTCCATACCAAAAAGAAATATTATAGAATAATATCATACCATAGAGGGATATAGGAAAGAAAACATCATAGGATCTAGCAAAAACTAAGTATCATAATATTCTATGAGAAGATATCACATATGATGTAAATAATAGATGATTAGGAAATGAGTAACATCGCTATCCAAGGTATAAAAAGATATTTTCGAGGAAAGAGATTCATGATCTTGTATGTAAAAAAATTGGTACAAACCATTGCACCAAAACCCCAAGGTGGTAGTGAAGTACACTTACCAGGATCATAACATCCCACCATGCTACCCAATCCAAGCTCTAGGCTAGATGTGCACCCATACGGTGGGCCCTCCCTTGGCCATATGAGCCCCAAAAAAACACTAAAATTCCAGCATTGCCACTTGCTCTAAGACTCAAACTTGGATGGAGGCTTTGATACCACATGGTATGAACCACTGCACCAAAACCCTGAGGTGGTAATGAAGGCCGCTCACTAGGACCATAACAAAATCTTTTTGCAACCAAAGAGAAAAATGTACCATCAAAAAATGCAATCTATAGATAAATGAATATGAAAGGATGAAGTATACCATATTATGCTCACTATTTTATCATGAAATGAATAGCAATGAGATAATATACCCTGGAGAGAAGAAAGAGAAAGGAAAATCCAATTTATTTCCTAAATGAGAGATTCTTTATAATAAAGATGCACTTACAAACAAAAGATTGCCCTTAGGATTATAATCCATAACTAACCACAATAAATTCATGAGACTCCAAATTATAAGAGAATGCATGTTGACAAAGAGTATTGGAAATGCGAAGAGATGAAGAAACATGTTATGCCTCTCTGAGTGATTTCAAGCAAATATAATATTTCACTTAGTATGTTGGTTTGCAAGTAATCACAATAAATGAATACAAGAAAATGTCATCATATAAGAGGAAAAAATGTCATAAAAGGGAGAAAAATGGATGTTAAGATATTGATAACAAGAGGTAATAGAGCCTTTCTCCCCAAGCATGGAGACAAGGGAAATGATTTTTATGTTAATCATAAAGTAGGACAACGAGCCCCCAAAAGATAGGCTATTCATTTCTCATATCTAGGAGAAACATAATAGGGATGTAGATGGATCAAGTAAAATGATCATGAAAAATATACCATTCAATATTGCAAGTTATATGAAATAGAGTATAGACAATCAATTGAAAAGAATGATGAAGCATAGATAAAGAAGGTCTCTTAGGGTTAATTAGATGGAAATATAAAGAGAAGCACTCAATATCAATAAAAGTTCATGAAATAAAGGTTTTGGATGCACAAAGTCAATAATGGGGAATGTTGGTGTGGAATCTAGGGTTTCCCAACCTTTAAGAGTTTAGCAACTACTCATAGAGTCAATTTGAGTAGGATCCATAGGATCTAATGCTATATTTTTGAAAATGAATCCATTAATATGGTCATTTTCAATAATACCTATATTTCATTAAAACATGTCATGATAAGGAGGATCAAATGTGTGATCTTATATTTCTAAGGAACTTTTAGGAGAAGGGTGAACAAAACTCATAAAGGCATAATTGAATTCATAGAAAGAGGTTGATCATTTAAATGTGTCTAATGGTTCATCCTTATCTAAGGGTTCATCCCAAATAGGATAATAATCCAAGGAAGGAGGGAAAAACAAATTAGAGTAATAAATTTTCATTAGGAAGACAATTGTCAATATTCCTATCGAAGGGCTCATCCTAAATAGTAACACTATCAAGGTTAGGAACATCATGAATCACTAAAAGTTGATGAACATCATCTTTAGGAATTTGTGCCTCAATAAAAGAACATATCAAAACATCATCATATGCATAACATGGAATATCTTAAATATCATGAATCAATCTTGAAAACAAGATAACAACCCAATTTAAATGAAATACAATAATAATAAAATGAAATGTAATCAAAGTATGAACTAGATGCAATTTTTTTAATTTTTTCAAAATGCAAATATATGGAAATGCAATTTATATGAAAATAATGCTAAACAATATCTAAATACCACCAATGAAAACAATAGTATATAAAGTAGATAGAGAAACACCAAAATCATACAAAGAGAGATAATGAACTCTAATTCCAAAAAGAAAGGGGCACAAAGTCAGGTTCACCAAAATGTTTAGTGGTAAAATAGAAGAACTTTAAATAAGATATTGACTTCCACTTTACTTGGTCATTAAGCCATTGAAAAGTGTGTGTGAGAGAAGGAGGAGAATTTCTACGTATGATTCCACTTATGACCTGAATTAGATTAGCTAATACCCAATCAAAGAGGGGTGCTGATAATAAATTTGAGCTATAAAGAGGAATAAAATACAAATAAATACACTCTCCTAGCCCCTTAATAGGATAATGTGAATGTGAAATTGAACTAATTACTTAGGAAATATAAATTTCTATATGCTATGTGAATATAATTTGCCAAATTAAGATGCTAATCTAGGGTAAAGATATGAAAGGAAATAAAATATGAAAGACTCGCCTTGAAGTTCATAGAGCAAGATGTATTTTCCTTTAAGACCTTTCAGATTTGAATATTTTATTTTCTTCTTTTCATGAATCTTGGAATGAAATGAAAAAAGGAACAAAACCCATAAATCTCCTTGAAATATGAAACTCAAGGACTAGGCTGACTTGGAAGGATATCCTACAATCAAGTTGACATAGTCCATAACTTCAAAACAAATGAGTCCAGAAAGCTTTCAAACTCTAGGTTCTAGATCTTTAATCCTTTCTGTTCCCAAACAAAAAATTAACTTAGAAAAGAAACATTTAGGGTTGGGGTTTGATGATTGATTTTCTTGGTCAAGCCCTAGGTTAAGGAATTAATTTTAAATGATAAACATAAATGTAAATGAAGTACTTTAATGTAGTAGATCTAAATCAAGAGAAAGATATAATTACCTCCATAGATGCAATTTCCTTTAATATGTGGTCAAGTATGTAAGTGTAATATCATTGACTAGAAGAAACCATAAGGAAACCAAAGAAGCCAAAACCTCATGTATCGAAATGTATGTGACATGCCATAGATGAATAATGGAAGAACTTAGGAATGAATATGATCTTCTCCTTAAATCCAAACTCCACTATGACCTCAAAGGAAGATGCTTCATACAAGAAGCAGATTCTTGTACTTGAATGCTTGAAAATGTGTAAAGAAGAATGTGTTGAATACTTTCTTTCTTTTGAGAAGATAGCTTAGGAATGAGATATAAAAATGAATCCCCCAAGCCTCCTTTTATACTATTTCTTGGTTGAGAAAGAAAATTAGACTGACTCGCTAATAATCACAAACTAATTAAACCCTACAGGTATTTCTTTCCTTGAGATCTAAAACTTTAAGGGACTAGGTCATCCTAGGTCAACCTAGTCTAGGACTATGTTCACCTTGGAGGAATAGGTCAACTTAAGTCAAACTATATTGACATGAGTCAAACTAATCTAGGAGGAAAGGTCATGAGTGCCGCAACAAGCTCCTAGATGTGGTACAAATGAGGCATAGAGATAGTGAACTAAACATGAGATATGGTCAAAAAAGTATCAAGATAGTACCTCAAGACCATGTTAGAAAGAAAGAGATAATGAAGAAACATAACATTGAAGACGAGAGGAGATAAAGAGACTAAAAACACACTAAGGCGGGCTAAAATATCTCAAAATGAAGTGCCTCCATTTAAAGATTTTATACAAGGTAGACATGAGAAGGTTCTTAAAGAAAGGAGAAAATATAGTGGCTATTGATAAATTACATGGGTATGATAGATTTTATCTTCCCTCCTATACTTTAGACTATTTTTATGTGATGAAATATTACACCCTTGAGTGTTGATTAACTATTTTTCATTGTTACCATTTCCCAATTTTAAAATATATTACAAATGGAAAAATGGTTGATGTGTGCTTTTTGTCTCTTTCCTTTGTTACATGAACTATTATTGTTAAGGTGCCTCACCTTCTCTACTTTCATGCTTAATATATAGTTTATACTAGAATGAATTTGATAAGTCTCTTTTTGAAAAAAAATTCCTTTCTTACCCTCAATAGGAGATGAACCAAAAATTTGATCACTCCCACAACTATGTCTACATCGAGCTCATTGAGAGAAACTTATTACATGAAAAGCCCAACCTGAGTGGTGAAGAAAAGTATATAAATATTTTAAAAATAATGTTCCCAAAATTATTCTTGAAGGTACTCTATTAAAATAATTTGACCCTCCCCCACAAAACAACACAAAGTTGGTGAAGGAGCTAAGAAAAAAATGTCTTTGATTAAGATTGATAAGATTGATGATAAAAAATGAAAGTGAATTAGAAATAGGTGATAAGGTAAGATGTGAGCATGGGAGAAAGGATATTAGTTAATCTATTAAAAAATCACAAAACTATAAGAAAATGAAGGAGGAAGTTGTACCCAAAATTGATTCTAAATATGAACTAGTAGAGGGCAATTCCACTACCAATTATGACGGTGACAACTATCATGGGGTGTGGGGAGGGACCAAAGGGGATTGATGGGAAGATTAAAAATAAAAATATATGAACCTAACAATTAATTATAATTATCTAGATAATTTAGGAAATAAGCCTTCTATTTCCCATATTCTAGACAAAGAAGAAAATGTGGATAATTATTTCATTTAATTAGCTCAAATAGTAAAAATGATATCCATAAAATGACTATTGATCATATAAAATAGTCCAACATATAGTGAATTCCCTTAAGGATAACATTTCCTCTACACACACCAAATAATAGTTTAGTAATGTTGTCTCTTCTCTAATCAGGGTCATGGATTGACTCATGAAGAAAGTTGTTTTGGATGTGGTTATTTATCAAAGACATAGATGAACCTAAAGAGCATCAAAATAAATAAATAAAATGAATAGAGGAATGACAAGGAAAAAGAAAAATAAAATGAGGAGAGAATGGGAAAGTTGAAGAATCTCTGAAGGAACTAGGAGATAATTACAAAGTCTAATGAAAACAAAGAGATTAATCCTTAAGGATTTTTGGTCTTTTATTATGCGTCTTTTTCTAGACAAAGCTAGTTATTTATTACCACTATTAGTCTTCTTCTTAATTACTACTTTATGGATTATGTTAGAATTAAGGATCACAATCAAAAAGGGGCTTTTTATACCCTACTATATAAGTATTGATCTAGGTGGATCTAGAAAAGAAAAAAAATATGTAGTTTAATAATCTCTCAAAATTACCAGCATTATAAAAGGCTCATAAAAATGGACCCGATGTAATTTGAATGGAGTTAAAAGGAGATCATATGTAGAAGTTTTTCATGGTCAAAAATTTTTTGAAAATGGAAAACTAGAGGTTGATTGAGAAAAAATGAGAAAATTCTACTCTCTCAAATGCAAAAAAGAAAAAGAAAAAGTATAGAAAGTTGTATTACTCATCACACTAATTCTAGAAGTATTTTTTGTTTAGAAATTCAAGTTCATGTAAATAAGTTATGATCAATCAACCTAGGAAAAGGGTTAATGAGTCTAATGATGGTATTAGCATGACATCTTGATGGAACGATAAAAAGGTGGGATGATGTTTTTGAAATATCTAGTGACATCTTTCATTGTGAACTATTAATATATTAATAGTTTGGTTGTCGAGAATAAGAATGCTTGAGGTTCAAACTTGGAGCCCCTCTTATACAAGCATTCCCATCAATTGCCGTAGTGCATGAATCAATTTGATTTTGAAGTGTCACATACTCTACTAGACTACAATTGATAATTTTAACAAACTAAAAATAGTACCATCAAGATTTTAACTCCTAACCACCAACATGCTATTTTATTTCCCAACAAACTATGCTAGTGTGATTTTAGTGATTGTATTTGGTGGATTATCTATTTAAAACATTTGGCCACTCATGTATGAGCATAAAACCCTATCCTAACTAACCATAAATGTTGTCAAATTAATGTGAGTCATCTAAACATAATAAATCAAAAAATAAAAGGACTTTTTAAAGAAAAGATTACAAACTTGGTCATTAGGGGACTATCATAGTTTATTGTAAATTTATTATTATTTTTTTTAATCTAATATGGTAAAAATATTGTACAAAAGGGGGTAATTTCCCTTTGTAAAGAAAACTATCATTGGAGGAATTGTTTATAACTCTAAGGACCTGTTTGGTTGTAAGTATTATTAAATGTAACATTTAGCTATGCTAGAATAAGCCCACTACTAGAATTCAAGCATTCTTAAAATAATTTCTGGAATATCATTTGGACCTATTTGGTTGACATGCAAGATGAATTGAAAGATACATATTCTATGTTTGGTTGCAAGAATTGAAATTGAAATTAGAATAATTTTTCTTATATTAATTTTAATAATTTCAGCATCTATCAAACGACATTAACAAGTCTCTTTGGAACTGTGTTTTCTCAACACATTTTAGAAAATTATGTTCGAACTCTCCAACTATGCCCATGTCATTGTCTCTGTCACCACATTTCAAAAAAAACCAACTTCCCTTGGTCTTTATTTCAACTTGGTTCTTCACACTTTGAATTTAATGCATCTAAATTTATGTTGATGTCATTTGAGTGTAGATGAAGCATGAGTGAGTTTAGTAGCTAGAATTGAAAACATAAACATTGAAACAAATAGAAAATGTTATTGTTTTGTATGTCTGTTTGTTGTAGGATCGATGAATGAATTTGGGCTTAACAAAGTATTACACATGGTTCCCTGCATTCTCTGTGGTCCTTAGTAAAAGGTATATCGTATCCTTTGGAGACTATGTAGCAAGTCACAATGGATGTGTAGAGTGACTTATTGTAATCGACAAAAATACTATTTGTTCCCTCCAAAAATTTGGTTTATGCGATTAGTGTCGGACCCAAAAAGATCTAAATTTTTTTTTTTTAAAATGGAATAGGAATAGGCTATTCCTATTCCACATTTTAATAGGAAGTTCTCTATGCTCATTTTGTGCTAAAATTAGAATTAATAAATTCTGGTTCTACTTTCCTATCTACACACAAATGCTAAATTTCTTAATTCTACTAATCAGATTTTCCTGTTCTCACCCAATTCCTACTACCAAATGGACTCTGAAGGAGGACTTCTTGGGAAATATTTTGTGAGGAAATTATAAGTGAGGAGATTTTGTAAGCATGTAGGTATTACGTATTGTCTTGAATTACATAGAAAAAAGATTGTGAAGGATTAGGTCTTGAATTCTATGACAAAGTAGCCCTGAAATTGAGAAGTGTACCTAGAGACATAGTCATGCCTAGATGAACTCTGATATCAAATTATTTGTGTCACTTCTATTTCTTTAATAATCTCTTATTTATTTAAGTATATTTTATTATTATCTCTTATGTAATTAAACATAGTTAAATTATTGGGTCTAAAGCATAACTCTTGTAATTTTAATGGATAAAAACATAGAGCAACATAATTACTACCTAGATCAAGGAATTAAATCTTTAATTCAAATTAGGATCACCCACAACATGGTAGCTGACATGAGCTCTATTGTATGGGTATTTCGTTGTTCAAATCCCACCAGCCGCTGATGCCCTTGACATGCACTACTAGCCTAGCAAGATCAATCAACGAGAGATATAAGGATTCTTATGACTACTATAGTCAAACTTCCAATTGGTAGTCATCCAAGGAAATATATACAGTAGGTTGGTTGTTGTTGACCTATCATCTTGGCTAGGGATGTGCAGGTGTACTCTTTGGAAGGAATAAGGAGCTTAGCTTGGGATGTATAAGGAGCAATTCTGTGAGAAAATTGATTGGAGGATAAGATCAAGATCCATGTAGATATGGTGATAGTTCATGGTGGGTTCAGGTTGTCATGTCATTATAAATATAGGTGTATCTAGGAGGAATTGAGACCTCAACAACCACTTTCTCATCAAGGTTGGGTTCCCCCTTAATGTGACCCCACTGGTTCAAAGCTCTAGTCAAAAGAACTTGTCGAAATAAAATAAATCTTTTTTTTTTTAAATTAATTCAGATTGAGATTATATACCTGTAAATACTAGTTATCATATCAGATGCTCTAGTATATATATTTTATTAACTTGGGACTTTCAACTATAATGGCTTGAAAGTGGAGTCTATTTTTGTTTTGTGGGTTATTTTTTATATATCAATTAATAAACCATATAATTATTTTAATTATTTTAATTCATAGTTATTGTAATTTTACAAAGGGAAAAGAACAAGTGTTCATTATAGCTAACTTCACATGGGTTAAGTTCATAAGTAACAAATCAAATTTAGACGATTTTCTTTATGTCTTATCTTTAAGATGGTTTCAATGAACTCAACAAGACTTTTCATGTGCACAAGGGTAAACCAATGGTCATTTCAAGTCGATGATGCATATACATTCTACATTTCATTATTAGTTAGCTTCTTCGATAATTAAAAAAATTAAGATAAGTGATTAATTACTTTTGTACATCCAATAATTATGTGGTAATCTTATTGATAAATTTAAAATGTTCATGTAATTACAAACATTTTCTTTTGCTACTAGGTATATTTGTTGATAACAACATGGATTTTTTTAAAGAAACTTTGTTAATGTAATCTAATGAACAATTGTTGGAGAAAGCTTTTTGATTGGAGCACTTCCTCATAAATTTCAAAAATATATAAATATAATTACGATGTCTCATTGATACCTCATTGATCATACATAATGGTAACAATACGGAGGAAATGATTGACCTTCTCAAAAATGGTAGGAATAGGCTTCTTGATAATTTTAGGTGAATAAAATGGATTTTTTATCAGATTTTGGACCTGAAGGGTCGGGTGACAAGTGTTGAGGAGAGGACTAGTGGTAATAAGACTTGAGATGTAAAAACCTTGGATAATCCCCCCACTGGCTCCTTTTTAGATTAGGCCACTTTCTACATGATGAAATCTCAAGTAATGGTACCCTCAAAACTGGTGCAGAGCACCTCACTTTTTGGTTTTGTGAGTTGTTAAGGTGTTATTTAAGATTCTTGTGTATTCTAATAGGTTCCAATGGTCCTTGGAACCCAACTTGTCCCTCTTTGTTTGTATACAGCCAAAATTTCTCACATGGTCCTAAAATTGATAAGAGTTGTCAAAAGTTGTCAAATGGGTGAAAAGTTGCTCAGGTTGAGAAATTGGGATATTTGGCTACTTATAAGGTTGTAGAATAGGCCTAGAGACACTCATTTTCTCAAAACTTGAAAAAGAGCAAAATTTCTCAAAAGTTGCTTGACCAACTTTTGCAATTTTTGCAAGTTGCAAATGAAGGTTTTTCTAGTTTTAACAACCCATTGTTAGGTATTTGAGCATGATACGAATATTTTTGAAGGTTAGAATGATTTTTTAGTTGCATACCACACATGTGAGTAGACTGTATAGACTTTTCCTATAGTTTTGATTGTATTTGCAGAGTTTTTATGCCCTTGTACGACTGTGTATGGATTGGGATACATGATCTGACTTCAAAACTTTGTAGTGTGGTGTCTTAGATTTTTTTTTCATGCTTAAGATTGTTCTCAAGTTTCTAGGTTGAAAATTTATTGGAGTTTTTAGGTGACTGGTGTTTGGTTTCCATTCACAGGGTTACTAGGAAAAAATGGCTCTAACCTAATCATCCATAGTTGAGAATGCATGAAACCTTGTGGGATGAAAGGTTAGACTTTCTATATTTTTTTTTTCATTTTTGTGACTTCTTCTAGGTGTGGAGTGATGCCCTAGGCTGACTACTAGGAGTAGGTGAGCTGAGCCAACAAGAAGATGTGTTTGTAGAGAACACCCATGATTTGACATGGTCAATATAATGGAATAATTAGAATCCATTAGAAATTATCTTCATGAAACAATTTTTTTTGGAGGTTGGAATGAAGGTTGAAGGGCTCTAGAGGTCTTTTGTGAAAACTGGTCCAAAGGCCTAAAAGATAGCCTAAAAACTAGGGCCTGAGAGTGGACAGGGTTGTGGGTGACTTGAGACTCTATAATTTAGGATTCTAGAAGTGCTAGGTGATAGATTTCAGAATGTTATAGTTTTCAATAGGTTTATGTAGAATAAATTGGAGTAAATTATCTAAAAGGTAAGATTAGACCTAATGTAATTAGGCCTAATTAGCCTTATTTATGGACAATGACATTTTGATGATTGCTAGTGTGACTAGATGTGTTAGTCAGATTTAACAAGGATGTGTAGGATATCTACAACACCAGGAAGGGCCTAGGAATGGTCAGAGTAAGATCCTATGCAAGGGTTTATGGTTCTAAGGGAAGGAAGGGCTCGTAGGACTAGTTCCTTAAACAAGAAAGACTAAGTTCCAACATCGATCCAACTACACATAGTAGGTAAGTTGGGAAAGGGTTCTTGGAGGCCAAGATTGGTGGAAAGAACAACGAAGCGTTGAACCATTGGATGGTTTAGGGATTATTCCATAACTATAATTACTTAACTATTAAAACCTTAAACCCTCTATAGTAAAGTGGTATGAGATCCTGAACTACATTCAATTTGGTGCATGTCTGATGTGGAGGAGAGGCCAGAGGTTGATAGTATGCCACCCAGGGCAATGAGAAAGGATGACTTAGTGGATTTGATTAAGGAACTATTGGAGAAAGAGTAAAAAGAAAGTCATAGAATGGGGAGATGAGAGAGAGGAACAAGATGAAAGCTAGACAAGGGAGATGTCTAATAGTGCCAAAGAAATAGGGATAGAGAAGGACCAAAATGTGTTCTTGGATGCCTTCAACTCTCTCGACAAGGATAGTATGGGACATATTTAGGCTATTATAGTGGGAGTTTGAATGGAGAAGAGTTGTTAGATTATTTAGAGGCCATAGATAATCAGTTTGATTACAAAGAAGTACAAGAGGAGAAGAGAGTTAGTTATGCCAAGGCTAGACTTAAAGGATCAACATTGGTATGGTGTAATATGATGCAGGATGATAGGGTAACAACATGGGAGAAGAGGATAGTGTCTTGGGATAGGATGAAGATTAGGTTGAAAGCACAATTCCTACCCATTGATCATATGATATAGATATATCAAAAGTTTTTGAACATAAGGAAAAGGGATCTAATAATGAGTGCCAATACTAAAGAGTTCAACAAATTGAGTCTAAGGGAAAGGAGATAGGAAAAGGAAGTAGAAAGGGTAGCAATGTATCGCAATGGGTTGAGAAATGGAATCTAAGATGAGATTAGCATGATGGACCCTAATAGTATGCACAAGTGCTTCCAGTTACCCTTGAGAGTAGAGTAGAAGGCTAGGAGAAGGCATGATTTCCAATAAAGAGGAAGAGGTAATAGAGGATTCAGATGCAAGGGTATCTTTGGAAGAGAACGAAGCCCAAGTAGGCTATAAGAATCTCAATCTCCATATAAAAAGGAAGGTAGTCAGAATAAGGGCACATTTCAGAGGTGAGGATATAGAGGAAGAGGACCAAATAGAGGTAGGATTTAGTCCCAAGGTATAGGCAACTCAGTCTTCACTAGTGGATTCTATAATTACAATTAAGTGGGCCACACCATGACAAGATATCCTTAAAAAGGTTCTACCTCATCCATGGGAAAGAGGAAAACTCAATTAGTTTAGAAAGAAGACACACAAAGTGTCACTTCACCAATTTCCAAGGCAAGGCAAGAATTTGATGGAGAGAATGTCATGCTAAGAGAAGTTGTTGATGGTTCCTAATGTTATAGAACCACCTCAAAGGAAGAGATTTTTTAGAACCACTTGTAGGTTACACAAGAAAATTTGAATGGTGGTAGTAGACTCTGATTCCACAGAAAACATAGTGTCAATAGAGATGATGGAAAAGCTCAAGCTTAGGAGGATACCTCACACTACACCATATAAGGTGTCATGGTTAAGAAAGGGAGAAAAGATAGTGGTGGATGAACAAGCCTTGGTGAAATTTGAAATAAGGGAATATTAAAAAAGAATAACTATGTGATATAATGCCTATGGATGACTGCCACCTCCTATCAGGACATCCATATCAATATGATGTAAAGGCTATTCATTTCAAGGAAAAGAATAGTTATGTAATCACTAATGTAGGCAAGAAATATCAGATGGATCTTTTGGCAAAACCTAGTGAAGAGAAGCATGTGGGATCTAGTGTGATGCTTCTAAGTAGACAAGAGTTCCTTAAGGTCATGAAGAAGGAGAAAGGGGTTTTTGTGCAGTCATAGAAAAACCTAGAGAAGAAACTAAGGAGAAGGTCAAGATGCTTCAAGAAGTACAACAATTATTGGAAAAGTATCATGAGGTAGTAGATAATGGACTACCAAATATCTTACCGCCTATGAGGGATGTGAGTCATTAGATGGATCTCATACCAAGAGCTAATCTACCTAATAAGGTAGCATATAAAATGACTCCAAGTTAGAATGGTGAAATTTCTTAGCAAATACAAGATTTAGTAGAGAAAGGCCTTATAAGTAAGAGCTTGAGCCATTATGATGTATGTACTATCCTTGCACCTAAGAAGGATGGCAAATTGAAAAGCTTTACTAACACCAGGCCTATCAACAAGATAAAAATTAGATATAGATTCCATATGCCCTAGATTGAGGATTTGTTCAATAATTTTGGAGGATCTTGCTAATTCTCTAAGGTTGATTTAAAATTAGGTTATCACCAAATAATAGTTAGGCCTAGTGATTATTGTAAGACAGCGTTCAAGACAAATTAAGGGATGTATGAGTGTCTTGTAATGTCCTTTGGCTTCACAAATTGTAATTTCCCTACTCCAATCTGATCCCAAAATTCTGATAAAGGCTCAAGAAAACACTTTGCATACAAGGGTCATATGACTGATATAGTATTTTATTTTTCTTTAATGTCTCTTTTCTTCAATTTGCATCAATGAGAATCTTTTGCAAGAAGACTCAAAATTGATTACACAATGCCCTAACATGAATGTGCAACTTATTTTGACAATATTCAATGCATATATGTAACTAAAAACTACTTGCAATATGCTGTTATAGAAAATAGTAATTATGAAAAACACTTTGGATGCAATCTATGATGGTGTTAATGCACTTATAACCAAGTGGAATTAATACAAACACTTGATATGCATAATTATAACATCATTTATGCCAAAAAGAGAACCTATAGCCAATTGACATTTTGTTAAACAATTGGCATGCAAACTAATAATTTGATCATGAATGATAAATACATATTCAACTACACTATATCAAACCAGCAACTTATGTCTCCTTTATTGCACATAAAATGTCTTGACTACAATGCTAGTATGAAATGGCGAAGACTCTTGGCTTACATCCGCAAGAATAATGCTTAAATTTTTTACAAACTTTCACCTACAATCTTACCTTCTAATATGCATCTAAATGATAAGAAAAATGCATGAAATATCCAAAGGAAATTGATTGTAGATGGTTGTAATAAATTTTACCAATGCTTCCTTTCCACTTTGCTTTTTTGGATTTTCTTTTTTGCTTTGCTTTTTCAGACTACTTTTTTGGATCTACTTTTTTGGACATCTTTTTTGAATTTGCTTTTTTGGATTTCTTTTTTAGATTTTCTTTTTCGGATATACTTTTTTGGACTACTTTTTTCGATCTATTTTTTTCCCAATGTAGCACAAATAGAAGACTAAAGTATCTTCCTCCCAGCTACAATAATTCAAGTAATATTTCACACCCTCAAAATTGCTATCAATAGGAAGTTTTCATTTCCTATGACAAAGAAGTAATCTACAGAAACCCTAGGCTCCACAAAGTGAAACAATAACAACAACAACATCAAATCTACCTACCCAAAATGAAGCCCAAGATACCTATTTATTCTTTTTTCTCCACCTTCTCCAAAAACTTCTAGAACATTATTTTATTTATTAAGTGACTTTATAAAATATTTAATAATTCAAGTCACTTTGTTAAATTAATTAAATATAAATTTAACTTTTAATATCTATTGATTTGATAACTTTATAAATAATTAACTTAATACCACTTATTTATTTAATTAAAATAATTAATTAGTCATCCTCATAAAGTATTCATTATTTTGGACAACTTAATTAATTAAATTAATTAAATCAAATTACTTCCAAAAAGGGGATATGATAGTCTGCCCCCCTAAAATTGCTTGTCCCCAAGCAATCTCAGCAACAAGTACCATTCTCCTCCACCTAGATTGCAAGTGAAAATTTGATGTCCCAATCCTCACCATACTCCTATGAATAAATCATCAGCACCAATAGTACAGAAATTAGCAACTGAGAAACTGCACTCAACACCCAAACAACTGATATCACTGACAAAATCATTTGAAGACCAACTAGAGATGTCGATAGAAGAAAACACTCTACAGAACTAAAGCCAACTGAAACATCGACTCTGTCAAAACTCAAGTCCCTATCTAACTGAAACTCACACCCAACTACACTATGGATATGACAATAGCCATAGTTACCTTAGTCACAACCACCAAATCCAATCTCTGATAAACTTTCCTGGGTGTGTCGATATTGTAGGCTATGCAACTTGCAACTGCCAATTCCATCAGCAAAAGATGGTGCCAATCCATCCCATAATGGATGGTAAGAAATTGGAGTTGATCAACACCTGCATGAAATCAAATCTTCCATCTCTAGGTCAAATGAAAAATGATGAGCATACCCCACCGTATAATGCTAGTAGGAACCCCCAAACTCTGCTACTAGCTCACCATCACTACACTAGGAATCAACAGATGGCTCGAATCTCTGACCCTAAGTGGTTGTAGGCTGAATAGGACCCTATGCAATCTGCTCAAAAAAACAAACCTCAAAATCCCTATGAGGTAGCATATTATACAAGATCACTATAATATCCCTAACCATTCTACAAATAGCACTAGTACCTTAGATGAGAACACCTTTTGACACTTTATGCTAGTCCAGATGAATACCTACTCTATCCAGAAAATACTCCATGAATGGTTCAATGTAGTAAAAATTATACAAGCATCAACATACTTCCCTAAACACCATAATTGATCCTTCTATAAAGGTGGCACAACCAACTGTACCACACTATCATCTGTGTGAGAAGAATCAATCTAGAGACTCGACTCCATTGGTATCCCAAACTCATCAGGACAAAGTAATCCCAAATCCTGAACATGTGTATCAGCTCCAACATGTTTCGTAGTAAAAATTGCAAGACCGTACTCACCACCAATGATCTCAATATACAAGTGAACTAGGTCTTGGGCTGGTGTAAACCACAAATGCTCCAACTCCATGGTCACCTCCTCTAACTAGAACTATGACTCCTATAGCTCTCACTGTGCAACCTCCAAAACCTCAGTAGTCACTATGAGCTCCTAGGTAAGCTCACTCACCTCCTCCTCATGATCCAAGAGTGCCTCATAGGTTGTACCCCTCCACTCAACTAGGTTATCACAGTCGGCTACCAGCTATAAGTAATCCTATCTCAAAACCCTAACAACTTCATGCAAGGCATGGACCTCTACCAAAGAAAAGTAACCATCACTGGACTCATCTTTCATAGCACCCCAACTAGTAACGACCAACAACTAACGAGCGATATCAAAATTCTCAAGAGCATAGTTATCTTTCCCTCGCTAATTCTCAAATGGCCAGTCAAATTGTGACTCTACATTACATGCCTCCTATGAACCGTCTTGAATACGTTGTCCACACTATGAGATAAAATTGAACCAAATGAACTCCCCTCAAGATCACCAATGCTTAGTGTACTTACATCTGAGTACACCTCCACAATCTGAATACAAGCATTAGACTCATCATCATCTATCTCCGAAGAAGTTGTTGCTGAAACTATCTCATTATCAAAATCTCTAGCTCCCTCATCCTCTACAACTAACTAAGAGTCTAGATCCTGAAAAATATCATCAGGGGTCACTGAAAAAGTAACTCCCTCAACTAACAAGGTATCCCTGGCTAAAATAAACTCCTACCACTTAGACCCTACCTCATCCTCATTCATCTTTAGTTGGTTTCTCAAACTGTTTAAACCATCGAGCGTATCTCTAGCTTCATCCTTGAAGTCCTCCTAAAGTATTGTGTGCCCAACATCTTCCTCCAAGCTGGTCTGATTTTTTTCCTCCTTAGATTCAGCTATATGCTGGTCACCAACTATTGCAAACTCCTTGTAGAGGTTTCTAGATACCTCACATGTAAAGACCTCTTGTTCCTCTTTCTCTTTGTTCTGTGATGTAGTCCTCTTAAACATGGAAACCATCAATTCATTTATCCTTTTCTAAATATCATCCAAGCTTTTCAAATTTTTTTTAGGCTTCTTCATATCCCTATCACACTACTTCTATGTACTAGATGTAAACATGATTAACTAACTAATTCAATGTCCCATCTACCCAATAGGATGATAGGTCAATAGCTTTGATACCACTATAATATCCTTGCTCCAATCTAATCCCAAAATGCTGATAAAGGCTCAAGAAAACACTTTGCATACAAGGGTCATATGACTGATATAGTATTTTAGTTTTCTTTAATGATTGTTTTCTTCAATTTGCATCAATGAGAATATTTTGCAGGAAGACTCAAAATTGACTACACAATGACCTAACATGAATGTGTAACTTATTTTGACAATATTTAATGCATATATGTAACTAAAAACTACTTGCAATATGTTGTTACAGAAAATAGTAATTATGAAAAACACTTTGGATGCAACCTATGATGGTGTTAATGCACTTATAGCCAAGTGGCATTAATACAAACACTTGGTATGCTAAATTATAACACTATTTATGCCAAAAAGAGAACCTACAACCAATTGACATTTTGTCAAACAATTGGCATGCAAACTAATAAGCTGATCATGAATGATAAATACATATTCAATTACACTATATCAGACCAACAACTTATGTCTCCTTTATTGCACATAAAATTTCAACTACAATGCTAATATGAAATGGCCAAGACTCTTGGTTTACATCTGCAAGAATAATGCACAAATCTGATACAAAATTTCACCTACAACCTTACCTTCTAATATCATCTAAATGATAAGAAAAATGCATGATATATCCAAAGGAACCTGATTGTAGATGGTTGTAATAATTCCAATGCTGCTTCTTCACTTTGCTTTTTTTGGATCTACTTTTTCACTTTTCTTTTTCGGATTGCTTTTTGGGATCTCCTTTTTTGGATTGCTTTTTCAGATCTACTTTTTCAAATTTTCTTTTTTGGACTACTTTTTGAATCTATATTTTCTCAGTGTAGCACAAATAGAAGATTGAAGTATCTTCCTCCTAGTTGCAATATTTCAAGTGATATTTCACACCCTCAAAATTGCTATCAATAGGAAGTTTTCGTTTCCTATGACAAAGAAGTGATCTGCAAAAACCCTAGGCTCCACAAAGTGAAACAATGACAATGACAATATTAAATCTACGTACCCAGAAAGAAGCCCAGGATGCCTGTTTATTCTTTTTTCTTCACTTTCTCCAGAAACTTCTAAAACATTATTTTATTTATTAAGTGACTTTATAAAATATTTTATAGTTCAAGTCTCTTTATTAAATTAATTAAATATAAAGTTACTTTTTAATATTTGTTGATTTGATAACTTTATAAATAATTAACTTAATACCTCATATTTATTTAATTAAAATAATTAATTAGTCATCCTCATAAAACATTCATTATTTTGGACAACTTAATTAATTAAATTAATTAAATCAAATTACCTCTAAAAAGGGGACATGACACAAATGCACATAGCACATTCAGGAGACTCGTGAATGAAGTGCTAGTAGATTTTATAGGTAAATTTGTAATTGTTTATTTTAGATGACATTTTTATTTTTAGAATTTCTAAGGAGGAGCACGTGAAGATTTGGATATTTTCTTCAGGTGGACACATCAAGAGAAGTTGATGATTAACAAGGACAAATGCAAGTTTTTGAACATTGTACTATTCTATCTTGGATTCGTGTTTTCTAATGGATGTACAAAGATGGATCATGATAAGGTCGATAATATATTAGAATGGCCACAACCTAGATCCATAGGGGATGTAAGGATTTTTCATGGACTAGCCTCTTATTATAGGAGGTTTGTGAGGAATTTTTTATGTGTGTGTGCACCTATCTTAAATGCATTCAAAGGAGGGATTAGGTGTTATTTCAAGTGGATAGAGGCAACAGGTAAGAGCTTTGACATGTTGAATAAAAAGATAGTAGAGCTACCCACTCTTAGGTATCCTAACTTCAATCATTTATTTGTGGTGGAGTGTGATGCCAATAAGCTAGGCATTGGGGTAGTGTTGAGTCAAGAGGGACATCATGTGCCATTCTTCTCAGAGAAGTTGAATGAAGTCAACCAAAGGTATTCCACCTATGATTTCGATTTATATGCAATGGTCCAAGCACTGAAAAAGTGGAGTCATTATCTTTTACCAAAGGAGTTTGTAGTTTACACATATAATCATGCTCTTAGCTTCTTGAATGGACAAGAGAAGTTGAACTAGAGACACCTAAAATGGATAGAGTATCTACAAGCATACACCTTTGTCATCAAACACAAGAAAAGAGTCAGCAATAAAGTTGTAGATGCACTAAGTAAGAGAGTATTAGCTATTTAGGAAATATAGTTACAAAGTGTGGGAATAAATGACCTTAAAGACGTTTACAAGGAAGAGAAAGAATTTAAAAAGTATATCAAGCATGTGAGAAGTTCAAACAAGGTTGTAAGGTGGAGTTTACTAATTGCATGTTGTAGGAGGGACTAATGTTTAAGGGAGACATGCTATGTATACCCCAAGGCTACATGAAGGAGAATATAATCAAGGAGAAACAACAAGTTAGTTTGGGTGGTCACTTTCGAGTGGACAAGACACTTGAGCAGGTGTATAGGCACTATTATTGGCCTAAATTATAGATAGATTTGAGGAAATTTGTGGAGCACTGTCAAGTATGCCAAAGAGCGAAGGGACATAGTAGAAATTTTGGTTGGTATCAACCTTTATCCCTACCCCAACAACCTTGGGAGTTACTAAGCATGGACATTGTTTAAGGATTGCCTAAGACACTAAGGGGACATGATAGTGTTTTTGTAGTGGTTGATAGATTCATAAAGATGGCACACTTTATTCCTTACAACCAAACCAATTATGATTCACACATTGCAGGACTTTTGTTTAGATATATAGTGAGACTTCATGGATTGACATTTAGCATAGTGAGTGATAGGGATAGCAAGTTTGTGGGCCACTTTTGGAGAACCCTTTAGAAAATGTTGGGGGAAAAATTTGTCTTTATCTTCAGCTTATCATCCTTAGTTAGATTACCAAACTAAGGTGGTAAATAGGTCCCTTGGTAATCTATTGAGGTGCTTAACTAAGCAGCATGGAAAATCATGGGACCACATAATAAGACATGCAAAATATTCCTACAATGACTCGATCAATAGGAGCATTGGGAAGAGACCATTTGAGATAGTTTATGGGGTAACTCCAAAGGGAGTAATGAAATTCAGAGAGCTCAGCTTGGAGGATAAAATAAGTGTTCAAGGAAAATCCTTTGTAGAAAACATGAAAAAACTTCATGAATAGGTTAGGAGGACCTTGCAACATCAAGTGGAGAAGTACAAAACTAGAGTGGATAAAGCAAGAAGGGGTTTGCAATTTAAAGTGGGAGAATCAGTGCTTGCTTATCTAAGGAAGGAGAGATTTTCAAAGGGGAAGCCAAACAAACTATTGATAAAGAAGATAGGAACTCTAAATATCTTGCACAAGTTTTGGAATAAGGCATATGAAGTGGAACTTCCTACTTATTCAAGGGCATCTCACCCATTTTCAATGTGTGTGGTATATTTCCTTACAAAGGACTTCCTTTTGATACTGGTAGCACACCATTTCAAACTTGGTTACAGCTGATTGGGTCAAGGATTTGCCCACTACTAAAAATTTGCAATTGGATAGCATAATGGATTCCAAGGTGAAATCGAGAGGATTTCTAGATGCTGAAGCCACTTGGATGACTAAAGCAGGTATTATGAAGCATGGTATCACCATAAAAGGCCTCCTAACTCAAGGGACTAGAGATTTTTTTTCCAGGGGAGTATGGTGCAAATTATCCCCCCCCGCCCCCTCCCTCCTCTTTGGATTTTTTAGTTGTTAAGGTATTATTTTTAGGAGTTTTGTGTGAGTCTAATACGTTCAAATAGTCCTTGGAATCTAACTTGTCCCTCTCTATTTGTAAACAACCAAAATTGCTCACAAGGTCCTAGAATTGTCAAGAGTTGTCAAAATTTGTAAAATTGGTAAAAAGTTGCTAAGGTTGAGAATCTAGGGTATTTGGTCACTTATAAGGTCCTCAAATAGGCATAGAGACACTTGTTTTCTCAAAACTTGAAAAAGAGTAAAATTGCTCAAAAGTTGCTTGACCAACTTTTGTATTTTCTGGAAGAAAGTTGAAAATGAAGGTTTGGGCAGTTGTAACCACCCATGCTCATCTATTTTAGCATGGCATGCATATTTTTAAAGGTTAGAATAATTTTTAGCTGCATACCACACATGTGAGAAAATAGCACAAACTTTTCATGTGGTTTTCATTGCATTTGGAGAGTTTTTATGCCCTAATATGGTTGTGTACAAATTGGGATGCATGATCTAACTTCAAGAATTTGTAGTGTGGTTTCTTAGATTTATTTTTCATACTCAAGATTTTTCTCAAGTCTCCAACTTGAATAGTTATTGAAGTGGTTAGGTGACTGTTCTGTGATTTCCATTCATAGGGTTGCTCAGACAAAAATGGGTCTAACCCGATCATCCATCGTTCAGAATGCATGAAACCTTGTGGGATGATAGCTTAGACCATGTACATATTATTTTTTCTTTTCTTTGAATATTTATGACTGATCTTCTAGGTGTGGAGTGATGCCCTAGGCTGACTGCTAGGATGGAGTAGGTGAACAAGGATAGTAAGAAGATGTGTTTGTAGAGCACACCCATGATCTAACATGGCCAATCTAATGGAATGGTTAGAAACTCTAGGGTGTTCTATTCATGAAAAAAGTTCTTGTGGAGCTTTCTGTGAACTTTGAAGGGCTTTAGAGGTCTTTCTATGAAAACTTGTCTATAGGCCTAAAGATAGCCTAAAAACTTGGGCTTTAGAGTGAACATGGTTGTGGGTGACTTGAGACTCTGTAATTTGGGATTCTAGAAGTGTTAGGTGATAGCTTTCAGAATCATATAGTCTTCCAAAGGGTTATGTGGAAGGGCCTAGGAATGGTGAGAGGAAGATCCTAAGCAAGGGTTTAGAGTTCTAAGAGAAGGAAGGGTATTTGGACTAGTTCCTTAAACAAGAAAGACTAAGTTCCAACATCAATCCTACAAGTTGGGAAAGGGGTTTTGGAAGCCAAATTTGGTGGAAAGAACAGAGAAGCAAAGAACCATTGGATGGTTGAAGGATTAAACCATAATTAGAATTAGTTAAGTGTTAGAACCCTAGACCCTCTGCATCAAAGAATAGCTGAACAAAGCAATAAAATTCTCAAAGCCTCCAATGAACAAATAAAGATTTTGATCACTAAGATGGAGGGCAGCCTAGGGGAGAAAGTTGAGAATCATGGACTTGCCATTGACAACAAAGAAGGTATGGGAAGAGGGACCATGGCCACTACAAATAAAATCTCTAGCAAGGCCTCTTTTGAAATTAAATAGATCAAAGATGTTGTTGAGAAGATGAACAAGCTAGAGGAACAAGCAGTAGAGATGATAAAGAAAATGGGTTAATGCCTAATTGGTGCCTTCCCCTCTAGTCTTTTCTATGTCCTTTTAGTTTCCTTGTTGTTTTGTGTTGTCTTTTGGATGCTAGCTTTCTTGTGTTGGCTCTATCTTTTGGTTAGATACCTAATATATTCACATATTCATATAACTCTATGTGTATATGTGTGTCTACATAAATGTGTGTGTGTACATACACACACACACACATACATAATATATTAATGGAGTACTTTTAGATACACAACAAAACAACATATGATTTTGAAATTATATTTCATGATTTTAATAATCAAACATTAATTGTAACTATAGAACTTGTTAAATAAGATGTTGTAAAAGAATAAAAGTAATTTGAAGTTTTCGTACAAGATTTTAAGATCCACATAATTAAGATTCTTAATTTATCTTTCAGTATGTTTATATATAATCCTTACCACTAACAATACATCCAACAAAATTAAATTTATAAAAATATCACATCCATGAAATGAAATCCAAGTAGCTTTCACGGCTCAACATATGCAGTCATAAAAGAAATATCAATTTGTAGAGTAGGTGTGAGAATGGGGGACAATGGAGTGGACATCCCAGCTTGGCAATGTCTATACAACCACGAAAATGCACTTCCTTATGAAGGAGAGGACATAGAATTTTTTTTGAAAAGTTAGAAAAAGCAATGTAAAGGAAGTGCATTTTTGTGGCTGTATAGCCACGGGCTCCCAGCCCCACATCCTCTACAAACCATGCTTGTGTTCCATCACTATGGCAGACATCCTAGTACCGCACCGCCTTGAGACCATGCGTGTCGATATTCGAGACAAAGAATACTATATATTTTTTAACTTCATCGATTAAAACATTTCAATTGAAGAGAACATATTCAACTTGAAGATTATTAGATTTGGATAATTTTTATATCTATCACGTGGGTGTCTCAATATTAGATTTAAAACATTTTCAAGGTAACGACTATCCAGGCAGTAGAATCGATTGCCTGGATTTTTGAGTTTGTTGAATGCCATGAATATTCCTGCTACGTCCTGCCCCTCCACTGATAGTGTCAGACTATAAATTGTACCCAAACAGGAGCCACAGTCTAATGCTAAAAACCAGAAATACAATTTCACAGTGTAAAGAATACCAAAAAAAAAAATAGGCTTATCAACATGTGATAATTCAACTATTTCTGAAAATACTTTTACTATTGCATTTGGTGCAGTCAGTCAACTTAAAATTTCCCCGTGTGAAGGCTTGGAAAGGTATTTATTTATGTGTGCTTTTCGTATGAGACATAATTGTGAAGTATTAATGCTTGCTAAGTTAAATGAAAGCTAACGAAATTAAATTTAAAATTGATTTATGTTTAGAAATGATTTATTTAAGCATCTTCTGCACAATGCTCATATGTTAGTCATTGAATTGTTTGCGGTGTTGTGTGACATTTATTCACGGATGGTCTAGCAGGCATTTAAAAGAAAACAGTGAATGCATCCTTTAAATATAGCTTTTAAAGCTCTGATATGTTAAGTTTTAGTTTATCTTTAAATTAATCAATTACAAATTAAGTTTATTAAATGATGATTTATTTTAAAGGGATTTAGGTTCAATTAAATGAAAAGTAATTTCTTCCATTTCTAAACTAATGGTTAATTTTTAAAATCTAATTTAATTTTAATCTAAATTTTAGTATAAATTTAATATTGATAAATTATTTTTAATAATTAAAAATAATGTATTATAATACTATAATATTTATATTTTAACTTTTTAGATACATTCTTTACATCATTTAATAATTAAAATATTTACTTATTTTTAAAGAGAAAAAAATTATTTTAATAGTGAAGGTTACTTCAATGTTGATTTTGAAATATAAACATAAAAATAAAAAAAGAATAAAACTTGTTTTGACGGTTGGTGGTAAACACACACACACACACACACACACACACACACACACACACAGATATATATATATATATATATATATATATGACACTCTTTCAAATAGTCAATTAAGTCTATACTCAACATTATTGAATTCATTTCTATAAAGATCCTTAATCAAAATATCAAACTGTATAAAATTTAAAAATAATCAAACCTTTCACCAAAATGAACCTTTGGAATATAACTCAATAGTGTTAATGTATTAATAATTAGGGTTTAAAAGTTAGGTTAGATATTTAAGTTGTAGTAGCTATTTTATAATAGTTATTAAATTGTTATATGACTGCCTTATTTATGTAATGGATCTTGATGAATAGAGATAACAAAAGTTTTGATTGTTTTCAATATCAAATTTTTGGGACTAACAGTGGTATCAGAGTAGGCTATTGGTGACTATGTGGAAATCAAGGGTACAACATTTGTAGGCATAATGTAGACCCATTACCAGCCCCATCTATTTGCTTCAAAATTTCTAAAAGTTTTTTTATGCAATGATTTTGATTTTCCTACTATGCTAGAGTTGAAATATGTAATAAGTATGACTCTTGCTGATCGATATTAAATTGATTCACCATTTGGAAAATAATGGTATATTGGTGTTTATAAAAGGAATTTTTTTTTCACCCACTATATTCATCTTCATATTGATTTGATGGAACAATTACACAGTTTTTGAAAAGATGGTATTAGTCTCGGATAGTCATATGTTGACATCCAATTTATAAAGTTTTCCTATTTCAAAGAGAGATTTCAACATTATTCCAGTCATGGCTTGATGTGTATTATTTTTGGTATTAATTTAATTTTTTCAAGTCGGATTATGTTTCATGTTTATTGTTTGGTAGAGTTTTAGAAGAAATTGACATTAAAGACAAATTAAAATTTTGTTTATTTGTCAAGTAACCAATACAAGGTTCAGCTTGGATTGCACATAAAGACTCATTTCTTTACATATTATTGATTTTATTATCTTGGACCAAGTGTATCAATTCTTTTAGGGTTGACTAATTCAAATTTATGTTTTCACAATTTAGTTCTGGGTTTTTGTTGTTGGGAGTTCAGTAGTGTCCCAAGTTGTTGGGCACTGATTTATTCAAGTCAAATGACAGGGTATCACACCATAATGAATATGCAAAAAAAATTGAGTTGGTGAAAGAAAATAGAAGACAACTCACAGTACTTTAACATCCATAGTTCACTATTTTTACATTAGGGCATTCACATGAAGAAGTGTGAGCATGCAATGTCGAGTGTCTATAAATGAAATAAAAATAGCAATCTGGTGGCCTCGAGAATCAGTCAAGTGCATAAGATATTAAAAGAAATATTGAATGTTTATTTTTCATAGTATGTAGTGTTGGTACACATTATTTCACCTTCATACAATCAATTATTTAAAAATGGAGCTATTTCATCATGCAAATACAAATTTCACCATCTGATGTGCATGTGTGAGTTTAGATTGTAGACCAAGCACTGGAGATGATGGATTCTCATCAGTCTATGGTTGCATATTTATTTTAATACACTATTGTAGAAGGTAAAGCTCGAAACTATGTTTCATGTGGTGAGTCTTTGGAAAACATCTCTAGTGCAACTCTACTCATGAAGGAACGAAAGAAGATAAAAGAAATTAAATTTTGTGGCATGAAAGACTTCAATTCTTTGGCCTAAGATTAAGGTCATGTGAATAATTCACATAGTTTTATTGAAGAGAGCCCTACGACTGACGTTGTTTATAGTTGGCAGACTTGCTTCAAGATGTGCAGTGCTTAGTTCTACAATATTACAAGGCAACAAATATAAGAAATTTTTTTCTTGTTCAATAACTTCATAGTGAAATCTTTCTATTAACTCTCATCTACAAAGGGGGATATTCTATTTATGTTAGATTCAAGTTCAAGTGACTTTCAGGTTCAAGTTCAAATGAAGGGAAATTACAATAACTCATTGTATACCATTTTGAAACAAGTTTATTGCACCATAGCACCCAATGTGTGCTCTTATTAAATTGTAATACAAATGAACAAGTATGTAACACCCAATGTGTGTTATTCTATTGCACCTAATGTATGCTCTTATCAAATTGTAACATGAACAATAGAAGTTCATTGCACCCAATGTGTGCTATTTTCAGTAATTATGCACCCAAAGTGTGCAATCTCAAATCGAGACCTATCAAAGCAATAGGCTCATTATATAAATTTAAAGTCTAACAATGGACAACATGCTTAAGTATACATTTTTGAACCCTGCAAGTTCAAATGGATTTTAGATCATATCATAGGTACAAGCTTTTAAAAGATGGTTTAGATCAACCAACAAATGTTTCTGGTTGAGCTCAAAGTTTGAAGAGTTCAAAATAATCATAATTTCATGTAACCGTTTCTGATTAAGGGGGGGCATTAACATATTAATCACTAGGGTTTAAAATTTAGGTTAGATATTTTTGTTGTAGTAGTTATTTTATAATAGTTATTAAACTCCTATATGACTACCTTATTTATGTAATGGATCTTGATGAATAGAGATAACAAAAGTTTTGATTGTTTTCAATTATATCAGTTTTTCAAAACTAACAAATACCAATGTATAAATATCTAGTTATTGATAACATGCCTAAAACTATTTATTTTATCAATCAATATAATTTGAAAAGTAATATTATGTAGTTATCTAAATAAAATACATATTACTAATTAACAACATATGCAAATATTTATTGCAAATTTAAGGCTAAACTTTAAAACAAAAATAATGAATAACTTTACGACAAGAAGTTATCCATCATCGATGAGGTGTCATATGTGGAAGCAATAATTAAAAGAAAATAAATTTATTGCTGTTTAAATTCTTCCATTTTAATTCATTTTAATTCATTGCGTTGATTATCTATTAAACAACCTAATAAAAATATAATAGTTCATTTAAGCACCCTTCACCAATTTATCAAATTTCTAAGAGAAATCTATTAAATGAAATCCACATATCAATTATAAAACAATAAAATAAAATGTTAAAAGAAAAACTTGGATACCGATTATGATGAAAAAGGGTATATATATATATACAAGTTTTATTCTTTCTTTATTTTTTATGTTTATATTTCAAAATCAACATTGAACTAACGTTCACTATTAAAATAACTTTTTGCTCTTTAAAAATAAATAAATATTTTAATTATTAAATGATGTAAAGAATGTATTTAAAAAGTTAAAATATAAATATTATAATATTATAATACATTATTTTTAATTATTAAAAATAATTTATCAATGTTACATTTATATTAAAATTTAGATTAAAATTAAATTAGATTTTAAAAATTAACCATTAGTTTAGAAATGGAAGAAATTAGTTTTCATTTAATTGAACCTAAATCCCTTTAAAATAAATTATCATTTAATGAACTTAATTTGTAATTGATTAATATAATGATAAACTAAAAATTAACATATCAGAGCTTTAAAAGCTATATTTAAAGGATGCATTCGCTGTTTTCTTTTAAATGCTTGCCACACCATCCATGAATAAATGTCACACAACACCGCAAACAATTCAATGACTAACATATGAGCACTGTGCAGAAAATGCTTAAAATAAATCATTGCTAAACATAAACCAATTTTAAATTTAATTTCGTTAGCTTTCATTCAACTTAGCAGGCATTAATACTTCACAATTTTGTCTCATACAAAAAAAGCACACATAAATATTTTCAGAAATAGTTGAATTATCACGTGTTGATAAGCCTGTTTTTTTTGGTATTCTTTACAGTGTGAAATTTTACTTCTGGTTTTTAGCATTGGACTGCGGCTCCTGTTTGGGTACGATTTACGGTCTGACACTATCAGTGGAGGGGCAGGGCGTAGCAGGAATATTCTACTGCTGGATAGGTGTTGCCCATTTTCAATGGGCGTGTCGATCTTTGGGACAAAGAATACTATATATTTTTTAACTTCATCGATTACAACATTTCAATTGAAGAGTACATATTCAACTTGAAGATTATTAGATTTGAATAATTTTTATATCTATCACATGGGCGTCTCATTATTAGATTTAAAACATTTTCAATGGGCGTGTCGATCTTCGGGACAAAGAATACTATATATTTTTTAACTTCATCGATTAAAACATTTCAATTGAAGAGTACATATTCAACTTGAAGATTTATTAGATTTGGATAATTTTTATATCTATCACATGGGCGTCTCATTTCCACTATACAGAAGAATAGTCACTGACATATTCAATTAATAGAATAATCAAATTATGATTTCTATATATTTATTATAAACTTTGTTGAAATGGCTACATAAGAGTCTTTTGTTGCTTCTATAAGAATAGAATCCGAGGCAATTTATATAGCACTAAATACTTTTCTTGAAACTTGTGGGCTTTTATCTCTCGTCTAGTCGAAGAAAGTTCACCATCAGTTTAGTTTAAATTACTGCGATCTCCTACAAGATATTATTCTAGTTGGAGTAACTAATGGCAACTGAGCATGAACAACCTAACGGAAGCATTGGAGCTGCATTAAGCTTAAAAGTTGCAATAAATAGAAGAGATTCAGGTCATTGTGCTTCTCTCTGGTTATTCATTTGTTATAAAATATTTTACTGTAATTTATTGGACATTCCTCTAATGTTAACGGATGTCTAACATACAGGTGATCAGCTTCGGCGTATTTTAGGTTCAGATCCAGAAGAGCTACTCAATGTTAAGGACCAACATGGCAATACAGCCCTACATATGGCAGTTTGGAGAAACTATGTACACATAATTCGGCAGTTAATAAACTTTCAGCCGAAACTTTGTTGTTGTACTAATAAGCACAAAGAAACTCCAATTTGTATAGCAGCAAAACTGGGGCATCTCGAAGCAGTAAAAGTGTTGATAGAGAGCAATCCAGACGCTGTTAAGGAACCAAATGGCTGTGGAATGAATGTATTACACTTAGCTGCCCAAGTTGGTCAAGTGCGAATTGTTGATTACTTGAATAAAATTAAGACAGTAGATTTGTCAGCGTTGGTGAATCAAGGACTTGAGACGCCTCCATATATAAGTGAGGGAGCTGAGGAAACTCATATCCCACTCAACCATCCTTCTTCAAAGATAGAGCTCTTCGAATCTGGAGACACACCTTTGCATATTGCAGTAAGGACCAAAAACTTCCATGTAAGTATTATTTTTTTTTTAACCTTCTTCCAGTTTCCTTCATTGTTCAAATGATAAGTAATAGATTGTGATATTGCTATCAGGATTTAACTATGTAGTTTTAGAGTTAATATCACACATGAATCCATCTATCATAAGAATAAATGGAACACTTATGCTACTCATTGGATCTAGGTGATTCTCACATAGGTGAAGCACCCGGACTTCCCCAGACATCACCCATTCCAGTACTACTCCAACTTGAGAGCTGTTAACTATGGAGTTTCTTCTGTGGCTAAATCCACTTTGCTTGCAACCCCATTTGCTGCTATTTAAGTAGTAGATGTTTTCTACAATAATTTGAGTCATAATATTATTATGTAAAATTGAATGATATAGTTTTTTGAGTCAAACTTATTGAAGCTTGATGAGTAGTAGTTCACAATATTACTTGAACACGATTGAACCTGCTTTACTTGTAATCCCATTTTTAAACCTCTTCAACAAGTGTTTTAGTACGTGATTGATTATTCAAATTTGTATCAAATTTTCTTTTATGCTATAAGTGTTTACTCAAACTTCGTAACTACAATGTTTTCTACATGACTGAACCTGCTTTACTTGTAATCCCATTTTCAGACCTCTTCAACAAGTGTTTTAGTACGTGATTGATTATTCTAATTTGTATCAAAATTTCTTTTATGCCATAAGTTTTTATCTATGCATACTGTAGATGGTGGTTTCATTGCTGAATATAACGGGTATAGACAAAGAGGCAATGAATGCGGTAGGCTTAACAGCCCTGGACATTGCAAGAGAAAACACAGAGTACCACGAAAGCTACAGAATAATTGCACTGCTAGTTAGTCATCCTCCCAAGATGAGGCCTTTCCTCTACAGTGCTCCAAAGGTGAGTGCCCTAAAATATGAGAATGCCATCAACATGGTGGATAAAACTTATGATGGCAGGCGCAACACAGAATTAGTGGTGGCAGTGCTGTTAGCCACAATGTCATTTACAGCGATCTTCACTGTTCCTGGCGGTTTCAAGACGAATGTGGAGAATGGGGAGACAAATAAAATGTTGGGCATGCCAATTCTGGTTGGAATGGATTCCTTCAAGCTGTTTCTCATTTTCGATTGCCTGGCATTTTTTGTGTCGCTGTTTGTGGTGCTGATGTGGCAGATGAGCACACCTCTTACCACTGGAGATAAGGTATTGTTTTTAATTATCACCAACTTGCTGGTTTGCGCATCCTTTGCCTTCACAGCGTACGGTTTCATGGCTGCTGTCTACACCATGGTTGCGCATAAGCGTCAAAAGCTTGCTTGGGTGCTGTTTTGGGCATGCACCGTCATCTGCGTCACTGGTAATGTTGTTTTCTTCTACTTGGCTGCAATGTTTTCTGTAAAGCTCGCCAGATTCAACTTTTTACGCGGTGTACATCCCTTTCTTCGTGATCGTGCATTGGAGTGTGTTTGGCTCAGACTGGAGAGCAATGGGGCTTTGGACCACTTGCGGTCGTGCAAAACCAGATACATTAATTGGCTTTATGGGTACAGTCTCAAAAAGGATGGGACAGCCTTCTCTGTAGAGGAGAGTCAGTCAACAGTGCTCGTACCAGAGGGGATTCAATGTACCAGTTGTTTATCAACAAGTTCTCGTCAGAACTATCAGACCTTGTCAGAAGTATGAGATCTTGTAAACAGCAAATTATCTCGATGATGATTATGTATTGGTGGATCTATTAAGACCATAGGCCATCTATGGTTATCAGATGTTGAGTTTTATTTGTACTATGATTCAATTATGTAGTTCTGGAGATGAAGTTATAGATCTATATTTTACCAGTTGTGGTTTATAAGTGAAATGGTTCGTATCAGACGATGTTCAAAAGGTGAAATTTTGAAATTCCTTACAGATTAGTGGTCATGGTCACTATTCCAACTCATGTATTAAAAAAAAATTAAAAATTTATTTTCTAAAATTTTTCTTACAACAGAAATGAAAATACAGCATATTGTGATGGTGTAGATCCTTGTCAAAAGAGAAAAAGTAATAGAATAATAGAATAAACTAATTCAATAGACATTAAGTTTAAGAAACAAAATAAAAAGTGTTGTTAGGGTAAAATATCAAAGGTATTTATGTTTTATAGATTTGATTTATTTTACCATGCTATCAATATGGAGTTAATTATATGAGTAATTTATTCATATTTTTGAAATATGTCATTTCCAATGAATTTAGGGGGATGAGAGAAATTTATGGTTTTATTAAAATGAGAAATTTGGGAAATGCAAATTATTGTCTATTCTACAATATATTAGATTATATGAAGTTGTTGGAGTGAACATGTATGAATTAATTAATATATGAAATTTTCACAATCCATGAGGTTAGTGCTCTATCATCTTGAGTATGATCCAAAATACTATTGGAAAAAAATTCTCCTATTTGTATATTTATTTCACATCTCAAGTACCTTGTTTGATGGTAACTAAAATAAATAAATGAATGTAGGATCTATATTTATTTTTCTCAAAAAACATTGGAATATAAAGAAATCAAGAGTTGTACATGATGGACTTCAATATTGTGTTATTAGAACTTTTATTCTCTTGTTTCTCTAAGAGGTTATGTGAGTGATTTGAAAGGTTGCACAATGGAGGTCTTTCGTGAATGAAATTATCAAATAGGAAAAATAGAAAAATAAAAAATCGTACAAAAATGGAAATAGAATTGTATGGTGCATCTATATCTCAAATTTTGGTTAAAATAAAGAGGTCATTAGGGTAAAGGCATACTTGTCTATATTCATGAATTTCAACACAAAATTCAAGATCTTTATTCCTAAAACTATAAATTAAGCTCCCACCAAATTTTAACTAATTCTAGGGGGGCAATGGAACCACACAATTCATTGCATTGGATTTTTCTATTCAAATTTAGATCGTGCTTCTTTCTTTGAGCCCTAAGTATATTTATGTCTTTCATCTTTGTTAGGAATCGTAGCAAAAATTGTAAAATAAAATAATGTGTATGTGTGTGTGCACATGTGTCTATATAGGTTTTTTTATTTATCGACCCTATATTTTGATTTTCCTCACCTTATCCACGAATATATAATATTAAAAATTAGAATAATGTGTATTCTCTTGAATCTTCTTACAAATATTGCTACCAAATTAAGTGCATAAAACATAAACTAGACTCCTACTCAAATATGTTAGAGAGGAATCATAAATAATATATTGTAAATAGATTTTATGGTCAAATATAAAAAATGACATTAATGCATAGATAAAATTTTATTATCAAATTATTTATAATGATAAATCATATTTTAAATTTACTCAACTTGGATTTGATAATCTATAGCTTATAAAGCTCAAGCATAAGGCTCAAGAACTTGAGTGACAAAATAGTGATGTCCCTATGAAAGCCTACTTAAGCTCAATCCAAGGTGTTTCCAAATGTATATCATAGTTTTTTCGTATGCCAGATGCTTTTTTAGTTGTCCAATTTGTCATAATAAGGAGAAGCTTGCATTATTACCACACTTTAAATTTTGAAATAAATTGTTGAAGAATGTAAGGAGATTATCCGTGTAACAGTATGGGTGAACTCTAATAATATTGGCTAAAATAATTGAAAACTATTTTTTTAGATTGTTTAGAAATAAAGTAACTAGGACTAATCACATATTAACTGGCATTTCTTTAAAATTTGACTAGATGTTAATGTTTTGTTGTTGTTATTAAAGAAATACATTTAGGACCCTAGTTAGAAATATAGGTAACTACATTTCTAACTCTAATACATTTGACCAGATCTTAATGTTTTGCTATCTTGATTAAAGAAATACATTTAGGACCCCTATTTTGGTGTCTAAATTATGCAATAGTATGGATGAACTCTAATAATATTAGCTAAAATAATTGAAAAATAGTTTTGTGGATTATTTGGACTTTAAATTAAGTAGGACTAATTGTATATTCTCTGCCATTTCTTTAAAATTTGACTAGATCTTAATGTTTCTTTGTCTATATTAAAGAAATACATTTAGGACCCTAGTTAGAAATAATAGTGTTCCTTCTTGATGCCATATTGAAAAGATAATTATTCCAAGCTAATGATAATATTAAGGAATTCATTATAAATCATTAGAATTGTGCCACCCCTCAAGTCAATGTCCAACATAAAGACTTTTTGGCCAAAGTATCAAATGAAGCTTCTCAAGAAGTGAAAGAGGAAGATAATTATTCCAAGCCAATGGTCAAACATTAAAATACACATTATAAATCATTAGAATTGGGCCATCCCTCAATTAATTGTCCAACATATTTACACTTTGTATCAAAGTATCAAATAAAACTTCTCAAGAAGAAAAAGAGAAAGATAATTATTCCAAGCCAATGTAAATCTTACTAAACACATTATAAATCAATAGAATTAGGGTATTCCTCAAGTCAACATCCAACCTAAACACTTTAAATCAAATGAATCTACTTGGATAATAAAAGATCAAATAAAGCACATTTTTTAATATATTTTCTATGAGGAAATTGCTACATTGAGGCGAAATATATCTAATGGAATTTTTTTAGTCTATATTTTGATATGAATAAAGAAGATCAAATTGAACTAAAAGGCTTAATTCCTATATAAATTATACCATGCATGCATTCATATATAAGTTGTAAGATTAAACATATGAATCTTCATTAACATTCTAACTATTTTTCATTTGTATTATTAAATAAAAATGAAGTTGAATTAATGTTTTGACATAGTAATAATAGAAATCTAATAAAATTTGTAGAAGTGAAGACAAAATCCTTATTTACGTGATGGTAGAAGTCCTGCTTTAATTTTGGCATTTTGAGATAACATTTTTTTCATGTTTAATAGATAATACAAGAGTGAATGTATAGTTTTTCATGTTTAGCCAACTGGCTAACCTAATTTAGCATTATGTTTATCAAATAGATTGTTGAAAGAAAAAAATTCTATTAATGAAAACAAAAGTTGGCTATTTAATAAAAATAAATTAAATCTTAATAAGCCATTTTGCATTTAGGAAATTGATTCAAATCCATAATAGTTAATATTTACTAGAAATCTAAAAGAAAAAGATTGCATATTCAATTCAAAAATGATTGAAACTATCAAATATTGTCTAGTTTTTTAGTACATACTTAAAAACTTTGATTTTGTAGTGAATACCATTCAAATTCAATTCTTTAATACAATAATATGAAGAGAAGGACCATGTCCACCAAAAATTCTACCTCCTCGTGAAGATTATGAGCCCCTAGGGAGCCACTTTGATCATATAGTCCTTTATCTTGGGGTTAGCACGAGTGGCTTAAAATTATTTCCCCTTTCATTAAGAAATTTCTAGAAGATTTACTTCTTTTCTATTTTTTTTTTTTAGATTCACACTATCATGTTGTGTATAATTTATGCTATTGAAAAGATATGATTTTTTTTGGGGGATATTTTCAGCCACTTCATTATTTTATGAAAAAAAAAGTGCTATAATATGTATATAGCTTGAGGGAAACAGTACCTAGATGAATGTAAGAACACATTTGTATGTATGGATAGAGTTTGTCACAATGATAAAAATAAATTGTTTTAAAACTAATATTGGCTTCAAGATTATGCAAAAAATTGGATTTAAAGGAACTAGATTAGGAAAACATGAGCAAGGCATGAAAGAGCACATCAAGCCAATTTAGAGGCAAAATTTTGAATGCCTAGAATTTGGTGAGAGTGAGAGAGAGAGATTTGATGTTTATATTATTGTGAGTTTGCAAAAATGAGTTCAAAGTAATGAATGCATTACATATTATTTTTTCATAGAGAAGAACATAGAGAAGATAAATGTTGGGATCTTCACCCTTGTAAAATTTTTGGCTTGAAGAGTTACAATGAAAACACATGTTGGAATAAAGATAGTGATGAAAAATCTATTAAAAAATTATATGTGGATTGATTATGGATTGATTGATGGATCATGTTGGTAGAAGGTGCCAAAAAATATCGAAAAGGTTGAAAAAACTTCAAATTTTACACATCAAAAGTTATAATACTAGATCAAGGTTTCAATGTTTGATTGAAGTAGTTGATAATTACTTGTTCTTATTTGCACATGGAAGTGTCACAAGTCTTCTCTATATTGGAGAAATGATGAAATACCAAACATTGTGATATTTCATGAAAGAGAGAAATTCATAAACTATTAGTGTAAAAATGTATTATAAGTATTTTTGTAAATTTATAAGATTCTAGTGATGAAGAGTTTCACTTGGAGATGGGGATTATGTGGATAATAGATGCTATTGTAAAAAATATATGATTTTTTGTGGCATATTGGTATTAATAATTTTTTAATGCAAAAATAATGTACTAGAATAAGAATATATCTTTAGGATTTGGTTTTATTTATTTTTCTGATTTTATCTTAAGAGCTCTCTTTTCTTAAAATAAATGTAGTTATAAAACAAGACTTTGTTTCTAGACAATAATAAAATTATTATTGTTTCCTTAATTCCTTGAAAACTCTAAAAAATATCACAATTTGATTTAAATACTTTTAATGTGTGAAAAAGGACCTTTAATTAAGTTGTGATTCTTTCATATATGCATAAGCTACAAATCTTAAAGATCATATAACAAGAAAATGTAATAAATGCTCCATTTATTAGACAACCTAAAGTGGTTTCAATTGACATATATTTAACCATAGAAAATTTTGCCTATTTTAAGACATCTAAATAATAAAACCCAGTAGATTATATTTTATATCATCGAGGAGAAATATTGTATAGATTATATGAAAAAAGTTTCAACTATTTTTAACAAGTAAATACATTTGAATCTAGAAGTAGTTCTTAAAAAATAGACCATAGTTCTTATAATATGCTCAAATTGTAAAAAAAATTCTAAATAATTAGATGATGCATTTATCAAATAGAGAGTGACACAAAACAAGAAAAGGAAAAAAAGCCTCCTCATCAAACTTTTACTTTGATAAAATAAAGGAAACTAGGAGAATAATATAGTAATAAACTTAGTGTTGAAGTGCTACACATGTATTGAGCTAGGGACATGCATGATATAAGACGTTGGGAATGACTCGGTATTGTTTAGGATACTTGTTATGTATAGTGAATTTCCATGTGTAGTACAATGATTTTGACAATGAATATGAAGTAGTGAGTTTGTGCATGTGATGCTCCTATATTGTGTCTTTGAGATGTAAAGTAAAATATATTGTCAAGGTTAGTACAAAAAATATTGTATGGTGTTAGCTATCAATTCAAGATCCACCAGATGTTGAAGAGGTAAACCAATGGCAAAGGGAGTATACAAATCCAAAGGGATCGACATGATGCTAAAGGGAGTTTCTAAGGCAGAAAGGATTGTCTAGAGACCAAAGGGAGTGCCTAATAGTAGAGGGAGTATCCTAGTGGCAAAGGGAGTATCCCAATTGTGAAGGGATTTTTTGAAGGAAGAAGGGACTATTTTGATGCCAAAAGGAATTACTACTTGAAGGAGTGAGCATCAAAACAACAAGTAAACATTGGTACTTTCAAATAGAGGACTCCTAAGGCCACCAATAACCATTTTGTTTTTTGATAGTTAATGCACCAATTTCCATAACAAATTATAGAGTGTATAAATATATGTAGGATTTATTAGGAATAGAAGACTAGAATGGTGGAGTATGAGGTTGACTATAACATAATCTAAGCGTATTAGCTCTATAAGAATCCATAGTTCATTGTATGTAATATTTATTACTGTAGTATAAAAATATATCTCAAGTTCTTGGGTGGTGGGTTTCTTTTCCCAAAAGGGTTTCCCATATTAAATCTAGTATATTGTGTTTATCTTGTGTGCATGGTATTTTATGTGTCATTGTTTCTTCTTCTTATCTTAATTTTTTGAAGAAAATTGGATATATTTCTTATTTCCCTTATAAATTGGCATTAAGCGGGCATTTTCATATGTAGCTTTCCTAATAGAAGAGAACACAAACATAAAAGAAATAGCTTATGTTGTGAGTGAAAGACAAAAACACAACCAATTAAATAGAAATCCACACAAAAGGACATTCATTTTATTCAACAAGCTTACTAGTGCACTTGCTTTCTTACATATTGGATCATAAGAAAAGTAAGGAAGAAATTGATATCTATCTATCTATCTATCTATCTATAGATAAGTAAGCATTAATTTTGATGATATTCCTATGGGGGAGTGTCCCAACATTGCTAGAGATGTGTTTTAGAGGTTGTGTGTTGCATTCATGATAGAGTTTGTCATTGATGTCAACATATTAGTTATTCTATGAAGACTGGTAGAAAAACAAACATAGCTTGGTTATGCAAGGAACCCAGAGTGAAATTGAGCTTATGTGGACTTGGGATAATATTCTATAGACTGTCATGATGTCATGGTTAAGAGTGCGTGCAAAAATATGAAGACAACACATAGTTATTTGAGATTAATTGACGATAGTGTTCAGACATTGTTTCTAGATAATAGTTACTATTGTTTGGATTGTATCTCCTAATAGAGATAGAATCTAGTATTGTAAAATTTGAAAGAACTAGAAGACATAATAAATATAGTTTGGTCAAATGCGCACATCTAGATGAGCATCGAACGAAGACTTATGAAGACTGTGAGTTGAGATTTCATGTGTAATTATAAAACAATTTGTAATGTTGAAATGTAACATGTAAATGTAATATCTTAAGATGGTCTTTTATTATAATTATAAATTTGAAATTCCTCGTGGGTGACTCAATAATTTATTTTAGGACTTGTTATAAAGAAAAGATGATTTTGTCATGGTAGAGCATGACACTGTGGGTTTGTGTGAAATGTAAGTATGTGAACTTATATCTTCAAGATCCAATAAACTTGTTAAAGAATGTCTTTTGGTCAAAGAAGTGTATGGTGTAGTTAAGACATAGTGAGTGAACAAAGTACTATATCTCGCAAAGACATAGTTTAAAACATAATATTTTGAGTGATAGAAAACTAGTGGACAATGGATATCCATCATATATTACTAGAAAAGATATGCATTATCAAAGATAAATATGGTAAGATGATTTGTACTAGGACAAGGACAAAATGAATGATTTGCAATTGAGTCCTACTAAGATGAAATGCTTAGGTGCTGAGGTAGATTACACCTAGTTATTACATAAGAGGTTTTCTCATATAAATTTTGATAACATGTTGAAGATCAATACTACATTATATGATAAAGGTTTTCTAATATTGTGGAACCTACTAACATGGTATGCAAGGAATGTGTTATGGAAAGGTAGAAGAAAAGTTTCTTTCCAAGAAAGAACTTTAACACATCAAAAATTTTGGAGATTGTAGACACATATTTGAGTGGTCCTACAAAGACAAGAACCTTCTACAATGAGAGGTATTCTATGATTCTTTTTGATAATTTTTCAAGAATGATGTAGGTAGCATTTCTTAGAAAAATATGAAGAATTTCATATGTTTGATTTATTTAAGAATAGAGTTGAAAATGAATATGTATTAATGATTAAATGTTTGAGATCTAATAGAGTTTACTTCAAATGAGTTTAATATCTTTTGTGAAGTAAATGACATCACTAAGAGATAGAAGGAGGTGGTTGATGAAGATATTTTGAGAATTTTATCGAACCTTAGAGAAGTATACGGGAAATACACTTGCTAGAGAAGGACTCTTGACAACTCTTCCTAAAAATGAGTATAGTGAGGTAAAATATTTAAAACCAACTCATAAAATTTGTAAATATTTGCAATCTACATTTGAAGGTGATAAGCATGGTAAAAAGGTTTGACTATAGAATTGGACATGTTAATTTCAAGATCCTAAGATGATCGACGATAAATATATAAGAATTTACTTTGGAAGAATATCAGATATTGTTGAAGGAATTAAGGCTTTTAATAGAACAAAAGATGAAGATACAGTTGTTGAAAACTGATTGATACAAGTATGACAATGTGTTTCAATTAGTTATTTGTGACTAATGCAAAACCTTCTACTTGTTGGTAAGACATTTGCTTAGTTGATCCGAGTACTATCATTTGTTTGATTGGTGAAGAGGATTTGATCAAATGAGATAATAAAGGCAACTAGATAAAATGTTAAGTTATGGTATGAAAATGGAGTACAAAGATCAGTTAAGATAGTGATACTATAGTGCATTGATTATCTACTTAAGGTTGCAAAGGTTGGATACATTGACAAAGTCTAGAAGAACAAGTAAGAAGAATTAAGTCTACCAAGCTTGATCAAGTGGATAGTAGGTGCCGAGAAAAGTTAGGGCAAGTTGAGAAAAAAATCACTTGGAGCAAAGAAAAGTCAAATTTTAGCATATTTCAAGTGATATAGTGTAAGCAAAGCAAAGTTTAGTTGATGTTGAGTACTAGTAAACTTTAGTGTTTGCTGAGTTATCTAGTTGAAGCCAAGTGAAAGAACAATATGGAAGCCGAGTGATAGCATATTGATTTCAAGTACCAATATTCAAGTTAAATGGTGGATTTGATGAATATGAGCTGAATTTTTTTTTTCTTGAATTTTGTGAAGCATGTGAAAGATAATTGTGATGAGTCAGTGGCACAGAATTCATGGTAAACCATTTTGAGGTGAATTCAAAGAGCATTAAAGGAGAAGTTTCTAGAAGGGATTAAAATAGAAAGATGGTTAGATTCATTGAATCTTATCTAACCCTACCTAACCCTAAAATGGACAATATAGGCTGATTAGTGAAAGATCTTAATTTTCTATTTATAGAGATGTTTGGTTAAAAGCAAGAGAGATCAATGTTAGAGAGCTTAATTTAGATAAGAGGTTTAAGAAATTTCTTCATCAAAGACCAAATAGAAGAGACTACTATTGGAAAATCAAGCAAGAAGGCTTAAGGATATGGATGTTTGAATGGTGAACAAGAAATTAGAGATGAAGTGTGTGAAAGAAAAGAAGAATGGAGGATTGAAACATACATCTATAATCTGCAAGTGACTTGTAAGTTGTTATTAGATCAAACCTTACTATTACTTTCTAATAATTGCACGAGTCTAGGGTAAATTGTTTTGATTAAGGTTGTCCTAACAATCATTTGTAAATACTTTGATTGGGTAACATTCCAAGTGAATGATCTAAAGTCCTCTAACAAGGCTCGCTCCTAAAAGGGTGATTGAAATCCTCTAACTAGGTTACATTTAACAGTGTACATTCTAACCTTTAATAGGATTGGCCTTTGATAGGTGTGCATGTAAAATCATTTTGTAAAATGTGTTATTGAATTTGTTATGTTTCATGCTTATATTTTGGCAAAGTTGATTTGACAGTAGCCTACAAGTTTAAGTTAATGTATGATCTAATAGATGCATGCATGTTGAATATGTTTTATGGTATGCATTCACTAAGTTGTGAAATTTTTTATTTGTACATCTAGACCTTGGATAACTAATTCACCCCCCTCTCAATTATTCTAAACAATTCCAACAATTGGTATCATAGCCATCTACTTAAGAGGACTAGTTTGAAGGTAGGAAAAGAAAAAGGTCAAGATGTCAAAAAGAGAGGTACCCAAGCTTAATAGAGATAACTTTTTTACATGGAAAAGTATGATGAAGATACACCTAGGAAGTCTTGGAGACCATGCAAAATCTACCTTCATCATAGAACATGTTGATCCTGTTGGAGCCCTAAATGCTGAAGGACTAAAAAAGAAGATAGAACACAATCAAGAAATGTTGGAGATTTCCTCTGCCCTAAGTTTTGTCAAGTTTGATGACATCAAGGATTGTGATAGTGCAAAGAAGGTGTGGGATACTCTTCACACCATCTATGGAGGTGATACAAATGTATCGAGAGCCAAATTTGAAAGTCTTAGAGGTAAGATCAATGATATGAGAATGCAAGAAGGTGAGAATGTTGCTAAATATTGCTTTAGGATAAAAGATGTTGTTGATTCTATTAGAGGATCTACTGGTAAGATAGAAGATGAGACTATATTAAGCTATGTTTTGAGAACACTGCTGCAAGAATTGGTGAACAAGATGAGGTTGTGAGAAATAAAGTAAGACTAGTATGTAAAGGTTATTCAAAGAAAGAAGGTATTGACTATGAGTAAATATTTTCACCATTTCTAGAATAGAAGTAGTTAGAATGTTTTTGACATATGCAGCTAACAAGAAATTCAAATTATATTAGATGGTTGTCAAATCAACATTTTTGAATGGTGAAATAGATGAAGAGCTATACATAGTGCAGCCTAATTGTTCTCCATTGGAAAATCAAGGAAATATGGTTTGTAAGTTGAAGAAGGAATTGTATTGATTGAAAAAATCTCCTATAGCCTGGTATGCGAGATTAAATAAGTATTCATAAAAATGGGGATTTTCTAAAGCTATTGCAGATAGTAATTTTTATTTAAAGGATATTGAAAATGACTTACTAATTATTGAAGTATTTGTGGGTGACACAATATTTGGAGATGATGATGAATCAAGTGAAGCATTTTTAACAAGACTTGATTTGAGATAAGTATGATTGATGAGATGAAATATTTCTTGGGATTGTAGATTGCGCAAAATGATGATAACATTTTCATATCACAAGCTGAGTGTTTGAAAAGTTTTTGAAAATATTTGGTTTGAAAAGTCATAAACCTATTGGAACACCTATGGTTATTGGTCATAAATTGTCCATCAAAGATGAAACCCCTACTTTTGAACAAAAAAGATATAGGTCTATGATTAGTGCTTTGAAATATCTAACACACACTAGACTTGATATAGATAACAAAATTGATATTGTGGAAATATTTCAAGATGGTCCCAAAGAGTAACAATATGTAGTAGTGAAAAGAATTTTTAGTTATTTGATGGGTAAATTTGATTTTGGATTATGGTATGATAGATCAAATGAATTTACCTTATGTTCATACACTGATGATAGAAAAAGTAAAAGTGGTGAATTATTTTTCTTGGGAGGAAGATTGGTTTCTTGGCTAATAAACAAAAAAGACTATATTTAATAGAGACTGACATATAAGTAGAGTATGTAGCAGAAAAAAATAGTTGTAATCAAATAATTTGGATGAAAAAAAATTGAAGGATATTGTAATTGAGTTCACATAGCCTATTATCATACATTGTGATAACACAAGTACAATGAGTATGTCCAAGAATCCTAATTTATATTGAAAGAAAAAACATATATCTATAATTATCAAGTATCTATTTTTGGGAAAGAAGGTGCAGAGGAAGAGATTATATTAGAGTATGTCATTAGAAAGGAGTAGATAAAAGAAAAATTTACAAAAACTTTACCAAGGGATACATTTGAGTACTTGAGAGTTATGCCTAGTGTTATGCCCCAACCTGCTTTTGAATAGTTGATTTAGAGATTGCATCACTTTAGTGGTACTACAAAACTATTTATTTATTTGGACTAGATGCTTGATGCTTCCTCTATGAAGGAGTATCTGTGTTTGAGCTAAGTCATGAAGAAATCTTGGTAACTGGTATTTAATAACATTTTTAGACACTTGATATTATTGACATTTTTTTACAGTTGATGTTCATAATGATGCCTTTGAAATTAATGTCAATAGGGAAGAGATACACATGAAAAAATCCTTTGATATGTATATCTAGGGGAGAAATAGCCTTGTATTTTAATTAAATGTCAATAGGAGAGATGTGCTTGTGAGATAGAGATTCAAGATTGATTTAAAGGATTTGACAAGGATTAATGAAGATAATTAGAAAAGATGTTGATGTATGGGGGAAATTAACACCTTTCTTATGTATGTTTTTTTATAGTAGAGATGACATTCATGGACAACACGAATGAGGGATTAGTTTCAATAGCAACATTTAGCATTCATGGAACTTAAATGTGTTTCATCTATCTTTCCATCAATGCAAAACATGAAGATTATTTACATGAATACTTATGATTTTCCTATGGGGTAGTATACTCTCATTTATATAGACATGATTAAGAGGTTTTGTGTTGCATTCATGATAAGTTTGTCATTTATTTCAAGATATTGGTTATTCTATGAAAATTGGAATAATAGAAGACACAATTAGGTTTCACAAGGATTGATGAATAAATTTTAGATTATGAAGACTTGAGATAATGTTCTATAGAGTTTCTTAATGTTATGTTTAATAGTGTGTTCATAAATGTGAAGACACTCAAGAGTTATTCAAGATTCATTAAGGACAATGCTTAAACCTTGTTTTTGGATAATGTTTCAATCACTCGTATTTGAATTGTATTTCCAAATAGAGATAGAATCTGGTCATGCATACTTGGATAGAGCTAGAAGACATTATAAAAAAATTGTACTCAAATATGCATATCCTTATGAGCACCAAGTAAAGAATCATGAATACTCTGACCTAATAGTTTATGTATAATTATGGAAAGATGCAATGTTGTAATGTAACATGTAAATATAATATCTCAAGATGGTCCTATATTATAATTTTAATTTGGAAAATCCTTAAGGATAACTCAATAAATAAAATTTAGGACTTGGTATAAAGGACAAATGATTTCCTTGTGGTAGAGTGTGGTATTGCATGGTTTTATGTGAAACATGAGTATGTGAGCTTATATGTGAGATCCAATGAACCTATTAAAGAATATTTTTTGATTAGAGAAGTGTATGGTACAACTAATGAAAATTTAGTCAAGAAAGTATTATATCTAGAAAACAACTTGAGGTATGTCTGTATTATTCAGTGTGGATAGTACAAAGACTATTTCGACAATGGGTCATTTTGTCTTCCCATAAACTCCTAACAAGGTTGACACAACTCCTAATAGGGTTGAAATCTTCTAACATGGATTCAAAGTATCCTAAAAAGGACTTATATGTACTAATTTTATTTCATTGACTCCTAATAATAGGATCCATCCTCTTACAAGGAGCTTATATATTAGTAAATCTCTTTTGTGCGTACCATTGATGTTTTCCTCCTAATCAAGGGTTTCACTAGTGATGTAAGCATCATTATAAAACCCCAAGAACCCCTAAATCAGTCATGAAGTTCCATAATAAATATAATTTATTCAATATTATAGAGGAATCAATACATATTTCCTAATAAAATCATCCATCAAATCACCATTATGAAATATAAAATCAGTCTTGAAAACATAGACTTCAATTTTGCCATTCGAAATAGACCTGCATACAAAGATTCATAACTTTTTAATAATATATTATTTCTTCAATTAAACCATCCACATTAGGTGAAATTAGGTTTCTAATAACATATCAAAAACTTAGAAACATCCCAAGAGTATGATCCAAAGTTATGGCCTATACACCGAGACCCATTTTCTGTGACTCCATTGAGGATGGTTAAAAACCAAGTTTCACTAACATGGATATAACTTATACAAAAATTAACAAAAATGTACCAAATAAATTTTATTATAAATTTGATTCATTCCTTTGTCCAAAAATAAAATTTTCCTCCCTTCAAACAAAAATTAAACATTCATACATGTTGCTTCAATATGACTGTAATTTGAAAATCCAAAAAAAAAGTCATCCATAGAATGGTTTTGACTTTTTGAAATCTACATAAAATAAACTCAAACCAAAAGAAATTGAAGGGTTACTCATTTTTCCACTCTACTATATCAATAATACATCATTTTCAGGTTGTACATGGATGTACAAAGGCTAAAAACAATATGAGAATTAAAAAGCCAATCAAAACAACAAGTTAGAATCACTCTAGATTTGCTTCAAATGTTACTAATTTCTTCCCTTCTGATTTTGTTCTACCTTACAATGATTTTTATAGTTTCATGGTCATTTTATACCTTCCAAATACAAACCATAACCTTTGGCTTTCCTTTTTCAACTTTAACGTAATTTTACATTGCTGCATTTTTTGCAATTCTTCACCATCTTGAAAGCTTTTGAGACTTTTAAAAAATGTGATGCCATGACTTTAAATAAACATTAAATAAATATTTAAATTCCCATTTAATATTTTTTTACATGGTTATTATCCTCTCAAGGGTCATTTTACAACTTTTGACATGTTAAACAAATTAGGACCTTAGTTATGACAATGTGGACAAAATTACATTTTTGTGACAACTTTTCTTTTCAATTGGACTCTATTACATAGAATCACATTGAAAAATATATGGATGAACATAAATGATTAAAGGAAAAATTATGATATCATTTAATTATATGATGGCTAAGTGTTCTTGTACCATACTCTCAACCTTGAAATGTTTCCATGTCCCATGGAAATGTGGTGGTGATAACCTTCAAAAGAAGCTTTGCCTCTTTGCCTCCATCTACGTTTAATTTCTTTTATGTTCTTTCTATCCAATAACTATGATTCTAATCAATGGAATTTAAGTGGCTTCCTCCAAGGTACCATAGGTATCATAAGTTCACTCCTCCATGGTACACCAAACACAAACAACTTGCCTCAACTAAGAGTCCTCTCTTTTCTCTCTCCCCAGGTATTTTGGAAACCAAAATGGAGCTTCTTCTAAGGCCCTTAGACCATCTCCTATAGCTCCTTAGGCAGACCTTCATGTCCTCCCCTTTGTAGTGAGTGAACATGCACCTGTAACCAAAACTCAATAATAAGAATCAAATATCCATCTTCTTTCCAACAAGGTCCTAGTATGAATCCTTCCCACTTTGAAGAGCTTCTATATTTGATACAAATATGGTGTTATTATGCATGGTTATCTTCTTATGGTTTTTGCATAATTTTTGATTGAATGTTTCAGATTTAATAAGGTTAATAAGAGTAGTTTTGTGGACTTTGGGTCCTTTATCTTTGTGGACTTTACATTCTAACAACACAACACAACACACACACACACACACACACACACACAAAATAAAAATAAAAGATTTTGAATGTCTTCCTTCATAAGAATCCGGGTGCACCTGTAAGATTTTAGAATAAAATGAATTTCTTTTGCTATGGAAAATCATATTTTTATTATTTGTATTTTTGTCTTTCACTCACAATATAAGCTTTTTACTTTGTATTTGTGCTATCTTATGTTAGGAAGGTTGTATATGATCAATTATAATGCTAGAATTACATTTGTAATTTGAATCACAAAGTTCATTCATCGAGACCCATCTAGATAAAAAATGGAATAGTAAAGAATAAAGAAGAAAAGTTAAATAATTCTAGATTCATGTACAAATGTCTATAGAAGAATCCAATAAAAATTGATGTTTGGTGTTGTATAGCTTTCTTGGATAAAATGCCTAACCATTTAAAATTAACTATTCTGTAATTTTTCATTTTGTTTTAGATAAAATGCCTAACCAAATTAAATTAACATAAATATCAATAGTATATTTTGAAACATATGAGTCAAGCCTATAACCTAGTAGTAGAAATCACATGGAATTTAGCCTAGAATAGTAAAAATTAGCCAAGACTAGGAAAGGAACATCCTCACATATCTAAGGTATATCTAGGAAAGGTGGAGGGTTTAATTCATTCTTCTTCTTGCTAATATGTTTAAGGTTCAGTTCTAGACATTGGAAAGGTTGAACTATCTATAATATCTTCTTTGGTCTCCTTCTCTTTACAACACACAGAAACAAATACATGGTGAAAAGTGGTATTATAAAAAATGTTTCATAAGAGGTTGGGATCAATAATCAGAATGCCATATCAATAAATTTCCCCATCACACCATCCTCGAGAAGAGGAGTTATCAAATAATGAAGAATCCTCTGAAGGAACCCTTGCCTCAAAACTAGAAGTATTTCTCACATAAGAAAAAGAATATGATATTATTGAATAGAAAAATAATATAGTTATAAAAATAATATCCCTAGAATCAATGGGATTATGCACCTATGGATTATAAGAACAAGCTTTAGAACAATTGTGAAATTAGTATGTTTAGTATTTCTTTTTGGTTATGCATATTTACAATTCCAATAAGAAGAAATAAGAGAACATTTCCATTAAGATAAGATATTTAGTTATATAAAAAATTTCAAGACTCATTATTATTGATTTTGAGAAGAGAGTATATAGTTATATTATAAAATAGGATACAACTAATTGTACTCAACAAGTTATTTCCAAAATAGCATAGGGATCAGCTACATTGAGTTCCTTGAGGACAACATCACATAAAAGGCTTAAGGGCATGATCTATAAACTATGAGAGAAACCCTACTAAAGATTGGCATTCAAGCAATCTGATTACATCCAAGCATCCTTCCTAAATTTAGTAATAAGATTAACTTGGATATCTTATTTATTTTATAAATATTTATACATAGTTATTGACATAAATTATAATAATATGAATTAAAATAAATATATAGAATTCAATATAAATTAATAATGTATGTTAATTTATGTTGAAATAGTCTAGATTGCAAGGGCACAATATACTTTGTCAATCTCAAATTCAATTTTAATTCAAGCTTGAATCATCAATTTAAGGTCCATATTTATAAGGAAATTTTAATATCATCCCATGTAATATGGTGTAATATATATGGAAACTCAAAAGGAATTCAAATTAATATGTGTGAGTCAACAATCGATATTATTTAAGTGATATAGCTTATGACTTATGAGTTATCAATTGTGAAATGTGTTCTCAGTTATGTATTTAAGTTTGTGTATTTTTAATAAAGTTTTGGGTGTAATATAACCATCAAAATGCAATAGTACCTAGGTTTCCTGAACCTAAGTGAACTCAAAGACATCCAAGCCTAGAACCAAAACCCATGCCAAATTCTACCTATATGGTGACATTTTCAACAAAATCCTAGCAAATAAGCTCATAAAGAATGATAATAATGAAAATTTTGAACAACTTACTAACCACTTGAAATATTGTCAACAAGAATGTAGAAAGATGGAAAAAAAAGCTTCCATATGGTTTAGTTCACAACACTTTTGTTTCAATAACCTAAAGAACTTGATGGATTTAAAATAAATTCATACAATGGTTTTTTTTATCTTACCAATGATAATAGATGAACTAAGAATCTAAAAAATTAGTTTTTATTAACACTTACCTCAAGGGCTCTATGAATCATAAAAGAACCCATCACTTTCTCCTTGGATACAAGGTATGTTAAAATTTATCACCATGTGTCAAAGTTACTAGTCCATAGACTTCTCTTTCTTCCCAACATTTTTTGTCCCATTTATTTTGCATTCATTTCAGCAGGACAAGTTTTGTATTAAAAAATGTTATTAGTAGAAGTGGCATCTATGTGTGCAATGGGTAAGCTAAGAGTTGTGGGACATCAATTTCAAAAAAAAATTGTTTCCTTTTTTGCATATATTAATGAAGTGCAATGATGAAATGAGAGGCTATAAAATGCATTAATGAAGTAGCTATCTATCTCTGTAACCTTATGAACATTCCTTTCTATGTCTCTCTACTTCCCTTATTTTTACTCTCCTATCTCCATTTCTCTTGCTTCCCATATTACTTTTATACATATCTATCTACCTATGTCTCTTTTAACATATTAGTTACACTTTGACCTCTCTCTCTCTCTCTCTCTCTCTCTCTCTCTCTCTCTCTCTCTCTCTCTCTCTCTCTCTCTCTCTCTCTCTCTCTCTCTCTCTCTCTCTCTCTCTCCGTCCCCACCCTCTCTCCCCCACCCCACCGCTCTCTCAAAATACATACATACATATATAGTGGCCCTCTTTCTTTCTAACTCTATGTTCATCTTTACCTATAGATATGTCTCCCTCTTGTTCCCCCTTTCCATGAATATCATGGTAGATATTGTACCATTTTATGGTTTTCATTTCATTAGTACGCATAATATTGTCTATGTTACTTATAGACAAATAATTTTTTTAAGGCCCAATACTTTATAACCTAGGCTTAGATGCTTTAAAATGGATATGACTTTTAGACTTATTATAAATAATTATATTTTAATTGGTATGCTAGATCTATTGGTGCTTATTTGTTTGGATTATTTTTTGGATGATGTGCTAACTAAGTAACCTTGTAAGTAGGATATTTGTGAGAATTACTTATAATATAGTCTTAAAAATAACAATATATACATCATACCACAAAACTTCTTAAATACATTGAAATCTTTTTGCCTAGATAGATATCCACCAAAGGGACTTCTAGTTTCTTAAGTACAATCTTCTTCTATGATCTATAATACCATATTTTAGTGTCATTTTTATTCTTATTTTACTTTCTTGCTATTATTGTAAAATATGGTAAAAATGAATAAAATAATTATAATTATAATATTACTATAAAATTAAAATTCATTGACATAAAATATAATATCTAATAATAATTTAAACTATACAATATTATTTGTTAAGAGAATTGAATTTAATTATCTTACTTTGTATAGATTAATTTCAAATAATGTACTAGTTGACATATATTTGATTAAATTTAAATATATTATATGACGTTAATTTTTTAATTAAATGACTATCCAATATTTTTGGTGTGCACAAGGGAAAATGGTTAGTGGAACATCTGGCAATCAAATTCTCTTCTATTGTACACATTTTCTTTGACCCTTTCTTCTAATTTATTTTATTTTGAAACCTATTTAAAGCAACTCAAATGATGAGTTCAATGAGGATTTGGATTCAATTTGAATAGATTCAAAAGAATCTTCACTACATGCTAGCTATGCAACCACCATTTTAAACTACACTATGATTTATTTCTAATAAATAATAAACCCCTAGAAGTTGGGTCCTCCCCTGTACTTGAATGTTTTATAAATTTTAAGCACTTATTTTAATTTTAATTTCACAAAAATTCTAAGAATTTTGGTTGATTTATAACATTTGATTACTTCAAATCTTATTAAAAAGTCATTGATCATGGAGAAAGAAGTCTTAAAATAAAAAGGATTGTTTTGAAATATATTTCTATGATTTAAATTTTTTACATATGAGATACTTTTGATAGAAAGTCAATTTTTGATATTTATATCATGATTCAACCATGTATGTTTTAGTCAAACTCATTAACTTATGTGTACTTAAACAAGGAGCTTCCTCCAAGGTTAAGCCTAGTTTTCTTGAGAATGTTTTTGAAAAACCTTCAACAATTGTTGTTCCTTAGAAACCATTATTATAAATCTCCTTAAGTTCACTTCTTTATAAGTAGGATGTATTATCTACAACAAGTCAAATTTTAATATGGCTACTAGGATTCATTGTGTATTTTTTAGTCAAAATCATTGATGCATGTTTACCAAGTAATGGTTCACAAGAAGCCATATCACATGAGAATGAATGCAATAATTAGTACTCATCAAATCTAGGTGATTCTCATGCCTACGTAGAGGTCAACCATCCTAGTAGTATTCCAACTCAAGCATTCTTAACCACATAATTTTATCAAAGATTAAGCACACTTTTCTAGAAACCCCATTTGTAAAACCTTCAACAAGTCTTACACCTCATGAAATATTCTTTTTATTATTTTTATGGAGGTCAGCTTTATTCACCTAGCCTCTTTGGTTAAGAACAAAAGAGTGACGGGTATCTATTCTCCCAAACTCGCCCAAGGCACCATTTCGACCTCATGTCTTTTAAGCATCGAGGGGCATTGCACTCAACAAGACATGATTCTTGGTAGGCTCTTTGTGAGCCTTTCAACTTCACCAGTAGACCAAGGACACTTTGACATGAAATATTCATTCTAAATCTACATAAATGTATAATAATTTTGCTCCAATAGTTTATTATAGACTACCAAACATTGAACTTATGAAATAATAATTTTTAAAGGAATTAAAGGACAGCAATATAAAGTAAATGAATAACCAATTCCATTTTTGACAAGATTTAGTCACTTGAAGTCATGAAGGGGTGAATGTACAAATTTGTGTCACCTTTCAGGTTGACTCATCAAAACTATTTAATTTAAGTATTTCTATCTAAAAACTAATTTTAGTAAAACATATGATCTAGATAAATTCATTCTAGCTAAGTTATATATGTTTGCAAACTTTTCCAATTTGGAATACTTATTAAATGCATGTTTTATACTATTTTGTGTCTAATTACTAAAGTAATAAAATTATTTCTTAAAATTGACTTTTTAATAACTTTTACTCTTTTAATGATATTTTTTTAATAACATATAAACATCATTTTACATAGCTCAATGTTAAGAATATTCTCATTTATATTTTATAGCGTTTTACTTAGAAATAGTTTAATTTACTTAAAAAATACAAGTATGTATTATAACACTTGAGAAGATGTTGATTTTGAGAAAGATAAAAATAGTTAATCTTATCAAACCAATTTAAAATGAATATGACATTTTAGAGGAGAGAGTCCTCTTCCAAAATATATAAATTGTCTTTTTGTCAGAGTAGATTTATTTTGAAAACTATGGTGGGAGATGAAAACTATCAATTTTAGGTGAGTTGAAATTTGAATTGTTATTAAAAAAGAAAATATAGGTCAAAAACAAATTTTTGTTTTTGATTGTTCTAGCTATATATAAAAGACCCCTAGAAGTTGGGTAGTCCCATGTACTTGAGTATTTTATAACTTTTAAACACTTATTTTCATTTATATTTCACAAAAATTCTAAGAATTTTGGTTGATTTATAAGCATTCAATTACTTCAAATCTAATTGAAAAAACATCGATAATGGAGAAAGAAGTCTTAAAATAAAAAAGGATTTTTTTCGAATATATTTTTGTGATTTAATATTTGTATGTATGAGATAGTTGCTATATATTTTCTATAGCAACTCAAGTTTTGATATTTATATCATGATTCAACCATGTATGATTTAGTCAAACTCATTAACTTATGCATTCTTAATCAAAGAGCTTTATGTAAGGTTAAGCCTAGTTCTCTTGAGAATCTTTTTGAAAAAACTTCAACAACTATTGTGCCTTAGAAACCATTATTATAAATCTCCTTAAGTTCACATGTTTATAAGTAGGAGGTATTATCTACAACAAGTCAAATTCTAATATGGCTACCAGGATTCATTGTGTATTTTTTTAGTCAAAATCATTAATGCATGTTTACCATGTAATGGTTCACAAGAAGCCATATCCCATGAGAATGAATGCAATAATTAGTACTCATCAAATCTAGGTGATTCTCATGCCTACCTAGAGGTTAACCATCCAACTCAGGAATTCTTAACCACATAATTTTATCAAAGATTAAGCAAAATTTTCTAGAAACCCCATTTGTAGAACTTTCAACAAGTGTTAAACCTAATGAAATATTCGTTCTAAATCTACCTAAACTTATACCAATTTTGTTCCAATAGTTTATTATAGTCTACCATACATTGACCTTATGAAATAAAGTGTTTAGAAAATAAAGGACAAAAATATAAAATAAATGAACAACCAATTCCATTTTAACACAATTTAGTCGCTTGAAGTCATTAATGGCTAAATATACAAATTTGTGTCACCTTTATGGTCGACTAGTCAAAACTGTTGAATTTTAGTATTTCTATCTAAAAATTATTTTTTTTCAAACATATGATCTAGATAAATTCATTCTAGCTAAGTTATATATGTTCCCAAACTTTTTAAATTTGGAATACTTATTAAATGCATGTTTTATACTATTTTGTATATAATTACTAAAGCAATAAAATTATTTCCGAAAACATACTTTTTAATAACTTTTACTCTTTTAATATTTTTTTGATAACATATAGACACCATTTTATAGAGCTCAATATTAAGAATATTCTCATTTATATTTTATAGCGTTTTAATTAGAAATAGTTTATTTACTTTAAAAATGCAACAAGTATGTATTTTAACACTTGAGAAGATATTGATTTTGAGAAAGATAAAAGTAGTTAATCTTATCAAACAAATTTAAAAATAATATGACATTTTAGAGGAGAGAGCCATGTTCCAAAATATATAATTTTTCTTTTGGTTAGAATAGATTTGTTTTGAAAACTATGGTGGGATATGAAAACTATCAATTTTAGGTGAGTTGAAATTTGAATTGTTATAAAAAAGAAAATATTGGTGAAAAACCAATTTTCATTTTTTATTGATCTAGCCATATATGTCATCTATAATATAATTTGAAATAAAAGGAAAACAAATTTATTTCCAAATAGTATTATGGTGGGAGCTAGACCCTCATTTTCAGCTTTTTTAGAACTAAAATACTATCCTTAAAAAATAGGAAAAAATATCAATTCTTATTCCAAATAATAATTAAAAATAATAATCTTAAAATTTTTCTATTTGTACACATTTGATTAGTTTATGAAATTTTTTAATTTGAAATAATAATACAAGTTTTATGTCAATGAAGTTGAAGAGTTAATACTTGTGTTAACCTTTTCCTTTATAAAATGGTGACATAGGTTTGTGCTTTTACCTAAATAACATTAAAATGTGTTCCATAGGCATATGTCCATAAAACATTAGATTTGAGAAAAAGGATATCTTTTGCAATCATAAAGATTGTATTTTCTATGATTATTTTGGCATCTGAATTTCATCTTTCTTAGCCATTGATTCTAGAAATATACATTGATTTAGTATATGAAACAAAAAGAAATGGTATATAAATCCAAAAAATGAATACAGTCAAGTTCTTTCCATTAAAGGTTAATATATTATTTGGGAATTTGAAATGTGTCAATGATATATTTTGGCAAATTGAGCAATAATTTATTGGCTTTACAAGGTAATCATTTCCTTGGCCTATGCCTAGACATCTACCTCTATTACATGCGATTTAATAAAGAAGTGCAGATGTAGATTGTGAGTTGATTTCAATTGTTATGAGTTTTTCCATATGTAAACTCATTACTTCCATACCCTTGAGAATTTATAAAATTATGTGCACCTAGACATTGTTTTTTCTTCCCATTGATTAGCTAAGCTATCATATCTCCTAATTTGAAATCTTAATTAAACCATCAACTTTTGAAATAATATCTAAATATAATAAATCAATAACTTCCAAATTTAACAAGTCTAAATATAGACAATCATTTAAGATATTATAATATATAAATAAACATTATTAAATATAATAAAGAATTGTTTAAGTAAGTACATTATTGAAAATCTATTGTTAATATAAAACTTGATGACAATAGAATTAACATAAGTATTATTATAATTATAATAAAATTTAAATATAAATAAATAATAAGATAACGACGTGTCATGGTAACCATGTAACTTAATTAACTATGTAATGAAGTGGTAATATTTAATTGATAAAGTAAATTATATATATGAAATAAAATTAATAAAAATAATAATATATATGATATATATGGAACCTAATTATGACACATAGGATACTGAATGAAATAATTTTGGATGAGTATACAGTAAAAATTAGATAATGTTCTAAATGGGGACATTACAAATGGTATGGTATAGAGCATATTCCTAAGAACCTGAAGATAAAGAAAACATATACATCTATTATTAATTCTAATCAACGTTGAAAAGTGTTTGAAGGAATTGACATTGAATAGTAGCAATAAGATATCATTTGCATTATACTGAAGGGCAGCTTAGAGAAATCAACTAGAAAGGCCCTCCGTTGCACAAAACCAAACCAGTATATTCCATAATTTCGGCGAGACTTTTAATACTCAATCATCATTTTCCTATGATAAGTCAGAAATCTTACAAGAATAAAAGCAAAGACGCATGCAAACACAGTGTACTATTCATTATACAATTTATACAATTTCACAAAACATATCCATGTTCACTTGAGAAAGAGAATTTGATCAATCCGCACAATCTAGAATAGAGTCTACGAGATCACCCTTATTACTACAAGAGAACTCATTAAATTATTTCTGCAATCCAATTATATACCAGTTTTACATGATCCCATACCATTGGTTCAGGTGATCTCCACAATTGACTTACTAGTAAGTCAGTTAACAAAAAATATGTAGATAATTGTAGAGTTTATCAGTATCTTTTTTAGGGTGATCATTCATCAAAAGCCATAATTGCTGGACTGAAATAATCATAGTGGTAATAGTGGTAATGCATTTAACGGCTTGTGTCTAAAGAGATCAATAATCAATAACATTGATGAATTCCTTGACGATCACATTGTAGAAGGCTGAAGGATTAAGACAAAATGATCAGCCACTCCATAAATACTAGTCAAGAATTGTACATACAATCAATGGTCCATACATACTCAGTAGTATGGTCAATAATAGCTCTATTGGCTACCAATATATCATTATATCGTCTTTTCATGTATCTGATCAAAACAACCAAGGAGATTACCAAAGCCACTAGAAAACAATTAGAAGGAATAATGGCAATTAAATATTGGAAAAGTTGCAAAAAAATATGTATCGTCCAATAATGTATCCCTAAATTCAACTATTTAAACATATGAGTTTTGTTGTGGGAAGTCAAACCATTAGATGGAAATATATAATTTATATCCACCAATTTAAATGGGAGATTAAGTTGATACCAAAAAGTATCGCAGAAGACCAACAATTAATGTAAAGATCTATAAAAAAAACTAAGAAAAGGATAAAGAAAGGAACATTAGATAAGATGAGAGACCACACAATGATAGTAATACATAAATTCATAAATCACCATTTCAAAAAAGAGGTATCTATTGTACTATCTTGTTTGAGTCAGTCATTAGTACTTATAAGATTTTGAATGAATAAGATTTCAGTAACTATATTTACTGAACCTTGTCATTTGCGACATAGTGAATTAAGAAATGAAATAATTTAAATGTATTTGTAAGAATACACATATATATATATATAATTGATAAAAATAATTATATAATCAATATATTAAGTACATATATATGAAGTTATGAGATTTCATCAATCTAAAATATAAATTTGATTTATAGTTCTTTGTGATTATATATAATGTAATTCATACATGTGTTATTTAATGTTAGATAAAACATATATATTAAATAAAAAAGAATTAGATGGATACATTATACATTTAGTTTATATGGGAGAATGATCTAATATATATTTATAATAGTTATCATACATAAAATAATTCATGTAGGAATGACATCAAAATTATGCATCACTTATGTGATGCATGTTTATTAACATGGTTAGTTAATCCTCACTAATAAAAATAAGTGGGTAGGGAAATTGTGAATGAAAAATAAACTTATCTCTCAATACTCAATTGATAACATTTAACCAACAATTACTTATGAAAAAAGGTAACTTTTAATATGTAGACATTATATTGGCAACAAGAAGAACATTGAATATTGATATATTTGATAACCCTCAAGTTGGAAACTAATGTGTGTGTATATATATATCTTTTCATGTCTACAGATTGATTTTAAAATAGAATGTTATCATTATTACATTAAATCATTGTTTCACAAGCTAATTTAAGCCTTGTGGTGGAATGGACTATGTTGCATCATACAAAGGCACTAGGTAAGGTCTACGGTGGAATGAGCTTGAGATACAACATACAAAGGCACTGATAAAGCCTATGGTGGAATGAGCATGAGATACATCATACAAGGGCACTAGGTAAGGCTTGTGGTGGAATGGGCAAGTAAGTTATATCATATGAAGGAACTATCTTGGAAGTAATGATCATAGTGAGATAATTACAATAAGGGGGAACAATGAACTCCACTAGGCACACCACTTCATATGATATTGGGCTGAGGGAGTTAGAGGTTCTACCCTTGGGCCTAGGGTTGGGTAACAGGGCACCCTATTGTAGTTCTTCCTCTAAACCTAGAAGGATGTATTGATTATCTAAGTATACCACCTTGAAAAAAACTTGTCATAAAGGCCAAGGAGGCCAAATTTCCAACCTTGGGCTTAGACTGAGATAGTGTAAAAATATTGAAGAAAACAAGCATGTTGTTAAGTAGGCCACCTCGTGTAGATGCCTAATACCTACCACCAAGACCAAGAGGGTCAAAGTCCTGCTCTTGGGCTTAGTATGAAATAATCTTGAACCTAATTTACCATGACACAACTATTTGAAATTTATATATGTATAAATAATTTTGTAGTTCCAGGGTTCATAATCAAGGAAGTATCCTAAAAAATTATAAATTATAGCTTTTAATCAAGAAATTTCATAACATCTGTATTATGTGTTTATATTGTGTATGCTTCATGCCTTCATGTATTCATGTGTCTACATTGTATAGTTTGTGTCCTCATGCATTCATATATTTACTTTTTGTACACTTTGTGCTTTCTAACACCCAAGTGCATACTCAATTTTTTTATGTTGACTCTACATAGAAGGATTTATATAAACTATCATTGCTTGAGAACAAACAATTTTGAGAGGGGGAGCTTTTCATATCCCCTAATTTGAAATCTTTAGTAAACTATCAACTTTTGAAATAAGATTTAAATATAATAAATTAATATCTTTGAAATATAATAAGTATAAATATACATAATAATTTTAAATATTTTAATATATAGACATATAAAAGCACAAACCTATGCCACCCTTTTATAAAGGAAAAGGTTAACAAAAGTATAACTCTTCAACTTCATTGACATAAAATCTATATTATTATTTAGAATTTGAAAATGATAGAAACTAATGAAATGTGGAGAAATTAAGAAACTTTAGGAATTTTTTTTTTAATGATTATTTGCAATAAGAATTGATATATTTTCCTAATTTTTAAGGATAAGTTTTGAGTTGCTTAAAAACATTGAAAATGAGGAGTCTAGTTCCCACCATAATAGTATATGGAAATAAACCTTTTTCCTTTTATTTCAAATTATGCTATAGATGGTATATATATAGCTAGATGAATCAAAAACTCAAATTGGTTTTTGATCTATATTTTCTCTTTTATAACAATTAAAATTTCAACTCACCTAAAATTTATAGTTTTAATCTCCCACCATAGTTTTCAAAACAAATCTATTCTAACAAAAAGAAAAATATATATTTTGGAAGAAGAATCTCACCTCTACAACACCATATTCTTTTTAAAAATATTTATTAAGATTTACTATTTTCTTCTTTTTTAAAATCAACATCTTCTCAAGTGTTAAAATACATACTTGTACTATTTTTAAATTACAATAAACTATTCCTAAGGAAAACACTGTAAAATCTATATGAGAATATTCTTAACATTGACCTCTATAAAATGGTGTTTATATGTTACTAAAAAAATATCTTTAAAATGAGTATAAGTTATTAAAATTTTAGTATTCTAAATAATTTTATTTCTTTAGTAATTAGACACAAAATAATATAAAACATGAATTTAACAAACATTTCCAACTGTAACAGTGTGAGAACATATATAACTTAGGTAGAATGAATTTATCTATATCATATGTTTGAACAAAATTAAATTTTAGATAGAAATGCTAAAATTCAATAGTTTTGATGAGTCAACCTAAAACATGACACAACTTTGTACGTTTACCCATAAATGACTATTACTCAATATAATAAATAATTGTTCTAGTAAATACATTATTGAGAATCTATAGTTAATATAAAATATGATGGCAGTAGGATTATGTGAGTATTATTATAATTATAATAAAATTAAAAAATATATACAAAGAATAGTATATTATTAAATCATATAGATAAATAATAAGATAATATTGTGTGATGGTAACCATGTAACTTAATTGACTATGCCATGAAGTTGTAATATTTAACTGATAAACTAAATTATAAATTCAAAGTAATATATTAATAAAAATAATAATATATATGATATATTTAGTCAAATGGTTCCAAAGGCCATGACCCTTGTGATTACCACATATATAAAAAGGTGATGGAACCTATATTACGGCACATAAGATATTGAATGAAATAATTTTGGATGAGTATATAGTAAAAGTTAGATAATGTTCTAATTCATGATATTACACAAGCACTCCACATTCATCAACGTTACTAGTAAGATAATCTAAAATACAATAAAATCTTAATTAATCCTCCATAAAGTGGAATACCATACTAGAGGCATGTTTTATAACATGTAGGAAACATTCCTTTGCCTTCATATTTGATCTTCATTCTTTATTTTCACCCACTCTGTCTATAGATATCTTCAAGGTTTTTTTGTTGCATCTTACATTTTTCCTCAAAATTTTCTATAGAATTTCTTTTAATTTTCTTTTTATACCTTTTTTTGTTTTACATTTCCAATTTCATAATCTCCATGAGGAATTGATCATGGTGTGTGATGTTATGACATCTTGGCCTAAAGGATACAAAATAATATTAAACCGTTGTACTTTTATGCACCTTTATTCCAATAGAATTGTGAAGGAAAATTGGAGTGAAATTTACCTCTAACTTTGCTAGACATTTGGTCTAAGGAATTGCGCTATATATCATTTGTAGGCATGAAATTTACTATTTGGTACTCTAACTAATTCTATGCATATTCTTATTGTATTCTATGCAGTTTTGCTTTATTTTCTAGACATCTATTGCTAGATGCAATGAATTTTTAATCACTTCTAGAACATCTATTTCATTGAATTCATACAACTAAGATCCCTTCTAGCACTTTGGTATATGAGATAACACTATCAATGTAATAATTCTACTATAACCTAGTATTGAACCATTCTAATTATAAATATTTGAACTCAAATATTAGTTGGAGAACTGATGCATAGGGCTCTAAGATAACCAGTGATTAATCTTCTCTTTCTTCACCAATTAGATTGCTTTATTATCAATATTCACTTTACTTCTTTTCAATTGAAACAAATAATCGATTGTTACTAGCACTGTTCCTAGTATGTACGATGGCACATTTCTTTGTCCCAAATAAATGCTCTCATTGGTTTCAATGTAGGAGAAGATGTGAAAATCAAAACAACTATTGGAGTTACCATTATTGCGGGTGAAGGTAGCGTGTTTCTACATCAAGAGGTAGACTATCAAAGTTTTGGACTTATCATTTTGGCAGGTTCTCATCTTTGCATGGTGACAACACTTGACATGGTTGTTGGAAAACTTGAATGTTGAAGAGCTAGCAAGTTGTCCTCAAGCCCCACACCCATCTACCCTATCAGGTCACCACAAACATCCATAAATGGCAGGCATTTATTTTTGGTAGGTGAGATTTTGAATTTGGACATTGAGGGGGAAAGATATGACAAAAGGAATGTAAAACATTTTCAATTTCAATAGAGTTAAAGCATATTCAGCAGATTAGTAGTTGCAGAGCAGAGCAGAGAAGGAAGAAGGAAACAAGTTTGTGCCTGTAGTTACACGTACTTCCCCTGTTCACTCTGTGAGTTTATTATTGTTTGGTTTTGTCCTGTTGAAGTAGTGATTGCTCTAGGCACCTTTTTATGTAGCCATTAGAGTTTCAGGTTTATAGGTTTTTGAAGTATTAAAGTTGTTTGAAGTTTTACCAGTTTAGGGTTATTTTTAGGGTTTTCTGGTTGAAGTCGAATGCTCCCAGATTTTGTAATAGTTTAATGAAAGATTGAATAGAAAGAAAGCAGGCATACTTGAATATATCTTCCTCTTCTATTCATTGCATTTGACAAGTTTGTTTGAAAGGTTAAAGCTTTGGCTTTCTGGTTTTACTGGTGAAAGCATTCACGCTGAATTTCTCTAAGTTATAATTTTTTTAGTTTGGAATAGAACACTCAGCATCCTCTTTCTCAGTTGGAGCTGAGCTCACTCAACATCGATTGTTGCCGAGCATTTCCTTTGGAGCTGAGCTTACTTGACATCCATTGTTGCGGAGTATTATTTCTTTGAGTGCCCAGTGCATTTGGCACCTTCAAGTGTCGAGAAACCTATCACTCGGCACCATCAAGTGTCAAGCAAAACTAGCACTTGGCACCTTCATGTGCCGAGCAATTTTTAAGTGCCAAGAAAATTTTTAGGTTTAGGGTTGTGAGTTGTAATTTAAATTTATAATATTTCTCACATGGTATCAGAGCTTTAAGGCCCCACATCCACAGTGAGTTAGGGAATTTTTTTTCTTGGGATATTTGACATGGCAGGAGATGCAGGAAAGATATGGCAGAAGCCATCATCCTTTAATGGGAAAAATTATGATACATGGGCAAAGAAGATGAAGACCATAATGGTTGCAAATGATTTGTGGGAGTTTGTAGTTAATGGATTCAATGATGTGATTGATCCAACTCAGTATGCTATCCTCACAAATGCACAAAAGACGCATTGAAAGAGTCAAGGAGGAAAGACGCAAAGGCATTAAGTCTTATTGAAGTAGTAAAGATAGAGACAATTTTCCCAAAGATTGCAGTAGCAAATTACGCAAAGGAAGCATGGGATATCCTTGAGATGAACTTCAAGCTGACTGATAAAGTCCATACAGTAAAGCTATAGAATATAAGGAGGGAACTTGAGAACCTTCAGATGAAGGGAAATGAATCAATTGCAGACTTCAGTTCAAGGACCTCCCATGTAATTAATCAATTGAAGTCAAATGGAGAAGACTATCAAGAGCAGAGGATAGTGGAGAAGATATTGAGGAGTTTACCTCATAAATATGACAATTTGGTCATGACCATAGAAGAGGCAAAAGACCTCATTGTTTTGACAATGGATGAGTTGATGGGTACACTTCAAACCCATGAGCATAGGATCAATAGATATACTTCTTCATCTTCCCAAGAGCAAGCATTCAAGGCTTAGACGAATCCAAGAGGAAGGGGGAGAGGAAGAAATGGCTCAGGCAGAAACTCTAGAGGAAGAGGTTGAGGAAATGGAGGACAAAGAAATGCTGCATCAAAAAGATCAGGAAGAGTAGATGGAGAAAGTAGCTCACAAAATACCTCAAGAGGAGGTAAGAAAAACTACAACTCAAATAAGAGTAATGTAGAATGCTACTACTGTCATAAATATGGGCATTGTGCAAACGAATGCTGGAAGAAGCAAAATGAATAGTTAGGACAAGCAAATGTGGCTGATGTGAATATGGGAAGTGGAAATAATGCCACTACCTTCATCATGTGTAATGTTGGTGAAGAAGGAAGCCCTGAGGTTTGGTACCTCGATAGTGGATGTAGCAACCACATGAGTGGTAATGAAACCTTGTTTTCATTCATTGACAAGAGTTGCAAATCTAAGATTAAAATGGGTAATAATGGAACCCTACGAGTAGTGGGCAAAGGATCTATTATGGTTCGCACCAATAAAGGTGAGAAGAAGGAAATACAAAATGTGTATTTCGCCCTTGGTATGAAGCACAATATGATGAACATTGGTCAGCTCATTCAAAATGAATACAAAGTGCTGATGGAGAATGAAAGGTGTGTCATTCAAAAAAAATATGGGAGTAAGAATTTACTTGCAGCAGTTCAAATGACCAAGAACAAAATGTTTCTCTTGAGGATTGAGACATGTTTCTCATCTCAAGTTGGTACTGCACCTCCTACACAATCGACTCTAAGAAGTGTGATTGAAGACCCCTCAAGGCTATGCCACCTCAGGTATGGTCATCTAGGCTATGCTGGTTTAAATTTATTATCAAATAAAAGAATACTAGAAGGTTTGCCACAAATAGGAAATTCATGTGACAAGTGTGAGGCTTGTATTTTGGGTAAGCAACATAGGCTTCCCTTTAATTCTGGAAATTCCAGAAGGGTTAGATATCCATTAGAATTAGTGCATACTAACCTAGTCAGTCCTATGCAAGTTACTTCCATTGGGGGGAGTACATATTTCATGACATTCATTGATGATTTCAGTCGTAGGACATGGGTGTATTTCTTAAAGAATAAATTTGAAGCATTTGATAAATTTGTAGAATTTAAAGCCCAGGCTGAAAGAGAATGTGGACACTATATCAAGGTCCTAAGATCAGATAGAGGAGGGGAGTATACCTCCATTTCTTTTGTAAACTTTTGCAGGAAACATGGCATAAGGAAAGAGCTCAGAGCCAGCTATACACCATAGCAGAATGGAGTGGCTGGAAGAAAGAATAGGACCATTGTTGAAATGGTAAGGAGTATGATGAAAGAGAAAGCTCTCCCAACTGAATTTTGGGGAGAGGCTATGGAAACAATAGTTTAACTAATTAATAGGTTTCCTACAAAGGCAGTTCATGATAAAATTCCAACGGAAGCATGGTCACGAGGAAGATGGATAGTTGAACACCTAAGGGTGTTTGGATGTGTTGCATATGCACATGTGCCTAAAGAGAAAAGGCAAAAATTGGATGAAAAAGGTGTGAAGTGCATCTTCACAGGGTACATCTTAGAATCAAAGGCGTATAGATTGTATGACTCATTGAACAACAAGATCACTTTTTCAAGAGATGTGGAATTTCTTGAAAATCAGTCTTGGTATGGTCAAACTGATGAGTCACCAAGCACTTCAAGTAAAGTACCAATTATGAGTGAAGAAGACACTGATGAACAACAACAAGAAGGAGCAAATAGAAGAAAAGACAAGCAGATTCAGACATTGTCGAGCTCCTCTAGGCATGACTGAGTGTTAGTGTCGAGTACTAGTGAAGATCGGGTTAGTCAGCAAAGGAACAACAATGAAGATTCTGATCTTACACTCTCCTCCCTATTACCAAGAAAGACCAAAAGTCTTAGGGAGATGTACCAAGATGAAAGGTATGAAGATTATGATGAGAGTGCTAATTTTGTATTATTTTCTCATAGTGATCCAATCTAGTTTGAAGAAGCAATCAAAGAGAAGAAATGGTGTAAAGCCATGGATGAGGAGATAGATGCTATAGAAAGGAATGAAACATGGGAGATAATTGAATTGCCTCCCAAGAAGCAAGTGATTGGAGTGAAATGGGTCTACAAGACCAAATGCAATGTTGAAGGCAAGATTGATAGGCATAAGGAAAGGCTGGTAGTCAAGGGCTACAAATAGTAGTATGGCAAAGATTATGATGAGCCATATGCCACGGTTGCAAGAATGGAAACTATGCATGCTGTCATAGCAATTTCAGCTTAGCATAAATGGAAGGTATTTCAAATGGATGTGAAGTCTGCCTTCCTAAATGGTGTATTGAAAGAAGAAGTGTATGTGGAGTAGCCACCTGGTTATGAAGTTTTAGGTGAAGAGAATAAAGTATATAGATTGAAGAGAGCTCTTTATGGGCTCAAGCAAGCTCCAAGGGCATGGTATAGTAGGATTGACTCATATTTGATGAGCAATGGCTTTAGCAAAAGCAATGGTGAGCCTACTGTTTACATCAAGGTAGTAGATGGTAATGTATTGATTGTTGTCTTGTATGTAGATGACTTGATTTTTATTGGTAATGATAAGGCTCTATTTGGTGAGTTTAAAGAGGCCATGAAAAGTGAATTTGAAATGACAAACTTAGGTCCCTTGAAGTACTTTCTAGGCATAGAAGTAAAACAAATGCATGATGGCATCTTCATTTCTCAAGAAAAGTATGCAAGGTAGATCTTGGAGAGATTCAAAATGCAAAACAGTAAGGCAACACCCACACCAACTGCAGTAGGTCTGAAGTTGAGCAAGGAAGACTCTACCAAAAGAGTAGATCCAACATTATACAAGAGTATGGTTGGAAGTTTAATGTATTTGACTGCAACTCGGCCAAACCTAATGCATGCAGTAAGTATGATTTCCAAATTTATGGAAATACCAAAGGATTCCCCTTGGCAAGTAGGAAAAAGAATCCGAAGGTATGTGAAAGGTACCAAGGGATTTGGGAGTTTGTATACTGCAAATGATGATTTCAAATTGGTTGGTTACACAGATAGTGATTGGGCTGGAAGCATAGATGATAGGAAGAGCACTTCCAGATACATGTTTCATATGGGATCAGGTGCAATTTCATGGGCATCCAAGAAGCAACCTATTGTTGCTCAATCTATAGTAGAGGCTAAATACATTCTACTAAATCCCATTGTCCAAGAATCCAGTCTTCCATGGGAGAAGCAAGCATATTGAGATCAGATATCACTTCATCAGAGAGTTGGTGGCAAATGGGGATATCAAGATGGAATTTTGCAAGTTTGAGCAGCAGCTAGTAGACATTTTCACCAAGCCATTAGGCATTGGAACTTTTGTACACTTATGAGAGAGTCTTGGTGTAGTTGATTTGGATTAGTAGTGATCCTTGTTTGTTTGGCTCAAGATAAAGGGGGAGTGTTGGAAAACTTGAGCATTGAAGAGCCAACAGGTTGTCCTCGAGCCCCAAACCCATCTACCCTGTCAGGTCACCGCAGGCATCCATGAATGGTAGGCATTTATTTTTGGTAGGTGAGATTTTCAATTTGGATGTTGAGGGGGAAAGATATGACAAAAGGAATGTAAAACATTTTCAATTTTAGTAGAGTTAAAGAATATTTAGCAGATCAGTAGTTGCAAAGCAGAGTAGATAAGGAAGAAGAAAACAAGTTTGTGCCTGCAGTTGCATGTACTTCCCCTATTCACTCTGTGAGTTTATTGTTGTTTGGTTTTGTCCTGTTGAAGCAGTGATTGCTCTAGGCACCTTTTTATGTAGCCATTAGAGTTGTAGGTTTAAAGGTTTTTGAAGTATTAAAGTTGTTTGAAGTTTTACCAGTTTAGGGTTATTTTTAGGGTTTTCTGGTTGAAGCCTATATGCTCCTAGATTTTTTAATAGTTTAATGAAATATTGAATAGAAAGCAAGCAGGCATACCTGAATCTATCTTCTTCTTCTATTCATTGCATTTGAAAATTTTGTTTGAAAGGTTAAATATGTGGCTTTCTGGTTTTAATGGTGAAAGCATTCATGTTGAATTTCTCTAAGTTATAAATTTTTTAGTTTGGAACAAAACACCTGGCATCCTCTTTCTTAGTTGGAGCCGAGCTCACTCAGCATCTATTGTTGTCGAGCATTTCCTTTGGAGTTGAGCTTACTCGACATCCATTATTGCTAAGTATTATTTCTTTGAGTGCCGAGCTCACTCGGCACATGTTGCCTATCACTCAACACCTTCAAGTGCCGAGCAACCTATCACTCGACACCATCAAGTGTTGAGCAAAATTGGCACTCGACACCTTCATGTGCCGAGCAGTTTTTAAGAGTCGAGCAGATTTTTAGGTTTAGGGTTGTGAGTTATAATTTAAGTTTATAATATTTCTCACAATGGTTACATGTTTCTTTGGCTTGCATGTTACACATGTGCGTTGTTTTTGTTGTCACTATGCAATTTGATTTCAGAGATAGGGCATGATAAAAGAATTCTTAATCAAATGAAAAGTATTTAATAAATCACTCAACTTTCACAGTGAATGGTTCTATAAGTGGAGGAAAGTAATCCATTATAGATTCAAATGAAGAAAAATACGCATTTCCATATGTACTATGGCTTTTCACACTAGGGAGGATAGAAGCATGGATGAAAAGCTCTTAGATATTCTGCATTTAGAGGGAGCTCAGTGGGTCAGCTACACTCTATATAAATGGGATATAATGTTTCAAGACAAATTATAACTTAAATGAATAGAGGTATGATGTATCTAATAAAATTATTGTAAATGGTATAATGCATCTAAAACGCATCTTTATTTTTATTAGGGACCAATTTCTATTTGTGTGCTTGTATAACATTCTAAATCATATTATTCTAGCCCAATTCCATTTACTAGGAGCTTCTCTAGCCATTCTCACAATCTTACATCTGCACCCACTCATTTTTTGTTCTCATTTTGTGTTTGTCCAATCTTATATTTTTAAAGCATTCTTATTAAGAAAATAAATAGAATAGGAAAAATCAAACTTGAATCTTCTCCATAGGCTTTGAAATTGCCCAAAAGATTTCGAAATGAATGGAATAGTAGGTCAGTTAAGATGAAACAAGAAGACTCCATATGCCTTAGGAATAAATGCTGATAATGATTCAAGGTTTGTATGAGGTTCTTAGTTAAAATAGGACTTACCTCATTGTGAATGATTTAATACTATTATTCATTAGTATTTATTATTTCTTATGTTGATTTCTTTTTTTTTTAATATCAGTAGGATTTTGAAAATTCAAATTTTTGGGTAGGAGTCAATTTTAGGAACATTTTAAGATCAGTTTGGGAAATCTAATTGAGGTCATTATTTAAAAACATTAGTATTCTTGGAAAATATTTCTCACCAAATTGTTATGTTACTTTATTTTTATTATTGCCTATGTCATTTTGAGGGGTTGAGTAGAAAAGATTTAATTTTTGTAACGCAGTAATGGACTTGACTAACAACATGGTTTCTAGGTTGCACGGAGACATGACACTGATTAGGAAGATTGTGGAAAATTTAGAAAACTATTGCAAATGAATATTTGTTTTTATTGTTGAGAAGCAACAAGAACAAGCATTATGTGATAGTGCATTGGATTATGCTCATGCATTACACTGGTACGCTCTCAAATAATAACACGCAACAATATACATGTCTATTTCTATCTCAACCACACCAAATTGTGTGGGATTGGAATTCATATAAGTGACCAACAAAGATTTTCTTGAATAAGTTACAAAATGACCTTTAAAAGGATTTATTCTCCATTTCCTGTATGTTGGAAAAATTAGTGGTAGGTCAATCATCTTTGGCTTTGGACAATCTATAGTCCTAAACTATTAGGAAAATACATTGTGAGTGTCTTTCGCACAAAGTTCAATACTAACTATTATTTTATCTTTCCAATCATAATTGATGTAATTGAGAAACTAGGAAGAAACATTGATAGGTAAAATTATAAAAGATTTTATACACTTGGTAACCTATTGGATCATTAGAAAACTTTTAAGACATTCTATAAGATTTGGTGGAGGTAGAACTACAATGAGTTATTAATAAAATATTCCTCAACTGAATATTGTACTTTTTCCCTAAATTGAAATCTTAAATTTGACTTATTAATTAATTGATATCTCAATTTGTTAAAATTAAAAATAATTGAGACTACTAAAAAGTACATGCATCTTAAAATATTAATAATTTAATCTAAGTTGTACTCTTTTAAAATTCTATAACATTAGGTGGAGCCACAATTACAATAATTGATTCTTGAGATATTCCTAGATTGGATATTGTGCTTTTAATTAAAAGTAATGAAAAACACATGGATCTTAATGAATTATTGATTTAATATAAGTTTGTATTGTTTTAAGTTTTATTATATAATGATTTTTTTATTATATTTTAATTTTAGAAAACTTAAGTTTAAGTTTTGTGACATCTAGATAAGACAACTTGTAACTTATATAGATATGAGAAGTCAAGGAAACATTACTATTGCACAGAATGTTGACAGTACACTTTAGGGAAAGGACCTACAGAGTTGGTAGACTTACCTTTACAATAGTAGTTCTCCAAAGATTAACATAATGTTAAGTAAAATTTTAGTTCATTTTGTATGCCAAGTTTTTTGGTCAAGATAGAGACATTAGGATAGTGTTAGAAAATAATCATAAAATCTCAAAACAAAGCCATATAAGCCTAGTTCAAGAAGTCTACAAACTTAAATGAATTCAATTTCAAACAATTTTTTGTTGATGGTAAATTCTGGAGGAAGAATATTGTGATGGAACTAATGTTGTGAACATAATCCAAATATAAAGAAATGCAATTTGTTGGTTTGCATCTAGCACTCAAGTTCTAAACCCTTCACTAGAGACACATACAAGTGAATAAAGCCTTGTGGTTGTTTACCCACTAACAAAAAAATCCCTCATTCATACTACATTTATGTTAATTCCTCTATTGTAAAAGGGATTTCTATGTACCCATTATTTTCTCTCTAGATTAGGAATGCTAACATTTTCCTACTCACAACGTTCCTCCTTCATTTTAAGACTCATTGCTTCTGTTTTTTATTACCACACAATTTATAAACAATTTTTTGTTCATAGATGGAGAGCCCATACCTTGAACTAACACATTATTATTAATATTTGATATTGTCATTTTTAATGTTGTATGATTCTCCTTCTGAATCCATCTCATTATTTTGCATCTATCATACCATGTTTATTGTGGGATAACTAGGGGTTTTATTATGGCTCTAATTTTTTTTTGCAATAGTTAGTGCTACTGTTTGAATTTTTGTTGTTGATTCTAATGGTGCCTACTCTAAAAAATACCTTTTTACATTTTTTTTTGGAAATGTTTCACAAGGTAAAGGCTCCCTTGATATTGTGCTTAATATTTGTGAGTTTGATAGATCCCATGATTGGCTAGAGAAGCATACTTTGATGGGATATTTTGTGGTTAGAAGTTGACCTTAAAGCATTCTCAAATAATGCATTGATAAGGCCTAGACTCCTCATGGAGTTTTGAATGATGGTGTTAAAATCCTCAACAAGGAAATTTTTTTGTTTCATTTTGGAAACCCTAATCAAGATGACATAGAATTTACTTGTGGGTCCTAGATAGTCAGGTCATTATTGGTTGCTTTCCAACACTACTATGAATACTCTATAGTCTTAGATGAAAAAAAGATCATAGTTTCTATCTATGTTGACTTTTTTGGTCTTCTCCCACCTTGTTGATTGTTTATTTAGGTAATTCCACAAAACCTTGGTAAGGTGTTGTACATGGAGCTTGATAGGTGTTTCAATACTCATCCTCAAAAGAGGCTTAACTTTGAGGTTGACCTTTCACAAACCTTAAAGAAATGGATGATATCTATATTGGATCCAATACCTTCATCGAGAAGGTTCTTTCTTTGAGTCTTCCTAACATTTTCTATAAGTGTCAATCAACCAAGCCCAAGATCAAGTATTACGTATTGGTTTTGCCTCATAATAGTTCTTCTCCCAAAGAGGCTCATGTTAAGCCTATTGAGTTCAGAAAAAAATTGAGTGAAATATTGTGGCATACAAGGGTAAGTCATCCCCAATACCCAAGTAAGTTATTTTTCTTCATCTCTATCATCATTGGAACTCACACTTGTTGTTCTTGTTTTGACTCCATTTACTCCCATGGTATCTCTTCTACTATTAGTCATTTTAGATCCTTCATCATAGGGGACAAAGGTATTTATGAGTGCTCCTTGACCTAGTTGGCTCTGCACACTATAGGTGGTTTCTATGAAAGTTTCTCAATATTTTGTATGGTCCTCCACACCATATGACTATTGCAAGGACCCAAATGGCAGTTTGGAGAAGTGGAGAATCATGTCTATAGGAGATTCTTCTCCTAGCTTCATAACTAGTAGCATCTCTAGCCATTTTCCAATCCTTACTAATTTTCAAAACCTTCTATACCCTACAACTTATCACAATCACAAATCATGAATTTATCCAAATGATGCTGATGTTTAAGACTTGAAAATGATTTTAACCCTTCATAATATTCTATATCAAATAGTTTAACCCATGATAGAGAATATAACACTTGCATTGTTTCCACTTTAGGTCATTTTTGTACTCTATGATATCGAAGTCTACAAAAAAAACTCTCCAATAACTAGAATTTTTAAAATTTTATCTAATCCCCTAAAATATATGGTTTCAACTATAGCCATAGGATTTCATGTAGGAACCTCCAAACTAGCTTCCTTTTCTTATATTCAAATTTGAATCATTCAAAAAGATGTAGCTATAGAATTTTATAGTTATGGTTGCATAGATCTAGTGAAGATTTGAAAAATAATACTTCTAGAAATAAAAACATATAGAAGAAAATTAGAGTTCCTCATTCTATTAATCATCTATTTTCTAAGCAACATAGAAATCATGCTTTACACAAACCAAACCACCACAAGAAAAGTAGTTACGATAAACATGCCATTATTTAACTAGTCATGAAATGTCCTAAACAACTAAAGTTCATTAAAGAACGATTGGAAATTTACAAATTAAAAAGGAAATTAATGCATAACATGTACTTAACATATATAAGTTGGAACTAATCAAACACTCCCCAATTCTATCTAAGAAAGTAATGAGGAAGGAGGGAAATCCCTTGAAAGATTTTCAAATGATTGGAATAATAGCTCGGTAAAGATGAAACAAGAAGACTTGAGATCCTTTGAGAATAAATGTCCATGCCAATTAAAAGTTTATATGAGGTTCTTAGTTAAAACTAGAATTACCTCTTGTGAATCATTTTATAATATTATTAATTAGTGCTCATTTTTAGTCTCTGTTGTAAGGTAGGAGACTAATGTTTTTGGTTGCACTTTGTGTATTAGTTTACATTTTGAAAGTCATGCAACAAGCATTTAACCTAAGCTTCTTTTATATTCTTTTACTAAAATGAATTTTGATTCTTTTATTTCTATTTTTTTATTGGCTAAGTTTTTTTTTTCTAGTGGTATTTTTATTTTCTCCACTATGAAATTAAAGAAAGAGATAGAAATGAAAAATGTCTTAAATAGTTGCAACTCTAAGCAACATGTATACAAGCAAAGGTGCAGTTGAAATACTAAGCAACGTATAAGCAAAGACACATGCTTGGAGTGTGTTGTGCCATCCATACAAGGAGGAATAGATGGGGGTTTTTAACAATTCTAGAATGATATACTTTTTAGTTTGTCTTGTTGTTATGGACAATTTCTCATCAAGAAAGAAGTGACTTACCTCTCTAGTAGGTGTGTTTGGTGGGAAGAGGCTTTCTATGCTACATATGTAGGTTTTAGAAGAAACACTTTCTCGCTTTTCTACTCTTTCAAGTATTTCCCATGGTCTTATTTTTTTGCTTTAACCAGGAGTTTTCCAAATAGTCACATGAGAATTAGTAGTTGTAAAGCCACCAAAATCTTTTCCTCTTTGATAGGAATTCCTCTTCCTTCTCCTCAAACTACTTTGTAGGTCCTTTTTATTCAAAGTTGAGATTTTTTACTTTCAAACATATTTTTTTGTTTAAAAAATATTATTACTTCTTTAAATACATTTAACTTTTTTGAAAATGGTGTGTAGAAGTCATAGAAAATCTATACTTTATTGTCAATAGTAGAACATTCTCAGTCTTCTTTTAGTGGATTGTTCTATGATAGTGAATAGAACTATAACTACATCTGTAAAGTGGCATCAACCTCTCAACAAGGTATTATTGAAGACAATTTTTTCAGGTTTTGATCTTTTAGATTTGTAATATTATGGTTGTGCATCTCTTTGAAACATATAGTTTTAACTACTTGTAAGTACTAGATTCTTTTAAAATATTTTAGGCTTTGTTGGCTTTTGTTTTCAAAGTTAAAGCTTTATGTCTGGTTCCACAAAAAAATAAAAGAATGATGTAGTTCTACACAAACATTGAAGACAGAGTAAAAGCACATAATATCTACAGCTAAAAGAGAAGTTCAACCATGTCCAATAACTAGTGAAATCAAGGATGGTTAAAATCAGTTGTAACAATGAAATTCATTGCAATTATTCCCTAAATAGACAAGAATGTAATCCTTTGAACATCTCTAGGAATTTCTTCTCTACCTTCTTCAAATTAAAAGCTAGCATATAGTAGATAATTTTGTTCAAAAGAATATTTTTTGGTTGTTATAATATTTTGGTACAGGTTTTAATACACTTCCAACATAGTGTGGGTTTTAACTTAGTACATCAACAGGTATTGAAGCATCATGAATGGGATGGCCTCCATTAAATAATATAGCTAGAAACAAGAAAATATACATGTGAAGTTACAACACACATAAAAGTTATAATAATAGTTTGATTAGATGCCATAGAGAGATGGAGTCTCATAGGACAAATTCATAAGTATTGTAGACTATGAATGTGTTGATAACAACAATTGAAACTCATAACAAATACAATTTCCATGTGTATCTTATTTGTCTGTGCCAAAACAGAAGCCTCAAAACATAGAATGGGACATCTAATTAAGGCATTTTTGTCACATATTATGGTTCAAAATGCTTTAGATATGTGCACCCAAAATGTGGATTCATAGACAATACACAAAAAGCTTTAACAATGTGGAAGATTTTGAAATTAGTTTCAAAGATCCCAAAACCAAATAAATTTCAGGCAAAAATATTTGATGGAAATAAAACAGAAAAATGAAAACTCAAAATGGTGCTAAATTCCCAATTTGAAATTGCATACCAAGATTTATTTATTTTCAAATTTGATTTATCTTTGTCCTACATTATGTCGAATCAAGTAATTATGAATTCTTCAAACCTTTAAGCATAGAAGAAAGTCCTCATCCAAAGGGCAACAATATTTGTATTTTGAGAGACAAAAGAGCCAAATATTTAGAGTGAGTCTCTAAAATTGAAGAAATAAAGGAGCAAAAATCTTTGAAGGTGGAAAGTATGTAAGACAGTCAAATTTTACCTTATTGCAACATAAAGGTGTGTGATGAGTCACTACAAGCATGTCAATTAGTATAAAAATCTATTTGTTAGCAATATGGACAAAACCATGTGCTTGGGTAGCTAACTGCCAGTTCTAAAAATAAAATCATCATATTTTTCTATATTATGCACTAGCTCTCTCAAGACCTCAACAAATGTAAATCCTATTTTGGTTGTATTCAAAATAAAACTATGAAAAATGAATCAATTAATTCTTGATTATATTCAGTAGGATTTTTGTGTTATGGTACTATTTATGAGTTGTTTTTTGTACAAGAGTTCCCTAACTAATTTAGAGTTTGCATATTCCTCAGTGTCCTAGAGTATACAAATCTTATTTTCCACTGGTTTATGTGTTTATCAAACATGATGATTCCTTTTTATTTCTTAATTATCTATTGAGTTTTATATGTTTATGGTGCTATTTATGATTATTTTGTATTCATTTGTGTATATTCTACATTAATTCCCTTTAGTATTGGTCTACCTATTAGGGGTCTATATGGAGGTTGTCACTTTAATCCATGCTAAATAAATTTGGATTGTTAACTTGGCAACAAGAATGATGCAAAAGTCATCTCTACATTTGAGTCCCAAACCATAATTTTGGTAGTAAACTATGTTTCCACATTACCAAATCAATAGCTCTTCTTTTGATATCCCCCTTTTCCAAAAGAATACTTCTTTATGCAACTGACTTAATTTACTAAAATCCATTTGTGGAACTATTAATTTCTATCAAAATTAATTTTCCCATCTACTTATTCATTATTCCATTTCTTAGTAGCAAGCTGACCCACTTCTAGTTTTTATCCTCAGCCCATGGAAGGCAGGGACTAGAGCTGCATGCAACACTTGTTTCTAATAATTTCATTCTTTTTTCTTTTTTTATATATATCACTATGGTTTTCAAAATTAAAGTTCTCAAGTTGGTGTCAATTTAAGAGACAATTTACAATTAGTTAGAGAAACCTAATTGTGGTCATAGTTTCCAAACATTAGTTTTCTTGGCAAATATTTCTTAGTCAAGGGTGTACGAAATGAGACATTATTTGCATAATTTTTGTTAGTAGAAGGGTAAGCTAACAATGTTGTGTCATTTTTTAGGTTGACTCATCAAAATTATTGAATTTGTGTATTTCTATTTAAATATCAGTTTTGTTCAAACATGTGATCTATATAAATTCATTCTAGCTAAGTTATATATGTTCTTACACTTTTCTAATTGGAAATTTTTATTAAATGCATGTTTTATACTATTTTGTGTCTAATTACTAAAGAAATAAAACTAACATTTTAATAACTTTTACTCTTTTTACTGATTTTTTAATAACATATAAATGACATTTTATAGAGCTCAATGTTAAGAATATTCTCATATAGATTTTATAGTGTTTCACTTAGAAATAATTTACTGCAATTAAAAAATACTACAAGTATGTATTTTAATAGTCGAGAAGATGTTGATTTTGAGAAAGAAAAGAATATTAAATCTTATCAAACAAATTTAAAAGGAATATGAAATTTGAGAGGAGAGAGTCCTCTTCCAAAATATACAATTTTTCTTTTGGTTAGAATAGCTTTGTTCTGAAAATTATGATGGGAGATGAAAACTAATGATTTTAGGTTAGCTAAAATTTGAATTGTTATAAAAGAGAAAATATAGGTCAAAAACTAATTTAAATTTTTTTTGATCTAGCTATATATTCCATCTATAACATATTTGAAGCAAAATGGAAAATGTTTACTTTCATATAGTAATATTGTGAGAACTAGACCACTCATTTAAAGCATTTTTTAGCAACTTAAAATTTTTCCTTAAAATTAGGAAAATATATCAATTCTTATTCCAAATAATCAATAAGATTAGTAATCTTAAAAAAATTCAATTTTTACACATTTCATTAGTATATGTCATTTTCAAATTGTAAACAATAATATTGGTTTTATGTCAATGAATTTGAAGAGATATACTTTTGTTAGCTTTTTCCTTTATAAAAGGGTGACATAGGGTTGTGGTTTTACCCAGAGAGTATTTTAGGTTTACTTTTGCCACTAAATTTGAGAGAAGGGTTAGATGGGTTTGCTTCAGTCTTGATGAGCTCTCGTCTAAAAGTGTTTGAATTCACTGTCAATGTGTTGTTTGTCTCATATCTCTACCCACCTTATCATTAATTCATATCCCCTAATGTTTTTTTTGGAATTTTAAAGGAAAAAACTTTTGAACCAAATCATTTTTTACATTACTTTAAATTCATCAATGCCTATGTTATTTTTAGGGGTTTCAACTACAAAGGATTTAATTTTTTCAATGCAGTAATGGAGTTGACTCACAACATGGTTTCTAGGTTGTTCAAAGACATGACAGTGAATAGGAAAATTGTCTTGGCATGGAAAGGAAATATTTAGATAGTTATTGTAAATGAATGTTTGTTTTTATTCTTGAAAAACAACTGGAGTAAGCATTTTGTGACAGTGCATTGGATTATGCTCATGCATGTAGTGCCTCTCCCATTTGACTTTTGTAAGTCATCCTGATGGATGCAACCTTGTTGATCTTTCGTTTTGATTTATCATGATTGAGATCATAAGTGATCTCCACTGATTTAGATTTATGTTACTGTATTAGCTGATTTGATTGTGCTTTGGCTGATTTCTGAGATTATGATGTGATTTATGGTTCACTGAGATTTGTGCTAGTGGCTACCAAGATCGATGTGGTATCATGAGGTTGCCCCATAATTACCTTGATATGTGTATAGAGATTTCATTGCGTACTATTATTGTGCTACATTGGACTAGGTTTCTGTAGTAGTGGTTAGTCATGATTATGACTGCAGTTGCTTATATGTCGTAAATGGATTTTTCATGTTGTGTAAACAACCATTATTAAATACTTAAATAATTAGAAATGGATTGTCCATGTTGGATTCATTGGTTATGTGATGCGGATGCTTACCTTGTCTTATTTTGATCTAAGAGATATTTGTTACCTATGTTATGTTTTACTTTTGAGATGACCTAAGTGTCAGATGTCATACCTTGATTCAATATCATAGATACTATACTACTATATTGTTTGTTTTATAATATTTGCATGATTATTTTAATTTGAGATGACATTATGTATTTTGGTGATATCTAGTTAACCGTATTTGGAAATATCTCTAATTATATTAGATATGGATTTAATGCTATGGTTATTTATATCATTCTTGCATTGGTATGCTTTGTGCAAATGTGAGTGATGTAAATAGATTATTTTAGTATAATTAAATAAAAGGTTAAATTAGGTAATTTAGTGCATTTATTTCTTTGGCTATGTTATTATATGTAATTGTAGTTGATTATGTTGTTTAGTGTGTAGGATTTATATCCCTAGCAGTGGCACATGGAGTTAGTGATTTATTGATTCATATTTTATTGACATATTCCCTATATGGTTGACGTATCCTTATTGTAATTGTTTAATTAAACCTTTCGGTGATTATTAAATCTAAATTCATTAGCATTATGTGATTAGAATAGTGAGTGTGTCTGTGCATTTAGAGTTTCGCATTGTCATGAGAGTTGTTAAAGAAATTTCTATGTTTTTGGGTTTTTGGGCTTTTAATTGATTTATTTTAATTTTTGGCAGCTTTTTCATAGGTGAATTCCTATTTCTAGGAATAGCCTATTTTTTCTTGGGTCAATTTGGGGTTTAACTAGGTTGGCTTGTTATTTTCGCTAATCAATTATTCACTCGAAAAGTGAATAAATATAGAAAAAGGAATTTAATTCCTTACTTCTCACTTTTGAATTAGAAAGTTTGAGAGTAAAACCCAAAATTTTTTCTTTGGGAGGGCTATGAGCATGAGATCATTGCAAGGTTGGTCTTATTGGGTTCAACTTGGAGAGACCTTGGATTGCCATGGCTTCTAGCTACTTCTGTGAGATTTTTATTTTCTAGTTCAGATTCATGTTTTGCCCTTTTGACTGTGAGGTAAGGCTCTCCCTTTTTATTGTTTCTGCTTCATTTTAGTTTCTATTTTTGGTAGCCATTTGTTAGGAGGGTGAGAACTAGTGTTCCCCTCCATTTCTATTTGTTGGTTTTGCCCAATTGTCAAGTATGATAATTTTCTTGATTTTTTGGATGAGGGTTTGGGTTTTTGCACCATTATTCTAGCCATTTTTCATATGGTGTTCGAACTTAATTATTTTTGGATTTTTGTGGTTTTTGTACCCAAAGGCCAAATGAGTTTTAATTTTGAATTTTTCCAAAATTTAGGGTTTTTACCTCATTTTGTGTGTCACCCTATTTTCTTGAGTTTTCTTGGTATGAGTTGGGTCGTGAACCTAGGTTATCTATTTGGATGTCAGTCAGACCTTTAATTGCACTTATATGTTTGCATTGGGATGCATGTCACTTTCATAATCTTAACTTTGGGTTCAGTTTAGTAATTTTATACCTACTGTTATGGTTTCTCTTAGACCCTTGTTATTGTTTCATGGACACTAGGTTTATGTAGACTGCATGCTCCTAGATTGAGGCTGGTTAAGCGAGTTCATGATGTTTGGTCCTGTTGCATCATAGGAATTCATGTAGAATCCATACTCCTAGATTGAGGTTGGTCAATTGATTTCATGATGTATGGTTTTATAATTCTTTGGAGATTCATGAATAATCCATCCTCCCAAGTTGTTTTTGGTTGAGTGATATTTTTCTTGTGTTCTCATCTAGTCTTTGTGTTATGATCTTTGTGATGGTGGTGTACCACACATGAGTATGCACATATACATTTATCAAGTGACTTGCGAGGCTTGATCTTCTATGGTAGTTTTGCAAGTTATGATCATTGGGGTTGGGTTGGGAATGTGCATGTCATTGGGCACTTGTTTTAGGATGAGAATGGGTAGGGTAGCATATGGAGGATGATTCTATCTCCCAGTTTAGTGATCATGGTGTTAGAGGTTGGCAGATCAAGCTTTATATAAGTGATAACTAAATAAAACACTAGGTGGTAATAAAACTTAAGATAATAAAAAAATTTCTATGCTAGAGCCTTTCCGTTGTGGGAGTTGAATCTACACGATTTGACCTTGGGCTTGTTGATGTCAAGTGACTCTCCATGATGTTAGCCCATACTTAGAAGCCTTTTGAGTGTCTGAAAAGGACTTGTACTACTTTCATTGTCTTAGGTTCTCGATTACAACCATCATATTGGCTAGCATGAGTGTTAGCCATGGATGTTTTCTTTCTATATGTTTGTGGTTGGATCATTATCTCCATCAACATAATGGGTGTGGATCTATGGGTTCCACATGGTTGGGAGGCACAACTACCTACACCACTATGAGGGACCAATGTATAGAGATAGTATTTTATCCTAGTGTGACCATTGTTGGATGTTTTCACTACATACTTCAAGTTCTGGAGTATGCTTTCTTGTTATTTATGCTTTCATTGGAATGCTCAGATATCATGTTTAGATGATGTTAGTTTATTTGATGCATTCTCATATTATGATGTTTAGCATATAATAGGTGATGTTATCTACTTTTTAGGATTATTTTGTGTTTTTCTTGTAGCACATTAGATTTCCCTATGCTTATGCTGTAGCATGTTTTAGTAGTGATGTCCCTATTATGATAATACCAATGATCTGATTGATGGCTTGGGATGTTACACATAGGGGATGGCTAGGGCCCATTATGGTCTTATGATGCTATTGACATTTGGGAGGAATCGTGTACTTAGTTTGGTTGTTCAGTTATTGAGATGTTGTTTATGTACATTACAATGTTGCTTTTTTTCACTGTGATGTTTCTTTTAGTACATTAATTTACTACTTTAGTTTAGATGGATAAATGTTCCTGTATTTTGTTTCATGGCATCTTGTTGTTATTTCACTCAAGTGTTTGTTCCTTTATCTATGTGGATCCGGTACTCCCCAATGTAGAGGAAATCTATTTCCTAACATTTTACCTTAATGTTTCTAGTTTGTTGATTGGTATCTCCACACAAAATTGTGTTTTCTCGTGCAAGAAGGCAATTCTTCATGTGATGTGTTGGGATTCTTCATGTAGCTTGGTGAATCCTCATGTGGAACATGATACCAGTTTGAGTGTTTTGGTTGTATGGCCAAACACTTCGTCGCACCATTTTGCAAATCTTCATGTGGAAGGGTATCTCTTTGCATGGTATGTGGCACTTCTTTCTGCTATTGGTCCTTGCACAAAAAATATGGGGTGTCTACATTGGTTTTTGATTATCAAATTTTGGTGATTCTAGTACCCAATGGGTTTACTTAAATTTCCATGTTTTGACAGATCTTAGATTTTAGTATTGTTGACATTTTGGATTTTTGTTTCTTGTTGTGAGTGTGTGAATTTAGGTAGTGGCATTCAGAGATTCATTGGTTGTTGGGATGGTGGTTAAGTCTTCCATTGTGATCTTTGTGATCCTTGTATGATGTTGACATGTACATTCATACATCTCTGGGTGAGGCATTATATCTGGTATCACATCCCATGTTCAAACAATGGGATCTCTATGTATATGTTTCCCATGTGGTTGATGCTTCATGTGTGAGTGTGAGTGTCTTGGTGAGAGCTCGTCATCTTTGCTTCTTTGGTATCTACTTGTGATGGACTTGCTTGTCTAGTAGATGTGACTAGATTAGTGTGAGGGGAAGGAAGTGAGTCTTCCTAGTTTTGTTGATGGAATCGATGTGCCTTTGTTTGGTTTGTTGCGAGTGTGATCCTATTGGATGGAACCACTGATTGGTCTCCATGTATTGGCTTTGAGTGCCTCTTTTTTCCTCCTTGTGGAGTAAGGTGAATTGTTTCCCTATTTTCTCCTAGTTGTAAGTAAATAAATGGATCTTATTTGTGATTTTGTGTTTTGTCATTATAGTAATGAAATGTTTCCCTTTATTGAGAAATGAGTGTTATTATGAATCGTTGCAAAGAAGTAGGTGTTGTATTAAGACCTTTTCGGGTAATGACTAAAGTCCCCAAAACTAATTACTTCATAAGATTATAGAAATTTGAATTGAATTGATGAATGTTTAAATATTGCATTGCCTGGAAAAATAATTAAGGAAATTATTTTTGTCCGCATATCCATGAGGTAACGAATGGTATATTGCTTGATGTGTGTGAGTGTGTTCTTTAACATTGCTAGGATGATGTATTCCTTAGCATTGTGTGGTGGTTTATCCCTCTTGTGTGACTATCCTCAATCATCACATGTAATGTGATTTGATTGATGCCTTATTTTATTTGGCTAGAGGTACTTTCCTCATGTTTTTGGGCTAGAATTGGTTTTTATTATTTTCCTCTCATGGAATAGTCATAAAATTTTATCCATTGCTCTTTGTGTGATAGTTGTCACATTTGAATTATTGTTAAAATGTGCACTTTTTGATATTTATTATTGAAATTGACAATCCCCCATATGAGCTTTTTGTTTTGGTTCATAATGACTCTTTTGAATGTGCTTTAACTATTGCCTAGTTATGTGTTGTGACTCTACCATGTTCATCTCAAACCTCTAGTAGTACATACAAGGGATAATATCATGGAGAACATGCTAGTGTGTACTTGATAGATTTAAAGTTGTTAATGTAATTGCATAGTTTAAAAGATGAGTAAACATAATGTTATTCTTAAAAGAAAATCAAAGATATGTACTTGTTTTATGGTGACTCTTGAACCCTTGCTTTGAAAACCTTTTAGTTTCATTTTGCATTAGTACTTGTGTTAGGTTTAACTAATGAAATTATGAAAGATATATATTGATGGTTTTTAGTGTGTGAACTACCTTTCATTCCATGTCTTATGTTGTTCTGGGCATGTGTGGGGTATGTGCAGGATCATGGTGTGCCAAAATGTGGTGATGTGAAAAAAATAGAGTTTGAACATGTCTAAAAGTGCTTCAAAATCTGCTGACATTTTTCCACCTATCTAGGTACTAAGCCTGGAAGGAAAGGCCGAGCCTTATCGGATATTCAATCTAATATAAGATATTTGATTTAGCATCGGATATTAGATATTATTAGATATCCAATTTAATATTGGATATCCGATATTCATGACATTATTATAATAATATGAAAAAATTATATTATAATAGTATAATACATTATAATATAATATTATTAAATATAATATTATTATAATATTATAATATAATATTGTTATGAAATATATAATATAATATAATATTTTATATTATAATATATATTAATGTAATATAGTATATATAAAATATAATATAAAAATATATAAAATATAATATTTCAAAGCTATATGTTATATCTCTTATATATAAAATATAACGGGCAATCGGATATCCGATTCAATATTGGATGTTCGATATTATATCAAATATTTGATGCCTATGGCATTAAATTTAAAAAAAAAGAACAGATCAGTGGGTCCGTATTTCTCACATTTTGGGGGCCAGTATCGACGCGCGACCGGATATCAGTTATAAAATCGGATATCAGATATTGAGGTATGGTTGTTTTTTAATTAAACTAAATTTTAATCTAAATTTGATAGATTTTAGCATAATTTCGTTTGTTTTAGTTAAATCTAGGGTTTTTTGGAGAAAAAAGTTAAAATTAAGGTTTTTTAAAAATATATATTACGTTTTGCAATTCAATAGGAATGGCTGATTAGAATGATGACACTAAGGCAGGGAATAATATTCCTCATAACCCCCCACCAAACGATCCAATACCCCCACAAAACTATCCACCAAATGATCCTCTACCCCCTCAAAACCCTCCTCGAATCGAGGATTTGATAAATGAAAATCTCACCAAGTTGAGAGGTTTGCGTAGAACATATAATAGTGTACCCGCATTGGCTCCTATATTATCCAGGTTAAACACCATAGTGGATAACATTGAAACCCTTACAAACCAACAAAATGTCGCTCTTCGTTGGCGTGATCAAATGCACTAGATGTTTGATGATGGTTTGGATTATGATGAGGTCATGGCTGTCAACATAAGCAAAGACAATTTGGTCAGCCTTTTTGTGAACCCAAAAATGGGTTTACTAGTTGACCCAAAAAAATTCAAACTATCGATTAAATGGTGCACAAATGATGCCATACGTGCAACCTTTTGGGATCGTTGGTGGATAGTCTTTGATATCTCTCCACATGGAAATTTAGACATACCATTTTATTTGCTTAGAAAATTATATGTTGAATTTGTGTTGAAACTTAAAGTGAACTATTGGAGCATGAAGCCCAACATGGGCATAGGACTAGGAGCTCCTCAGGATAGACCCTCTTCCCAGCAGAAGAAAGTTGGCACTTTTGTCCCCCCCACTGATATTTCCCCTCCTCCTTGAGTGCAACATCTAGATATTATGATAGAGGGTAGCTCTTAGACTATTAGTGCCATTTATAGGTTGAGTAGCCTAATGATATCTCAAGCTAGGTCAATCCCGCCTCCTCATGTTGATGATGCTGGTGCCAGTTCATCATCGGCTAGCTCATCACATGTTTGTGTGCCTCACACTTGCATTATGTGCAAGAATATTTGCTTGGGTCCCATAGGTGATCTTCCTGAGTATCATTTTGTATTAAACGAGGATACACCAGACACACACGTAGAGGCTATAGACAATAATGCGAGAGAGGAGGGGAATGCAGAGGTATGGAATCCTTCGGTGTCGGTACATTTATATATATTTTTTGTTATGAAATATGTGATTTAAAGTTAATTTCTATAATAGAGTAATTTTAATTTTTAAGCCATATTGACTTTTATATGTATGTGATCTTCATTCACATTTAGTTGATGACCAAGGAGGAGCTCAGATAGATTGATGATGCCACACTCTCGGCCATTTCATTTGGCCTTGAGACATCTACAGTACATTATGTTGTGTTCGCATTTGTTTTTCTATTTGATATTGTAGCATATATGGTTGCTAATCTTTCTTTTATCTTGCAGGTAGCACCTATCCCGAAGGGACAAAGTGCGGAGGGTGAGCTAGCACGCACTGACAAAGGAAAAGTAATTAGGCACTTTCTATTTGATTAAATATCGATGCATTCTTGTAAAATGTTTATGGTAATCCCATTTAATTACATTCTTTATTGTATATAGGGTGTCACCACTGGTGATGAGCTTGTACAGATTTCGCATCGTAGACCATCAGGGATTTTCATTCGCACTGAGAGCCCCATTGTATGTATAAGTATTATTTATTTTTTTATTATCCATATCTTCATAAATAAATTCAAAACTCATTTTCATGATATTAACAACTACTATTTTGTATCTCATAGGAGACTCCTAGTGCACAAGAGGTCCAATGGGAGAGTTATGTAGATTTGATGATGCAGCCACTCACTCCTGAGGAGGAGTCTACATTAGTAAGTTGTAGTTTGAATTCATGATTAAATATGTTATAAATTTAGCATGCTATGAATTATAATGTTATATTTTAAATTGTAAATTCATCTGACAAAGGTATTTGAACATATACAGCCCACAATCAGAGAGGTACCAACATTGCCAAGGGCATATGAGAGGACTCCTGACCGGCATAGGAGGTTGACAAGAGAGGTATTTATTATGAAATTTGGATAGTATTAATCTCCATTACAAAAAAGATCATTATGCATTTGAGTAATTCAATGTTAGATACATAGAATCATATAAATTTAGTAGTCTAACTTTGGATTTTCCTTTTTTATTTATGTAGGAGGCATATGATCCACCTAGTGCAGTGAAGAGGCTGCATTTTGATCATCTACAAGCACCCTAGGATAGTATAGTTCTCATAGGATGCATCATGAGACAATTTGAGATGGCATATGCCACATTGTATATAGAAACATTGATATTATACACATTCTGATGGCATCATTAGCCACATTTTGTATATGGATCTATGTATTTTGATATATATTTGAGTACTTTGTCTATGGATACATGATCTTTGATATATATATTTGTGTAAAATTTTGTCTATGGATACATGTATTTTGATATATATTTTTTTCATTTATGTGCACAATGGTATACATATTAATTTAGTATCTAGTATTGTTCAATTTATCATGGATCATGTGTCATGCCCTAAATTTTACTAGTAAAAACACAAAAAAGAATTTTTTGTAGCTTATGAAGTTGCATAAGAAATTACTTATTTTAAAACAAGTTTATCATTTAATAGGAGTTCAAGACTCATGTGGATAGTGTCATGTGGTTGTGACATTTTTATCACAGGTGGTTTTCAAATAGATTGGATGACAGTCTAGTTCAAGTTAGCATCACGAGTCAAAAGAGAAAGTTCAAGATACAACACTCATAAATTAGTGAGGTAATTCATATCCTAACAAGCCTCTGATACTAATATTCTATTAAGGTCTGTCAATTGTATCATATGGACTAGTTCGTGATTCTAGCATGTAAGGGAAGGGGATCAGAATTACTTATAATCCTCATTACCAATGTACACACATTCATTAATCATTACAATATATATTAATGTGACAATTACTATATGATGTGGAAGTGTAGTATATCTTAATCAATAAAACACACGTATCTAGAGAATTTAGATTTAGTACTCATCACATGAGCACCCTTAGTCAAATAAGAAAATGTACACTTATCTACCACACTATATCAGATTTGACCAATGGAAATTAGAAAAGATATGCCCCAAAGGTAGCTTCGAAGTCTACACGATGGAGAAGGGGCCACTTGTATTGATAGTATCCATCATTCAACACATACTATAAACAACTTATGGAATAAACAATTTGTTTTATGTACCAAACATGTATCATGTGCTTGCATCCATATCTTATTGGTTACAGGTCCTCTCGAAGATTGGACCAATACTGAGTCATTTTCTCCCTCTTTACTCTATTTAGTCATCCTTATGCATTCTATCAACATTGCTTCCTCACCAAAATAGCACTCACTATAGTTTCCTGAACACAAAAATTACTATTTCAATACATAAATTAAACTCACTCTAACAAAAGACAATTACTAACTATCTAGCTCATCAACTACTAACTAATCTAGCTACATTGCCATGCTTTTACATTTACTATTTTAATTACTATAATTACTATACTATTACATTTACTTTTTACATTATTACATCTAATTATTCACCATAAGCTTACTTTCTCACTATCAATATTATTATTATCAAAGCATGTTAAGATTCAAAGTAGTTTCATAGTATGAATTAGTAAGCACATAAAATGAGAAACTCTTAGTAAGTCTAAGGGCCAATTCAAAGTACTTAACTCAATAATAATTCATGATTAGTATTTAAACACATCCTACTACATCATCGTATTGAGTGTGTCAATTTAAATTTGTTAGATGAATTGTTTATGCAAGGATTAGGTGCAAGCGTATAAATAACGTTTGTATATAACATACCTTGTCATTCTGACATATATATGTATTCATCATTTCATGCAACTAACGTACTAAAATGTGGTGTACATGAATCATATTATCATTAATTATACATAGGGTACATGAGCTGACGAGCTACTTCTAATGACATCCCTATTAACCCTTATTAAATACTAGCTAACTAATGCTTTATTCCTACACTACATTTTCAAATTCGTATATATATTCTATCGACTTTGATATTCTACTAATATCTTCAATCGAATCCACAACATTAATTATCTAACTAACATTCCCTCAAGCCAAATATAAAATTCACTTGACATTAAATCCAACATCTACATAGGTTTGTCATGCATTCAATTCTATCTAGTAACTCTTATCTATTAATGTGCTTTATTGACTAGATAAAACTAGATTTGAGTTATTATTTTAATCCACCATCCATCCTTATCCTTGATTCTCCAATCCCATCATCTCAAAAACTTACTTCATATTAACCCTATTATATATACATCCAACTATCCTAATTTATAGTCTTAACACTAATTTAATTAAACCCTTCATACTTAACATCATGTTCAATTATATATGCATTCTTGTAAACTTATTTATTTCATTTAATTTATTTTCCTATATTGAGCTTTTCCATTACCATATGGTTTAATTGTTACATGATTCTAAATGAGCCCCTTGATATAAACATTACCCTTAAACTAAGCTAAAATACACTAAGTGTCATTATCCTCTACTCAAGACTTGAAATGATTGAATCATTATCTGATAAAAATAAAAACAAATCTAAAGGATGAATCTCCTATCTATCTTAAATCCTCATCATTCCCTAACTCTTACCAAGGCCACATTTCTTCCTACACATGGTCCCCACAAGGTCCCATGTGGGTCATGTGTAGAATTTTGACTAATTCAACCCTTAGGACATCTTTTTCCCATCCCTCCAATCAGCAATCCTAATGTGAACAAGTCATATTAAATGTCAACTTGACATTCTCCTAAGTAAAAATCCCTTGGGATTGCTATTCCACTCCCCCTTAATTTCAAGTTGACTACCTATGCTTCGGAACACGTGACCACTACTGCAAGGAGGGGACGACTAGTGCATAAGACAAGGATATGCCATAAACCCTTTCTCCTATCCACCCAAGTATATTAATGGGGATGAAACCCCTTTTCAAGGAGTCAAGCTCAAGGATAAAAGTTTTGACATGACATGTCAGATTTAACAATACGCCTTGGGGAGTGGAGAAAACTTTCTGCATTATGATGGCTTAGGAAATGTTGGGGGCTACTCTAGAAGGGCAGTCAAGATCAATCTTGGCTTTTATTGAGTGCATGTGATATGAACAGAAAATTTTCCTTCCAAATTATTGAGTGCACAACAAGATTGTAAGCAATCTACTAAGTTTTAAATTTATATAATCAATGGTATCACATAACATCTATGGATTGTTATTATCAACTACTCATTTACAATACCACAAGGAGAAAACTTTCTTTCACATTTTCAAATGATAACAATGATGTCAAAGTAAATCTGCAACTCATACCAATGCTTTCATAACAATATAAACTCCAAATGAAACATGCATATAGAACCTTATCAATCATTTCCTCCACACGTACATTAGGTAAAAATGATACAATCTCCTTCCATCAGAATGGGGAAACATAAGGGACTTTTCAAAATCATAAGGAACGTGAACATTGAAATATATGGACAATTATTAGCATGAACATTGTCCAACATGATCGTTGAGAATGTGAACAAGCTAGTGAATCCTCCTTCACAAATGAAGGCACAATGTCAAGTTTTCTCATCCAACATCAATCCGCAAGATGATCATTCCAAGCCATTTCCATTGCTCCCTTGGACACAAATTTGCATATGCAACACAACAAAATAAAAAGGACATGGGTGCTTTCCACCCAACCATAGGCCTCAAAGAGACCACCCCTATGCTAGGGAACAAGGCACAAACTAGGACACACATACAATATTTCAATGCATAAACACTACATTTCAAACTTGAACAATTTCCCCCCAAGGATATTTCACAATGGCTTCATAGATGGAACCATAAACATAGGGTGAATGTATGTTCTAAAATGGAGACTTGCCATACCAAACCATATCTGATATAAACAATTTTCATGCCCTCTCGGGGCTATCATAATTTAGAAAATTTCATGCCCTCTCGGGGCTATCATAAATCAACAATTTAATGCCCTCTCGAGGCCTCCACATTTCCTCCTCCAAACTCACTACCATCAGCTATAACTCCTCAAACTTCCTTTCTACACCATACTTTCCTTATCAACCCCAGCAAGATATGAATGGTTATGATGTACAATGGATAATACAACACCCATAATACAACAAGGAAATAGAGGAAATCCAAACCTCATACTCACAATAGTCCACACAATACAACAAGATGCACAATGGTGTCACACTAATCTGCATGGAATGAACACCATTCAAGCACTCACATGAATGCTACTCCACAATGCAATGCAATGCATACTCCATTGATAAACTCCACACTTGCATATTTGCTTAACCATGCTAAAAGAAAGAAATGGAAAATAAGCAAGTTTGAGATACCAACCTTGGTCCAAGCTAGGGTAAGGATAGTTGTGTTAGAGGTCCCCTAATCTCCCTCCAAAACCTAACTATCTCTAAAATTAGAGAGTGGGTAGACACCCCACTAGTTTGTCCAAGACCCTCTAATAAAGCCTTCCCACTAACTTATTTTAGATAAACCACTAAGCCACTACTTCTTACAAACTTGTCTCCTCTAATAGTTCATTGATAGCCCTCACGAGCTCTGAGTTATGACCCTCAAAATATCGACCTCAAAATGCACTTAGAGCATCTTGGAGACTCCTCAGTATGGGGTGGCCGTAAATGATTGATGGTCTCCATGGCTGGAACAAGGGTGTGACTAGGGTTCACCTGACCATCTGGAGCTAATGGGGCTGACAATTCGATGCCAAGATCAGTGGTTTCAAAGTTATGCTGTGGTGCACCTATGAACTGAGGCACACTGCAAGTTTTGGCATCGAGAAAGATCATTGTGTCTAATCCAAATGGAATGTGATCTCTCAAAAATGAGATAGGTTATTTTAGGCCTCAGTATCACCGTCCTATAGCATTTGACAGTTTATTGATAGCCCTCATGAGCTTCAAGTTATGACCCCCGAAAGATCGACCTTGAAATGCACTTAGAGCACCTCAGAGACTCCTCGATACAGGGTGGCTGCAAATGATGGATGGTCTCCATGTCCAGAACAAAGGTGTGACTAGGGTTCACTCACCCATCTGGAGCTAATGGCGTTGACAATTTGATGCCACACCTATGAACTGAGGCACACTGCGAGTTTTGGCATCAAGCGAGATCGCTGTGCCAAATCCAAATGGAATGTGATCTCTCAAAAATGAGATAGGTCATTTTAGGCCTCAACATCAGCGTCTTGTAGAATTTGATAGTTCATCAATAGCCCTCATGAGCTTCGAATTATGACCCTTGAAAGATTGACCTTGAAAAGCACTTAGAGCACCTTGGAGACTCCTTGGTATGGGGTGGCTGAAAATGATGGATGGTCTTTGTGGGTGGAACAAGGGTGTGACTAGGGTTCACTCGTCCATTTAGAGCTAATGGAACTGACAATTTTATGCCATGATCATCGATTTCAATGTTACGCTATGGTGCACCTATTAAATGAGGCACACTGCGAGTTTTGGCATCGAGCGAGATCGCTGTGTCGAATCCAAAATGAATGTGATATCTCAAAAATGAGATAGGTTATTTTAGGCCTCAACATCACTATCCTATAGCATTTGATAGCTCATCGATAGCCCTCACGAGCTTCGAGTTATGACTCTCAGAAGATCGACTTCAAAATGCACTTAGAGAACCTTGGAGACTCCTCGGTACAAGGTGGCCACGGACAATAGAGGGTATCTGTGGTTGGAAAAAGGGTGTCACTAGGGTTCAATCACCCACTCGGAGCTAATGGAACTGATGATTCAAAAAGTTCTAGCTGTTAGGAGTTAGATTTTGAAAAGTTGTCAAGAAAATTGGAAAAGTTGCTAAGCAACTTTTTGCAATTTTTGTGCTAAGACAAGTTTTATTGCAAATAGACTCTACAAACTCCTAGGGACCCTAATAATGTTCTAAACATCTAGACTTACCTAAAAAACATGGAATTTACCAAAAATCCACTTTATTGGACCAATTGATAGCCAAGGCTTATAGTTGCACCATTGGGTCTTGTGTCCATTACAAATGTGGATGGTTACAAGGAGATCATTAGATCTATCCCTAGACTGTATTACATCAAGAAAAGAAAAATGATTAGGTGCTTTGCACTAGTGTTCCATGTATTTCATAAAATTTAAACTATAGAGTTTCCTTCCAAAATGCTCATGTAGCCATTACATTCAAGATTTGAATTTTCTAAAGCAATGAGCTAAATTTTAAGTGACTTATTGAATGTTTCAACTTATGAAATGACTTGAGATTATTATGAGACCTTAATAGGACCTATGTAATGACTCACTTACCCTATGCAAACTTAGATATTACTAAATTTCAAATCTCATGGTCCTTTACAACTTTTTAATATGAAAGTCTTTCAAAACATTATACAATATTATGACTCTTTATGCTTTCAAATGCCATGATTGGTTGCAAAATGGAAGAAATCAAGTATTCTAATTGTTCATCCATACTTTCTAGATTTTTCTTATTTGATTAGTTTGTTAAAAATAGTTTTAATAATCATAATGTCAGCTTTATGTGAAATAAGGAAAAAACCAAATTTGTAATAAGATATCTGCAAGCATCTTTCATATAGTTATAAATGGTCTTAAAATTGTCCTTATAGCCTTGTATCACATGAAAATATGATTTGCAAGAACTTGTTCAATATCTTCCTCTTATAATTCCTTACAAAGAACTTACCAAAATACAAATTAGAATGTGCAACTAATTTAACCTTTCTTTTTCATTATTACAAAAACCATACACAAAAAAAGTTCACATTTTACGTCATAATACATCATAAATCTTAGGAATTCTCCCCAATACCACCCCCCCAACTCTTCATGATGTACTTACATTCCAATATCATAAAAAAATTAGTAACTTCTTGTATTAAACAAGATAATCATCAGTTCATTGAATTATTATGAAGAAAATAACATAAGAAGTAAATATACATAGTCGAGTGTTCCAATAGGGTCCTCTCTGTGTTTTAGGGTCTCCAACAGGGCTTCATGATCAACATTAGCAATATTAAAAAGTTCTTTTACTTTTGGTCTTCCTTGATGCTTTAACAACTTTACATTTTTTGCTATAATAAGATGTGAATATATGAGAATTATTTTGTGCTTCTGATAGTCTTCGAATGCAAGAATTTCGTTCCTTCTAAGCATGTATGTCTGTAGCCATGTTCCAGAGACAACCACTAAACCAGTAGGATATGTGAATCCATCATCATCTATGATTGTTTGTGCAATTTTTTATTTACCTCTTACTTAGCATGCTAACCAATAATCAGATTTCTCATCATTTTCTTATGGTGCAACCAATGCAAAGACATGTCCTGGCTGAAGTAGATCTGATAGATGGTTATCCTCAAGTGAACTTTCCATGTCATCATTTTTGATAAAGAATATGATAGAAAATGAAGTAAGATAATGTGGAGCCCATGTGTCCACCCACTCACTTGACTCACAGTGATCCCAATCACACTAAAAACAACTAGGACAAAAGCAAGCTATCTGTCATGTCCAAATGATCCATCTACTAGAATTAGAGCTCCGAAATGAATGCATTTTTGATGAGATTAGATTGTAGCACAATCTAATCTATCAGCTATGAACCCTTCCTCAACCAACCAAAAGAACCTATGTACCACTGAATCAAGAGTCCCCCCTTGTGATAATGCTAAACTACACCAATCAACAATGCTACAAGCATCAAGAAGCTCAGTTGTTGAAATCTTTAGTTGCTCCTTGACTAGAGCTCTCCTTACACATGGCCCCGCTCCATCATGTTCCCCTTTTCCATGGCCGAACTCAAAAAAACTCCAAATATGAGGCACGCTTCTCTCTACATGCATCCTACAAAACCAATAAAACATGCGAGCATTCTTGAATTGACCTGTACAGTTATCTAACCAAATGATATGTCTATCAATAGCAATTGCATGATCATGTAAGAAATCAAAATAATTCTTGAAACGATGTTGCAAAAACTCGTGAGAGTGAGATCTATCATCACTCATATAAAAATGATAGTCTCTAATAATCTTTCAATAATCTTTTGCACTATTAAGGGCATGTCTATATGTTATGTGAACAGAAATAGTAATTTGAATAGAGTTGTAATACTAATATTGTGTCTCATTTTGAGGTTGCAATTTTTAGTTCTTGTTGTCACTTAGGTTTGCACCCTTTTCCAAGGCCTATGCGCGAGGACAACCTAGTGAAACATGGAAACAACCTCCAAGCTATGGGACTTGAACTACGAGGTTGAGTCTCCGAAGAAGGCCAGCTTCCTCTTACTGTCAGAGCACACCTATCTATTCTCAGAAGCTAAAGGGAGAAAGAGAGCGTTAAAGAAAATCTACCTAGTCTAATCTAAGCTGGTGATGCACCAAAACAGAGTGTTTAGACTCATTCCTGCCCGTATATATACTACAAAACCAGAATAACATACAAAAGTCATACATGTCCAGACTTATATCGATCAATAATCATATACAGATTAGAAAAAACCAACTGAATGACACTAGGAAAAGGAGATTTCACTTATGTATTATCCAATAGGCCAGAGATAGATACAGTATGCAGATCATTGATCTCAACAATACACCAATGGGAGGCAAAGTGATGCACATTCACACTGATGGCTGAAAGAGATGATACAGGCTATTACATGGCTCAGAGACAAAGCGATTTTACACTGCAAGTCTGCAAGCAGTAGTAGAGAAAATCAGAAAGAATCGACCTTGAGAACAGATCACAAAATTGCCTTTATAGATCAGGCATAACTGAAGATTTCCACGTTACATTCACTTCTTACCTACTGGCATTAACTTCCCATCTTGAGAATCCAATCGAGGATCTGATTGAAATCCTGGCCTACATACCAAGAAAAATTTCTTCTGAGAAGAGCTTGGACAAGATAGAAATGGCGCCACAACATTCCCTAACATGGTAGATGGATTGACCAGATGGATGGAGTGTCCTTATGTCCTGCATTCATTCCTGGTAGGTCAGAAATGATCGCAAAGATTAGATCGCAAGATACGTCGATCGTCTCTGCATCTTGGTTCATGAATCATCCTAGCCTATCAGTCGACCTGATTTCTTATATGCCGACTAGGCCACGTGGGCCAACCATTATCCTTTGTTTTGTCACCTGGAGAGTCCTTTCGCGGTTGACCGCCTTCATCGAACTAACCACTTCACCCTACCATCTAACCGTTGGCTATTAGCTAATCGCCATGTCAAAAATAGAACTCGCAAGGATATGTGTCAATCAGGCACGATGTCGCCATGGTAAAAATCTTGCAGCTTCACTAAGGTGACATGGCGCCTACCGTTGATCTTTTCTCATCCGACGATCATGAAGACTCGTCTTGCTCTGTGTTGTCTTTACCTCGGGCCCATCGTATCTGGTGACAACTTAGCATCCGCACTGTACTTGAATGACATGTGGTAAATGGGCACTATGTCACCATGATAAAAATCTCGCAACTTCATTATGGCGAGATGGCGCCTACCGTTGATGTCTTCTAATCTAACGGTCATAGAACTTGACCTCCCGTAACCCTTTGTTTCTATTGATTCGCCGGGCCCGCTAATACGTGACATCCTCCTATTGGTTTGTCGGTCATCCCATCCTAACTGCTTCTGACGGCATGAAATGCAGCCTCGCCAGGACACATGGCACACGGGCGCTATGTCGCTGATGCTAAAGTCCGGGCAGTTCTCGATGGTGAGATAGAGCCAGTCGTAGATCTTTGCAGATCTGACGATCAGAGCGACATCGTACTTCACTCACCGTCCCTTCTGAAAAATACTGGGCATGTGGTATGCCGTGTCCTGACATATACACATGGCATCATCTGATTGGTGAACTCGAGACTTGATCCATAGAATGGCCATGCGACGGATGGGCGCTATATCGCCATAATAACATCTGCGCATCTCCGCCATAAAGAGATGGTGCCATCCATTGATGCAATCAAATCCGATGGTGGAGATCATAAATCTTGACTGTGCCAACTGTACTGATCGAGACTCCAGCCTGCTTACACGCGGTGGTTCCTTACTGGCCCAGCAGAACACCACCAGGCAATCTTGCGACTTGGCCTCATAGGGTGACCACGTGTCGACCAGGCACCATGTCACTATGGGAAAATCAAGGCTAAATTTGCATAGCGCCATAGTGCCCAACCAATGACATGTCCCTATCTGTGCGTGGTTCCTTTTGATTTGCTGTCGCGGCACCGAGCTCCGCCAACTGGGCAGATGAGGTATATAATGGGGCCCAATATTTATCTAAAACTCTCGCTATTTATTTTCTCTAGCCCGCCAAACTTTACCCAACCATCGCAACATTTTTTGGCAACGTGACCCGCCCGCCGACTTGAGCATCTCTGCCGGGAGCTATATTGCCATGGAGACTTTTCAGTTGGCGTGCGATAGCGCCATAGCGCCTGTGGCGTCGAAAAACTTTCCCGACCTGCCCTCTATTGTAGCCCACCCGTCGGGCCCACCAAACAAGTGTCAATTGAGCGTGATGTCGCCGATACTATCTCCCATACAACTTTCGATGATGAGATCACGCCTACCGTCGATCCATCTAAAATCTGACGGAAGAGAAACTTTGGCGGGTCGAGGCATTAAAATAACAATTTTTTAGGCTAACTGTTGAACAAGCTGCGGATTTGAATTTGAGTCTTTGGCGGTAAAACCAGAGGTAACACTTTTGGCGACTCGCAAGGGGCATGAGCCTGCTCAATGCATGACCAGTGCCTAAGAATGATCCATTGGGCTATGGATTCGGAAAGAGGACCAGGAGGCACAAAGTTGAGAGCTGCAAGAACCCTAACCCTTAAAGAGGAAATCAAAACATTAAAAACCTTTAAGGTTCTAGCTGTACTTCTATGATTGGAAACAAAAAAATAGGACCTCCTCAGCAGCGTGAGACATGTCAAAAATGACTCATGAAGAGAGCCATGTGCTCGTACACTTATTGAAAAATAGAAACAAGCAGGAAACAACTGGATTAACTATGTACATGGATTCACAACCCTTCAGAAATAGGGCTTCAGATAGATCCCATTGACTTTAATGGGTAGAATTTCACCACTTGGCCTACTTAGTTGGAATGCGTTGGCCTGTTTGTAACTAGAAATCAGATAAGGGCCACTCCATAATGGGTCAAATTTGGAGTGCCTTCCTGGTTTTTCTCTATCTGAGTTCCACTTGAGAACTAAATCTCCCTCTCTGAAGATTCTGGCCCTTGCCTTCTTGTCAAAATTCCTCTTCATTTGTTGCTGGTGAATCTCTAGAGTTTTCATGGCTTTGTTTCTCTTTTCTTCCAACTCAATTAGTTCTGCCATTCTTACTGACATGGCATCATCTTCAACCAGTTCTAGCTGATGAGCCAACTCCAAGGATGGGAACTCCAATGAGATTGGGAGTCTAGCTTCCCTACCATAGACTAGCACAAAAGGTGAATTCCCAATAGATCTCTTGGGTGTTATCCTATCAGCCCATAGAGCAGTCCTTAATTTCTTGTGCCAGGTCCTCTGATTGTCTTCTATTGTCCTCTTCATAATTCTGATCATATTCTTGTTGGAAGATTCAGCTAAACCATTACCCTGAGGATAGTAGTTCGATGATGTGCTCAGGTAGATATTGTGATTCATGGCCCATGCACAAATTTGGGTTCCAACAAAAGACTTGGCATTATCTGAGATGTTAGTAGAAGGAGCACCAAATCTAGATACAATTCCATCAAGGAATTCAACAACTGATGGCTTTGTGGCATCCTTCAAGGAAACTGCCTCTGTCCACCTAGTGAAATAATCAATAGCAGCCAAGATCCATTTATGACCTGCACTAGATGGATGATTAATGGGGCCTATAAAATCCAACCCCCACTGAGTGAAGGGCTGATCCACCTAAATAGGATGAAGAGGAAGAGCTGCAAGTCTCTGTTTTCCTGAGAAAAAAGCACATTTCTCACATTTCCTCACATACCTGTAACAATCATGGAACATAGATGGCCAATAATATCCAAGCCTCATGATCTTCATAGCGGTTGTTCTTGCAGAGAATTGGCCGCCATCAAGGCCATCATGGAGTTCTCTAATCACCCTTTCAGCCTGATTCTCTTCAACACACCTCAACAGGGTCCCATTAAAATCCCTCCTGAATAGGATATTGTCAATCACAACATAGGGAATGGATTATAGTCTATATTGTCTTCTTTTAGTTCTATCCAATCCCTGAGGGTATCCATTCCCTAATAAGAAATTCTTCATGTCATTTATCCAGCTCCTTGGATCGTCAGCGTACCTTTCCTGCTGCTGCTCTGCTATCACCATGGCAACTTCTTCATCTGAGTTCTGATCTGATAACATTTCTTTACATAATCCTCTTCCTCTTACCAATTTTTTAATCTGAATGTCAACATCATATTCCATTACCCTAGTGATCCATCCAGCTCTCTTCTCACTGACATCTTTGTTTAACAGGAAGTCTTTTACACTTGCATGGGGTACCAACAAATGGATCTTATTATGGGATAAGAGGTGTCTGAACTTCTTCAAGGCTCTAATGACTGCAAGGGCTTGCTTCTCAGAAAAGCTATACTTATCTTCATATCCCTTAAGCTCTTCACTAAAGAAGGCTATGGGCTGCTCCTCATTCTTGTCATTTTTTTGGGTCAAGACAGCAGAGATACTTGACTCACCACCTAAGGTGTAGAGGATGAAATATTTCTCAAATTTTGGGTTCATGAGGGTAGGGGCCGATGCTATGGCTGCCTTGATCTTTTCAAAACTCTCCTTCCCCTCCTTGGTCCATGAGAAGACCATATCTTTCTTAAACATGGCTGTAAGGGGTTTCACCATGGTGGCAAGATTAGGAATAAACCTTCTTACAAAATTTATCCTACCAAGGAAACTTTGTAGCCCTTTCTTGTGTTTAGGGAGAGGAAGGGAAGGTATTATTTTTGTTCTTTCTGGATCAACGGTCAATCCATCCTTAGATACAATGTGTCCCAATAGTTTTCCCTGGTTTGTAGCAAAGACACATTTGGTTGGGTTGAGAGATACCCCAAACTCTCTACATCTTAGAAATACCTGTCTCAAATGATCAAGATGATCCTCCACATTCTTGGAATACACAGTTATATCATCAAGGTATACCAAGACAAACTTGTCAATTAATCTTTTGAAAGCTACCTCCATTGCCTTTTGGAATGTGGCACCTACATTTGTTAATCCAAATGGCATTTTGCAATAAGCATAGGTGCCCCATTTAGTAGTAAATGCTGTCTTGTATCTATCAGACTCTTTAACCAGCACTTGGTTATAACCAGAAAACCCATCAAGAAAAGAGAATCTCCTTGACCCACTGACCTTGGACAGAATTTTCTCCATAGAAGGGAGAGGATGTTGATCTTTAAGGGAAGCCTAATTGAGATCCCTAAAGTCCACACACAATCTGATTTCTCCATTCTTCTTCCTCACAGGGACAAGGTTAGCTACCCATGATGAGTGTTTGATGGGAAAAATTATGTTAGCCTCAATTAGTTTGGATAGTTCTTTCCTTATTAAAGGTTCAATCTTGGGATTCACTGGCCTCTATTTTTGCCTTACTGGTTTGACCCTATCAACTAAATCTATGGTATGCTGAAACAAACTAGGGTCAAACCCTTTTAAATCATCATATGTCCAAGCAAATACATCACTAAATTCTTGACATAGATGAATGAAATCTTCTTGCTCAGCTTTAGAACATACCTTCCCCATGTTAAGAGATTTTCCATCAGCAATAGTAACTGGGGCATGGTCATCCTTTTCTGCAGCTAGATTCATCCCTTTTCCTCTTGTTTGATCATCAGGATTAAAGACGCCCTCCAAGGCAATGAGACCCTTGGGTAGCTTGTTGGAACTGATATGAATGATCTGATCACCATATTGATCTGGTAGTCTTAGCTGATTTCTCTCTAAAAATTCTGCTTCATTCTGCAAGAAGCTCACAATTTGCTCATCAAACTCGAACACTTGCCAATGAGTATTATTATCAGGAACAATAGGCCTCACCACTACCCTTATTTTTTGTTTCTTTTCTTCCTCAAGTTTCCCTGGCACATCATAAGATGCACCCACTGCTGCAAGTCTGTCAGCATGTTTATTTTCTTTCCTAGGAATGCTCTGAATGTTAAATGCATTGAAACCCTCAAGAAAATCCCAGACTCTATGTTTATAAGACTTGAGCAGGCCATTTTTGGTGATATTTTGATTTCTCACTTGGTTCACTACTAACTCGCTGTGCCCATATACTTTCAAGGCTTGAATTCCCCTCTTTTGGGCAAGTAGGAGACCTTGGATCAAGGATTCATACTCGGCCACATTATTGGTACAACTGAATTGGAACCTAAAAGAAAAGTAGTATCTTATTTGTGTAGGAGAGATCAACATAACACAAGCCCCTGATCCATTTCTATTACTTGAGCCATCAAAGTACATACTCCATACTCCATTTATGTCGTCATTAGTCCTAACAAGGTTAGGAACTTGAACCTCCTTCTCTATTATGCAATATGTACTAAATCCTGTCTCAAGGGTTTCCGACATAGGTTCAAACTGACATGTATTTTCCCACTCATCCAAGAAGAAATCAGGAATCCCTGCTATGGAAGTGATAGGCTCGTTTACTATGTTATTTTCGTTCACCTCTAGGATAGGGCAATTCATATTGATGAAGTTGGGAGTGTAGGGTTTAGCGTGATGAAGGGCTTGAGGTTCTGCTCTTATTGAAGCATTTGCCCCATATCTGGTCTTAAATGACATGTAAGACCAATCAACAGATATGAATCCACCAATTTGAGCAGTGAAGTCTCTCGAAAGACAGATGGCAAAATAGGGCTTAACCTCAGCAACAGATATGTCTTGAATCACAGTATAACCAGGGCATGCATGTAGGGCCATTTCCACACTTCTAAGGATGCCTACGGTTTTGATAGTACTCCCATCTAGTTGTAACACATCTCTAACAATGGGCTCATATTTCATCCCTAAAGCATCAGCAACACACCTAGGCATTACTGAGCTGCTAGCCCCCGAATTGATCATGCAATTATGGACTAATTTGCCCCCTATAATCAGAGAAACATAAAATGGAGGAGGTCTAACCTTTTTATTTGCCTCCACATCTCCTTCTAGTTGTACTAAACTAGTGGCACTCTCCATGGTAGATGACTGATCCTTGGGCTCAATCCTTTCCAATTCTTGCTGCAGCATCTTCCTCTGCATTGGTATGGTAGCAACAGCATCCCACATGGAAATGTTTACATTGGTCTTCTTCATTTTCTCTACCACACTTAATGGGGCACTAGGGATTTTGGTAGAAACTTTGGGGGCTGCACTTACAAGAGGTTGAGATGGGGCGACAAAAGGATCACTTGCATCCTCATTTCTTGGACCTTGCTTTTGCTGTTGTGAAGTGTTTGTCTGCTCATTTGCTGTTTGTGTGTTAGGTATAACACTTGAAGTTGAGGCCTACTTAGGAGAAGGAGGAGCAACATATTCCATAGCTCTCTTCTTGCTTCTTGTGTTATGAGCAACGGAGTCCTGGTTTACATTACAATGTTCCTCCATTTGGTGATTCATAAAAGAGAAATCACCCTGCCTCTGAACATATGAGGCCTCCTTGGGATGATCTTCTTTGTGTGATTGCTTTACTGTGGACTCCTGGACTATTAGGGCCAAATAAGATTCTGATTTTTGACATAGGCAGTAGGTATAAGAATAATTACATGAGGGACAAAAATCTTGGTCTTGGGCCAAGTTATTTTGAGGGACTATAGCTCTGTTCTGATTTGAGCTTGAAGCAGAAGCATGACTATTCTGCCTATTCTAATCAAAAGATCTATTCCACTGATTAGGAGGCCTACCACCACTTGGAGCTTGATATTGCAATTGGGGAGGCTTGCCACCTTGGGTCTGCTGTCTTTCTAAGGCCACCACCTTGTTACTCATCTTTTGTATTAGAGAAAAACTATCCTCTAGTCTCTTCCCTTGGTCCTTCAACTCCCTCCCTTACTCTTGTAATTTTTTATCCAGGGCCTTTTCTCTTTTATCTGTGTTTAGTACTAGACCTTGGAGCATTTCCTTGAGTTCATCTATTCCGTTTGAGGATGTGGAAGCTTGGGGGACTGGAGTAAGGGCTTGCGATGTAGAAATTGTAGGGAGAGGGGCTATTGCTAGTTGGTGGTTGGGAACATCAGGAAAGAAAGGCATAGGAGGCCTTGGAGCCAACTTTCCTCCTTGTATTAGAATGTTCTCAGCTTTTATGGCTATCTCATAAACATTAGGTAATGTATCTCCTCCCATAGTTTGGATTGTGGTGGCAATATCACTGTTAAAAGCTCTAAGGTAATGCAAGAAGGCATTACCAAGGGTAGGTTTCACTATAGTAGGTATTCTATCCCATGTCTTTTGGAATCTGTAATTAAAATCAGTCATACATTCATGGGGGGCTCTTTTTATTGTAGTCAGCTGCTCTAATTATTGACAAATGGTCACTCTTATCCTCAAAATGTTTGCATAATCCTGCTCCTAGTCCATCCCAATCAGTTATGGAACCATGAGCTAAGCCTCTATACCACTGTAATGCTTTTCCTTTTAAAGATGAGGCTAGAAGTCTGACAACAACATCATCTTCTGTAATACCATGAATATTGAAGACATTCGCTACCTCTTGGATATGCTCTAGGGGGGAAATAGAAGTTTCGCCAGTAAAATCAGGTATGCTTTTTAGTGCAGCTACTGGTATATCATGTCTTTGGGCTAAAAATAGAGGACTTCCACCATTAAAGGTGGCAAAAGGATGAACTCTTGGCTGTGCCATATAAACAAGTGTTTTATTGATGAGTGCTAATGGCAATCTAGGCTGAGTTTGGATAGTAGGAGGAGTAGAGACAGATCTCACAGGTATATTGATTGTTACTCCACCTCTAACTGGTGATAATGAAGCTCTAGCCCTCCTTCTTCTAGGACTTGAAAGTGAGAGTTCTTGATATTGAAAATTACCTCTAGAAGACGCCCTTGTTTCAGCTCTGGGCATGAATTTTTGCAACTTTGGCCTGAAACCAGATTTGTTGATGCTCAGAGTCGCCAAGTACTTGATGAATTAGCCTCTTGAAGGCTTGAATACTGAAGCGAGCACTACTTCTTCAGCATTAATCTCAGAAAATCTTTCTTCTTTTGACACCAGTAGACATGAAATCTTCTGATATAAGTCCCACCGGGCATGCCAAAAAATGTTGTCACTTAGGTTTGCACCCTTTTCCAAGGCCTATGCACGAGGACAACCTAGTGAAACATGGAAACAACCTCCAAGCTGTGGGACTTGAACTACGAGGTTGAGTCTTCGGAGAAGGCCGGCTTCCTCTTACTGTCAGGGCGCACCTATCTATTCTCAGAAGGGAAAGGGAGAAAGAGAGCGTTAAAGCAAATCTACCTAGTCTAATCTAAGCCGGTGATGCACCAAAACAGAGTGTTCAGACTCATTCCTGCCCGTATATATACTACAAAACTAGAATAACATACAAAAGTCATACACATCCAGACTTATATCGATCAATAATCATATACAGATCAGAAAAAACCAACTGAATGACACTAGGAAAAGGAGATTTCACTTATGTATTATCCAATAGGCCAGAGATAGATACAGTATGCAGATCATTGATCTCAACAATACACCAATGGGAGGCAAAGTGATGCACATTCACACTGATGGCTGAAAGAGATGATACAGGCTATTACATGGCTCAGAGACAAAGGGATTTTACACTGCAAGTCTTCAAGCAGTAGCAGAGAAAATCAGAAAGAATCAACCTTGAGAACAGATCAAAAAAAATTGCCTTTATAGATCAGGCATAACTGAAGATTTCCACGTTACATTCACTTCTTACCTACTGGCATTAACTTCCCATCTTGAGAATCCAATCGGGGATCTGATTGAAATCCTAGCCTACATACCAAGAAAAATTTCTTTTGAGAAGAGCTTGGAGAAGATAGAAACGACGCCACAACATTCCCTGACATGGTAGATGGATCGACCAGATGGATGGAGTGTCCTTATGTCCTGCATTCATTCCTGGTAGGTCGAAAATGATTGCGAAGATCAGATCGCAAGATACGTCGATCATCTCTGCATCTTGGTTCATGAATCATCCTAGCCTATCAGTCGACCCGATTTCTTATATGCCGACTAGGCCACGTGGGCCAATCGTAATCCTTTGTTTTTCCACCTAGAGTGTCCTTCCGCGGTTGACCGCCTTCATCGAACTAACTGCATCACCCTACCATCTAACCGCTGGCCGTTAGCTAATCGCCACGTCAAAAACTGGACCCGCGAGGACACATGTCAATCAGGTGCGATGTCACCATGGTAAAAAACTTGCAGCTTCACTAAGGCAACATGGCGCCTACCGTTGATCTTTTCTCATCCGACGATCACGAAGACTCATCTTGCTCTGTGCTGTCTTTACCTCAGGCCCATCGTATCTGGTGACAACTCAGCATCTGCACCGCACCTGAATGACACGTGGTAAATGGGTGCTATGACACCATGATAAAAATCTCACAGCTTCATTATGGTGAGATGGCCCCTATCGTTGATGTCTTCTAATCTGACGGTCCTAGAACTTGACCTCCCGTAACCCTCTGTTACTATTGATTCGCTAGGCCCACTAATACGTGGCATCCTCCTGTTGGTTTTTCACTCATCCCATCCTAACTGCTTCTGACAGCATGAAATGCAGCCCCACCAGGACACGTGGCGCACGGGCACTATGTTGTTGATGCTAAAGTCTGGGCAGTTCCCGATGGCAAGATAGCGCCAGCCGTAGATCTTTGTAGATCTGACGATCAGAGCGACGTCGTACTTCACTCGCTGTCCCTTCTGAAAACTACTGGGCCCATGGTACATCGTGTCCTGACATATACGCATGGCATCATCTGATTGGTGAACCCGAGACTTGATCCATAGAATGACCACGTGACGGATGGGCGCTATGTCGCCATAATAACATCTGCGCATCTCCGCCATAGCGAGATGGTGCCATCCGTTGACGCAATTAGATCTGACGGTGGAGATCATAAATCTTGACTGTGCCAACCATACTGATCGAGACTCTAGCTTGGTTACACGCGGCAGTTCCTTACTAGCCCAGTGGAACACCACCAGGCAATCTTGCGACTTGGCCTCATAGGGTGACCACGTGTCGACCAGGCACCATGTCGCTATGGGAAAATTGAGGCTAAATTCACATAGCACCATAGCGCCCAACCGATGACATGTCCCTATCTGTGCATGGTTCCTTTTGATTCGTTGTCGTGTCACCGAGCTCCGCCAACTGGGTAGATGAGGTATATAATGGGGCCCAATATTTGTCTAAAGCTCTCGCTGTTTATTTTCTCTGGCTCGCCAAACTTTACCCAACCATTGCAACATTTTTTCGGCAACGTGACCCGCTCGCCGACGTGAGCATCTCTGTCAGGTGATATGTCGCCATGGAGACTTTTTGATGGGGGTGCGATAGTGCCATAGTGCCTACGACGACGGAAAACTTTCCCGACCCGCCCTCCGTTGTAGCCCACCCGCCAGGCCCACCAAACATGTTTCAATCGAGCACGATGTTGCCGATACTATCTCCTGTGCAACTTTCGATGATGAGATCGCATCGACCGTCGATCCATCTAAAATCTAACGGAAGAGAAACTTTGGCGAGTCGGGGCATTAAAATAACAATTTTTTAGCCTAACCGTTGAACAAGCCGTGGATTTGAATTTGAGTCTTTGGTGGTAAAACCAGAGGTAACAGTTCTCAGTAAAATCAACAACTGATATAATAGTGCCAATGGGAAAAGTCTCCTTGCACATTCTAAATTGTTCATCCAACCACTTAGACCCATGACTATGTCTTGCATACTTGTAAAAAAGATTTTCCTTGAAATCTAAAATAAAACTAGCCACACTGATATTTTTTCCAACCAATTCACATCTAGATCTCTCACCTCCACACTTCAATGTGTATTTCACTATTTCATATACCATTTTTTCCACTATTGTCTTTCTAAGATCTTGTTCGTAGCCCTCATGGAAACATGTGTCAAACTTGGATAAGCCACCACATTCTAAACAATTCTCATTTAAGCAAGCATTTCTATAAAAGAAACAACCATCAACTCTATGACATAAAAGTTGATCTAGCAAGTCTCTTGATGATTTTGGAAGCTCACTAGCACCACAATCCTCCAACATTTTGTTAATATGCAAAGTAGAATGGATGGAGCGTAATAGTTCATAGTGCATAGAAAATTCAACATGATATTTGCAATAACATGTATTTCAAATTTTGAGTGGCACACAATAAAATGGCTTCAAAGATTCAAAAGCCCTTTGTGATATATGAAGACTTGGATGACTCTCTCTAAATTGTTTGAACAACATAGTTTGACTTACCTCTAAATAGTGTTTAGGATGTGGCGTGCAGTCTCTGATGCCGATTCTCAACTTTAATATGTCTTTAGCATTGGGTGATACTCATGAGTTAGAATGCTAAAATTGTGTAATTTCTTCCTTCACATCATCGGATAGCTTCTTATCAAAATGTGGAAGTCTCCCACCAAATGCCCATGTTTCATTTTGAAGAGGATCATCAATTTTCTTTTATCGACTAAGTCATCTTCTCAAAGTAGTACAATTTAGATTCAAATCAATACAAGTTTGTCTCATATATCTACCCTTTCTAAAATGATGACTTACCAAAGAGGTTGTAATAACCATTCGAGTAGCTCTATTATGCTTCTCCCTGTTATTTCTCCCAATGCTATTGAGAGCACTAAAAAGATTCTTCACAATAATGGCATTTCTTTCCAAATTTTTATTGACATGAATCTTCAATTTGGAAAGCATAGGTCTCATCTTTTGCATCTTTAATAAGCACATCAAAAACTAACATTGCTCTACCACTGTCTTGTTGCCGAAAAACATCTGATATAGTCTTGAAGCCCATAATCGAATGGTTCTTTCTAATTTTTCCCTTCCAAACTAGTAATAATCATTTCATCAATTTCAATTATCTATTTTGGTATTTTAGAACCTTCATGTCAATTATAATTAGGAGATATGTAACGTTCTTGTGCATTAGGTTCCTGTGCATTGTCATGTTAGACATGGTCAATTATGCAGTTTGGATTATGACTTGGTAGCATTTTATCTTCGAAAATTTCATTCTCTAAATTTTCAATTTTGGCATTATCATTTTCAATAGGTATATTTTCATTCCCTAATTGTACATACTCATTATCTGACTCTATGATTTTACCTTTGACTAATTCATTGTCAACTTGACTGATATTTAGCATACCTTATCTTTTTCTTCGGTGTTCCATTTTGTCTCTTTTCCTATATGTCGCAATGTCTTCATTTGATATCTTCCTTTTGTGTTTATCCTTTCGACGACTGCTGCTCCCCATTGAGATGAAAAATTTGAACACCTAAGGTTATATTTTTGAATTTTTTTCGATTGGTTGGGCCCCAACATGCACTTTTTTGCGAAACCTGTGAAAAAAAAATAGAAAAAGTGATGTTGTCGGGTCTGCAAGGACAGGGATATGTTGGAAACTCATGCCTGGGAAAATTGGATATCCGATCTTATCCAATGAGATTTGGAGGGAAAATAGCCTTTGCAATATTAGTATTAATATTAGAATAATAATTGGAGGGAAACCAAGTTTGGTTTATTAGTATTAATATATAGTATCAATATTATTATTATACCTATAATAGTATTCTTATTATTACTATAGATATAATAGTATTAATATTTAGTGTTTATTTATATTATTATTATTATTATTATGCTATAATAGTATTAATAGTATATAAATATGTCATCATTTAATGGGTCAAAGCGGGTCATAGGTCATCCTATGACCCCCTATGACCCATATTAACCATTCTAATATGTCCTTACGAGACCTAGGACCCCTAGGGACATATCTCATCATTTAATGGGTTGTGGGGGGTCATAGGTCAACCTATGACCCCCTTTAACACATATTAACCATTTCAATATGTCCCTAGGGGTTAGAGGACCCTTAGGGACACATGTCATCATTTAATGGGTCAAAGTGGGTCATAGGTCACCGTATTACCCCCTTTGACCTATTAAATGACGACTTATGTCCCTAGGGGTCCTATAACCCCTAGGGACATATTCAAATAACCTATTAAATGACGACATATGTCCCTAGGGGTCCTATAACCCCTAGGGACATATTCAAATGGTTCATATGGTTCAAAGGGGGTAATATGGTGACCTATAACCCCCTTTTACCCATTAAATGACAACATATGTTCCTAGGGGTTATAGAACCCCTAGGGACATATGTCATCATTTAATGGGTCAAAGGGGGTCATAGGTCAACATATTACCTCCTTTGACCCATATAAACGATTCTAATATGTCCCTAGGGGTCCTAGGACCCCTAGGGACATATGTCATCATTTAATGGGTCAAAGGGGGTATAGGTAACCCTATGACCCCCTTTGACCCATATATACCATTCTGATATGTCCCTACGGGTCCTAAGACCCCTAGGGACATATAGCATTCTAATGTCCCTAGGGTTCCTAGGACGCCTAGGGACATATGTCATCATTTTATGGGCCAAAGGGGGTCATAGGTCACCCTATGACCCCCATTGACACATATTAAGCATTCTAATATGTCCCTAGGGGTCCTAGGACCCCTAGGGACATAGCTTGTCATTTAATAGGTCAAAGGGGCTCATAGGTCACCCTATGACCCTCTTTGGCCCATATTAACCATTCTAATATGTTCGTAGGGGTCCTAGGACCCCTCAGGACATGTCTCATCATTTAATGAGTTGCGAGGGGTCATAGGTCTTGATCTATGACCCCCTTTCACACATATCAACCATTATAATATGTCCCTAGGGGTCTTAAGACCCCTAGAGACATATGTCATCATTTAATAGGTCAAAGGGGGTCATAGGTCAACCTATTACGCATATTGACCATTCTAATATATCCCTAGGGGTGCTAGGATCCCTAGGGACATATCTCATCATTTAATGGATCGTGAGGGGTCATAGGTCAACCTATGACCTCTTTTCATGCATATTAACCATTCTAATATGTCCCTAGGAGTCCTAGGACTCCTAGGGACATACGCCATCATTTAATGGGTCAAAGGGGGTCATAGGTCAACCTATGACCCCCTTTCACACATATTAACCACTCTAATGTCCCTAGGGGTCCTAGGACCCCTAGGGACACATGTCATCATTTAATGGGTCAAAGGGGGTCATAGGTCACCCTATGTCTCCCTTTGACCCATATATACCATTCTAATATTTTCCTAGGTGTCCTATGATCCCTATGGATATATCTCATCATTTAATGGGTTTCACACATATTAACCATTTTAATATGTCCCTAGGGGTCCTAGGACCCCTAGGGACACATGTCATCATTTAATGGGTCAAAGGGAGTCATAGGTCACCCTATGACCCCCTTTGACCCATATTAACCATTCTAATATGTCCCTAGGGATCTTAGGACCCCTAGGGACATATCTCATCATTTAATAGGTTGTGCGGGGTCATAGGTCAACCTAAGACCCCCTTTCACACATATTAACCATTCTAATATGTCCATAGGGGTCCTAGGACCCCTAGGGACATATGTCATAATTTAATGGATCAAAGGGTGTCATAGGTCAACCTATGACCCCCTTTCACACATATTAACCATTCTAATATGATGTCATCATTTAATGTTTCAAAAGGCATAATAGGTCACCCTATGACCCCTTTTGAAAAATATGAACGATTCTAGTATGTCCCTAGGGATCTTAGGACCCCTAGGGACATATGTCATCATTTAATAAGTCAAAGGGGCTCATAGGTCACCCTATGACCCTCTTTGACCCATATATACCATTCTAATGTGTCATTAGGGGTCCTAGGACCCCTAGGGAGATATCTCGTAATTTAATAGGTCATGGGGTTTCATATGTCAACCTATGACTCCCTTTCACACATATTAACCATTATAATATGTCACTAGGGGTCCTAGGACCCCTAGGGACAAATGTCATCATTTAATTCATCAAAGGGGGTCATAGGTCAACCTATAAGCCCCTTTAACCCATATTAACCATTCTAATATGTCCCGAAGGGTCCTAAGACCCCTAGGGACATATCTCATCATTTAATGGATCAAAGCGGGTCATAAGTAAACCTTTGACCCCCTTTGACTCATATTAACCATTTTAATACGTTTGGACCCCTAGGGACATATGTCATCATTTAATGGGTCAAAAGGGGTCATAAGTCAACCTATGGCCCGCTTTAATCCATATGAACGATTGTAATATGTTCCTAGGTGTCCTAGGACTCCTAGGGACATATGTCATCCTTTCATGGATCAAAGGGGGTCATAGGTCACCCTATGACCCCTTTTGACCCATATGAACGATTCTAATATGTTTGTAGGTGTCTTAGGATTCCTAAGGACATATCTCATGATTTAATGGGTCAAAGGGAGTTGTAGGTCACGCTATGACCCCCTTTAACCCATATTAACCATTATAATATGTCCCTAGGGGTCCTAGGACCCCTAAGGACATATTTCATCATTTAATTGGTCGGTGGGGGCATAGGTCAACCTATGACCCCCTTTGAAACATATTAACCATTCTAATATGTCCCTAAGGGTCCTATGACCCCTAGAGATGTATGTGGGGTCAAAGGTCACCCTATGACCCCCTTTGACTCATATTAACTATTCCAATATGTCCAGGGGTCAAAGGGGGTCATAAGTCACCCTATGACCCTTTGACTCATATTAACCATTCTAATATGTCCATATTAACCATTCTAATATGTCCCTAGGGGTCCTAGGATCCCTAGGGACATATCTTGTTACTTAATAGGTCAAAGGGAGTCATAGGTCAACCTATGACCCCCTTTGACACATATTAACCATTCTAATATGTCCCTAGGGGTCCTAGGAGTCTTAAGGACATATGTCATCATTTAATGTGTTAAAGGGGTTTATAGGTCACCCTAAGACCCCCTTTGACCTATATAAACAATTTTAATATGTCCCTAGGGGTCCTAGGACCCCTAGGGACATATGTCATCATTTAGCGGGTCAAAGGGGATCATAGGTCACCCTATGACCCACTTTGACGAATATGAACGATTCTAATATGTCCCTAGGGGTCCTAGGTCCGGTAAGGACATATGTCATCATTTAATATGTCAAAGGGGGTTATAGGTCACCCTATGACCCCCTTTGACCAATATGAACGATATTAATATATCTATAGCGGTCCTAGAACCCTTAGGGACATATGTCATCATTTAATGAGCCAAAAAGGGTCATAGGTCACCCTATGACCCCCTTTGATCCATATTAACCATTATAATATGTCACTAGGGGTCCTAGGACCCCTAAGGACATATGTCGTCATTTAATGCATCAAAGGGGGTCAATGGTTGACCTATGACCCCCTTTGACTCATATATATTAATAATATACATATATATATTAATAGCATATATATATTATGTTATTATATTTAATAAAAATATTACGTTATTATATATTAATAACATATATATATATATATATATATATATATGTATTAAATTATTATATTAAATAAAAATATTACGTTATTATATATATACATATATTAATAACATACATATTAATATAATAATACATAATACATATTATATATATTATGTTATTATATTTTTAAAAAATAGTAATAATATAAATTGTATTTATAGATTGTAATAAGATTAACATAATATATTATTATATATAAATAGATTATATCTTATATCTTTACATTATGTTTTTTTTTGGAAAAAGGGGTAAAAATTTATTCAGTAAAAGCCAAATTACAAAGGCCTTAGGCCCAATCTACCAAACCACATCCAAAAGCCATTAAGTTCTATCCTTCTCCACTAAATGATCAAAAACCCCCACATAATTAGCAGGAAGATCATCCCTATCAGAAATATTCCAACCTGCACCCTTCTCCAAAGCCCATTTTTCCAAGACATCAGCAACTCCATTCCATTCCCTGGGAATATGACAAAAGGAGATCTCATCTTCCAAGCTTCTCAAGTGACAAATCTCTTTAACAAGAGAGGCAATCTGCCAGTTACAATCATCAATTCTCTAATTACTAATCATGTCTACAAGCATCTTAGAGTCTGATTCACATACAATTCTCCTCCATCCAAGAGAGCAAGCCCGCTCCATAGCTACCTTAATGGCCAAGGCTTCCATCATGTTATTAGAATGAACTCCTTTGTAAATAGAGAAAATAAAGTAAACCTTGCCATCCACATCTCTACCAAGTCCTCCTATACCAGCTTGTCCAGGATTGCCATGGGAGGAGCCATCAATGTTGATCTTAAGGACAAAATCTGGTGGAGGTCTCCATCTTCCCATCCTACACACTTTACTTTTTAGCGGCTGAGATTTCTTACTACTTCTACTTTCCAAACCTGTGTCCACCAATCCCAAATTCCTAACTATCCTGGATTCATCAAGATCCACTGGCTCCGTCATATCACATTTAGCATAGATAGTTTCTTGAAGCCTGCTTAAGATCAATTGCCATAGTTTAGTGACCCCCAGGCTGGAGTTACAGAAAATTTGACGATTAAACTCCAACTAAAGATTCCAAAGAATAAAATAAGGTCCAAGAGCCCAAGCCACCTAGAGAAGTGAAGTTCTCGCAGGGGGCCTCCCAAGGGTATCCCAAAACTCAATAAGGGATTTAGCATGAATGCATCCATGACACCATGCCTCCCACCACTTATCCCAAATTTCTCTAGAGAGAGGGCATAAGAAGAATAAAGGAGAAACATCCTCTCCATGAAACCTATAGAGGGGACAGAAAGAAGGACCCTGAAACCCTCTTCTCTGGAGGTTATCCCAAGTAAGATACTTTTTGTGAGCCACCAGCCATAGAAAAAAATTACATTTAGGCCATGAGAACCTATTCCAAACTTTTTGCCACTAGGGAGTTTTTTGAAATCCATTACATTGACTATCCAGTCGAGCATATCCTTTGGCCACACTAAAAGTACCTTTAGGGCTGGGACCCCAAGCCAGGATGTCTTTGTCATTAAAAGAGCTGCATAGCCTAATAGAGAGAAGATTGGCCAGTTCAGCCCGAATCTCTGAGGAGCCCCCCGGGGGCCAATCCTGAGGATCCTTCCAATTAGCCACAGCTATCAAGCCACATCTCCTCCAAGATTTGAAGTGAATTACTTTGGTCCATCCTGCAGATACAAAAATCTGATATAGAGGTTGAAGGTGTGGATAGCTGGAGAGAATGGGAGGATAACCATCCTAGGAGTCCAGCCAGAATAACACACAATCCCTCATTACATATCCAGAAGAGGCCATCCTTGATGAGAGGAGAACCTCTTTTAAGAGTGTCCCAAATAAAGGATCCCTTACCCTCCATCTCCATTCTAGGAATATCTTGATGTTTCACTCATAAGAAATATTTATGAGACAAAATCATAGCCCAATCTCATTCTTGATTCTTGCACCACCTCCAATATAACTTTGTTGCCAAAGCCTTGACACCAAGCGCCATACATTTAAGGCCTAATCCTCCAGCAAACTTAGGCAAGCAGACAATGTTCCATTTGACCTATCACCAATTAGAAGAGAGGAGATTGCTTGTCTAAAGGAATTGTCATGACAGAGCATCAAAGTCTTTCATAACTCCAATGGGAGGAGTTTGCACCAGACACCTATAAATAGGAAGAGCTTGAATCACAGTCTTGAGAAGGATGACCCTACCAGCAAAAGAGAGCCATCTATGGGTCCAATGACTCACCTTGCTCCAAAATTTGTCCAACAGACCTTGCCAATATTCCTTTAACTGAGCCCTAAGGGTTAGAGGTATGCCAAGATAAATCAAGGGAAGGGATCCAATATGAAACTTGAGAATTCTAGCAATCCTGACCTGAATCGCCTGAGGAGTATTAAAGAAGTAAATAGATGATTTTCCTTCATTAATTTTCTATCCATGGGCTTTCAAATAAGTATCCAAAATCATTCTGAAGCTTCTTGCTTCATTAATGGTAGTGAAACCCATCAATCCAGTATCATCCACAAACTGGAGGTGCATGTAAGCAGGAATACCATTGTGCCACTTCCACCCCTGGAAAAATCCCTGCTCTGCTTGAGATTTTATAAATCTATCCAAAGCCTCCACCATAATGATAAATAGATATGGAGATATAGGATCCCCCTTCCAAAGCCCCCAAGAAGCAGAGAATAGATAAGAAGGTTCTCTGTTAATAAGAACTGAAAAGGATGTGGAAGTCATGCAGCTGAGAACCCAATCCACCCATTCCCCATCAAATCCAAAAGTAAGAACCACCTGTCTCAGGAACTCCCAACTAACTCATTCATAAGCTTTAGCTAAATCCATCTTAATAAACATAGCCTTTTCCTTGGACATGGCCATAGAATGAATAGCCTTCGAAGCAATAACCACTCCATCCAGAATCTATATGCCACCAACATAACCTCCCTATTCCTCTGATATCAAAGACGCAAGGAAAGGCTTAAGCCTTTCAGAAATCAATTTAGTGATAATTTTATAAGTGACATTACATAAAGCAATAGGTCTAAATTGATCCAACCTGTTAGCTCCATCAATCTTGGGGATGAGAGTCAGGAAAGTAGCATTCAAGGACTTGAGCATTTGTTTTTTTTTTATATGATTCCTGAACAACTTCTAGAAGATCAAATTTAATAATTTCCCAAAACTCTTGGAAAAATTCAATGGGAAATCCATCTTGGCCTGGGGCTTTACGTTTCTTCATAGTGAAAACCACCTTCTCTAGCTCTTCAAGCATAACAGGTTTTAAAAGATCTCTGTTCATACTACTAGATACAAGATGAGGAATACAATCTAAAATAGCCCTTGTCTCTACTAAGGAAGTAGGTTCCTCCTTAGAGAAGAGTTGAGAGAAGTAATTAGTGGCCTCTAAAGAAATTGTCTCCTTGGAAAAGAAATGATCTCTAGAAGAAGAAAAAAGAGAAGAAATGGTGTTTCCGAACCTGCAAGCTTTAACAGTGTTGTGGAAGAAAGTAGTGTTCCTATCTCCCTCTTGCAACCAGTCCACCTAGGATTTTTGCTTCCAAAATATTTCCTCACGAAGCTCCCATTCTTCAACCTCTCTTCAAGTTGAAGATTCCTTAGACATTAAATATGGAGTCATACCTTGGTCCCTGATCTGGCGAGTGATACCATCCAACCTAGCCTGGGCATCTTTTAACTGCTCTTGAAGGTTTCCAAAGCACTGTTTGTTCCACTGTTTCAACTTGAATTTCACATGTTGAAGACTCTTCTCAAAGGTGAACATGGCAGTACCATGAGGAGGCCTGCCCTCATACCACCAGGCTATCATAAGATTCTGAAGGGAAGGATCTCTGAACCACATTAGCTGAAACTTGAAAGAGGGATTTTTAGCAGTCTTGAAAGGAGTTACAGAAAGCCTAATAGGCCAGTGGTCAGAGTCTCTCCAGTCAAGAATATATGAATTGGTAGACCATCTAATATTCATCCAAAAACAAGATACTAGGAATCTATCAAGCCTTTCCGAGATAGCTTCCATCCCACTCCTTTTGTTATTCCAAGTGAATATACCAAAACTAGGTTTAACATCAATAAGATTCAAAGAGCTAATACTATCTCTAAGCATACTAGAAGAAGGACCCAAATGAGAAGATCCACCTCTCTTTTCCTCAAGATGAGCAACAAAATTAAAATCTCTGGCAACAATCCAAGGAAGGAAAGGATCCAAAGATTAGACAAATATAATATGTGATCACATATGAGATTTGCCTACCAAATCACTAGGAGCATAAATATTGGAGAACAAGCACCTTTCACCTGTCTCAAAGTGAGAAGCCATAAAAGAGATGGAAGACCTGCTCGCAGTCCACCACAGGGGAGTTACTTTCTTGGGATTCCATAGACAAGCAAGACCACCTAAGTTTCCCTAAGCACCAACTGCCTACCAGCTACCATAGGGCCATAGCTTTGGCCCACAACTATTCAATTCATCAACTGAAAGTTTAGTTTCTTGAAGGAAAATAATATCTAGAGAATGAGAATCTATCAATATACGAACAACCTTTTATCTAGGGATGTTGTGCAACCCCCTAACATTCCAAGAGATAACAATCATTTAGAAGATTGCAAGAAGTGGGAGTCAATGGTCCGCACAAACCCTGCCACAACTAAAGTCTCACCCATTATCTTAACTTTCTCCTGATCCATCTTCCTTCCACTCTTAGCAAAATTTTTTGAAATCTCTTTTTTAAAGGGTTTCTACTGTAAGCCCAATGTGGATGCAACTTTAGAGCCTTTTATGTTGTCAGTTACTCCTTTCTTACCTGGATGGGAGGAGGCTATGATATTTGGACCATCACGAAGATGTGCCTCACCAGGAATATCATAACATAAATCCTGAACCAATCCATCTAAACCAATTGGCTAGCCTTGTACTTCCTCAAGAATCTAGACTAGATTCCCAACTTCTTCTAGCTGGGGTTCCAAAAGAGAATCCTCACCCGGGGGTATTTTAATAGGTATACCTTCTTCCTGCATCAAGTTCTCCAGCACATTAAACCTGTTGAAGGTATCATCACTTTTTCTATTTGTCCACGTTCTTTTCTGCCCCTTACCTTTATTTCATGGCTTCATCGGGATAGGGGCTTTACCCTTGTCATCCTTAGGGTTCGGCAAAGTGGTAGTTGATGATTGAGAAAATTTATTTTTGGGACATTTGCATTGTAAGTGCCCATACTCATGGAAAATCCTACATCTGAAGGGTAGTGTTTCATAGTCCAACTGCTGAGTCCATGAAGAAAGACCAAAGCAAATTTCCATAGAATCAGGCAGTGGATTAACAAGATCAAGCTCCACACAAATTCGTGCATATGAAATTACCTTTCAATCCTAGGTTTGGGTGGCCGACCCAACTGGTTTTCCAAGAAGAAGAGCAATTGAATGAAGAATATCCTCTCTCCAAAATTCTAGAGGTAGACACGGCAGCTGGATCCACACAGGGACCCAAGACGGGATCTCTTCAGCAAAATTGAATCCAGTGTGCCAGGGTTTGATGAATAGCCCAACTTGGTTAAAAAAGTATGGGCCTCCTTCGAATACTTTTTTCCTGTCCAACATGCATGAGAAGATAACCATAAAATAGTTGTTAGCTGCTAGAAGAATTTCCATATCCCCTTTCGGATTCCAAATCCAGTGTGCCCATGATTCCAACACATGGAGAGGGAGTCGGAGACCCAAAAACTTGCATATGAGCGCATGCTTGCTCCAATACTCTACATCTTCTAAAATTTGTTCTGGTTGAATGATCAAGACTGGTCGATCATCAGATCTCTCCAAACACCCATTCATCTTCTTAATACAGATAGAACCTTTTGATGATGCCACATTCTCTCCAGGAGGTATATTGTCCATCTGACCTTTAGCCCCTCCTCACAACTGGCAAGATGTATCTGGCATTTCCAAATCATCAAAAAAACTCTGAGCCCTAGGGGCTTCTGATTGCCCCATGCTCGAATTCAAAGGTAATAACTCCATGCAAAAGCTAAAACCAGACTCAGCTGATCACTACTGTGCCTCCCCCACCACCATAGGAGAAAAAACCCTCTGAACGCTAACTCCTAGCTGGCCGCACATCGACACAGTCCTCCAACATTCATACCGCGGCTTCCTCACACCTTCAACTAAAATCCTTGATCCAACAAGTAGACAAACCATAGAGAGAATGATCACGACCAAGCACCGAGCGTTCTGAGATCAGTGGGCAAAGGGCATGCAGGCCCTAGCTCCGCAGGGTGTGAATTCGATCTTTACATTATGTTATTATATATATACATATATATATATATATACATATATATATATATATATATGTATATATATATGTATATGTATATATATATATGTATATATATATATGTATATGTATATATATATGTATATATACATATATTTGTATATATATATATGTATATATCTACATATATATATGTATATATATGCATATATATATATGTATATATATACATATATATATGTATATATATACATATATATGTATATATATGTATATATCTCTATATATGTATATATATATATGTATATATATATATATACATATATATATATATATATATACATATACTTCTTTACATGGTAAAATAAGTGAAATAATTTATAAATCATAAGCTATAACTTTTAAATGCAAATTTTCCTCCAAAATGTGTTGGGATTTGAAATTTCCCACCCAAATTTTGTCGAAGCATATCAGATATCTTATTTGACATCGGATATCCGATTTGTATTTAAAATTGGATATCCGAGTAGGCTTGGTATTTACCAAGCCTAGCCAGTCAACCCAAAAGACGTGTTTGAAGAGGGTTTTAGGGATACTCAGACTTCGGGTAGCCATCTAACAATGTTGTTTTGATCGAAATTGAATGAAACGAAAAGAGTTTTTAAATATCGCTCTCGAGATTCCATCAATATAATTTCTATCAAATTTTGAGTTCGATAAGTATTTATTAGTTAATTATCAATGAAGATTATTGTAAAGTGCTGATTGACATACTGATTGAAAAATAGCTATAACTTTCAAATTGTATTACATTTTTTAAATCTAAAAGTTGCTTCACATTCTATGCTTCGCCTAGAATAAGAAAAAATAAATTTAAATTAAATTTGGTAAAATTTTCTATTAGTTAAGGTGGTCAGACACGTGACTTTTTTTTTCTAAAATTTTTTTGGTAGAAAATTCATATTTAATTATTTATTTGGAATAAAAATACCAAAAAAATATGCATCACATCCGAGCATGAGTCTACTTTTCATGTCTATAATTATATTAAAAATTTATTATTATTTGATTTTGATTAATGTGGTCAGACATACACCTACTTTTTATTTTTGCCCTGAAATTTTTGTAGTACTGCATTAAAATTCAAACTTTTGACCAATCAATTATTTTTTTCTCCTGATAAGGCCTAGTAGTTTAGAAACTACATTCAATTTCCTACAGATTATTTTCTTAAAACATTTTGATATAAATTCCATAACCACTTCAAAATTATGTGTCAAGTTGACATAACCCTGATTTGCTAATTTTTCACTGCCACTTAAGGCCATAGTTTGGTACACCATGATCCTGCACATGCCCTATGTTCTTAAGTGTTTTTGGATGTTTCATCTATTGATTATCTTGGTAAGTGAGACTATTGATTTTCTCTATGTTGTGTTGTCTTTAGTGGTCTCTCAAACTCTTAGGACTTAGGACTCTCTTAACTCCATAATATTGTAGACCTTGTCGATATCTTTTTGAAACTTTTTGAACAAATTCAATTGGATTCCAAACATGAAAGTTATGGTCTCTAGAGGGAAGGAAATTTTTGTACTGATTTGAAATTTCATGTGAGAAACTAGTGGTCATGCACTATCTCGCCTAGTTCATTGCACTTTCTCATCTTGTTTAGTGAGAAACTTTGTGCGAGATTGTGCTAATGTAAAATTTTGCCTCAAGAACAACAAGCATCTTGTTCACACTTCTGGATTTGCAGATTGATGTTTTGAGTATGCTTTATTGAGTAGAGGCCAATTTAGTCATGAAATATCAAATTTTTGACCATTGGAGATGTTTATATCTTCATGTTATTCTTAATGGAAGAGTTATCTAGCATTCCTAATCTACTAGCTACTTGTTGGGATTTTTTCTTGGGATTGTGTGTTTCCTATAACATGGAACCACCCTTGTGTGGTGAAGTGTATCTTGTAAGTGTACCTTGCTTGAGGTTGATGTTACCTACTCATTTGGGAGTGACTTAGTTCTTTGGGTGAGTTTTGATTGTCCTTTTTTGATGTTGAATTTGGCACATCTATGCATTCTTTTCTCTCTTAAGGAAGTAGGCTAGTGAGGTTATGCTACAAGCTCAATTAGTGCTATCAAATGAGTATTTTGGTGGTTGGTGGAATTGTGAGTTTTCCCTAAATCATCTTGGGCTGATTTAGTGCAGAGGTTGAGAGAGAGACTCCCTCTCAATCCTATTACTCTATAGTTTCTTTCTCCCTAACCTTGTATCTTCAAGAGAATTGTCACAGTCAAGTTTCTTAGTTATAGTTAAATTGAGGATGGAGATTGAATTTAGCATAATGTTGGGTGTAGTATTCCTAGCATGTTTCTAGAGGGACATGTTATCGTTGGACACATGTTACTTTCTCGTGAGTTGGTATGAAGTTTTACATGATTTTGTCCAGTAGTGAATTTCCTTGTAACCTTATGGAAAGGTGATATCTTGTCTGGTTGGATTGTGTAACCCTAGTTCTTGGTGGTAGTTGACCTTTTGTACTTTGGCAAGGCATTGTACTCCTATGCTTGGTGGTTAGTAGTGGTGAGTAGCCTTTTGGAGTGTGTAATTTTGTTCTTAAATTATCATCCTCTATGTCCTAAGGGTGAGTTTAGATGGATTCAAGGATGGTCATGTGTGACATGATGGTATTCTTGGGAATTTGGCATGGTTATTCAACATGATTCCAACTCTTGTTGGAATTTTTTAATGTTTTGAACTTATTTTGTGGTCATGTGTTCGGTGCATGTCATAGTTGGGCACCTATGGATGAGGTATAGTGACCTTTTCTTTACGCTGTACTGTTGACTTTATGGCTAGATGGGTTTTCCTAGAAAATAGGATTTTCCTTGTTGGAGGACCTTGTGTCTATGTGATTCCTATTCTCTTGGAATGGACCTATTTGGGGCTTTAGGTGATGGTTTGAGAATGTTGGAGTGATTCAGGTTTAACTTGTCGAGAGTTGTTGAGTCATTCCTATTGGTCACTTTTGATTTTTCTCTTGGTGTGTTGGGTTTCTATTCTTGGATTGTAGGCTTCCAGGAGTAAGCCTAGTCTTTGGGGGAGATGTTGTAGTGCCTCTCCCATTTGACTTTTGTAAGTCATTTTGATGGATGCAACCTTGTTGATCTTACATTGCGATTGATCATGATTGGGACCATGAGTGATCTACACCTTTGAGGTGATTTAAATTTATGTTACTGTATCCGTTGATTTGATTATGTTTTGGCTAATTTATGAGATGATGGTGTGATTTATGGTTCACTAAGGTTTGTGCCAATGGTTACCAAATCGATGTGGTTTCATGAGGTTGTTTTGTAATTACCCTGAGATGTGTGTAGAGATTGCATTGTGTACTATTACCATGCTACACTAGACTAGCTTTCTGTAGTAGTGGTTAGTCATGATTATGACTACGGTTGGTTATATTTCATAAATGCCTTTTTCATGTTGTGTGAACAACTTTTATTAAATGCTTAAATAATTAGAAATATATTTTATATGTTGGATTCATTGGTTATGTGTTGTGGATATTTACCTTGTCATATTTTGATCTGAGAGATATTTGTTACCTATATTATGTTTTACTTTTGAGATGACCTGAGGGTCAGATGTTATACCTTGATTCAGTATCATAGATACTATACTACTATATTCTTTATTTTATTATATTTTCATGATGATGCCAATTTGAGATGACAATATGTTTTGTGATAATATCTTGTTAACCAGTATTTGGACATATCTCTAATTATATTAAATATAGATTTAATGCTATGGTTATTTACTTCATTCCTGTGTTGTTATGCTTTATGAAAACATGAGTGATGTAAATAGATTATTTTAGTATAATTAAATAAATGGTTAAATTAGGTAATTTAATGCATTTATTACTTCAACTATGTTATTATATGCAATTGCACTTGATCGTGTTTTATAGCATGCATAATTTATATCCTTGGTAGTGGTACATGGAGTTAGTGATTCAACTATTCATAATTTACCAATTTCATCCTTGTATGGGTGATGCATCCTTATTGTAATTATTTAGTTAAACCTTTTAGTGATTATTAAATCCAAATTAATTTGCATTATGTGATTAGACAAGTGAGCATGTCTATGCATTTAGAGTTTAGCATTGTCATGAAAGTTGTTAAGAAATTTTTTGTGTTTTTGGGTTTTTTGGGGTTTTTAATTGATTTATTTTAATTTCTGGCAGCTTTACCATAGATTAATTCATATTTCTGGGAATAGCTCATTTTTTTTTGGGTTGATTTAGGGTTTAACTAGGTTAGCTAGTTATTTTCCTTGATTTATTTTAATTTCTGCCAGCTTTACCATAGATTAATTCATATTTCTTGGAATAGCTCATTTTTTTTTGGGTTGATTTAGGGTTTAACTAGGTTAGCTAGTTATTTAGTGAATGAATATGTAAAAAGGAATTTAATTCCTTGCTTCTCACTTTTGAATTAGAAAGTTTGAGAGTAAAACCCAAAATCCTCTTCATGAGGATTTACTATTTTCTTCATTGTGGGAGCTATAGGCGTCAAATCATTGCGAGGTTGATCTCATTGGATCTAGCTCGGGGAGACCTTAGATTGCCACAATTTCTAGCTACTTCTGCAGGATTTTTATTTTCTAGTTTAGTTTCTAGTTTTACCCTTTGATTGTGAGGTAGGGCTCTCTCGTTTTATTATTTCTATTTTGTTTTAGCTTCTATTTTTGGTAACCATTTGTTAGGAGGCTGAGAACTAGTGTTCCCCTAGGTTTCTATTTGCTGGTTCTACCCAGTTGCTTGGGTATGAGCATTCCCATTTTTTAGGATGAGGATTTGAGGTTTTGCGCCATTATGCTAGCCATTTTTGCATATAGTGTCTGAACTTAATTATATTTAGATTTTTTTTGTTTCTATATCCAAAGGCCAAATGGCTTTTAATTTTGATGTTTTTCCAAAATTTTGGGTTTTTATCTCATTTTGCGTGCCACCCTATTTTGTCAAGTTTTCCTAGCATGAGTTGGGTCATGTACTTGGATTATCTCTTTGGATGTTAGTCAAACCTTTAATTTCACTTTATGTTTGCATTGGGATGCCTATCACATTTGTATTCTTGACTTTCAGATTGGTTGAGTGATTTTATACCTGTTGATATGGTTTCTCTTAGACCCTTGTTATTGTTTCATGGAAACTAGGATTCATGTACAATCCATGCTCCTAGATTGAGGCTAGTTGAGTGAGTTCATGATGTTTGGTCTTTTTGCATCATTAGGATTCATGTAGAATCCATATTCCTAGATTGAGGCCAGTTGATTAATTTCATGATTGATGTAGGAGCATCCTAGGCTTTCCTGCAATCTTACATGTTTGGAGGGATTTTGGTCAAGTATTGAGGAGCATTGAGCTTGGATTTTGGTCAAGTTATATTTTCATGGTTAGGGATGTGTTGGAGAAACATTGGGGATCCTTTAATCATGATTGCATAGAGATTGAATGGATTGAGTGGAAATTTGAACTATTTTTACCTTACTGCTAGAACTATGTTTTTCATTTTTCTGCGTGCCAGTTGTGAGAGGTGTAACTAATTATAATTAATGAATGAGAGGCTATTAAATTTTGAGACTGAAGAGAGCCTCGATTAATTCTCTATATCAAGAGCTCAGGTCCTAATTCACTATAGGTTGGGAGATATGGTAATTCTCCCAGAGTATCAATTTTGGCAATTTCACACGATAGTCTATTGTGTGTGACTTTCAGGATGAATGTGTACTTTTCCTTTGAAAATCACCCTATGAAAATTTAAGGGGTTTTAGAGGACCTAGATTTATACCTATGGTTAAAACCATGAGTTATAATTCAATAAGAGCTAGGCGATTTCACAATTTTACTCAGATATCAATTTTTGGATATTTAATTGTTGTTGCAGGTCAACTTGTGGCATTTAATTTATGTATTTTTATTTAATTTATGTTCTGGGATGACTTGTGGCTTATATTGGTATAAGTAGGGGTATTATGTGGTATTTTAGTCATTGATTTAGGATAGAAGGAAGGATAGATGAAAATTTGAGGAGCTAGACCTACAACTTAGGAACTAGAGGATCTCTTGGTGGACTTGCGAGTACAAGTGTCGATTCTTCTTGGTGTTCTTATCCAGTTGTGTGTTTGGATTAGCTGAGATTGGTTGTAAGTTAGATCTTTTTGGATCTTATAGAATTGATTTTATTTTTTAATTGCTATTTTTATTTGGCCCTAATCTAGAAGGCCTTACAGCTAGGCATATTACATGTAATCAATTATATATCTATGAATCAAGAATTATAATTTGGTATCAGATCTTGCATTGTTGTTACTTGGTATCATTGTTTTACTGTCTGATTGTATAGATGGGGGCTAGGACATCTCCTTTGGGGATCCTCCTACCTTGGACTATGTCAGGTGGTATTAGAGCGAAGGTTGCTCCTGAGTGTGTAGATAGATCTTGAAAGCTGAGGCAGTTTGCACTAGGATTTGGGTTGAAGAAGGTTGATCTTGCATTTTATTGATCTTCTAAATTGGTGGATTTTTTGCTTAGGGTATGTTAGAATTTTGGAAGATTCCTACAAGAATATTGAACCCTAAGGTAATTGCTGATCTTAGTGATACTGTAGAAGAACAGATCTCAGAGAAGATGAGAGAAGAGTTTAGATCTGAGATTGCATTGATGAAGAGTGTGATGATTGCTGAAATTTTAAGTTCTTTAGGTGGTGTACCTTGACATGTGGGTACTAAAGATGGTTATGAGGAAGTTGCTAAAGACTTTGAACTTTTTGAATCAAGTGGTGAGGCCATAACTGATCGTATGGAGAGACCTATGGGAAATAGGGTTGCTCGACCTGGATCTCAGTTGAAGTTGAAACACAAGATGGAAGTTTCTAATTTTTTAGGTACTTTGGATTTTGAAGACTTGATTGATTGGATTGGTGAATTAGAAGACTACTTTGACCTTGAGGATATTGAGGATCTATTTAGAGTAAGGTTTGTACAAACTAAGTTGAAGGGACATGTTGCTCTTTGGTGGAAGGAAATACAAAGAGACATAGAATAGGCAGGCAAAATGAAGATCAGTAGATGGAAATTGATGGTGACTAAGTTGAATGCTAAGTTCATTCTTGTTTATTATGAACTTAATTTGTTTAAAAGGTTAGAGAATCTAACACAAAAGGCTATGACTATGAAAGATTATATAGAGGAGTTCAACAAGTTGACTATTTAGTTTGGGCATAAAGAATTGTCAAAAGAGAAGGTAGCTTGATATATTAATGGTCTGAGATTCAATATTTATGATGAGACTAGTATGCTAAATATTTCTTTAGTCGAGGATGCTTATTAGTATTCTTTGAGAGCATAGGAGAAGCTAAAATGGAAGAATCAAGGTAGTTCTCAAGGGAAGGAGAAGCAAGATAGTTCAGCACAAGCTAAACCAAAAGTAGAAGGTGAACCAAAACCTATTGAACAAAAAAGAAGAATAAGTGGAGGTGGGTTTAGAGGTAATTGTTTCAAGTGTGGTCAAGAAGGGCATAGATCTTTTGAATGTGTGATTGGAAGGACAACTACTATTGTGAATGAGAGTGTAGTCCAGGATAGTTAGCCTTAGAAAAGATAGAGCATTTTTGGCTCAGTGAATATTGATTGGTGAGAGTACATTGGATTCTTGTCAAAGAACTAGTTTGTTCAAGACTTGTTGTGAGTCTGGTGGTAAAGTCTGTAAGGTGATTGTGGATGGTGCTTTTTGAAAAGATGGTTCAAAAACTTGGTTTGGAGAGAATGAGACATCCTTATCCTTATATGATTGGCTGATCACAAGGTGAACATACTTTGGAAGTGAGCAAGCAATGCCTTATTGATTTCTAGATTGGGAAATATAAGGATGATGTGTTGTGTGATATTGTGGATATCAATAATTGTCATGTGCTACTTGGTAAACCTTGGTAGTATGATTGTAGGGTTGTGCATGATTGTGTTATGAATGTGTTTACTATTGAGAAAGGTGGTAGGAAGTTTTCCCTTATTTCTTCGTAGAATGAAGAGCTTAATAGGAGAAGCCTGAGTATTGGTAGCCATGTTAAGTTGATAGATTCTGAGAAGGTTGGGGATCAGCATGGAAAGCAGACTTATGGAGCACCTGTGTGTTAGAATTCTTTAGAATAACTGAGGGGCGGAAGGGGGGGGGGGGGTGAATCAGTTATTCAAGGTCCAAATGCCTTAATAATACTTTTTCACTACTTTAAATGAATCCATACACTTTTCATCCATCCAAACTTAAATCAACCATATTAGCAAGTTACAGTAAATCAACATGTAGAGATAAAACATGCAAGATCAACACATGAGACAATGATTTACGTGGAAACCCAATTTGGAAAGAACAATCAGTAACATGCTACTTGATTTTCACTCTTCTAAAGTGATGCCCTGTTAAAAGCCTGCCCTGTTAAAGGCTTACAACACACTATTAAATGTGACCTTGTTAGAGGATTTCACCAAACTGTTAGGAATGGACCTGGTTAAAGGACTTTTAAACATTCACTTGGAATGTCACCTTGTTAAAGGGTTTACCTCATGGCTATTAAACCAACCTAAGTCCATAGGATTTAAATTAACTGTTATAATTGCTAGAGAGTAACGATAATGACTTTTTGATCTAATACAACTTACAACATACTTTGCAAATTTCATATCACACTTCAATTTTATCCTTTTGCTTGGCTTTAATCACTTTAGCTCTGACTGCTTGTCTTCCTCTCAAGCTTCATCTCCTTGAATCTTCTTACTCATAATGCCAATGTAATCATATCTAGGGTCTTCTTATTGAAATACAGTAGTTGTGCTCTCTTTTTCCTTAGCACCTCCTTCAACACTTTATGCTTTCATGCTTGACCACCTCTCTCCTCTCTTTTGCTTCATGACCTTATGACTCCTTAAATAGAGATCTAGTTTTCCTTTGCCGCTCGATTCTCCCTCTCAAATTTTAGGGTTTCAAATGGATTAAGTAGGATACAATGTATCTACCCCATATCTTGCTCTTATCTAGAAACTTCATCTATTGTATCTTTAAAAATGTTCTACATCGTGTTCTGTGCCACCAGCTCATCATTCTTATCTTCGATTTAATTCACAAACTTCTAGATAACAACCTTGTCAGCTTAGATCTGGCGAATCTTCGATTTTCAAAATAATGCAGCAACTCAACATTATTAGTTTGTTGATGCTCGACATCTCTATGTTACTTGACACTATTGGTTTTTTGATGCTCAACATCTATTTCCTAGATAGCTTAGCACCTAAATAAAATTGTATCACTCGACACTTGATATCACTCGACACTTGATAAACTCTGTATCACTTGGCATCTGAAGTTCACTTGGCACTTGATAAATTCTATATCACTCGGAATCTAAAGTTCACTCGACACTTGATAAATTTTGTATCACTCGGCATCTGAGGTTCACTCGGCACTTGAAGTTGAACTTGCTCTGCTTCAACTAGGAATCTGTTCAGCACCTACTAGCTTGCTCGACTCCTTCTCTCTAATGAACTTTACTTAGGCTTTACAGATGTCTTAGCTAAAACCTTATATCTTTGATATGTTTCAGTGTGCCCATTCTCTGTGTCTTAGAGTATGTCATCAGTACATTATTTCATCAATGGCTTGACTAATCCTTCTACTTCATTCCAACATCATAACTTCAAACTTTCTCTAGGTGTTCTAGTTACATCTTATTGATCTTCTCCTCCTTGTTAATCAACTAATTGATAGTATTTGGATCATTAAAGCAATTGTCATTCCTGCAAATAGCAAGTTTGACATCAATGAAAAAACAATGATTGAGAACATTCTTTACCAGTTCCATATGATCATTCCAACAATATTCCTTATGATCTTTTCAATCATTTCCAACACTGTGGTGGATGTGAAGAAGAGGGAAAAAATAAGAGAAAGAGTGTACAAGTTGAAGACTTGGAGGACATGTATCTTAAGAACCAATTTGGGATTTATATGCTGAATCTTAGAAGATGTTCTTCTAGTTACTAGAACATCTTTCCAAACCTAGCGTGTTTCATGCAAGAGCATCCTAGGCATTCCTCCAATCCTACATGTTTGAAGGGATTTTGTCATGTGTTGAGGAGAATTGAGGTTGGATTTTGGTGTAGTTATGTTTTCATAGTTAAGGATGTGTTGGAGACACATTGGGGAGCTTTTCCTCATGATTGCATAGAGATTGGATGGATTGAGTTGAAATTTGAACTGCTTTTACCTTGTTGCTGTAATTGTGTTTTTTTGGTTTCTAGGTGCCTGTTGCAAGAGGTGTAACTAATTATCCTTAATGAATAAGAGTCTATGCACTTCAATTATTTAAGAGGGCCTAGATTAATTCCTTTTACCAAGAGCGCAAGTCCTAATTCATTATTTGTTGGGATTTATGGCAATTCTCCCAAAGTATCAATTTCTAGTAGTTTCACATGATAGTCTATTGTGTGTGACTTTCAAGATGGATGAACACTTTTCTTTGGGGAATCAGCATTTCAAAATTTAAGGGGTGTGTAGAGGACATATATTTATACCTATGGTTTTAAGCATGAGTTCTAATTCAGTCAGAGCTATGAGATATCACAATTTTACTCAGATATCAATTTCTAGACATTTAATTTTTATTTCAGGATGACTTTTAGCATTTAATTTATGTATTTTTATTTAATTTGTGTTCTGTGTTAAATTTTAGCTTATATTGGTATAAGTAGGGGTCTTGTGGAGTCTTTTGGTCATTGATTTGGGATAGAAGGAAGCATAGATGCAAATTTGAGGAGCTAGAGCTATGACTTAGGAACTAGAGGATCTCTTGGTGGACCTGTGGGTACAATTGTGGATTCTTCTTGGTGTTCTTATCTAGTTGTGTATCTAGTCTAGCTAAGACTAGTTGTAAGTTGGATCTTGTATAACTGATTGCATTTTGTAATTGCTATTTGTATTTTGCCCTTACCCAGAATGCCTTACATCCAAGCATACTGCATGTAATTAGTTATATGTCTATGAATCAAGAATTATAATTTGGTATCTAATCTTGCATTGTTGTTTCTTCATATTGTGTTTCCATTGTGTGGTTTTATAGCTATGGGTTAGGACATCTCCTTTTGGGATATTCCTACCTTGCACTATATCAATGATGTATGGTTTTATGGTTATTTGGGGATTCTTGGAGAATATGTCCTCATGAGTTGTTTTCAATTGAGTGATATTTTACTTGTATTCTCATCCAATCCTTATGTTATGATCTTCATGATGGCGGTGTGCCACACATGAGTACATACATGTACATTTTATGGGTAACTTGTGAGATCCGATCTTTTGTGGTACTTTTGGAAGTTATGATCATTGAGGTTGGGTTGGAAATATGCATGTGCACGAGCACTTTTCATAGGATGAGCATGGGTAGGGTAGGGTAGCATAAGGAGGGGGCTTCTATCTTGCAGCTCGACAATCATGGCACCAAATGCTGGTAGAGGAAGCTTTATATAAGTGATAACTAAATTAAACACTAGGTGGTAATAAAACTTAAGATAATACAAAATATTTTGTGCTAGAGCCTTTTTGTTGAGGGAGATAAATCTACACAATTTGAGATTAGGCTTGTTAATGTCAAGTGACTCTCCATGATGTCAACCCCTACTTAGTAGCCTTTTTAGTGTCTAACCAAGACCTATACTACTTGCATTATCTTAGGTTCTTGGTTACAACTATAATACTACCTAGCGTGAGTGTAAGCCATGAATGTTTACTTTGTGTGTGTTTATGGTTCGATCATTATCTCCATCAGCATCACAAGTGTGGACCTACGGGTGCTACATGGTTGGGAGGCACAACTACCTACGCCACTACTAGGGACCAGTGTACAAAGATGGTCTTTTATCCTAGTATAACTATTGTTGGATGTTTTCACTAGATACTTTGGGTTCCAGAGTATGCTTTCTTGTGATTTATGCTTTCATTGGAATGCTTGGATATCATGTTTAGATGATGTTAGTTTATTTGATACATTCTCATATTATGATGTTTAGCATATGATAGGTGATGTTGTCTACTTTGTAGGATTATCTTATGTTTTTCTTCTAGCATGGTAGATTTCGTTATGCTTATGTTGTAATAGTTTTAGTAGTGAAATCCCTATTATGATAGTATTGATGATCTGATCGGTGGCTTGGGATGTTACACATAGGGGATGGCTAGGGCGCACGATGGTCTTATGATGCTATTGACAGTTGGGAGGAACCGTGTACATAGTTTGGTTGTTTAGTCATTGAGATATTGTTTATGTACATTGCAATGTTGCTTTTGTTTACTGCAATTTTGCTTTTAGTACATTAATTGACTGCTTTGGTTTAGATGGATAATGTTCTTTCATCTTGTTTCATGGTATCTTGTTTTTATTGCACTCAAGTGTTTCTTCCTTGATCTACATGGATTTGATACTCCCTAGTGTGGAGGAAATCTATTTCCTAAATTTTTTATCTTTATATTTTTTGGTATGCTGATTGGTATGTTCATGGAAAATTTTGCTTTCTCATGCAAGACGGAAATTCTTCATGTGGTGCGCTAGGATTCTTCACACAGCTTGGTGAATCCTTGTGTGGAACCCCATACCAATTTGGGTGTTTTTTTTGTATGGCCAAACACTTCCTCGCACCATTGTGCACATCGTCATGTGGAAGGATATCTCTTCACGTGGCATGTGACACTTCTTTGTGTGAAAATCTATCTTCTATTGGTCCTCACGTGAAAAATAGGGGGCATTTCCATTAGTTTTTGAGAATCAATTTTTGGTGATTCTAGTACCCATTGGGTTTACATAATTTTCCATGTCTTGAAAAATCTTAGATTTTTCGTATTGTTGATATTTTGGATTTCTATTTCCTATTGTGAGTGTGCTAGTATGGGTAGTGGCATCCAGAGATTCATAAGTTATTGGGATGGTGGTTGAGTCTTTCATTGTGATCTTTGTGATCCCTGTATGATGTTGACATGTGCATTCATACTTGTAAAAAAAAAAATCTTGTCTTGAAAAAAATCCTTCTCCCAAGGATCTCTGGGTGAGGCATTACACATGCATTAAACTATTATGCTCCCAAATAATAACATACAACAATCTATATGTCTATTTCTATCTTGAAACCATACCAGATTGTGTAGGATTGGAATTCATATAAGTTATTGACAAATATTTTCTTAAATGAGTTACAAAATTACCTATATTAAGGCCATATTGTCCATTTCTATATGTTGAAAAAAATAGTGGCAAGACAATCATCTTTCACTTTGGACAATCTATAGTAGTAAACAATTAGGAAAACTTGTTGTGAGTGTGTTCCACACAAAGTTCAATACCGATTGCTATTTTTTTTTTCAATCTGAATTGATGTAATTGGGAAATTGGAAAAAAATATTGGTATGTCAAGTTATAATAGATTTTATACACTTGGTAATCTATTGGTGTTAGATAGGGTAGAGTTGTCATTGCACCAATATATCAACCCGAGAAGCTCAATACATCCAATAGACTTATAGAATCACAAAAGGAAATTAAGCCATGTTGTGAACTCAATGAAGGACCCTAGCCCATTGCCAACAACCCCACTCCTAATGTCACTTGTTGTGGCTTGTAGCATTCAAACTTGTGATCAAGCTCTAATACCAATTTTTAGAAAGGCTAGAGTTATCGTTGCACTGAAAGATTGACCTATTAATGCCTGATACAACCAATAGTATTATAGAACCATAGGAGGCGGTTAAGCCATGTCATGAACCCTGGAAGGGGCGCTGGGCCACTTCCAACAATTGGATCATTCAACAACTTTTAACATTCTCTGACATTTGGTGAAGGTAAAAGTACAATGATTTATTACTAAAATATTCCTAAACTGAATATTGTACTTTTTTCATGAAATGAAACCTTAAATTTGATTTATTTATTAATTTAGATTTGAATATGTTAAACTTAAAAATATTTGAGACAATTGAAAAACACATGCATTTTAAAAAATTAATAATTTAATCTAAGTTTGTACCCTTTTAACATTCTATAACATTTCATGGAGTCACACTTATGATGATTTATTCTTGAAATACTCCTATATGGAATATTGTACTTTTAATTGAGACTAATAAAAAACACACAAATCTTAATGAGTTATTGTTTTAATATAAGTTTGTATTGTTTTAATTTTTATTATATAATGATTTTCTTATTATATTTTAATTTTAGAAAACTTAACTTCAAGTTTTGTGACATCTGGATAAGACAACTTTTAACTTATATAGATTTAACAAGTTGGGGAAACATTATTGTTGTAAGAACTGTTAACATTATGCTTTAGGGCAAGGACCTATTTTCCAAGGATTGGTGTAATGTTAAGTAAAATTCTGGTTCACTTTATATGCCAAATTTTATAATGAGGGTGAGAGACATACGGATGGTGTTAGAATTTATAGTAATAAAATCTTAAAACAAAGTCATATAAGCCTAGTTCAAGAGGGCTACCAACTTAAATGGATTCAATTTCAAACAATTTGTTGTTGATGGTAAATGATGGAGGAAGAATATTGTGATGGAACTAATGTTGTGAATACAATCCAAATACACAGTCATGCAAGTTGTTGGCTTGCCTCCAGCACCCAAGCTTTAAACTTCTAGGAATCAGTCCAATAGAAGAGATTCTTAAATTGTTTGAATTTCTCATGGGTTCTTATTGCTAATGATACTTTTGTAATGATTGATTTGTAAAGGAGGAAATGTCCATATATCGTGTTAAACTCGAACTCTGAACCGTTAAGCTTAAGGTTCATAGTTCAAAACCACGTTCAAGGTTCAAGTTTAAGTATTGAGCATGCAAGGTTCAAAGTTTAGATTCAAAGATTTACGTCCAAGGTTTTGAAATACAAGTTAGGATTCACTACTAAATTCTGGTGATGCAGAGTCCAATAAACTGACCGTCATTTCCCAAATCCAGAACTTGATTCGGGTGCACAATTCAGGTTCCAGATTCAATTCAAAATCTCAGTATTTAGGTTCAAGGATCACAATTTAAAGTTTAGGTTCGAGGATCGAAGGTGCTAGTGCAAGTCCGCTGATTCAAAGGTGTAGATTCATATCAAAATCACAAAAAAACAGCAAGGTCCAGATTCAAGATGGGGAAAGTATATATTCTGGAAAGTACAGATTCAAACAGCCCAGGTCCAAGTTCAGAGTTCAAAAGATCAAAATTTTAAATGTTGAATCGACAATTCATATTTAAAAATGAAATTCACAACCTCAAGGATGTAGATTCAGATTGAGGGTTGCAATGTTTGTTGACTCCACAACATGCAATAACAAACCCTTGGGCATCATTCTCATATCTCCATATTGAGACTGGTTAATGAAGATGAGGAATATGGTTTCAAATGAGCCACTTATAACAAGTCCAGTGATGAATTGTAGTATCACTCCTATGAAGCATCCAAAGGTGGTAAATAGGACAAGATGCATGCGAATATAGAGGGTGCAAGTTTCTCAAGAGGTTTGTATATATAAAAAATCCACATGCTTGGCTATTGACCGCGTATCCATACCGAGGAAAGCTGAGAAGAATTATATTGACATTACCCCAAGAAGCTACTTCATCCTATGCTCGTGGTCTCGGTACAAATGGGTTAATGCCAATTATTTGACAAAATGTTTAATGTAAACGCGACCCCATAAGGTTATCATAGGAAAATTATGAAATATGGTTTGTTGGAAAAGCTTCGAAAGCTTTAAAGCATGGTCAGAGGTGTCGATAAAGTATATATATATAATGCAAAGATGGAGGCTCGATGCCAAAATTCATAGATCTTGGTAATAGTTGTATTGCTATAGAATATCACTGTTGAACTGTGCAGAACCGATAGCCTTCATTACGATCCTAGATCTCGACATATTTTGCTACCGTATGTCAAGGAGACTAAGCCTGAATCTAGTTTGTCAACGATTAAGCAACGAAATCGTTCCCAATCATGCGTAGAAGGAGCACCACAATCTTGAGGATTTTGCGAGGAATCTTGGCATAGCAGGGGAATTTGTGAATCCGTTAAACTGATACTAAACCTCAAAGAATTCAAGGCATATAGATGATTGAGCTTGATGACATGAATATATCTCTAATAGTCAATGTTGCTGATTTACACAAGTATCATGAGTCAGATGATGAAGTTGTTGTACCTTATGATTAACCTAAGAAGCAGATTGAAGAGATTGAACAAATATTGGATCAAAGAGTTGGTAGAAGCACAAATGGAAAGGATAACTACGAATATTTGGTAAATTGGAAAAACGTACTAGTTGAAGATGCTACATTGATTTTCCAATTTGAGTTGGATTTAGCTTAGGTTGTGAAATGATTCATGAGAATTATTTCTTTCAAGCCCAATTGTCTGATGTAGAAGCATCCTCAGTTGTCTTGCTATCCTACTTATCTTCTTTCATTTTTCCTATTGGAATAGAGTGCCAATGGTTTTTGCTGAGTTGTTCAATGTTGACTGAGTTATTGTAGCAAGTGTTGGCCAAGTTACTATAGCTAGTGTTGGCCAAGTTACTATAGTTGTTAAGTTCTAGTTACTGCCAAGTTATCTTATGTCGGTTGAGTGTTCCTTCATGTGCTGAGTGAACCTATTATTTGTTGATAATCTGTTGCTTCTTTCACCAAGTTAGTATGTGATTGGTTCTTCATTTGAGATGATTTGTGTAATTAATTTGGATCATGAATTTAATGTCTAGACGTTGTCTTGGGATGTGTACAGACCATTTTAAAGTTGACATTTCTATTATGTAATGATGTAGAATTTTTTTAAAGAAATTTTGGCACATATAAATAAGGATGTTTACCTATTTAGGTTAGGCATAACTTAGATAGATGAGAGAAGATGCTCCTAGAATAGAGAATTGGAAGTTGGATTGTGGATTTTGAAGTTGTGTTTTATTGGTCATAATCTAGAAGGTCTTACACTTGGGCATGGATGGAAATAATTTGATGAATTAATAAAGCAATTTGAAGTTCCTTCTCTCCTTGGTGTTGTCTCTCTATTGTTTTCTTTTGTTGTGTTACTCAACAAGGTGATTGGACAGTTAGGTGTGCCTATGGCCCTAGATTTTCATAACCCTCCTTAAGTCATTATCTCTACTACTCTTTATAATAGTAACTTGATCTTTACAAGCTTTTCATAGAGTGAAACATTATTTACTTTATTGACTTTATTGCTCCTTATTCATCTTTGTCAATTTTTTGGAAAAAGGTTGAAGTCCATTATCATACATGTGTACCTATTTATCAAAATGATATGATCTTCGAGCTTTATTTTCATAAAGTAACACTTCCTACAGACATTGGAGAAAACTATTTCCACTTGTTAACCCAAGATTTTGACGATGTTTTACACTTTCTATACCTAGACTCCTTTTCTTTCTATATTACTATGTTCATTAATTATTGTTTTGTCATTAATGATCGCAACCTTATTGAATTTTATTCAACTATTTTCTATACATTTTAAAAGGCTGCATCTTCTTTTTATGACAATGACATTGTACAAATTTTTTTAATGTACATGGACATCAACAAAGCATGAGGGACAAAGCTTTTTCCCCTTCTATTTACTCAATCCTTTCATGAATATGGTAAGCCATTTACAAGCACTAACAATTATTTATAAGTCATCTCACCCCTATATTTTGTTTTAAATAGATAATGTGGGTAGGGCTTGAACCCATACAAAAATTAACCAACAAGCTCATAAAAGTAACATCAAATTAAAACAAGAGGTAAGAAGGAATTCAGGAGAAATAAATTCAAACCCTTATATTTTGTTACTAGATTCATGGATTCACTTTTCTTATGATAGAATATTTGATGATATTCATTAGAAGGGTGAAAAATAATACTTTTAATGTGGCATATTTTCATAGTCTACACTTGATGGTTTATAATTTGTTAGAAGAATGAATAGTAATATTTTCAAATGTTGTTTATAATGATACTCTACATTTGGTGGTCATATCCATGTGAAAATTGTAGCAATGAACATCAAGATTTTTCATATGAACTTTTTTTTGTATACTTTGCTTTGAAGACTGATTTTCATTGAAATTATGAGTCTAGTATGATATTGGAGACACCTCACATTGATTTAAAAATTATAACTGTGAATATAAGATTTTCATTAAGGTTGTACTATTTTAAAAAAATAAAACTCAATTGAGTGTAGGATACTATCTTTCAGCTCCATTATTCCTGAAAATATAAACTCAATTGAGTGTAGGATACTATCTTTCAGCTCCATTATTCCCGAAAATATAAGTTCTTGGATGCTTTCATAAAATGTTCTATCTTTCTCAAACCTAGAATTTTTTATTGGTGTTGGATTCTTAATTCATCAATTAGAGTAATCCTTTTCAATCAATAAGTTATGCTTTAAAAAATTATTATGATGGTTTCCAATCCCATGAAATGTACTAATTTAAAAAGATAATAGAAACCTAAAATAGTAAAACTTGTTAGAACAAAGTAATAGTGCAAAAAAATCATTGTTGGTTACAAAATCAGGATTTTTTAAACTTATTTTGATGGAAAAATATAGAAGAACTTAGAAGTTCATCACCATATTTTTTTACTTATGACTAATTTGGAGATTTTGTCCCAAATCATACGTATTCATTAAATGAAAGTATTCTTATTCTCTTAACAAAGACAATAAGTAGCATTAAAGATATTCTATAGAGACATTTTAGTCTTAATTATAGCTTTCATGTCTTTTGAGACAAAGATAAAATTGTCTCGAGAGATAGTAATACTAGTGTTTGTTATTTTCTTTATAAGTCATTTTGTTAAGACAAAAATTTGAGATACATGCTTAAAGACAACATTCAAGACCGTGCACAAATTTTATATTCTCTTAGGTTTAGACAATGAGATCAAAATTTTTCTCAAGCACTGTCCTAAAATCTACATTTCTCTAGTAATAACAATTTTCTTTATGCTATCCAATTTCTTTAGGTACAAAGTTTCTAAATTCTTACCTACAAATGTGTTTCATGCATATTAATTATATATCAAATAACTTATATACCTTTTTAAACCTCATATTGTAATGTCTACCCCTACTTGACTTTACTAATTTGTTTTGACTGGATTCTTTTAAGCATGTGCTATGACTATGTTCAATGATGATATATATGTTCATGTATTAAATTTCAGTTATTGAATGATGTTAGCTAGACAAATTATTTTTATACAATTTCTGTGCATACTTACCCCATACTTGCATGTGAATGGTGTGTGTGGATGTTTACTTTATGTTTGACATTTCTGATGTGGTTGAGGAAAGGAGTCATAGTCACCTACTAGTTAGGATCTATAGGATGCACCACTTCCTACCATTTCCTATTTAGTTTACAATATTATGTTTGTACATGCGTGGATTTTATGCAAATTGCAGGTACTAAGCATTGACTTCCCTGAATTGCCAAGATGAGTGAACCCTATCACAGTATTTCAATGGTATAAGTAGTGAGATAACTCTTGTGCCAAATTCCTTAACCCTTAGCAAATTCTCTTAGAAAATAGGACAAGTATCTTAGTTAGTTTAACCTTTCCAAATTTGTCAAGTGACATGATCTTGTGATTTTGACTCTACAATTTGATTTTTGTTATATGTCTTTAGTTGAGTTGCCATGTTTGGTTTTGTGGGTCTATTGTAATTTTCTATTATAATTAAATAAAATTAAAAGATAATTTAATGATTTAATTTAATGAAAATTTTATAAAGAAATTTGAGAAACTAATTAAATAGAAGAATTAAATTTAAAGATTTTATTAAAGTTCTATTTTTGATGCATTTATATATATTTTTCTATTAGATATAAGAGTTCCAGAAAATACAAAGCAACCAAAGTACCACCACAAAAATCAACAAGGAGGCCAAGCCTCACTAAGGAAGAACAGACTTAGTTGTACAACATAACAAAAAGAGGAGAAGGACTATCTAGCTAATAACATCAAACTAATTGACCATCCAAGCAGTCCAACCTAAGGGACCCTCCAACCAAATGGCACTTTTACGTTCTTTAATCTGCATCATCCTGAATAAATCTTCTTTTCTAGTATTCACTTTCTTAATGATTTCTCTGTTCAACCTAATGCAAGCTTGCTCAAAAGCTTGCAGATTACCTGGGGTTCTACACCATTGATATCCATGCTTCAACAAATAGTAGAAAAAAGTAGCATGCCTAGCATGAAGGAACCTTCTCATCTTGTCTCACTCAATCAACATAGTAGCCTGCACCTCGAAAAAAGAAATTAAAATAATTGAGTTTTCGAAAAAACCCAATAAGATCCCTTGGCTTACCTTGGTACCTTTCCTTGTTCCTACACTTCCAGATCTCCCAGAGAATGTTAGAAGACAATACATTCCAAAATAAATTGGTATCTTTAGGAAGACCATTAATATGACCAGTGATAATATCAAGAATATTAACATCAATAGGATAGAAAATGCCAAACATTCTCCATATTTCTTTAGCAAAAGTACAATCTAAAAGAATATGTCTACCAGTTTTAGCAACTCTTCACAAATTACAAAAATTAGAATTAGATAAATCTCTCTTAATAGGTAGCTTGTCCAACATGACTAACCATCTGAAGCATCTAATTTTAGGCCCAATAGAATTCTTCCACAAGATATCAAAGTATTTTTTTCCAAACATCAGTATCATAAGAAGAGTACCAAACAACATTGACATGATCAATAATATCAATATTACTACAAGGATTTTCTATATATTCTTGGCCTGAAAAAGATTCATGACAACTCCACCAGGTCATTTACAATTAAGGTGCCTTTGAGAATCAACATGGCATATAGTGGGAAGACCATTAACAACTTGCACAATCATGTTATAAGTTCTTTTATGCGAATTAGGGATATCATATTTATTTCTAAGCTCATCGCAAGGAATGATTTGATTCTGGTAAAAAAGATCTATGAACTGTTTAATACCTTTCTTAGCTCATAGTCTGGCAGAACACCCTTGGGTAAGGGCCAAAGGTTTACCATTTAGGTGAAGATTCCACCAAATGGATCTTTCACCATGGAGTTGATCATTACAATGAAAATCCTTGTTAGTGATGAATTTCCTAACATGGTCCCAAGCCTTCCAAATAGATCTAAAAATCGTGGAACCTTGGACCATCACAGAAAAATAACCAACAATGAGGTTGCAAAAGGGGATATTAGTCCAAGATTTGGCTTTCTTAAGTAGACCCCTTTCAATGTTGTTTCTAACCAACACTTTCCAAGTATAGTCACCCTCCATGGATTGAAAAATCCATTTGGCAAATAGGGCAATACCCTAAATTCTTAAGTCCTTCAGCCCAAGTCCCCCAAGGGTCTTCTCAGTGTGGCACCAAGCCCACTTAACAAAATTAATTTTATTATTACCCTTGCCATCAGACCAAAGAAATTGTTTGATGGACTTCTAAATTTCAGCAATCTAATAATTGTTAAAAAACTAGGTAGAGGAATGGTAAATGGAGTAGGAGGACAACATCTTCTAGCAAACTTGAATTCTGGTTGCTAGAGATAATGCCCTATTATGCCATTTGTTAAGCTTCTTATCAATCTTCTCTTTAACCCATGGTCACATGTCCTTGAGGTTAGGTTCCACTAAGAAAGGGATACCAAGATATCTAGTGATCTTATTGGGGCCTTCCCATTGAAAATTGTATTGATAAAACCAATCTGGGGGCTGCACATCCCACCCCAAACAAACTAATTTGGCTTGAGATATTTTAGCCCTAGATATAGATAAAAAAAATTGAGTTTATATTGCAAAGACTTAAAATTACTTTTTGAAAGCTCAAAGAACAATGTGGTATCATCCGCAAACTGGCAATTGATGAGCTCTTCATCATTAGGCAAATAGACAACTCTAACATCAGGACATAAAGAATTATCTCTAAGAATATAGAAAAGAGCCTCCGAAGCAATGACACAAAGAGATGGTGCCAAAGGGCACCCTTGGCTAATGGATCTCCCTAGAGAAAAAGGAGTAGAGAGAACACTATTAACTTCAAGCTGAGTAGAGGCATCACTAAGAAGCACCTACATAGTATTACAAAAGGAGGGAGGGAAACCAAAGGCCTCTAACATCATAAGAATAAACCTCCATTCAACCCTGTCATAAGCCTTCTCAAAATCCAAAAGAAGCATGGAAAAGTTTTGGTGTGAGCATTTAGACCACTCCATGGCATCCCAACTAGTTATGAGATTCTCGAGAATATATCTACCCTTGATGAAGCTAGTTTGGGTAGAGTTAAGAAATTTAGGAAGAATATTGACTAACCTAAGAGCCATAATTTTAGCCAAAATCTTATATGACACATTAAGAAGGGTAATCAGCCTCCAATTCCTAATGAGAGTCCTATCTCCATCCTTGGGGAGGAGCTTAATGATCCCTTTATTAACATCTTTTCCCAAGGAGCTAATAGACAAAGCTTTAGAGTATAAGTCACGGAGATCCTTACATATCCAACTAATAGTGGATTTATAGAACTCAACAAGAAAATCATTAGGGCCTAGGGCCTTATCATTACTGAGAGCCTTGATAGCTCCCTCAATCTCCTCAATAGAGATATCTTTAGCAAGCACAACAATATCATCCGAGTCCAACTTTTTAGGAATAAGCATTTTTTATTTATTCTTAAAGACTCAGCCTCAGAGGAGTCCTCTGAAGTAAAAAGAGTCTTGTAATAATCAGCAAAAGCCTGAGTAATAATCTCAGGGTCTGAAATGTCTTGATTATCAATCGAGAGTCTATCAATGGACTATTTAATATGTTTATCTTTATGAAGACTGAAGAAATTTTTTGAACCCCAGTCCCCAGGTTGGAGCCAGTGGGCTCTAGATCTAATCCTGGCTACACAAATCCTAACATGTTGATGCTTCCTAAGAGAATCTCTTGCAGCCATAACTCGAGAGAGAAGATCCATATTGGAGGAATCTCTTTGGATGTTGTTCTCCTCTATTTGCAATTAAGAAGATAATTTTTTTTCAACAAACATGTGATCCTTAGCCTTTTTTGACCAATGATTTGAAGAAAAAACCTCCATGAACAAAGGTTAGTTTTCCATCTATCAAGATGGGATAGGTGTTGAAGGTTAATTTTATTGATACCTCTAATAATCTGCACAGCAGCAAGAACATCCTCATTCATGAGGACACTGGTGTTTAAGATGAATTTATTGATTCTTGACTTGTGTTGAAGGGGACTACTATTAAAATTAACCTTAGTCAAAATAGCGTGATGATTAGAAAATGTGGTGGCAATAACCCAAACAATATTTCTAGAGATGTGAGGAGGAAAAGAGACAAAATACTTATTGGCATAAAACTTGTCAAGCTTGGAATAAATCCTAGCATTGCCCTGTTGAAAGTTGCACCAAGTGTGCCATAATCCAGGGGTTGTTTTCATGTTACCAGCAATAGGATAAAAAAGATGGTAAGAATTTAAAAATGTATTCCAATATAATTTTTCATTATCCTTCCAATGAAAGGGAATGCCCCTCGACTTGTCATCCTAAGATTCAATCATGTTGAAATCTCCATAAAAAAGCCAAGGTATATTTGGGAGGTCTATAAGCGATTCCTAGAGCTCAATTCTTTCCTTAGGGTCATTTGAAACAAATAATAACACAGAGCTCGAAGGTCTTGTCATCATACTGCAAAGTAACCCACACTGCTCTCTGACAAGGAGAACATCCATTATTAGTAATATGTTTTTTCCATTTATTACTAATAAACAGGGCAATTCCTCCGCTACCTCTCTCATGGTTAGTGCAAAACTTAATAGCATCTTTCCAAATAAAATTGAGATTGGAATCCAAAGTGAATCCCATAGATTTAACTTCCTGCATCATAAAAAAATCTATAGAATGTAGAGAATTTAACAATCGCTTGATAACAAATTTTCTATCAGGAGACTCTAAACTCCTCACATTCCAAGATAGGAAATTCATTGAGACAAAATGTTACAGGTGGAGCACGCATTACCCTCTTGATCAGCTAGGGCCAAAAAATTATATGAGAACTCCCCTAGTTTAGGCACAAATGGATTATTTTTTGAACTAGGTGGTCTTCCTCTTCACCTAGAAGCAAGAGAGTTGGTGTTAACATCGTCTTCAATTTCTGCTAGAGAATTCACATCCATGCACTTCCCATTATTAGACTTTGGGGGAATCCTCCCCAATCTCTTGGAAGATTTTTTGGGGGAATTTTTGAGAGCACTCAATGGTTTGTGGCTTACAATTGATAACAACATTCTGACTGATAGTATTCATGTTAGTCAAAGTAGGACTAGTTAACAATTTAATTTGTTGATTATTACTAGTGTTGGGGCAAAAAGTGTTAGGCACGGAGATACTATTTCATTTTTTCTTTTTTTAATATCCTAAACAATAGTAAAACTATCATCTGTATTAAGATCAATAGCTAAATCAAGATTGGGGAGCATCTGAAGACCCCCAAATGTAGGAGTGGTATCACACAAAACATTCTCAGGCCGAACAGTAATAGTAGAGAGAGGGTTAGGCACAATTTTAGTTGAAACATTCTTAGGCCCAACAATGTTAGGAACAATATTAGTCAAAACATTAGTGAGGTTAGGGGTTTTGGTGGGAGGCGATGGGGATGAAGAATTAGGGGTTGTATGAAACAAAGCATTCTCAAGGGGAGGATTACTAGTGATGGGAGGATTAACCATATTTTTAGTTGAATCATTGGAGTGATTAGGATTTTTCCTAGTGACTGGACAATCCTTACGGAGGTGGCCTTCTTTGCGGCAGAGAAAATAGGCATTCAACCCCCCCAAAATCTCTATAGGATAAATGTAAGCACCATTAAGGATGTTAATGGAAATATCGGTAGGAAGGTCCTTACCAGGCAAGAGAGAGATAAGAATCCTAGCATCCATATGCAGGATGAGTCTCATAGTTTCATCCATTTGAATAATTTTACCAATAGGCTCAAGAAAATGCAGCAAAAAATGCCAAAAAAAAGGGGGAATGTTTTTTACCAGTATCCATCTTAGAGCTAAAAGTGTGAGAACCTCCTCATGGATGGCCTCTGGAAACCAAGCAATAGCCCTAAAAGATGTTGAACCCACATTCCAATATTGTTTTTTAAGAACCTCTATTTGAGCATCATGATTCGCAAAGAAAATCACATATAAACCCTTTTGTATTTGCCTACAGAATGAAATATGCAACCCAAGTTTGTTATTCCAATAATGATGGAACCAGTCATCCATAAATTTCCTTGGTGGACATTTATAAATTTCAACAATTGAGAAAAAAATAATAGTATCTCTTAATCTATCATTTTCCTTAACAATTTCTTCCAACATTTTAGGATTAGGATCAATGGCAAAAGGAAACAGAGAAGACGAAGGGTTCTTACTAAATTTAGAGGCATCATTGTTACCCGCACTTGGAAACTCAAACCTTGTCCTATTGTTAATGACTGATGATTGACCCATAGCCTCAGAAAAAGACCTAGGTCGATCGCTACTATGGGAAATAGGGTTACTAATGCCATTACTTGGAGCAGATTTAGCCACTATCCAAAATTTTTTACTTGGTACTTGCTCACCAGTCTAGCCATTACTACTCGCCTCAAATATTTTAAAGTCTTTAATGCTGGATGTAGAGAGGGATACGCCCAAATCGAGGAGCTGCATGGAAGAGTTGCACTCTCCCTCGCCATCAGCATTGACATTGCCGAAGGTCACCACCTAGAGAAAGCCTTAGGCTGATTGAAAATCACAAGTGGATCAAAAGGAGTAGATTTGATTCGAAAGTGTCGCACAAAAAAACCCTAGTTTTTCATTCGCAACTGCAATCGTAGCCAAAGGTTCAAATTTCACTCATATCATTGTCTAAAAACTTCACATTCACAATCTGATTAATTCGCAATTAATTTGCAGTCTACATTTACATTCACCTCCTCAACCAAATAATTAAAAAAGTGGGAAACCAAAATATAATAATTCTTAAAATTCGAAAGAAAAAAGTTATCTTTGAAGCATTGCCAGCTTGAGATTCCAAAGATCACTAAATAGTTAGATAAATAATTCAAATAAAGTAGTCACTAAATCCATCGCTAACTTTAACAAGAGGAGCTTCCACAAATTCTCTATCACTCTTGCATTTATATTTATTTAATTTAAAGATAGTTATTTAGGAGGTTTATTTTGGTAATAAAATCTAAATAATGTTTTTAATGAAGTTAATAATATATTATTAGAAATGTCTTATGAATTACTTAAATAAAAGAATAAAAGTTAAAGATAAAGTTATAGTTTTAATTTTAGCATATTTATAATTATTTAATTTAATAATAATTTATCTAGCAGTTTTATTAATAAACTATAAATAATAATACTAGTTAAATTAATAAATATGATATTAAAAACATCTCATGGTTAATTAAATTGAGAAATAAATTTTTATTTTTTTAGCAGTAAATGGCTGAAGCCTACAATAATAATAATAATTTGTTGAAATTAATTATTATTATATGTTAAGCAAAGGTAGATTCAAACCCAAGACATCTCACATGAGAGGCTCGCAAGTTACTATTGTGTTGTAGGCTTTTACCTAAAGTGAGAAATAAAATTAATTTAATAAAGATATTTTAATTTAAATTTCATAAAGACGTTGCATGAAAATTGTATATAAAAAATCCAATATTTAATTATATTTAATCAATTGAAAAATTAATTAAATAAAAGAATTAGATTTAAAAGATTAAATTAATGTTTTAATTTTAGCATATTTATATTTATTTAATAAAATAATATTTATTTAAGAGTTTTATTTTGATAATAAACTCTAAATAATATTATTAGTTGAGTAATAAATATTATTTTATTAAAAAAAAATTAAAATGTGTGAATATTTGTTTAATTAGAAACTAATTGAATTTATGCTTTAAATAAAAAGTCTAAATTTAGACATCTAAATTTAAAGGTCTAAATTTAGAAAATTAGTTAAAGAAATATTAGAATATGATCTTACTTAATTAATTATAAATTAATTAAATATTTAGTTCAGTTTAAGTTATTTTAAAAGTCTATTTTAAGAAGTTGAATAAAAATAGAATTAAAATATTAAAAGATTAAAGATTTAATATTATTTTATTATTTAATTAATGTTTATTAAATTAGAGTTGTATTTAAATAATGAGTTTGAATTATTCTTATAAATCTAAATAATAAACTATGCTTTATACAGTGCTTACACTAATTAATAAATGGATGAAAAGAATATATAAAAGAATATTCTAATTAAAAAATTCTTTAAATGTGCATGAAAGAATTAAGTTTAAAAGATTTGATTAAAGTTATAATTTATCCATATTTATAATTATTTAATTTAATAATAATTTGTTTAGGAGTTTTATTTTTAATAAACTCTGAATAATATTATTAGTAAATTAATAAATATTATATTAAAAATATCACATGATTTAATAAGGTAGAGAAAGCTTTAATTAATAAAGTTTATTTTCATTAAATTGCAGAAAGTGTGTGCATGAAAATTAAAATATAGTAATTAAAGACAAAGGGTTTGCACATGATTGCATGATCAAAGCCTTGATTTGGGGGGAAAACTCTTTATTAAGGAAATTAGAGCTCATTTCTAGATACACAGGTTTGGAGGAGCCAATTTCCAAACAGAGGGTTTTCGAATGAAAAGGAAGATTCTTGTATAAATTTGTGCATTCATTATTTTACCATCGAATCCAGGTAGGATCTTATGGGTTTGTGCAATAGTTTCTCGTTCTTCAATTTTTTTTCTTCTTCATGTCTATTGTGTTTGTGTTTTCATAACTTCTCTAGGTTAAAATTCTTGTTTGAGAAAATTGATTTCCATTATAGAATTGTGTGATTTAATTTGAAAAATTTTAGTAAATATTGAACTTTAGGGTTTTCAAAACCTAATCAATTATGAAATTTACTTTTGTATGTGCTTTATGTGACATGTGATTTACTAGTGTTGGGGTTTTTGGGGTTTGTCTTAGCTCTGGCTAGTCAAGATGTTTACTAGAGGCTTGGGGATTTGTTATGTGATATCATGACGATGTTTGTATAAGATCTTTTACACTCATCCATGATAATGTGTCTGGTATGCTCTATGAGATGTTTTGATGCATTGATTGTTATTCCTTTTTAGTGTTCTTATGTTAAACTAAGGTGAATGGTGTGACCTATCTGATATAACCTTTGAGTCTTCAATTAGTTCTATTTGGATTGCTTTCTAGTTACTTTTACTAGACTGAGGTGTTTGCATGTTTTGTTCTTGGTAATGTCATGTTATGATATGGATTGGTTTATGTATACTTGATTTTGGGATCAGTCCTATTAGGATAATCGTATTGGTGCAATCTATGATTATGATCAATGATTTTTAGTACTAATTAGTTGCTTGTTTAAGAACTGATATGTGGTATGTGGTCTTTTGTGATCTTTTGATTTTATTGATCTTAGGGTGGGTTATCTATATGTAATGTCAGGAAGTGGCTTGTAATGGAGGTTGAGGCCCAAAGTGGTTGGAAGGGTAACCCATTGTAAGTTGCTTCATAAGTGAAAACACTAAACTAAATGAAAATAAAATGAATGTAAATAGAGTCCTTCTATGTTCTTTCCCATGCCTCAAGTGCTAGTATAAACTAGAATAGGAGTAGAGAGAACACTTGGTTGCAACTAGGGATCATTAATATGCCTTGTCAGCACAAAAGGATACTAGTGCCACATAGAGTTACTAGGGGGTTGGGGTCAAGTTAGACTAGCAGGGATCTCTAGTGTTGATTTGTGTGATCATACTTGCTCTCTTGTATAAGAGATTCCCTACATGTAGACCTGTGTTTGGCTCTGGGTCTAGATGTCAATTTATGTTGGAACCTTTGAGGTAGATTACTTTTAGGGTTTCCTTCACTTAGATATTACTTTTGATTTTGGGATTGATATCATGTTTGAGAATTGAGACTGTCTCTTCACCATAGTGAGAGTGGACTTTTTTGGGTTCCATAATGTCGAGTGGTAGTTCTTTTTTCTTATACCATGTAGATCTGACCATTGGGTGTCATTGTTGTATGTGTTTGTGCAGATGTTCCTTTCTATCTATTCCTGTATTTTAATGATAGATGGTTATATCTATTTGATGGATGATTTTACTTATTGTATTCTATCTTGTTTCATGGATTCTAAAGGGATGATGCAATCTATTTTATAAATGTATATTCTTTCAGTCTTTCATACCCTGTGACATGTACAGTGGATTAATGTGCAATCCAAATTCTATTGCTAAGTGGCATTCAGAACAAATGTATATTATTTGAATGGATTCATAATAGTATATTATTATTTGAAGTGGATTTATTATATATTAGATTTATTATTAATTAAACTTAAATCTAATTCAACGTCATGGGACCCTTAATAATTGTAATCTATTTTATGATATGTGTTTATGTGAATGTTAATTGCTTCCACTATGTTATAACTATTGTTAAGTTATTATCTTTAACTTTAAAAAAATTGTTTGACAAACTTAGTAGAACTTTAGGTTAACTTATTTTGGGTCACATGGCTTGGCATTACATTTGGTATCATAGCCTAAGTTTCTACATTGGGAGCTCTAGGTATATTGGAACACCACTAGTTGATAACTAGTTTAATAGAAAGAAAACTTAAAACTATTATGTGTCTATTACAAATTTGAACACTTCAATTAGTTGAACTAAACTAAAATGTAAAAAATGTTATGTATCATTTTCAACTTGAACAATTGGAAACTTCAAACATGAAACTTGAAACCTTAGACTTGATACTTAAAACATAGAGAAAGGTAGAACATGGATAACTCTTGACTTTATTTTTAGACATATTTTCTTAATATTGTGCTTTAAGATAGTATGCTTTTGATTGTTTTTATAAATATTATGTTGATCTTTTGTTTAGAGTGTTTTAGGAGATCTATTTTAGTATTTTTTAAAAAGATAAATGTTGGATAAATATGGTTTTTTGTTCATTATTAAACTAGAATCATATTACTTTAATTGATTAAAAGTGTATACATAGTTAACTTATTTGTATTAGCTTCTTAAATGAGATATTTTGTTTGACATTGTAGATAGTACTCTTTGACTTTCATTTATCCTAGTCATTATAGTGGGCTTCCAAGAGTAAGCCTAAGTCTAGGGGGAGTAGATGTAATTCCTACCCCTAGTTTAGTTTATCTTTCTTGTAGGCTTCTAGGAGTAAGCTTAATTCTAGGGGGAGTGGATGTAATGACTACCCCTACTTGACATTTCTGATTTGTTTTTACTAGATTCTTTTAGGCATGCACTATGATTATGTTCGATAATGATATATATGTTCATGTATTGACTTTCAATTATTGAATGATGTTAGTTAGATGAATGATTCTTATGCAATTTCTACTTGCATGTGTATGGTGTGCGTTTATATTTTCTTTATGTTTGGCATTTTTGATGTGGTTGAGGAAGGGAGTCATAGTCACCTGCTAGTGGGGATCTACATGATGCACCACTTCTTGCAATTACCTATTCAGTGCAAACTATTGTGTTTCTACATGTGTGGATTTTATGTAGATTGCAGGTACCAAGTATCAATGTCCCTAAATTTCTAAGATGAGTGTACCTTATTGTAGTATTTCAATGGTATAAGTAGGGAGATAACTCTTGATTCCAAATTTGTCAAGTGACTCGAATTCATGATTTTAACCTTGGAATTTGATTTTTGTCCCATGTCTTCAGTTGAGTTGTTTTACTTGCTTTTATGGGTCTATTGTGAATTTTTGTTATAATTAAATTAAATTAAAAGATAACTTAATGATTTATTTAATAGAATTTTTTTAAAGAAATTTGATATTTAATTATATTTTATTAATTGAGAAATTAATTAAATAAAAGAATTAAATTTAATGATTTTATTAAAATTCTATTTTTGACGTATTTATATTAATTTAATTTAATGATAAATATTTAGGAGGTTTATTTTAATAATAAACTCTAAATAATGTTATTAATTAAGTTTATAAATATATTATTAAAAATATCTCGTGAATTACTTAAATAAAAGAAAAATATTTAAAGATAATGTTAGAGTTCTAGTTTTGACATATTTATAATTATTTAATTAATATTTTTATTTAAAAACTTTAAATAATATTATTAGTTAAATTAAAGAATATGATATTAAAAATCTCTCATGATTAATTAAAGTGAGAAAGAAAATAAATTTAATAACGATATTTCAATTTAAAGTGCATAAAGTTGTTGCATGAAAATTGTATATAGAAAATTAAATATTTAATTATAAATAATTAATTGAAAAATTAATTAAACAAAAGAATTAAATTTAAAAGATTAAATTAAAGTTGTAATTTTAACATATTTATATTTATTTAATATTATAATAATTATTTGAAATTTAATTTTAATAATAAACCCTAAATAATATTATTAGTTGAGTAATAAATATTATTTGAGTGAAAAGAGAATATGTAAATATGTAAATATTTGATTAATTAAAAAATAATTAAATTTATGCTGTAAATAAAAAGTCTAAATTAGATGTCTAAATTTAGATATTTGGTTAAGGAAAGATTAGAATATGATGTTATTTAATTAATTAAATATGTACTTCAATTTAAAATATTAATTTTAAAAGTCTATTTTAAGAAGTTGAATAAAAATAGAATTAAAATATTAAAAAATTAAATATTTAATGTTGTTTTATTATTTAATTAATAATTATCAAATTAGAGTTGCATTTAAATAACGAGCTTTAATTATTCTTATTAATTTAAATAATAAACTATGCTTTAAATAGTGCTTACACTAATTAATAAGTCGTGTAAAAGAAAATATAAAAGTATTTTTATTAAAAAGTTCTTTAAATGTGGATGAAAGAATTAAATTTAAAAGATATAATTAAAGTTATAATTTAGGCATATTTATATTTATTTAAAATTTAATAATTATTTTTTTAGGAGTTTTATTTTTAATAAACTCTAAATAATATTATTAGTTAAATTAATCAATATTATATTAAAAAAGTTGCATGATTTAATAAGGGAGAGAATGCTTTAATTTAATAAAGTTTATTTTAATTAAATTCATAAAGTGTGTGCATGAAAATTAAACTATAGTAATTGCAGACAAAGGGTTTTCACATGATTGCATGATCAAAGCCTTGATTTTGAGGAAAAACTCTTTATTAAGGAAATTAGAGATCGTTTCCAGATACACAAGTTTGGACGAGCCAATTTTTGAAAAAATGATTTTTGAAGAAGGAATATTCTTGTGTGTTTGTGCTTTCATTGTTTTAGCATCAGATCTAGGTAGGATCATGTGGGTTTGTGCAATAGTTGCTCATTCTTTGAATTCTTGTCTTCTTCATGTCTATTGTGTTTCTATCTTCAGAAGTTCTCTAGGTTGGAACTCTTGTTTGAGAAAATTTATTTCCATTATAGAATTGTCTATGATTTAATCTAAAATTTTTTAGTAAATATTGAACTTTAGGGTTTTCAAAACCTAATGATTTATAAAATCCATTTTTGTATGTGGTTTATGTGACATGTGATTTACTAATGTTGGGGTTTTTGGGGTTTGTCTTAGCTTTGGCCAGTCAAGATGTTTACAAGAGGCTTGGGGGTTTGTTCTTTGATGTTTGTATATGATCTTTTATATTCAACTACAGTAATGTATCTGGTATGCTCTATGAGATGTTTTGATTCATTGATTGTTATTAATTTCTAGTGTTCTTGTGTGAAACCGAGGTGAATGGTGTGACCTATTTGATATAACCTTTGAGTCTTTGATCACTTGTATTTGAATTTTTTTCTAATCACTTTTATAGGACTAAGGTGTTTGTACGATTTTTCTTGGTGATGTCATGTTATGACATGGATTGCTTTATGTATAATTGATTTTGGGATCAGTCCTATTAGGATGATCATTTTGGTGGAATATGTAATTGTGATCAGTGATTTTCACTACTCATTAGTTTCTTATTTAAGAACTGATGTATCGTATGTGGTCTTTTATGATCTTTTGATTTTACTAAGCTTAGGTAGGTTATCTATATGTAATGTCAGGAAGTGGCTTGCAATGGAGGTCGAGGCCCAAAGTGGCTGCAAATGTAACCCATTATAATTTTCTTAATAAGTGAAAACACTAAACTAAATGGGAATAAAATGAACCTAATAAGAGTCCTTGTATGTTCTTTCCCATGCCTCAAGTGCTAGTACAGACTAGGATGGGAGTAGAGAGAACATTTAATTGCAACCATACATCGTTAGCATGCCTTGTTAGTACAAAAGGATACTGGTACTACATAGAATCACTAGAGGGTTGGGGTCAAGTTAGACTACCAAGGTAACTCTAACATTGATTCGTGCAATTATATTTGCCTACTTGCATAGTAGGTTCCCTTCCTGTCTATGTTTGCCTCTATGTCTAGTTGTCGATTTATCTTGGAACCTTTTAGTTAGATTACTTTTAGGTTTTCCTTGACTTAAATGTTACTTTTGAATTTGGGATTGATATCCTATTTGGGACTTGAGACTATCTCCTTAGCATGGTGGAAGTTGACCTTTTTGTGTTCCATGAGGTCAAGTGGTAGTATTTTTTTTTTATACCATTGAGATCCGACCATTAGATGTCATTGTTGGATGTGTTTGTGTAGATGTTCCTTTCTATCTATTCTTGTACTTTTATGATGGATGGATACATCTATTTGATGGATGATTTTACTTATTATTTTGTATCTTATTTCATGAATTTGAAAGGGATGATGTAATACTTTTTATAAATGTATATCCTTTTAGCCTTTCATGCCTTGTGACATGTACAATGGATGAATGTGCAATCCAAATTTTATTGCCAAGTGGCATTAAAAAAAAATGTATATTATTTAAATGGATTGATATTGGTATATTATTATTTGATGTCAATTTATTATATATTAGATTTATTATTAATTAAAATTTAATGTGATTCAACATCATGGGGACCCTTAAGAATTGTAATCTATTTTATGGTATGTGTTTATGTGAATTTTAATTGTTTCTACTATGTTATAACTGTTGTTGTTAAGTTATTATCATTATCTTTAAAAAAAATTTGACAAACTTAGTAAAACTTTAGGTTATCTTCTTTTGGGTCACATGGTGGGGCATTACACATATTTTCATCTATATCTAAAACTCAGTGACCCTTAAACATCACACACTAAGAGAAGAATTAAGCTTTAAAAAAAAAAAGTAAGCTTTGATTATTTAACACTTTTGATCTAGGAGTTAAGCTTAGTGTGTGATGTTTAAGCCATTCCCTAAAACTCTAGTATCATTTGAAACATTTTAAAGAATGACTTTCCCTTCACTAGAGACACACAACAGTGAATAAACCCTTCTAGTTGTTTACCCACTAACAAAAAATTCCGCATTTACCCTCCATTTTCATTGATTCCTCTATTGTCAAAGTGATTTCTATTATCTTTTTTTTCTCTCTAGATTAGGAATGCTCACATTTTCTTACTCACAAAATTCCTCGTCCATTATAATATTTATGAAATCCATTGCTTTTTCTTTTTATTACCACACAAGTTATTAAAAAAAATTGTTCATAGATGGAGAGCGCATACCTCTAAATGACACTTTATTATTAATACTTGACATTATCATTTTTTACATTGTATGACTCTTATTTTGAGTCCATCTAATTATTTTCATCTATCATATGATATTTATTGTGGGATTGCTAGGGGTTTTACTATGGCTCCAATAAAAAAATTCTTAGTAGTTGATGCTTGTGTTGGAGTTTCTGTAGCTGATGCTCATGGTGCCTCCTCTGAACAAATACCTTTCTAATTTATTTTTTGAAAGTGTTTCACAAGGTAAACACTCCCTTGATATTGTGCTTAATATTTGGGAGTCTGATAGCTCCTATGAAGGGCTAGATAAGCTTACTTTGATGGGATATTTTGTGGGTAGAACTTGACCTAAAAGCATGCCCAAATAATGGGATGATAAGGCTTGGACTCCTAATCAATTTTTTATTGATTGTGTTAAAATCCTCACCAAGGGAATTTTTTGTTTCATTTTAGAAACCCTACTCAAGATGATATAGATTTAAATTGTAGACCAAGTTAGATAGTTAGGTCATCATTGGTTCCTTTACAACATAGATATCAAGGCTTTATAGTCTCAGATGACAAAAAAATTATAGTTCCTATCTAGGTTGAGTTTTTTGGTCTTACCTTAGCTTTTTGGTTGTTTGTTTAGGTAATTTCACAATATCTTGGTAAGGTGGTGTGCATGGAGCTTGATTAGTTTTTCAACACTCATCTTCAAAAGAGGCATAATGATGAGGTTTACCTTTCACAAACCTCAAAGAAATGGATGATATCTATATTGGATCCCACAACTTCACCTAGAAGGTTCTTTCTTTGAGTCTTCCTAACTATTGACCTTCTCATCAAATTATTTTTCTATTAGTGACTTAACACTTAGTTAGTTGATTACATTGCTACTAAGCTCCATATGTAGAAATAAGAGGCTCCCAAGCACTAGTATCTACCAAGCATTAGAGACATAATGTAGTGTAAGTCATGCTTCATGTCACTACTGAGCTAGTCTTTCAAATTGCATAGTTTGCCAAGCTTTACAAAGTCTTCTAAGCTTCACAAAGTCTACCAAGTTCATTAATGCAAACCATATAGGATACAATTTTAACCAAGCTTACAAATTTTTATAGATCTAGCAGTGTTAATGAAGTGAATGAGGGTAGGGTTGATCGATCTATGTAGTGTCAACCATATTTTTTAGTATCTACCAAGTTCTTCAGTATTAACCAAATCATCAAGTGCTAAATGAGTTTGCACTACTCTCGAGTGACCAGTGTGAACTAGCACTAACATAAACCAAGTGCTAGAGCTTGCTGAGTGTTTAAAAGGGTTGTTGAGTGTGTGAACATCACCCAAGTGGTCCTCAAACCTCAGGTTCCAGCAGTGAGCTAACTTAGTGAAGATTATTGAATTTGGTATTGTAGGTGACTCCAAAAGGTAATTAATTGGATTGATATATATGGAATATATCTTATCATATCCAAAGCATTGAAGCAAGTCAATTAAGAAGCAACATGAGTGTGAATTTAGGAGGCTACAAGTAGTATAATGAAAAGAAGAATCTTATCTATCACAATAAGGTGATCATCTTATTTCAAATGAATCGCATTCAACAAACTAAGTTGCAGATAAGAGATCAACCTCTAATTCATCCTAACAAGTGCATCAATCAAATCCTCTAACAAGGTGGACTTAACATTCTTATCCAAATCTCCTAATATAGTGCATACTTCATTGTATGTTATAAATCCATTCACAAGGTGGATCTAATAGTCATTATTGCTCTTAATAGGGTAGATCACCAGAAGTGATAATTTGTAAGCATCAATAAGCTAACTTTATAATGCAATAATAAAGCTTGCGGGCATCATCCCCACCCCAGTTTTAGTTTCTATTTGGAATGTATAGGATTACCAAATATTGTGTCAAGTGTTATGAATATTTTATTATTTTTAGGCTTGCATGCAATTATATTGCATATATTGTGAAGTTTTAATTGGTGAATTAAAGTATAAGTTTTATTGGTTCTTGATTCACCCTCACTCCTTAGTCACCTAATCTATATTATATTTTCAAAAATTGGTATTAGAGTATTGGTTCTCACATTAGAAGTTTAGCACCTTGAGAAAAGATCAAAGGTAGTGGAAGTATATAAACTAAAGAAAGCTACTGAAAATAAAAAGTTAGGTCTTCAATTGGCAATGGAAAAATTGAATAAAATGAAGGAGCATCTCTCTGAATCCATGAAAAGAAGAAAAGAACTTGCAAAATAGATGAATGAAAATAACTTCATTGAAGAAAGAATTGAAGACATTTATCAAGATAGAAATTTAGATGAAGCTAATGCATCAATCAAAGATCTACTTGAAAAGAATCTTACTCTTCATGAAGAAGTCTGAAAGATAAAAAGTTAACAATAAATTCAATTAGTTGAAATGTGTGAATTCATGGAAAAAAAGGAAAAAGACAGAGAAGAAATAGAATAAAATGATAATGAAATTCATCAACTATCTCTTTAGCAAACATATCTAATTGATCAACTCAATGATACAAATCAAAAGAAAGTATGAACTTGAGGATATACAATGAAAGATTTCATAATTATCTCAGCATAGAGAAGCAAACTAATGAGAAGATGATGAAATCTCAAGAAAGCATGAATCAACTAGATAAGAAAACTCAATTTAGACACAAAGTTAAAGAAGGATTAGGATACATAGAAAAAGGTGAATCATCTTAGCAAGGAGCTCAGAAGAATAAAAGACCTACTTGTGATCATTGTTAAAAGATGTGTAATACATCAAAAATGTGTTGCAACAATGAGAAAATCAAAATTCAGTGGAACATGTTATAGTTGCAACAAACTAGGACATAGAGTAAGTGAATGCACATAGAAACCTAAGTTTGAAGGAAAATGTTTGAATTGCAACAAACAAGGAAATAAATCATTAGAATGTAAGGCCAAGAAATGGAACCCAACTTAACAAATTGTCAAATCTATGTTTGGTTTGGATTACAACACATGGTGTAGATGCCACTATTGTGGTGAGCATGGGCATATTGGAGAAAATTGCATAAAACATCACATGAGAAAGAAAGAAACTCCAAAAATAAGTTTTGTATGTACAGAACTTGGACATCTTGCCAAAAACTATATGAACCGAGGAAGAGTTGAAGATGAAAAGAAAGAAAAGGATACCAATATTAGAATTAAAATAAGGTAACAATGGGTGAAGAAGTCTCTAGAGAATGCAAGGTAGAGCAATTAAAGTGTTGACACCCAAATCAATGAGTTGGGTAACTCAAGCATTTCAAACTAGTTATTTATGGAGATTACTAGAACTATGATTGAGAAGCAAGCATCACATATTAATTCTAGATAATATACAAGAAGATCCAAATCAGTATTTCAGAGACACTAGGTTCAAAAAGTCAAATGATAGCTAAATTAAAATCTTAGATCTTATAGAAGAAAGTCAGGTTGCATGACCTAATTGAGCTTGGATATAGATGGAAAGATCAAAGTTCTTGCCGAGTTGAAGAATTTTTTGAGTTGAAGACCCTACCAAGATGAAGAATTTACCTAGTGAAGCTATCTTCTGAGTATTTAGGACATAGCCGTATTGGACAGCCTCTCATAGAGCTAACTATGACTTGAAGACAAAATTTTGTTAAAAATGAGAAATTGAATGATTAGTTTCAACATGAATTTTCATAGGAAAGAGTGAAGAATATTCTAGAGCCCCCAAGAAATTTAGAGAAATTTCATCAAAGTTTATTCTTTCATTTGAAGTATTACCAAACATTGTGGCATCTTTGAGAAGAAAATTAAAGAAAGCTTTGGAAATGTTGGTTTGACGTGTATTGATTATAGATCCCCAACATTCAAATTGAGTTGAGCAATTGTGGAAGAACTTGACCCAATTGAATATTAGTTGGAGATTCCTCTTAAGGTAATTCTAATTCATGATATTTGGTCATTCTATCACTATTCTATCCAAGATTTAAGATCCCTAGAAATGAACTAGGTGTATAATGAACCATGTGTGGATGGGAATTTTGTTAATCTCATATTAGTTTTGGTATATGAGTAAAAATACACTTAAGTCATTTATTTAGTTCATGCCAAACAAGTAATACATGTCAAGCATAAGTTGCCAGATAGTATATTTCAAGTAAGAGATATATAGTAAGATTTGAGTAACTAGTAAGTTCCAAGTGACTCAAGTGTCGAGAAAATAGTAAGTGTTCAATCATTCACATGCAAAGTCATTCAGAGGCCAAGTTATAGCATTGAAGTTGCAATTGATGTCGAGCATCAGGGACTTCAAGTTTTGAGTAATATAGTTTTGACATAGTTTTTTGGAACGGTATAAACTACCATATAAACCATTTTGGAGTTAACATGGGGATTTTTTAGGTGATCCTAGATGATAAGAATGAATCATTATCATGGATCCCTATGCATAGCATGCAACCAATCACAAAAAGTGAAGGATTAAATGACAATGTGGGTGAATCACAATCATTGATTCATACCTAATCCTAAATCACCTAGGTCTTCTTAAGGATGAAAAACACTAAACTTTTTATGGGATAAAAGAATAAGAATATGTCACCTTTTAGGCTGACTTATTGAAATGATTGAAATTGAGTATTTCTATCTAAAAATCAATTTCTCAAACATATGATCTAGATAAATTCACTATAGCTAAGCTATATATGGTTTAACACTTTTCCAATTGGAAATGTCTATTAAATGCATGCTTTATACTAGTTTGTATCCAATTACTAAAGAAACAAAATTATTTTAGAAAAGTGGCATCTCAATAAATCTTACTGTCTTTTATTATTTTTTAATAGCATATAAACACCATTTTATAGAGCTCAAAGACAAGAATATTCTCATATATAATTTATAGCATTTTAATTAAATATAGTATATTGTAATTAAGAAATTCTACAAGAACATATTTTAAGACTCTAAAAGATGTCAATTTTGAGAAAGAAAAAATATTATTTTCATATCAGAATTTAAAAAAAATTATATGACGTTCTAGAGGAGAGAGTCCTCTTCTAGAATGCATAATTTTTCTTCTAGTTAGAATAAATTTGAATCATTATAAAAGAGAAAATATAGGTATAAAGCCAATTTTTATTTTTGATTTTTCTATCTATATATGTTATATACAACATAGGGTAGACGAAAATAAGCTTATTTCCATGTAGTTTTGTGGTGGGAATTAGGCGCCCTGTTTTTAGTGTTTTTCAATAGCTAAAAAATTATCTATAAAAATTAGGAAAATATATCAATTCTTATTCCAAATAATTATTAAAAATAATAATCCGAAACTTCATCCATTTCTACACATTTCATTAGTTTAATTCATTTTCAAATTCAAAATAATAATAATAATAGGTTTGTGTCATTGAAGGTGAATAATTAAACTTTTGTTAACCTTTTCCTTTACAAAAGGGTGACATGGGTTTGTGGTTTTACCCTATGAATGTAGAAGGAGAAAAGAGAGAAGTTTTCATGTGCAAACAAAGCATTTATGGTGACTAAGGTATTTTAATTTGAGATACATTACATAACTAGTTAGAAGAGAATAAAGGAAAGGAATTAGATGATAGAAGAGATACATCTAATTAGAAGGATCAAGAATACATGCAAAGAGGTGATATGCTATCTAGTAGTAGAGTGATAACTACAAGATCATTGTTGATACATGTATTCTAGTAGGTGATTTAGTTAAATCTCTTGATAGAGTACTCTTAACAAGCTGTTGTAAATCCTTTAATAGGGTGCTTACATGATTGTAAGTTTATGTCCTTTTCTAGGCACACTTCTAATAAGGTTATCAAATCCTTTAATAGGGTAAGATCTAACAATCTTGTAAGCCTTTAACAAGGAAAACCTTTCATAGGATAAATCATATTTCATGATAAAAAATTATAACCTTCATTAGATACATTTTATTATTGTAGTAGTGGAGATTTGTGGGTGTCATCCCCAACTTAGTTTAAGCTTCTAATTGGAGGGTTTCTAGGTAACCAAATATTTTGTGTCATACATGTGTTGATTTTTTAGTTACTTTCATGTTATAGATATATATTCTTATGTTGGTATTTTAGTTTATATGCATCAATCGTGAGATGGCTGTGTGGTGAATGATTTTAAGGTTAAACTTTTAAGTGCTGATTGAACCCCCCTCTCACAGAGTTTACTATTCCCATTGTATTTCCAACAATTGGTATTAGCGATTTTTTCTTTGGAATGTAAATCTTTGTAGATTTGAGGAAAGATCTTGAGATGGAAGTCTACAAGTTGGAAAAGAATATTGAGAACGAGAAGATTGAAATACAACTTACCCTATATTAGTTGAATGAACTAAGAGATAATCTAAAGCATTCACTCAAAAGAAGGAAAGCTATAGCCATTGAGGAGAATGGCATACAATATCAAGAGATTAAGACTGCTAGACTATTTACTGAAGGAAATACAAGTGAATATGATGCAGTAGTTGTAGATCTAATGGAAAAGAATGGAGCCCTAATTAAAGAGGTTAGAAATTTCAAGATGAAAAAAGAAATCCAATCACTATTACTATGTGAGGTGATAAAGAAAAAGAAGAAATTTAAGGAAGATAAAGCCATGATTAGAGATGACAAGAGGATACTGACCAACATATTGGAGGATAAGACATTAAAGGTGAATAGGATTGCTCACATGCAACTAGAAACATTGAATTAAATGACGATTACAAATCATGAATTAAATGGAAAATATATTGAGATCACAACAATGAAGTTATAGAATGAACAACTGAGAAATAATCTAAAAAGAGAAAAAGATTTTGTTGAAAGCTTTAATAGACCTAGTGAAGCAATCAAGTATTTTGAGAAATTAATGAGATCTCCTAGATCCAACAATGATACTAGTACTAGATTGGGTTACAGCAGTACTGATGAAGGAGAACCATTCAAAAGTGGTGAACAAAGAAATATAAATTATAAGAACTCCAAACCTACTTGTCATAATTCTGGTAACCTAGGTCATACTACCAATGTTTATAGGAGCAAGATTGCAAATTAAAATCCTAAGTAGACGTTCATGGGTCACTACCACAAATGAAACAAACAAAGAAATTAGGCACATGAATGTAGAACCAAGACCTTGACCAAACAAACATTTGAAGGATACTACTATAACTCTCAGAAGTATGGACATAGAGCATATGAATGCAAATCCAAGCCCAAATGGCCATCAAACAAGCAGGCAAAGGTAAAGCACAATGGAAACTCTTATAATTGGGATTATAATACTAGGTGTAATTATCACTATTGTCAAGAGTATAGACATGTTCCTAAGAACTACATAAGAAAATATTTAAAAAGTGACTACAAAAGATGGTTTAGTCAAACTACATGTTTTAGTTTCTTAAAGATTGGGCACATAAGCAAGAATTGCCCAATAAGGTCAAGAGCACCAAGCAATGAGTTCTACAAAGAAAAAGGAAACAAAAATGTTCCTTGAATGTTAGAGATGAGATGAAAAATTCATGGAAGAGAAAGGAAGATTGTAGCACATCAAGTTCAAATGGGATCACTTCACCCAATGGGTCAGGTGATCACACCACCTCCAATTAAGAAATGAAGAGGTATGTGTGGGACTGAGATTCAAAAGATATAGTATACATCAATTCCAAGGGTTTAGTTCTAAAAAAGATATATATTTGCATGAAGAAAGATGCAAAGTGTTGTGTCGAATCTAGAAGAAATCTTTAATCTTTGTCAGTTTTCATATTACATATAAGCATGAAAAATTTCACTTAAGCTACCAAGTGAAATCTAGTTAATGTTGAGCTATCATAAGTGATAATGTTGACTAATCTCATATTGGCTATTGAGCCTAAATAAAACTACATGCAAGCTAAGCTTCCAACTATATAAATACTGAGCATTAATTGTGATGTTTTAAGGTCTATATGATCAATTTTTGAATCATTGGACATCATTCAAATTTAAAGAGAGTATGACGAGATAAAGGTGAATTGAAGAAATTGTTACAAGCATTTTTTGAGTGAAGTTAACCACTATTTGACACCATTCATTAGATTTGTGAAGGTATTTATCATGTGTCAAGCTATGTTGTTTGAATTTGTGGAAACCCTAGGTATTAAATATGGCATCTAGTTCTTCTACTACTAAGGTCAAAAAGGGAAAGGAAGTTTTAAATGTTCAATTAATCAGTAATGAGATTAGACAACCAAATTTCAAAGCAATTCATCATATTTCTTATAAACAAAATTCGTTCGGTGTGTTATCCATGATACCACCACAAGTCTTAATGATTCAGGATGTGAGATGCTATTACACATGCAAGGTAGGTAGCATAAGTGAAATGGAATTCAAAGACCTATATTGAAAACTATGTGAAAATAAAATACTAAAGGAGGAATACAATATTTTAGAAAGAAAAGGGTTATCTCATTCCCTAGATTTCCCTAACATTTTAAAGAGAGAATGGATAAAGATTATTTTGAGTAGAATTTATGAAAATTATGTATGGTTAGAAGATGGACCTATCAAGACTAATAAGAATATTTTACAGAGGTTAACATGGTATCTAACCCTAGACAGACCCAAAACCATCAGAAGTGATGCAAAATAGGTTATTGAGAAAAACATAGGGGGAGTGTGGAACAAGGGAGTCCAATGATGGTTCATACCATCACAAATCCCCTAATTTCTTTTGTAGTAAGGATCATTTCACACAAATTATTTTGATCAAGCAGGTTAAATAGTGTACCTTGTATTTTTGTTGACATAGGCTACATGACAGTGAAGAAAGATCATTTTTATGACCTTGTCGAGATACAATTGCAAAAACTATCATAAAACTTGGGAGGCACAAGGAAAATGAAGACTACACAATGCAAGTTTGGATCTATGTATTTTTTTGTATGCATAGAACACATTTCCTTCCTTTGGTAAAGTTGTATGGAAGACAAACAGATTTGTTGAAATACAAATAGGTGAATTCATTGAGAAAATGGCTCCAACAGTGAGGAAACCAAAGAAGGTTGTAAAACCTAAGCCTATAGTTCTAGCTACTAGAAAAAATGAAAGAGTTATTTCTAAGAAAGTTCAAGAAGTAGCAAAGCCAAAAGAAAAGAAGGCTAGGAAAGTTATAGAAGATAATGAGTCTAAGAAGAGACAAAAGAGAAAGTACATTACTCCAGCTGAATTCAATGAGGAGAGGATAAAATCTAATGATAATTTCCAATTCAAAGTGGTAAGTCACAATCCTTCTTCTGATATGGATAATCTAAGCAAAAATATAAAGAATAATGTAGATTTGTATGGATTTTCACATATTGAATTTGATAAGCTTGGAAAGCTAGAAATGGATAAAGTAGAAGAGTTAGTATATGCCATGATGGCAACATTTAAGATGACTCCAATTGATGTTGTTAACTCTCCACCAAAGAACTTATATGACTCGAAGTGAATATTCTAAAGTCCTTTAACTAGTCTCACTTCTAATAGGGTGGTTGAAATCCCTTAACTGGGTCACATTTAATAGTGTGTTTTGTAACCTTTAACAAGATAGGTCTTTCATAGGGCATCACTTCAAAAAAGTGAGAAACAAGGTAGCATGTTACTGGTGATTTTTTCCAAATTGGGTTTCCATGTAAATCACTATGTCATGTGTTGATTTTTGATATCTTATTCATGCATGTTGATTTATCAGTAACTTTCTAAGAAGAATGTTTAGCTTGGATGCACGATTAGTTTAAATGGGCTCACTATACTTAGTGAAAAAAAATTATCAAGACATTTGGAACTTGAATAATTGATTCAAACCCCCACCCCCCCACCCCCTCTTCTCAATTATTCTAAAGTATTTCTAACAATACAAAAGAAAATTTTATTCAAAGTACTAATAATTCCTTTTTTTTTTACAATAAAATTGAAGATGTTGTTTAATAGAGTATCCAAATATGGAAGCTAATTTATGGGCTGACAACACCTAAAGAAATTGAGCAGAGACCTATTGAGGTAGGTGATGAAAAAGGTGAACAAGAAGTAACTAAGGTTTCTAAAGTTGGTACTAGGAAAGATGCACATATGGAATGCCCTAAGACAAATGCAAATACATAGGCAATAGCTGAAGATGAGCAACAAACAGAGTAGAGAATATCAAATATATAGATGTCAAGTGCCATTCCACAACATGTGATAGAAGAAGATACTAAAATCATATAGATCAAGGATATTTTTTACAATGTGCCTCAGAAAATCAATCCCCTAACAAAGGAGGACATGAAGAAAATATTGCTAGACACCATCACCAAGGCACAACTATGTAGTCATCCTATATTGGTGAGTGTAGATGAACTAAGTAGAGAAGGAATTTGCAAAGGTGGAAGCACAAGACATATCAAAAACCCCTCAATTTATTGTGATACAACCTAGGTTACCCATTGTAGTGTATCAAAGAAAAGAGACATCATGAAAAACATCAATAAATTGGTGCATACTATGTTAGTACTAGAAGTTTCTATAGAACCACATGATGGAACACAAGTTCAAATAGGTCAACTAGATACTCATGCACCTACAAAACAATTTTAAGGTGCAATTGAAATTAAAAGGCAAGAAAAGGAGAGGACTAAAGAGTCAGACTTGGCTAGCAAGACTAAAAAGTAATTAGCAATACAAATACTAGTTACTTTTCCAACAACTACTACTCGTCCAACTCAAGCATTTTATAGGCCAAGTGTAGAAGCTAGATGGCTACAGTCATCAAGGCCTAGTCCTAGTACATGCAAGGTAGATAAGGTTATGTCATTTGGTGATGTGAACTTGGATGAAGTGATTTTTTTACCAAATCTTGACCTTACAATAATCACTATTAAATAAATGAGGATACTACAGAATGCACTTGCAAGGAAAAAACATCAAGAACTACTCAGGAGGGAGCATAGGCAGAACCAAACATTGCAAGAAATCAAGGATATATTTCTTGATGCATTCATCTTGCCAAAGCCTAGAGAAGACAAGCCTATGATGGAGAAGTTGGCAAAGATTGTAGAATAGATCAATGATGCAAACCTGGATTCTAATGTCAAATTACTTGAATGGTCTGAAGGAAAATTTCAAGGAAAAGTCAATGAAAATATATCAATTTTTATTGCACTTAGTTAGGTTGAGTTAACAACCAAGATTGAGAGTGTAAAGAAAGTCTTAGAGAATATTTTCTCACTTTACACCAAATTGTGTGATAAAACTTTGTTCGCATAAGAAGTGTAGTACCATATTGCAAATCTAGAGGGATATATGAAGAAAACATATACAAGTCTACCTATTTCTCTAGCTCAAAGCTAGAAGAGCTTGAAGAATTTTATGAATTCCCAAGATTAGTTGTGTTGACATTCTTATCATGTTTGTTATTAGTGACATACACTTACTCAGATTGTAAGTTCATACTGAGCATAGTGTATAGTTAACAGTGTTAACCAAGCATTTTAGTTGCTATTGAGTTCTATAGTTGCTAACAAGTACTTTGCATATATTTTAATTTGCACCAAGCAGTTACTAGAAATTTGATGATCAATAGTGTAAACTAAGCATCTTAGTGTATGCCAATTTTACCAGTGCAAACTCGATTGTGTATTGCTTACTAAGTTCATAGTTAATGTGATGAAAGTCTATTGTTGATTGAGCTACTTCGTATTAACCAAGTGACTCAGTTTATACTGAGGTCAAGGTGATAGCATTGACTGAGCTAGGTAGTGTGAATCAAGTGATTCAATTTATGTACCTAGTTTTATAGTATTCACTGAGTCACCAGTGCAAATCGATTTTAAGACTACTTGGAAGTGATCAATATGGACCAAGCTTCTACATCTACCAAGTGTAGAAAATGCTAAACATTAACAGTGTATGTCAAGTGTCAGAACCTCACCGAGTCGGTCTTTAGAACTCAAGTTTCTAAACTTTGGCTAACATTGTAATATTTGTGTAAACTTATATTGTGGCCAACTTTGCAATTGTGTAATTGGATTGGTATATATGTAATTTATTGTACCACATCCAAATAATAGAATAGAAGTAATGTAATCATTACAGAAGAGTAGAAGATCAAATTACAAAGGCTACAACAGTATAAGGAGTAGCAAAGATTTAACTATCATTGCAAGGTGATTTGTAGACTCAGAAGAATCTCATTCAACAAACCTAGTTACAAACCAAAGATTAGCTATTGCTTCATCCTAATAGGTGGATCGGTCGAATCCTTTGATAAGGTAGACCTAACACTCTTATGTAAGTCTCTTTACCAAGTGCATACTTCATTGTATATTTGTAAATCCTAATACAAGGTGGATCTAATAGTCCTTATTGCTCATAATAGGGAAAATCATCAAAAGTGATCATTCTAAGCCTTAATAGGCCAACTTTATACTGTAGTACTAAAGCTTGTGGGTATCATCCACACCCCCAGTTTTACTTTCTATTTGGAAGGTTTCTAGGTCACCAAATCTTGTGTTAAATTGTTGTGTATACTTTCATATTTTAAGTTTCTCATGGATTCAATTAGATAAAAATATACATAAAGGATTTATTACTAATCAAGGATAAAGTTTTTTTAGTTACTGACTTACCCCTCCCTTCTTAGTAACTTAGCCTAACATAATATTTCCAACAATTGGTATCAGAGCTTTGTGTTTCTCAAAGAAAAGTTTAACATCTTGAGAAAAGATCAAAGGCAATGGAGGTATTTAGACTTGACAAGGCTATTGACAATGAGAAGGTAGATTTGGAATTGTCTATTGGACAACTCAAGAAAGAAAAAGAGCAACTCTATCAATCCCTAAAGGGAAGAAAAGATCTTGTAATCTAGATGAATGATCCACTCTATATTGAAGAAAGAATTGAAGATATCTATTCAAGAAATTTAGAAGAAGCTAATGAAGAAATCAAAGAACTATTGAAAAAGAATAGTACTCTTTAAGAAGAAGTATGAAAACTAAGAGGAGATCAAGAAATTCAGTCAGTAAGATCAGTAAGATTGTGTGAAGTCATGGAAGAAGAAAACAAGAGAAGAGGTAGAAGGAAAGAACAATGAAATTGAACACCTATCCCTTCAACAAGAAGACTTCACTGATGAAGTCACCAATGCAAATGAAGAAATCATAAATATGAGATCAAAGAATGAGAGATTGCAGAATAATCTGAACACTGAAAGAAAAACCAATGAAAGAATGATGAAATTCCAAGTAGACATGAATGAACTAAATGAAAAAAGTCATTATAGAGAAAAAGGGAAAGTAGGAATTGGATACATAGAAGAACATGAATCATTCAAAGAAGGAGCTCAAAAGAATAAACCTACTTGTAGTTTCTATGGTAAGATAGGTCATACATTAAACAAATATTGGAGCAATCAGAAAGAAAAATTTAATCGAGAATGTTACAACTATAATCAACATGGTCATAGAGCTAATAAATGCAAAGATAAACCAATATTTGAAGGCAAATGTCACAAATGTAAGAAGCATTGACACAAGTCATTAGAATGCAAGACTAAGATATTGAATCCAGTAGAACATATTGTAAAACCTATATTTGGTTGGGACTATAACACTTGGTGTGATGTCATTACTATGGAGAATTTGGACACATTGGAATGAATTATGTAAAGCATCACACGAGGAAAATAAATACTACCAAAAAATGCTGCATTTGTATAGAACTTGGTCATCTTTCTAAGAACTGTATAAATGCTAAAAGAATTGAAGATGAAAAGAATGAAAAAGCTAATAAAATAAAAACTCAAACGAGACAACAATGGGTTCCAAAGTCTACTGAGAATGCAAGTTAGAGAAATGATGATCAATTCACTCAAGAATTGGGTGAGTCCACCATTTCCATTTGATTTATCAAAGTAGAACCGAAGCCAACCTACTAAAGAAGACACCTAAATCAATTCCAATTGATAGGAAAAAACATCCATATCAACATTCAAGATGCAAAGGGCTCACTGAGTAAGAGGTACTAGTTACTACTGAGTTACATTCCTTATCGAGTGAGGTCAAGATACAAACTCTACCAGGAAAGGTCGAGAGCAACTAAAGTTTTGTATGGCTAGCATGTCATGAAAAATTATATTGAGCATTCAATGCTAGTAAAGTGGATGACAGTCCATCAATTTGATCTAACATTCATACAAGGAATTTATGGCAAAATTTGATAAAAAGAAGTGAAATCAAAGTCATTTCTCACCATGGATTTTTGAGAGCAATTTTTGTAGAGCAATTTTTGAGCATTCAAGTAATTTGAGTGAACTATTGAAAGATTTTTCAACCATATCAAGCAAAGATGGCAGCTAGTAGTAGTAAGGAAAAAAGAGGTGCAGACATGTTGGTTCGAGCTGTGGAATGGAAAACACTAGATTTAAAGCTTACTCCTATTGTTGTAGAAACCCTAGATATGAGCAAATTGTAATCTCAAATCCCTCCAAAGGTACTCTTAATTAATGACATCCATTCTCATTTCAAATGTGAAATTTAGGATATTGGTACTTTGGAAATGGATGAAACCTAGAGAAGCTATGTGTTAATGGTGTATTAAAACTAGAACACCAACATCGAGAAGCTAAAGGTTTAACACATATTCCACATATGCCATGAGACTTTCAAATTAAGTGGATAAAATACATCATTAGTTATGTGCATAGTGGTTAGTTATGGTTGAAGCAACTAGTTTTGATCACAAAGAAGATGATCCATAGGATCACTAGTCTCCCCATGTTAACAAAAGCCAAAATGACCAAAACCATAAGACTAGTTGAACTAGAAAAGAAAACCTTAGCCAAGTGGGAGGGAAGTGGAATGAAAATAAATAGTGTTACTAACATGGAACTAAAGTTTGGAATTCACATCATTACACACAAGATCTATAGCTCTAGTAAGTTGAACAGTGTCTCTTGTGAAGCTGTTGATTTAGTGTATAAAGTAATCAAGAATAACAATTCAATTGACCTTGCCAAGCTGTTGTTGAACTAATTCAACAAAAACATGCAGAGCATCAAGACTTCAAAGAACAATCCATGTAAGTTTGGTTCACTCTTGACATGTTTATTTTTCTATGTTCATAAATTCTTCCCATCAAAAGGTACTATTGCTTGGAGAAAATATGTGTTAGTGTTTTATTAGATTAATGAATACATTACTGAAATGGGAGAGAATTATACAAGTATTATGGCAAGTATTTTGATGTATTTAAGGAGAAAATGAATAGCAGATTTCGTATTCCAAGGAAATTAGTTGAATATTATAAAGATAATGTTTTTTTTATGGTAGATAGTGATAAAATGTATATTCAACTAGTAAGGCCAAGAATTGCATGGGTAAAACCTCTAAGATATGAGGTGAATATTGATGAAACAAAAGACATAATTAAGGCATTAATAAATGAGCTAGTTGATCCCAAAGCTTCTTGCTTTGACATCTATGATGAGGCAAAGGCTAGGATAGAATTGGAGATCAAGGTTCCTTAGGAAGGTAACAAGGGAAAAAAGAGAATTGTGAAACTAAAAAACCAGTTCTACTATTCTATTAACTAAAGGAAAAGGTGAGGATTAAGAAGTAGAGGATGAAGAAGAATTAGAGGAAGAAGAGCCATTAAAGAAGAAGGGTAAGGTAATCATTATGAAACCTGGAAAGAAATCCACTATTGTGTTCACTGGGAAATCCTCCAATTAGAAATAAGATAAAGGAGGAGACATAACTTTCAAGAGGTCTCCACCCACATTTAAGGAAAGAATGAAAGAGTTGGAATTAGGATCTGGCATCAAAAACTTCAAGGTACTTAAATATGAGACTAGGACTACTGATAAGTAAAATAAGATTGAAGATATATTGATATCCAAAATGGGTAAGTGGAAAAAGTCACCTGACTAGGTTACTCAGCAAATTCCTAATGCTTTAATGGACAAAATTAAGCAAAGATGGGAGCATTCCATTGAAACTTAAAAAGATATACATGAATAGACACTAAGGAAACTTATGCCAAATTTGATTGACAAGGAGGTGAAAGAATCTTTGAAGAAAAATGAACAAAAGTTAACTTTAAGACTCAATACTTGTCTTATTTTATTGAATGAAATAGAGGATGTTGTGAAGAATACTACAAATAATTGGAATAATATCTATCCTTTTCACAAACTGAGTGATTTTGTTGTAAGTATAAGGATGATAATGATTAGGAGGAGAATGATGAAGATAAAGATGATGAAGAGGAATAGGACCAAGAGGCTACTGAGGAAGATGCACAAGATGTTCAGGAGGTTGACCCACTGAAGATTGTTGTAGTGGTCATAACCTCACTTGCTCATTCTCCCAACAAAACATTGATAACATCAAGCACAAAGACAACCTCAATAGGATTGATTGTGACTAGCACTCTAAGCACAAGAACTCAATCAATCTCTGCACTAGTCTAGCTCAGTACTTCACTAATAGTAGTGCCCAACACTTCATCTATCAAGTAGCAAGTTCTACCCTCTACATCAATTTTGGCCATATCATTTATTCCTACCACTAGTATTTAATGAGTGCAGTATCCATTTTTGCAATGAGTCCTACCATATCAACAATTGTTTCCATTCCTAGTATGCAAACAATAAGTGCAAGGATAGTTGAGACCAAGCCACAACCAAGGACAAAATTTTTGGGTAAAGGAAAAGGAAAGGAAGAGGATATAAATCTTGATGAGGAGATTTTCATTCCTAAATAGGACATCTCAAATCTAAATTTTGATCAGATGCAAGCTTTTGGTGAACTACTTCAAAAGAAAGCTAAGCAGCAAAGGCTAAGAGAGGAAAGAAACAAAGATTTTAAAATCATTGAGGATGCTAAGAACATTCTAGAAAAGGCTCTAGATTTAGAGGTTGATACTTCTCAACCAATTTTGTATCAGTTGGTAGACATAGTCTAGAAATATAATGAATATTTGGATGGAGATGAAAAATTATTGTAGAAAGTTGAGAAAAATTTTGAAATTAAAGTTTTAGAACTTATTACTCAAAAAATTGTCATTCATCAAGTAGAATTATCTACTATTTTAGGCTCTTTAGAAACTTCTTATATTAATGTATCTTTAGTTTTTGGTAAGTTATGTGATACATCAATTTTCACAAAAGAAATAAGAGATAAATTATCAAAAATTGATGAAGATCTAAAGGCAAGTGCACAACAATTGTAGCTTGACCTAGGTTCTAGCTTTTCTCACTTTAGTAAGATCAAATTTCTGATAGATATGCAAGCATAACTGCTCAAAGAAGAGGCGACAATCATATCAACTTTGATAGATATTCCTCATACAATTCTCCCCAACATGGTGCACTATAGAAGCACATTACACACTCAAAAATGCTCATCCATGACAATAATTTCTCTATTGAAGACCACATGATTGAACTGTCAATAGAAGTGTAGGTTGCATTTCACACATGCAAGGTCTTGCAAGAGAATTGGGACAACACTTTGGCACTTATTTTGAAGATACACTCAGACTTCTTGCCACATTTTGGCATTACTATGTAAATATAGCATAAATCTTTGGCATTAATGTCAAAAAGGGGGAGAAACTATAAGATGATATAAAGGTGGAGAAGATTGTATAAGATGTTAAAAGAGAAAGGGGGAGAAAATTGAAAGAAAATTGTAGAATGTAGAAAAAATATATATATTATGCATAGTATACTATAAATCATGTATGGGGGAGAATTACCATGTATAGAAATGCATCCTTTACAAAACCATGTTTGAAAAATCTCAAAAATAGTATACTCTACCAAGTTGGAGACATAAGGTGATAGATAAATATGTTTCTGAACATTTTTGAATTTAGTTTTGACTAATAAGTGTTTTTCTTACTAATGCCAAATGGGGAGATTGTTGACATTCTAGTCACATTTGTTATTAGTGACATACACTTATTCAGATTGTAAGTTTGAATATTGAACATATTCCACAGTTAATATTGTTAACCAAGAATTTTTAGTTGCTAGTCAATTCTATAGTTGCTATCAAGCCCTTTCGATAGATTTTAGTTTGCACTGAGAAGTTACTACAAAGTTGATGATTAGCAGTGTAAACCATGCATCTTAGTGTATACCAAGTTTACCCATGTAAACTGAGTTATGCAGTGCTAACTAAGTTTAAAATTAATGTGATGCAAGTCTAGTGTTAACCAAGCTACTCAATGTTAACCAAGTGACTTAGTTTACACTGAGCTTGAGGTGATAGTATTAACAAAGCTATGCAATGTGAATCAAGTGATTCAATTTATATGTTGAGTTTTATTGTATTCATCGAGTAACTAGTGTAGACTAAGTGCAAGACTAATTGGAAGTGACTAGTATGGACTGAGCTTCTATGTCTATCGAGTGCATGATAATGTCAAGTATTAGATCCTCACCAAGTCAGTCTTTAGAACCCAAGTTTCTACACTTTGGCTAACTTTGTAACATTTGTATAAACTTGTATTATGGCTAACTTTATAAGTATGTAATTAGATTGCTATATATGTAATGTATTGTATCACATCCAAATAATAGAATCAACGTAATGTAATCTTTAGAGAAGAGAAAATGAGCTAATTACAAAGGCTACAATAGTATAAGAAGTAGCAAAGATTTATCCATTAAAACAAGGTGATTAGTACACTCAGAGGAATCTCATTTAGCAAACCTAGTTGTAGATCAAAGATTAGCTACTACTTCATCCTAATAGATGGATCAGTCAAATCTTTTAACAAGGTAGACCTAACAGTCTTATGTAAATTCCTTTTCCAAGTTCATACTCCATTGTATGTTTGTAAATCATTTTGCAAGGTTGTTCTAGCAGTCCTTATTCTTGCTAACAGGGAAAATCATCAGAAGTGATCATTGTAAGCCTTAATAGACCAATTTTATATTGTAGTAATAAAGCTTGTTAGTATCATCCCCACTATAGTTTTACATTCTATTTGGAAGGTTTTGGGTCACCAAATCTTGTGTGTTAAAGTGTTGTTTATGGTTTCATATTTTTAGTTTCTCGTGCATACAATTAGGTTAGAATATCTATAAAGGATTAATTGCTAATCAAGGATAAAGTTTTATAAGTTACCGATTAACCTCTCCCCTCTTAGTAACTTAGTCTATCATAATATTTTGAACATGTTGGTTGCCTTGCATGCTCAAGATGAAAATACTTAGGCTACACTAATCAACATCCAATCCATGTTGACCCCACACATGGAAACATTTCACAAGTAGCTAGCCTTTGTAGAGACATTAATGCAGAAAGACCCCCATAATTCTACACTTGAAGGCTTAGTTCATCTTCCTATCAAGTTAGCCATCACATTAAGTCAATTGAGGTAGATTGTGATAAATAGAATGTAGCTTTGAAGCTAATACTTGAGTTCCATAAATATTTCTTGGATAAACACATTATACATGTATAACCCTTTGATAAAACTGTTAAAAAGGGGGGGAGAAATAAGCAAGAGGGAGCACTAAGTTTTTGAGAGTGACAATGACTCCAAGGAAAGAATAGATACAGGTTTTTGGAGATCAACCAAAGGGGGAGTCAAAGACAAAAAAAAAAAGAGCAACACAATTCAACATATGTATATTTACTCACCAAGAATATTGGTTCAAGTTTAGAATAGCACAATCAACTTAGGGGGAGTTATAATATTTTGAGGTATGACTATTAAGTCAAGTTTTTGCAAAATTTTGACATTTTGAAGTTTTATACATATGTCGAACATAGATAGTGAGTATCTAAGTTATGCTCATAAGTTAAGATCATTCATGCATGACCAAGTGTTTTTTCCACTCATGTCAAAATGGGAGATTTTTAATCTCTAAATGGTTTTGACATATGAGTGGAAATATACTTAAGTCATTTACATGTCATTTACTTAGTTCATGTTGAACAAGCAATACATGTTGAGCAAGAGATATACAGTAAGTGTCGAGTCAGTTTGAGGTTGAGTTACAACATTAAAGTTATAGTTGATGTTGAGCATTAGGGACTTCAAGTTCTAAGTAATATATTTTTGACATAGCTTTTTTGTAATTGCACAAACTACTATGTAAACCATTTTGGAGCCAAGTTGAGGATTGTTTTGTGATCCTAGATGATAAGAATGAATCTTTATTGTGAATCCCTATGCATAACATCCAACCAACTAGAAAAAGGGAAAGATTAAGAGACAATGTGGGTGAATTAAAATCCTTGATTCACACCTAATCCTACATAACCTAGGTCTTCTTAAGGAGAAAAAGCCATAAACTTTTATGAATGTAGAAGGAGAAAAGAGAGAAGTTTGCATACATGGATAGAGAATTCATTGTGCCTAAGGTATTATGAATTGAGATACATTGAAAAATGAGTTAGAGGAGAAAAAAGGAAAGGAATTAGAGGATATAATAAATACATCTAACCAAAAGGATCAAGGATACATGCAAAGAGGTGATCTATTATCTAGAAATAGAGTATGAACCACATGATCATTGTTGATACATTCTAGCAAGTGAATCAATTAAATCTCTTAACAAAGTAGTCTTAATAGGATGATATAAATATTTTAACAAGGAGCTTACAAAATTTTAAGTTAAAGTCCTTTTACTAGGAACACTTCTAACAAGGTGTTGAAATCCTTTAATAGGGTAAGATCTAACAATCTTGTAGCCTTTAATAGGGTAGATCATGTTTAATGATCAAACATTGTAAGCTTTATTGAATACACTTTGTTATTGTAGTAGTGGAGATTTGTGGGTGTCATCCCCACCCAAGTTTTACTTTCTCAATGGAGGGTTTTTGGGTATCTAAGTATCTTGTTTCATACATGTGTTGAATGTTTAGTTACTTTCAAGCTATGGATGTTGATGCTTAATTTGGTATTTTAGTTTACATGGATAGATTTTAGGATTGATATGCGGTGAATGATTTCAAGGCTAAAGTTTTAAGTTATGATTCACACCCCAACCCTAACACTATTAGAGTTTACTTTTCCCATTGTATTTCTAACAAATCTAAAACCCAAGCACAATTATTTCAAAATGAAAGGTTTGACACATTTCCTAAATATGCCAAGATATTTTCAAGGGAAGTTGATTAGGTTTATTCTAAGTCAAGTTCATGACATACACATGTGGCCTTATCAACCTATTTAGATCTCTAAGAAGATGATTCATAGAATAATAGGGTTTCCTATACTAAACAAAGTGAAAACCACCAAAACCCTAAGTCGGGTTGAACTTTTGAATTTTTTTTTTTTTGAGGGGGATGGTAGAGGCATGAAATTGAATGGTGTGATAGTGATGGAGATCAAATTTTGTATACATTTAATTTATCACAAGATTGATAGTTTGAGCCCTCTGGTCAAAATCCCTTGCAAAGCCATTGGCCTAGCTTACAAAGTTGTGAAGAAAAAATTATCTTTTTACCTTGCCAAGTTGTAACTCAATCAACTTATCAAAAATATGGAGAGCATTTGATCATCAAAGAATAATTTGTGTAAGTTTGGATCTCTTTTGACCTGCTTATTCTTTTGTATTCAAAATTTTTTCCCTTCTAAAAACAAATTTTCATGAAGAATGATACACCCATAGTATATTAGATAAATGATTTCATAGTTATGAATGGGAGATCATTTTGAGAGTGTCATGGATGCATATTTTGATATTTTTAAGGAGAAAATGTAGAGTAGATATAGGATTCCCAAGAAGCTAGTTAAAGACTATGAGCAAGATATATGTTTCCTTATGGATTGTGACAAAGTACCTATATTGGTAGTAAGACCAGGGATAGCATGGGTGAAGGCTCTTGGATATAAGGTTAATATTGGTGATACAAAAGATATAATTGAAGCTCTTGTAAATGAGCTAATGGACACAAAGGCACCATATTTTGGTACCTATAAAGAAGCCAAGGATATGATTTCTTTGGAAATCAAGCTCCCTCAGGCTATCAAAAGAGGATGAAATAAAGAGGAGGAAATTCTAGGGACATCAAATCATCTAGCTCCCCTCTTATACTGATAGAGGTAAAAGAGGATGACATTGAGGAAGAAGATGGAGAAGAGGAGCATGTAGAGGAAGAAGAATCTGAGGAAGATCCTTCTAAGAAGAAAGGAAAGGTTATCATAACTAGACCAAAAAATTCCTCTCTTGCTGTATTCACTAGATAATTTGTAAAATCTAGGAAGAAGCTCAAATTGGGTGATGATGATGATGATGAAGAATATCAACAAGTGACATTCAAAATATCAACCCTCACCTTTGAAAAAACACTAAAAAGGATACAAGATAGTCGAGGTATGTCTAATTTCATTTTTTTAAAGTATGAAACAAGAACTAAGGAAGAGAAGGAACTAATTGAAGTAGCCTTAGTTGCTAAAATAGCTAAGTTGAAGTACTCCCTAGAGGAACTGACAAAGAAAGTTCTTGATATCCTATTGAACATTGTTACGCATTATTGGGATAATGCATTAAATGTTGTTAGGGACATTAATGAATGAACCTTGAGATAACTTATTCCAAATATTTATGGCATTGAAGTGAAGGAAGCATTGAAGGAGAATGAAGAAAAGCTAACCCATAGATTCAATGCATTGACAATTCTATCCAAAGATATTGAATGAAGTCAAACACAATTTCATGGAAGAGCATCTATGGATTATGTAAGAATACTGAATAGGTTGTGTAAATAGATGATGTTGAAATAGTTGAGGAAAAGATAAATGATGATGAAACTAATGAAATTGATAATGTGGATGAAGAGGTCAACAATGAAGAGGATGAAGAGGATGAAACTACAAGTGGAGATCTTCCTAACATTTAGAAAATTGAAGAATCAGATCCTAAGAAGATAGTAGTAGAGATAATGGCCTCTCTCCCAATCTCTCAGAGTAAAGCTTTAGTGCAATACAACTTAGATAAGGCTACTACCAAGTCAGCTAAAGTAAAAACTCTTTTATGAAATATCCAATTGACTATTGGAGAAAATCTACTGAGTTTAATGATGAGTTTTATTTTGGTCAGATCATCTAGTGAGCAACAAGACAGAATAAGTCTCAGCAAGGTACTACAAGTATTCCTACTATTAGTACTATTTCTCCTACAATTTATACTATCTCTACTATCATTTCTATTATGGCAAGTGTAATGAGAGTTGAGTTTAGGCCTCAACTAAACACTAAAGTCTTGAGAAAAGGAAAGGAAATTATTCCTTCTACTGTACATAAAGAAAGGGGTAAAGATGTTGAAGCCTCTATTGAGGAAATTGATCTAGAGGAAGATATTGTAATACTAGATTAAGATCTTTCCAATCTAACCCTTGATAAAATGGATGCCCTAGGTGAGCTATGGAAGAGAAGGGCTAGGTAAAAAAAGCTCAGAGAAGAGAAGAAAAAGAAAAATCAGGTTCTTGAAGATATTAAGAGCATATTTCTTGATGCACTGAGTATTGAGGTTGATGAAAAGTAACCAATATTGGATCAACTTGTTGAAATTGTACATAAGTTTAATGAGGAATTGAGTGGAGAAGGAAAAATTCTATAGAGGATAGAAAGGAGATTTGAAAATAGAGTTTTGGAGAAGGTGGCTCAGAAAGTATCCATTGATCAAGTAGAATTATCTACCATTCTTGCTACAATTGAAGATTCTATAAAAAATGTTATTTTATTTATAAAGTTGAGTGATACATAAAAATTTAATAAGGAAATAAAGGATAAGTTTTCCAAGATAGATATTGATATGAAGGCAAGTGCACATCAGTTGTTACTTGATCCTACTAGTAGTTCTACACATTATGTGAAAATCAGATATCTGAGAGATCTACAAGCATAATTTTTGAGGGAAGAAGCTGGGCTAAGTGCCACACTAGAAGAATTGGAGGGTATGATACTTTCCAACATGGATGCAATGAAAAATCATATTGCACATGCAAAAACATTGTACTAGGACAATAATTTCTCTATAGTTCATCACATGACGAAACTATCAATAGAGGTGCAGATGGATTTGCATAGTTCAAAAGATTTCCAAGAGAATTGGGACAAGAAAATATCAATAATTTTGAAGGTACATAGTTATTTCCTTTCATATTTGGGTGTTACCTTATAGTTAGGCAATTTTGACATGTGTCTAAAAGGGCGAGAATAGTATTATCATACGCAAGATATATTTATACAAGGAAATATATAGTATGAAACATGTATATCTAAAGCATAAAATATGTTTACAAAAATAATTTTGAATTAAAAAAAATAATAATTAGAGGTTACCAAGCAACAGTAGTAAACAATAGTAAAAACTGAGTTATAGACCTTGACATGTTGATAGGGGGAGTTTTGACTTGTATTTTGAGTATTCAAAATTTTTGTATGATAAGTGTTATTGTCACTAATTCCAAAGGGGGAGATTGTTGACCTTATGGTCAAATCATTTTTCTATTAGTGACTTAACACTTAGTTGTTTACATTGCTACCAAGATCCATATGCAAAAAGAAGAGTCTCTTGAGCACTAGTGTCTACTGAACATCTAAGAAAAAATGTAGTGTAATTCATACTTCACGGTGTCTACCAAGAATCTAAGATAGAATTTAGTGTCACTGATGATTCATAATATCTAATGAGCATCTGAGAAAAAATGTAGTTCAAGTCATGCTTCACAATTGCTACTGAGCTAGTCATTCAGATTGAAAATTTTTACTAAGCTTTACAGAGTCTGTCAAGCTTCGCAAAGTCTACTGATTTCATCAGTACAAATCACACATGATACAATGTTAACTAACCTCTATATTTTTAACCAATCTTATCCATGTCTACCGAGATGGTATTGTTAACAAAGTGAATGAAGGTAGTATTAATCAAAGCATACAATGCTAATTGAGTATTTTAGTATCTACTGAGTTCTTCAATGTTCACCAAGTCATCAAGTGCTAACTAAGTTTTCACTACTCCTGAGTGATCAATGTGAACAAGCACCAACATTAACCAAGTGCCAAAGCTTTTTGAGTGTTGACAAGTGTTGCCAAGTGTTAGAATATCACTTGAGTGGTCTTGAGAACTCAAGTTCTAGCAATGAGTTGGCTTAGTGAAGATTATTGAATTTGGTATTGTAGGCAACTCCAATAGGTAATTTATTATATTGGTATATATATAATACATCTTATTATATCCAAAGAATCAAAGTGAGTCAAACAAGAAGCAATATGCCTACTAATTAAGAAGGCTACAAGTATTGTAAGGAAAATAAGAGTCTTATCTAATACATCAAGGTGATCATTGTATTTAAAAGGAATCTAATTTATGAAACCAAGTTGTAGATCAAAGATAAATCATTGATTCATCCTAATAGATTCATTAGTCAAATCCTCTAACAAGGTGGACTTAATAGTCTTTTCCAAATCTCATAACAGAGTGCATATTTCCTTGTATGCTATAAATAATTTCACAAGGTGGACCTAATAGTCATTATTGCTTCTAATAGGGTAGATCACCAAAAGTGATCATTTGTAAACTTTAACAAGATAACTTTATACTATGGTAATAAAGTTTGTGGGTATCGTCTCAACCCCAATTTTACTTTCTATTTGGAATACCAAGTATTGTGTCAAGTGTTATGAATTTTTTCTTTCTTTCTATCTTTTATGCACATAATTTGATCAAATCATATTGTGATGGTTTAATTGGTGATTTAAAGTATAAGTTTTAATGGTTCTTGATTCACCCCCCTCTTAGTCACCTAGCCTTTATAACATTTTCGACACTAAAATATTCTATAGGTATCAATCAAATGAGCACAAGGTGAAGTATTACCTTGTGGTTATGCCTTGGAATAATTATTCTCCCAAAGAGGCTCATGCTAAGCATGTTGAATTTGATAAAAATATGAATGGACTATTCTGGCACCAAAGGGTAAGTCATCCCCAATACCCAAGTAAGTAGTTTTTCTTCATTTTTGTCATCATTAGAACTTGCTCTTGTGGTTCTTATTTTGACTGCATTTATTTCCATGGTGCCTCTTCTACCACCACTAATTTTAGATCCTTCTTCATAGGGGGCAAAGGTGTTTATGAGTGCTCCTTGACTTGGTTGGGTCTACACACTATAGGTGGTTTCCATGATAGTCTCTAAATCTTTGTGATGGTCATAAAAACAATATAGAAATGATAAGGAACCAAATGGATGTTTGGAGAAGTGGAGAATAATCTCTATATGAGATTCTTCTGTTAGCTTCATAACTAGTAGCATCTCTAGCCACTTTCCAATTCTTGTCAATTTTCAAAACCTTTTATACCCTACATCTTATCGCAACCACAAATCATGAATTTCTTGAGATGGAATTGATGTTTAAGGCTTGGAAATGATTTTAACCTTTCATAGTATTCTACATCAAGTACTTTAAGCCATGATAGTGAATATAACATTGTCATTGTTTCCATTTTATCTCATTTTTGTACTCTATGATATTGAAGCCTAGGACAAAACTCTCCAATAACTATAAATTAAGTAATTTTATCTAATTCCCTAAAATATATGGTTTGAATTCCAGCCAAATGGTTTCTTTTAGGAGCCTCCAAACTAGCTAAATATCTTCCTTTTCTTATATTCAAATTTGAATCATTAGAAAAGATGCTATTGTAGAATTCTACAGTTATGGTTGCATAGATCTAGCAAGGAACTGAAATATTATACTTGCAAAAGTGAAATATATAGAAGAAAAATAGATTTTTTCAATAATGAGTTCTATTAATCATCTACTTTCTTACAAGGAACATATAAATCACGCTTTACACAAACCAAACCACCACAAGAAAAGTAGTTATGATGAACATGCAATTAGTTAGCTAGTCAGTAAATGTCCTAAACAACTAAACTTCACCAAAGAAACAATAGGAAATCCACAAACTACAAAGGAAATTAATGTATAAGTTTTATTTATCATATATAAGTTGGAACTAATCAAACACTAACTCCCCCTGCCCCCCAATTCTAACTAAGAAAACAATGAGGAAAGAGGGAAAACCTAGTACAAATAAAACAACCACTCAACATTTACAAGAGAAAATGTTTTTTGACATAAAAAAAAGTGGAAATATATAGAATCATAACTACAAAGGTGTTGAATAAAAGGACTCATCATAAACCAAGATGAAGATCATGATGAATCTGTGTAAGTGCCCCCATTTACACTACTCATAGAATGAATAGATAGCAAAAAAAGGAAAAAATAGATTTCAATTGAAGATACACAAGACAATAATATATTCTCTAAAAGAAGAATCAATGGTAAATAAATTCAAAAAATCTATTATTCAATAGTGTAGATGACACATGAATCTATATATGAGTGACCGTAATGATAGTAGTTAATCAAAACCATACAAGAATAAATTGTTGATTGAAAATATAGGTGTCCATTGTTTATAAATCTAATCAAATATGGAAGCATGAAATAATTTTCACAAAGAAGGATGATAGATCCAAAAAAAAAAGTGTGTCACTATAGAGAAAATAAAGGTAAGATCCATGCGAAGAGGGCATGACCTTGCTTTATATCTGATGTAGAGCTGGGTACAAAATCTAATGCCACAACTTTTTGATGTGAGCCTTTCTTTGTTGGCCTAAACATAATTTTTGGCTTCCATTTGAAATAATCATGATATAGGAGATAAAAGGTTCAAAAATCCACTCTTTCATGCTCTAATAAATTTTACCTAGAAAATATACTCTCTTTTCCCAAATCCTTCTCTAAAGCCATGCATAATTTTGCAACTATAGATGCATAGATCTAGTGATGAATTAAAAAATAATACCTACAAAAACAAAAATATAGAAGAAAATTAAAGTTTTCGAATAATAAATTCTATTAATGATTAATGTCTTTGCATATATCATATCAGTCATGCTTTATACTATTGAAAATTATAATTGGAGCAATTTTCATGTTCTCATGAATGTCAAACCTTATTGGTAAGAAAAATTTCTATCTAATTTGAGTGTCATATCTAGATGATTAAAGAAGAGGATTTTAGAAGTTGGACATAAAAAAAGAACCCAGATTAAAGGCTGAGTTATGAGAAAACTACAATGATAACATACTTAGTTAGATTGTGACAAGATAAAGTGATTTCTTAATAATGGTATAGGTTAAGAAGGAAGTTAAATTGAATTAATGAAGATGTGATAAAAAAAAACTAAATGCATAGGCTCAACCAAGCAAAAGAGAAGAAGATTAAGGAACTTTAATTTTGTGTCAAGTGATGGTAGTGTTAACCAAGTGCCAATATGTGCTTAAAAAAAATAGTGGAATGAGCATTAGTATTGACTGAGTGCTAGTATATGTACTAGATAGAAATGATGGTAGTGACTAAGTAACCAAGTGATGAACAAGCATTAGAAGATAGTGTTGGTTGGGGGACAACATTTTAACAGTTTATGAGGAAATCATGATTTCAATAAGACATAGTTAATTTGTTGGAATATGTAAAGCATGTTGAAGATAAGGATGGATGACTTGAAACATATAATGTAAGGAAAGGATTTGGTAAGTGATAAATGGAGCTATTTGAAAGAGAAGTTTCTAGAGAAGAAGGTGGATAGATTCATTGTATGTGTTTAGTTTAATTGAAAACCTAAGATCTATAGTGGTCTTTAAGTGGCAAAGGATAAGAACTACCTACTTAAGGAGGTACAAGGGCTAACCTAGTAAGGTTGGAGAAGTTGTTAATTCTATTGATTGAAAAACTTAAGAAGGAGGCTAAGAAGAATTGTGAAGAGGTGAAGAGGGATATCTTTAAGGGTTTCCAAGAAGATCAAAGATAGAGATAAAAATGAAGTCTAATTAGTGGATCAACATGTGAACTAAAGTGTTATCTATATTTTTAAAGTGAGTTGTATTTGTTAGATCAAAACCTATTGTTACTTTCTAACCATTGTATCAATATTGAAATCCTTTAATCAAGGTTTACCTAATATCCATCTGTAAATCCTTTAATCAAGGTCACATTCTAATGAAATGTTCTAAAGTCCTCTAATAATGTCACTCTAATAAGGTGGTTAAATTCTTTAACTAGGTCACACATAACAATATGTTTACCTTTAACAAGGTTGACTCCTAACAAAGCTCACTTTAGAAGAGTGAAAAGATTAGTGATATGTTATTGGTTTTTTTTTTTTTTTCGAAATTGGGGTTTCATGCTAAATCCTAGTGTAAACTTGTGTGAAAAATATTTGTGATGATTTACTATAAAATTTTTACATTCTGCAAGTCTATTATTATTGGAAAGTGCCCTACTAG